>CM041630.1:53180175-53216450 GCA_023333625.1 Bothriochloa decipiens | reverse complement strand
ACCCGCTTGTATTCACCCCTGTACTAGCACTTCGGTGCAAGATAACACGAACTATCCCCCCGCTGGACGTAGGGCCTTCTTTGCCCGAACCAGTATAAATCGTCGTGTCCTTCTTGCATCACCCACCAGATTAAGGGAGCACGCAATTACAAGTTTACTCGTTGGTGTTGACCCCGGGGTCGAAACACCGACAACAGTGCTCTTCTTTAGAATCACATTTGGGATCTTGTGCCCCGTCCTTCTTGGGCCAATGTTGTCACCGGGAAGTGGATCTTCAAGCACAAGCTTTAGTCTGATGGCTCTCTCGAGCGGTACAAGGCACGTTGGGTTCTTCGTGGTTTTACCCAGCGGCCTGGTGTGGACTTTGATGGGACTTTCAGTCCTGTGGTGAAGCCTGCTACTGTCCGCACGGTGCTCTCCTTAGCGCTCCCTCGCCACTGGCCTATTCACCAGCTAGATGTGAAGAACGCCTTTCTTCATGGAAACTTGACTGAGACAGTTTACTGCCAGCAAACGTCTGGGTTTGAAGATCCAGCTTATCCGGATTTTGTATGCCTCTTGAAGAAGTCGCTCTATGGCCTGAAGCAGGCTCCTCGTGCTTGGTACATCGGATGGCATCTTACTTGCTGTCTATTGGGTTTGTTGAAGCCAAGTCAGACACCTCACTCTTCATCTATCAGCGCGGATCCGACACAGCCTACCTGTTGCTCTATATGGATGATATTGTCCTCACAGCCTCATCGTCAGATTTTCTTCGGCGGATCATCTTAGCACTTCAGCGGGAATTCGCCATGAAAGATCTTGGTGAACTACATCACTTCCTTGGTATGCATGTTCAGCGACGTGGTGACAGACTCCTACTCTCACAGCGACAGTACATGCTGGATATCTTAGATCGCGCCGGGATGACCGAGTGCAAGTCGTGCTCTACACCAGTTGACACCAACTCCAAGGTTGCTGCAACTGAGGGGGCCCCTATGTCTGATGTTATAGACTTTCGCGGTCTTGCTGGAGCTCTTCAGTACTTGACGTTCACTCGCCCAGATATTGCATATGCTGTTCAGCAGGTCTGCCTCCACATGCATAACCCTCGAGAGCCTCTCCTTGCTACTCTGAAGCAGATTCTTCACTATGTTCGGGGCACACTCCACCTTGGTCTTCTGCTGCGACTGACTGTTTTGACTGATCTTGTTGTCTACACCGACGCTGATGGGCTGGTTGTCCCGACACTCATCGATCCACCTCAGGTTATGCAGTGTTCCTTGGTGACCTCATTTCCTGGTCCTCCAAGCGTCAGAATACAGTATCAAGATCAAGTGCTGAAGCCGAGTATCGCGCAGTGGCTAATGGAGTTGCAGAGGCAACCTGGCTACGTCAACTTCTCTTGGAGCTACATGCCCCTCTTCGGCGCGCCACACTGGTGTATTGCGATAACATCAGTTCTGTCTACATGACCTCCAATCTGATGCAACATCAGCGCACTAAGCACATTGAGATCGATCTTCACTTCGTCCGGGAAAGAGTCGCTATTGGTGATCTATGAGTTCAGCATGTTCCTACCACCTTGCAGTATGCTGATATCTTCACCAAGAGACTGCCTACCTCAGTGTTCACGAAGTTTAGGTCCAGTCTAAACGTGCAAAGTGGCTGACGTTTTGACTGTAGGGGAGTGTTAGCAATATGCGCCCTAATGGGCTGTTATGGGCCGGTGCAGTTAAGCACCTTAGGGATTAAGATAGATTGATAAGGCAAGGATCACCGTTGATTGGGTGTTTCTATAAACCCTTAGGGATCCTTGCCTATATAATGTACACCTGTACCCCTTGAATCAATCAACTAATCCCGAGGCTAATTGCTTTCACATAGTATAGTTTACTCATAGATTGTTAGTACTCAACTAGTTGAAGCCTTCTTGTGGCGTTAATTCTCCAATCTGAGCATAGAAGAAAAATTTGTATTAAGCACAAGATATTACAGACATCTATACTAGTCACATGTGTCATCGTTGCTTAAACTTTTTATATCTTGCAGCTGCAAAAAATATAACAGACACCGTGTTAGTTGTTCATATATG
Source organism: Bothriochloa decipiens (assembly GCA_023333625.1). NCBI lineage: Eukaryota > Viridiplantae > Streptophyta > Magnoliopsida > Poales > Poaceae > Bothriochloa > Bothriochloa decipiens. The sequence continues at coordinate 53,214,376 of CM041630.1, read as the reverse complement.
GGTACAAGGACAAACAACGTTATAAAATATACTATATTAGAAAATATAGTTTTGAAGCACACATGGTTGAGGATGGAACAACTACCATACCTGTAAGTGTCCTTGGTATGAAACTACAAGCTGTGCAACAGTATCATGTTTTCTCTGAACAACTTCCATTCCAAAAGAAACCTTTCTGGTTACAACATGGTGCAGAATGTCTAGCTAGCTAAGGAAAAAAATCAGGGCAAAGGCACAGGGCACGATTGACCATATCATAAACTGGAGACAAATCTAGAAGACTGATCACCAAAATTTTTGTTGGATACTTATGTCAACAGTTCCATTACTGTTCTCAAGATTTGAGATAAACATATACTCCTTCTTCTGCAAGTATAAGGGAAAGTAGCTATTCATGAGAAGATCAATATATATGGCATCAAAACTGATCCATGAAAATAGAATAAGACTACTAGACAAGTGAGACAAAATGATCAAAAGTGTCTTTCGGGTATTTTCCAGATTGAAAAGTAATGACCCATCATGTTATCACATAAGTAACAGGCATAAAATCACATGATCATCAATTTTGAAGTCAAGTATTCCAAAAACAAATTTCATAAACTTTGCAGATTTTGAAAAGAGGCAATTTTCTTATTACGACAGTTGATGGAGAGGTATAGGGAGCAGAAGAAGGACTTGCACATGGTCTTTATTGACCTCGAGAAGGCATATGACAAAGTCCCGAGAAATTTCATGTGGTGGGCCTTGGAAAAGCACAAAGTCCCAACTAAGTATATCACCCTCATCAAGGATATGTACAGGGATGTGATGACGTGTGTCCGAACATGTGATGGCGATACTAGTGACTTTCCAATTAAAATAGGACTACATCAAGGGTCAGCATTGAGCCCTTATTTATTTGCTTTGGTGATGGATGATGTCACAAGGGACATACAAGGTGATATCCCTTGGTGTATGCTCTTTACTGATGATGTGGTGCTAGTGGATGAGACTAGGGCAGGAGTTAATAGAAAGTTAGAACTATGGAGGCACACGTTAGAGTCGAAAGGGTTTAGGCTTAGTAGGACCAAGACCGAGTACATGAGGTGCGATTTCAGCACGACTAGGAATGAGGAGGGAGACGTTAGCCTCGATGGGCAAGTGGTGGCCAAGAAGGATACTTTTCAGTATTTAGAATCGATGCTACAAAAGGATGGCGATATTGATGAAGATATTAGGCATAGAATTTCAGCCGGTTGGTTGAAATGGCGTCAAGTTTCAGGCGTCCTCTGTGACAGAAGGGTGCCTCAGAAGTTAAAAGGTAAGTTTTATAGGACAGCGATTCGTCCATCGATGTTATACGGTGCTGAATGTTGGCCTACAAAAAGACGACGTATCCAGTAATTGAGTGTAGCAGAGATGCGTATGTTACGATGGTGTTGTGGGCACACAAGGAGGGATAGAGTCCGGAACGACGATATTCGGGATAGGGTTGGGGTGGCACCAATTGAGGAAAAACTGATTCAACACCGGTTGAGATGGTTTGGCCATGTCCAACGGAGGCCTCCTGAGGCACCGGTGCGTAGTGGGGTTCTAAAACGGGTCGATAATGTAAAGAGAGGTAGAGGTCGACCTAAACTGACTTGGAACGAGTCGGTTAAGAGAGACCTTAAGGAGTGGAATATCTCTAAGGATTTAGCTATGGATAGGAGCGCTTGGAGACTAGCAATTAACGTGCCTGAACCGTAATCTTTTTTTCTTGTATCTTTTATGTGTTCTTTGTTTCCATGCCTCTTTTGAGTTTCATCTCTAGTCTACCCCAACTTGCTTGGAACAAAAGGCCATGTAGTTGTTGTTGTTTGCAAATTATGAAAAGAAGAGAAAATCTGGTTTGTCTTACCTTATAGATAAATGATTGTAGTTTCCTGCTGTAATATAGTACATCGAATGTATTTCCGTCTCCAGGATCATACCTTTTGCATTTCCAAAGTCAACATGTCAGTATAATGTTTCATGAAGTTGTATGGCATCTGTAAACAACTATGAACATTCCAAATTAAAAGGTGCATAAAAAAACATGGTCTTCTATTTCTATTGAAAGAAAATGGTGAGTCAGCATATATAGCTGCTAAAACTAACCAACACTGGTCCCCTGACAGTCCAGATGAGGCAACAACAGTGGGCTACTTGCCCTGCAGAGAGATTATTAGGAATTAGAATTTAAAACCAATACCCCCCCACACCCAACCCAACACACACACTGGCACACCCAAGAGATGGATGTGACAAATGAACTTATGCTTGAATCAGTGATTTTGGCAAAGTAGATAACACACCTGGCATATTGAGATAATGTGTATCTTGGAATCCTTGTACTTTGGTTGTACACAATTGCGAAACTGTTCATAACTGTTGTATGGAACCATCAGAATTAAAGGAATGTCGGTACCAAATTTCTCATTCATTGAACTGATCTCATGTACAGTCTTATCAAGAGCAACAGAATCAAGATACCTGCAAGAAGCAAGCAACTAAAAGTCACACAAAAGCAATAAATGCACATACTCCCTTCAAGCTAAGAAACAACAAACCAAATGTAAGATCATACTCTGTCCATTCCAAAATGTAAGTTGTTTTAACTTATATCTAGGTGTATAAAAAACATGTGCCTGGAAAAGCGAAAACAGTTCAATTTGAATTTGGAACAGAGAGAGTAACATGTGTGCCCCTAACAAAAATGGCCTCTCCTTCTATGCCCTCCAAATAATGGTTTTTGACTCTTGTACTCCATTTGAAAAAAAAAATCCCTCACATAGGTACTAAGGTACTTGCAAGAGAATCAAAAGAAACTATAGATTAGGAGTCAGTTCAATACCCAACCTGGCTTCTAATAATGTTAAGTCATCTCATCTAGTATTTCAAACAAATGCAGGTCAAGATCATGGCCGAACAACACACCACCTGCGCCTCTTTCCATTATACTACCAGAGCATGTGCATTCTGTGGGGAGGTTGTGCAAGAGAAGATGCAGCCTGTAAAGAGAGGCCACAGAAAAAGATGGAGCCTGTCAAGAAGTCATTGAAGGATCTTATGAGGGATATTGTCAAGAAGCAGAAAAAAGTGACTAGTGAGCATGTTCAACCTGCTCTTCTAGACAAAGCAAGGTCAATAGCATCCCATCAAGTCCAGCCATGGGCACTAGGAGTAAAGAAAGCTTGATGTCTGATTTAGTCACCTATTGGCAAACTTTTGTGCTACTTTATGCATATTTTGTGACCTCTGTAAGGTTGTGAACTAAATTGTGACATGCTGCTGTGAACTTGAATTGTGGCATGCCAACTTCTGAACTCCATGTTTCACCCATGTATGTGAACTGAATTGTGAAATTCTGAAGTTGTTTCATCCATGTTTTATGAGATCTCTAGTTTTGTTGCAATTCTGAAGTTATTTAATTGGAGCTGTGAACTTGTTTCACCCATGACTCAGTCAGTGGAGTTGCATACATTTTCAATCAGGCATTACAGCCCAAGATCATTTCCATCCTAGTGGCATCTAGGGGATAAAACATCATCTCTTTGCAGCACATACATACGAGGGCAAAACACGACTTTTCTGCCACAATTTAACAGGCACCGTTAGCAAAAGTAGACGGCAGTGGCACCACCAGGGGGATTTTGTTTTTTAAATGAGTACAGGAGTCAAAATGATTATTTAGAGGGCATAGAAGGAGCAACCATTTTTTTAAGGGCACACAAGGAATTCTCTCTAACATAATACGTACCACAAACATCCTTAAGGCCTTATTTGAATTTATGGTTGCTAAACCCAAAAACTAAAAGCAATCCCCCTATCCAAACATAGACCACCATCAAGTCGCAGAAAATAATAGTTGGTCGAATTATACTCACTCATTATTTAAGAAAGTTGTGCCCCGAAGAAGTTTAACTATGACAACCTTGTTCAGCAAATTGTAGCAATCTTCATTACCTGCGAACCAATGTAAAACAATCACGACCTATCGATCACATCCACCCAAAACGGATCCAGAAGTTACCTTTAGACGAGAGATTCTTGATATGCAAAGGGACGGTAATTTTGTCATATGAAATCACAGACTCTGCTCGCGGAGGGCGCAACGCACTCCTGGGAATCTGCTCCTCCTTCCTCATAATGTATCTCCTGATGAGACTTCTGAAAGATCGAGTCTGGGCATCGCTGTACCAGGGAATAGAAATGAGTGTGGTGCCTAGAAATGAGAAATAAAGTTTATCATGGAACTTGCCTCATGCTTTCCAATCCAGCCACCGCATTCTCAACAGCTTCCCTCATTCCTTGAACTCGGGCCACGGCGAACTCAAACCGTGCGATCGTCTTTCTAGGCGGCGGTGACGCTTCCGTAGCCGGAGGTGGCGGCGATGGCGCCTGCGTACGCGGCGGTCGCGGCGATGGCGCCTCCAAACGCCGCGGTAGCGGAGGTGGTGCCTCCGTACGCGGCGGCGGTGGCGGTGGCGGCGATAGGACCTCGGTAGGCGGCGGTCGCGGTCGCGGAGATTGCGCGGTCGGAAGCGGCGGTGGCGGAGAGACATTTTCGAAATCCGCCGTCGCCGACGGCAGGGACGGTGGCGGCGGCATCGGTGTGAATCGGGAGATTCGGGGTTCGACGTGTGGATTGGGAGATTCGGGGTCGAAGTGGATTGGACTAAACCTATAGGACAGATTAGCAGGAGAAAAAGTTTGGAGTTGAGTAGGGGTTCTGTTTCGGCGTTCGAGACCCGCGCTGCTTTCTCCGTGGAATTTGCTGAAGTACACTGTACACGTCACAGGCCGACGCGATATCTCGCCGTCGATTTTTTTTGTTTTGAAAGATCATGATTTTGATTTCGACTGGAGATAAAGACCAGCCGGAAGTCACAAACTCTCGACATTATGAATTGCTTCAAACATATAAACCCAAAAAAAAAAACACTACTTGATTAGACAAACATACTTCAAAATACACATTATGAAGAACGGCTCTCTCGCAAGTCACAATTTTCATAGAATTCGATCAAATTCTATTCCAGGATTCCAGATGATTTGGCCATACGGCAAGCCACAGTTTTTTTTTTCCAAGAGTACTAGAGTTGAAGGCATGACTGTCACGTAACATAACGTATCGTGACACACACAAGGTAATGTGATGCACTGAAATATTTCAGCGTGTCTCCGAGGCGTCCGCAACTCGCAGTAGTGCTACTGCTGCTACGGTACAGTCCACAATAGCCTGGAAGTGGAAGGTTTCAGAAGAGCAAGTGAGCAAGCGAACGGAGAGGCCAGTGCAAGGAAAGCTGCAACACGGATTCACAGCACCCATTCCCTTGCGCTGTAACGCCGCGACGGTTGCCTGGGCCGTGCCGTCCGCCTGGGTGTCTGACTCGGCGGCGGCGGCTTCTGGTTCCCGGCAGCAGCTGGTCGCTCGGGAGCAGGTGCGTCGTTGGCAACAAGTACCTCCTGCTCAATCTTCATGCACCGCAACGTCTCCATGAGCAAGGTCTTTGGCCCTGGGCCAGCAGGAGGACGAGGAGAAGGCTCCTGGTGCTGGGCAACCGGTCGCTCGCGGGCCGTGGCTCCAGCAGGTACAGGTGGGTTCGCCACGGAATCAAGGGTCTCCTCCTGCCGCTCATTGTCATTGATCTTCCTGCGCCCTGTGGACACGTGCCACCAGCAGAAGAAGACGGCGCCGCACAGCAGCAGCGTGACGGCGCAGCACAGGGCGACGACTTCCTCCATAGGCTGCCCTGCCTCGATCTTCTCTTCGGCGCTGGGCCTCTGCCCTATGGTCACGAGTTGAATTTGGTTCGTCGTGTGTTGGTCGCTGGAGACGTATATGAGCCGCGTCGATCGTCCTCGGCTCCGACTCAGACTCGATGCGTTGCGTATCCCGTTCCCGTGTCCGTGTCGAATTTTCTTTGTTGATGATTTGATTTAACAAGCCATTTTTAACAACTGATTGATAGGTCGTGTTGCAGCTAGCTGGAGCCGGTCTCGCCCGAGGGATAACCTCCCCCGGGAAGGATGAGTAAGATAGGCAGGCAGAGCTCGAATGCTCGATATGCACTCACTCTGCAAGACCGCAAGTGTAGCTAGGCATGAGGTTGCTTTTACATGAAAATAGTTGTGTCCATGTCACGAACTCCATGTACTGACATATATAGCGTCAGTCATTTTCTTGGCTTAACTAAATCTATTCCGTCCCTCTCTCCCAACATCTATCCCATGTAGATGTGCAATTTCTGGCAAGATCAAATCTAGACAGACATCGATTTTCTTTTGGTGAGCTCAATTTTTCTCACTAAATCTACTGTCCGATTCTTTTATAAATTGGTTAAATCATTGGCTCTCACAACTCGATCGTGGCATCTCTATTATATCATATAAGCATAACCTGCATAACTATCTTATATTTTTGGAACCATGTATGTTAATTTCTGCATTTTCTACATCGGACAGTCCGTGAACGATGGTTCAGAATTGCCAAGTTTGCGAAAACACAACATTTGGTGATTTACAAACTCTAACCACCTGGGCCCATGTAATCGCAGATATCTTCCTTTCAAGACTTGAATCCACCAGAAGCCTCTCCCTCTATCTCACATTCTCACTCAGCTCTCTCATTCTCAAACACACTCTCTCTAGAGTCTCACCAAGCCAAGGAAGGGAGAGCATATCAAAGATCAGCCATGAAGCCGACCATCTAAGCAAAGGGAAAATCCAAGGAGGAGAAGAGAGAAAGGGAACGAAAATGACGAACTATGAGCATCCCACACCCCTAAGGAGCATCAAAGATCAGCCATGAAGCTCACCATCTAAGCAAAGGGAAAATCCAAGAAGTAGGAGCAAGGGAAGGAAATGAAGAACTATGAGCATCCCACACCCCTAAAGGAGCTTGCTTGTGCTGCTTCTTGTCCATATCTTGGTAGACACCAAGCCAAGCACCATCATGTAGAGATCCTAGAGACCAAGAGATTGAGATAGTGCATCACCTAAAACTTCCAAATCAGTGTTATGTGAACGTTAATGTAGATCAATATACCTTGCTAAATGTCCCCAAGAGAACCTTAGGAACACTTTTGGAGAGTCTCATACACATGCAATAATCCTATATGCACTTTTAACCAACGAAATCATGTAGAATGCCTTCACAATGACTTTTTGAGTTGTAAGATCCAATATAACTGACATATGGTTAATTTGGCTATGTTAAGTATTGCTTATATGTTAACATTATATGTTAAGTACGTATAAGCTCAGGTCATCAAGAAAACTATGTAACTGATGACCTGAGCTTATGCCTTGTACCCGTTCCTTTACCTACCTTGTATCATGCTTGTTGTTAATGTTTGCTACGTGATTAATGCTTAGTATGCTTAGCAAAGGTAAAAGACGAGATAGTGATGAGTTTCTCACTTCTGCCGACATAAGTTGAAGCAAGAGCCTAAAATTTGATCACTAACGAGAACTTGAACCAAGGACCGACGAGGGGTTAAACCATGGCAAGTCTTGGATGGCGCAGATTTATTAAGATTGAAAATTGCTGGGCACTTTTTTGAACCGAAAAGTGTAAACCGAAATTTAGTGGGTTCTAACGTCCGAAAACTTCGGCTTCGGTTTCCTGCCCAACCGAACCGAGGATCAAAAAAGAGGAACAATTCATCAAAAAAAAAAAAAAGAGGAACAACCGAACCCACCAACTGCAGCATCTGATTCTGAAGACCCGAGGCGCCACTAACAGCCCAACAATGAAATGGCCCAACAGGCCGAAGCGCTCGCTGAGATCCTGTCTCGAGGCTCCAGCCGGACAGAACCCATTCGCGCCGGCGCATTCTGAAGACTGAAGGAGGCGGCGACCGCGGCGGTGCAAGGAGGGGACGGCGCGCGGCTGCGGCACCGGCGCGGGGAGGCGGTGCCCGGTGCCGCGCGCCTGCGGGCTGAGGCGCGGGGAAGCAGCGGCGCCCGGGTTGCGGCGTAGCCACGCGGGCGCGGGGAGGCGGCGGCGAGTGGCTGCGGCGCGGGCAGCCGACGACAGGAAGCCTCACCTCCGGCGCCGCGGCAGCTATCACCCAATTCCACCCCACTGCCTCCTCCTACCTACCCTCCACTACCGGTTTCCTCCACCATCCGCTTGCGCCCACGCGCTCGCTCGTTGAGCCGTCGCTCACGTCAACAACCGCGCCCCATAGCCGTTCGACGAAACGCCACCGAGCCACTGGACGCGTCCGCTGCACGCGCAGTCGCGCTTCCATCTTCCTCTGCCACGCCGCAGTTCCTAGCCGGGAGGGGAGTCCACCGACCCATGTCGGTCGCCAAGCGCTACGTGCTGCGCCTCTTCATCTCGCTCAAGTACGTGACGGCGAACGTGGTGGACCGGCAGAGCGGCCGCATCGTGACGACCGCCTCGACCGCGGAGCGGCCCCTGCGAGACGGGCTGGAGTGCGGCCGCGCCTGCAACGCCAAGGCAGCGGCGGCCGTCGGCGAGGTGCTCGCCATGCGCCTCAAGGTGGACGGCCTCGCGCGGGAGCCCATATACGCCAGCGCGGAGAAAGAGGTCGCCAAGAAAGGGTTCAAGAACCAGACCAAGGTCTGGGCCATCCTCAACGCGCTGCGCAGTCACGGGGTTAACCTCCACATCGACGACGATGGCGACCACAGGCCGCACGTCTGAAACAACCGTCAGTTCATCAGTTTGTTCCTCGAACTCACAAAAGTAATAAATTTGAGCGTGTTGGTTGTTACTGTGTCTGTACGTGCTGTTATATTGTGTTTCAGTAGCATTGCCCTTTACTCTCAGTTAATTGAACACTATAGCTTTATGTGTGTAGCAGTATCCTGCTGAAACTTGTTTGTAATCTGCTACTTTGATATTACCTAACTTTCAGAGCACTTACAGATAACAGAAAAAAGAGGAAATGAACCAGTAATTCACCAAAAGGTCATGCAGGATAAGTGCCCTATTGGGAAGGAAATTGACACACACAATGATATTTTTATAGTAAAAAAGGGTGCACAGGTTCGATAGATACAAAAGACCCAATAACTGATAACTTTTACTTAGTAGCAAACCACAGTTTAATTACAGAGCACCTTCACAAAACATGGCGCTGCGGCAGCAACTATAGCAAGACCATCACAGGCCCTAGAATTGCTGGTATAACTTTACTGACCAAGTGCCTCTAGGTCCTTGTATGCTTTGAGCTGATTCAGAGCACTATCAAGCAAAGCCTTCTTACTACCATTGATCACTCTCATTGACTGTTTGAGCTCACTCTTGGCTGCAATAAGCTCATTTTGCAGTTTCTTGATCTTCAGCTCATCCCTGATCTTCTCGAGGCCCCTGATCTTCTCCTCAATGAAATGCAGGCTCTCATGGTCTGGTTGAACTCCCGATGGTACCAAAGCCCAGCACATGTCATCTTGTAATGGTGGAGCAGAGGGTGTAGTGTGCCCACCTTGTGCACTGCCTCCTAGAACCAATATCATTTTCTGCAAGCAAGTAGAGGTGTCAGTTTCAGTTTCAGTTTCAGTTTCAGAAATCATGGTGGATGCTGGAAGGGCCCTGGACTGTTAGACATAGTTAAGTGTTCATATCGATGTCTGTCATGCAGCTTTGTCAGATTTTGACATGGTTTTGCAGTCTAACGCCCTTTAAACTTCTGATAACGTGCTTTGATCTGTGTCAAAGCACTTTCCTTCTATTCGGCGCACTGTGTACACTTTATTGTGCAATGGATATCAAAGTAATCATATTGAAAAAGGTATTTCATCTAGAAAATCGACATCATATTGCCATTCATTCTACTCTATTACCACACAGCAAGTACCTGTTTGTGATCCTCAATTGGAGTATCAGGGTACACAACTTTGACATTTTTCCTCGTCTTCTTCTTCAGCCAGTGGCAAATCTCTGTCGGGTTCACCTTTCCGACCACCCTGACAATCCCACTGTTAACTTCTCCCACCGAAGTTTCAACTCCTGTGTCACAAACGAAATTTCTTTATTCTGATCTGCAGAATCTATATAGAGTGAGAGGAATGAACAGGTAGAAAGGATGTACCACTGAAACTACAAATGGACGCCATGGCCTTCACCACCTTCCTGACGCAGCCAATGCAGTGGCAGTGCATCTCAACCTGAAACCTGAATCGCCTGGACGCCTCCTGTGAATGGAAGAACCAAATCCATCTGTCACAGCTGCTGAGAAAAAGACGAGCAGAGAAATGAGAAGGTGAAGGCCCTCACTGTCGCCATGGTGGAGTCTCGAGCTTCTTCTGTGACGCCCTCTTTGCTGGCGGCAGCGATCAGAGTTTAGACGCTGGATGTGGCAAGGGTCTCTGGCTTAAATAGGCCTGACTGGTGAGCGGTCAGCTACAGTTAATGGGAGGGAGCGGACTTCCGCAGTTTGGTGAATCAGAGGAGCCCCGGTTTGCATGCTTGACTTGACTGGCCGTTCACAGTTTCACACGACGAGCTGGTGTTTCATAGGCTTTCCTGTTACGTACAACCATTTTTTACCCCGACGAGCATGGTTACACGTACAACGTATTTTACTGAAGCACTCCAAGTCAAAATCCAATGGTTAAAATCACTCTAGCTTCATTTATGTGTAAGCATTTTCGTTTTGCGACCAAGTGTGTAGGAGGAAATATGATCGATAGCTCAGTCTTCTTCTTTGGCATGAGTGATTGACATCATAGCGATCATGTTCTTTGTTCATGTTTGTTCTGGGTACCTTTGCGATAGACCGACGCTCTTTTTTAGCAGAACGCTCTTATTTTTCTAAGCCATAGTAACTTACTCCCTCCGTCCCAAAACAGATGTTATTTTTGCTTTCTGAGAAGTCAACGTCTTCAAACTGCCGGTAATTATATATAAAAATATATAAATATTTATGCTAAGTAATTAGTATCATCAAAAAAATCTTTAAGTCTAGTTTTTAATAAATTTATTTAGAGATATAAATGTTACATATATTTTATATAAACCTAGTTAAAGTTGAGAAAATTTAACTAACATGTTTCTCGTAACGTCATTTTTTGAGGACGGAGGGAGCAGTGAGTCCTATCATTACTCTCCTTTTTTTTTTGGAGAGGATATATCTCATCTGTTCTCTTGGGCTGCCTTGTAGCATAATCTGGCCCATAGAGATAAAACGAGACAAAACGAAGAAGAATCTAGCCCAACAGAACATGACCCGAGAAAGGGTAAGAGAGAGCAGAGAGGCCGAACAGTGAAGAGGAAGACCACAAAGCGGAGGCGCAGCCGCAGCCGCAGGCACGACGCACGACATGTCTCGCCGGCGGCGAGGAGGCTCCGACTCCGACGGCGAGGACGACAGCTTCCTCTACCGCTACCCGCTCCCCTCCGCCGCGGCCTCACCAAGCGCCTCCGCGGGAGGCGGCGGCAAGCCCCTGGCCGGGGGCGGGGGCTCGGGCGGCCTCGCGCCGTCCAAATCCACCGTCTACGTGTCCAACCTGGACTTCGCGCTCACCAACTCCGACCTCCACCTCCTCTTCTCCCGATTCGGCCGCGTCGCGCGCGTCACCGTCCTCAAGGACCGCGAATCCCGTCGCAGCCGCGGTGTCGCCTTCGTCCTCTTCGTCAGCCGGGAGGACGCCGCCGCCGCGGCCGCCGAGATGCACGGCAAGGTGCTCAACGGGCGCACGCTCTCCGCCTCCATCGCCGCCGACAACGGCCGCGCCAAGGAGTTCATCCGACGCCGCGAGTATCGGGACAAGTCGCGGTGCTACGAGTGCGGCGAGGAGGGCCACCTCTCCTACGAGTGCCCCCGCAACCAGCTCGGGCCCCGCGAGAGGCCCACACCGTCTAAGAAGTCGCGCCGCCTTGGCGGTGGTGGTGGTGCGGGCAGTGGCGGGCGTGGGCGCGGTCGCGGAGGCGAGGGTGAGGCTGATTGGCATTCGGATGACGATGAGGATGCTGCTGCCGCCGCGGCGTTCGAGGACGACAGGTGGGCGTCGGTGGTGGATACGAGAGGAGAGGAGGAGAAGGCGGCTGGGAAGGAAGAGGGAAAGGGAAAGGGAAAGGCGGCGAGGAAGGAGAAGAAGAAAGGCTACTTCAGCGACGAGAGTGATGAGGACGACGACTAAGCTTTCAGGGTATCCTGCTAACTAAGATTCAGTGTATCCTGCTAACTAAGATTCAGTGTATCCTGCTAACGTTGTTGTGTTTTGACAATAGATCTAACGTGAGTCACGTGATCAACAGCTCTGTGTTTGAATCCTAGCTTTTCAAATTTCAGAAGTTATTTGATGGCTGATTACTTATTACAGACTTGGTCTTGTCACCGTATTGTTTCCCTGATTATTAAGCTTATTATTATTCGTCTGAACAACACCCCTGGTTTGGCTACTATGACTTGTTGATAAAATGGCCACCCAGAAAAGAAATAGTTAATCATTTCTCAGTTTAGGATTAATATAATCAAATACTTTTTAGAACTGCTGGTCATCTATATTGTCTGTGCTCTTACTTCGATATCTTGTTAATGATGCCATTTTTGCCTTTAGTAGCTTGTTGCCAGCTATAAGATGGTTGCTAGCTGTGTGTGGTTATTGGTTACTGCTTGGTTCTCAATTACTTCTTGTATATCAGTAAATTTTTATTTCTTCTCTCTTTTGATTAAATCTTCATATACCATTAAGGTATGCTTATTGCAATGAATCACTGTGCCTACTGCCTAGACTGAGAAGGGACACATAAAGGCAGTATATTGTGCCCAGGTTTTGCTTAACTTATGCAATTCAGCTATTCCCAAAACAGCCCAATTCTTATTACATCATTTTCTGTTAGTTCATTTAACAAACTGACAATATTCATTTAGAGTTCTTACTTTTCAACTTGTGATGAAAATATTGTGTTCTGATACCCTTCGCTTCTGTTGCAAGTTCTTGCTTTTTCTAGTGGATCACAGGACTGTTTTCACTTTATTGATACAACTACAAGTGCATATAGGTACTTAAATTGATACCTCAAAAAAGAGATGAAAACATCTCCATCTTGAAAGTTGAAAGATTGTTAAATCTTGTAATGTTCAGCCTATAAGGTGTGCAGTATGCAGCTAAACAAAGTTGAGCATGCCATTTCTCTTGTGGTCTCATTACTAAATCATCTTGTTTATGGGTAAGTGCACTGTTGTTTAGGACGATGACCATAAACATTGTTGCAGTAAAAAAAATCAGCTTATCTACAGGTACTTTTCAGGAAGGTTTTAGAGCCAACCAAGCTGGGATTGGTTGGAATGTACAATGTTGAACCCTTTGCCTTAAACTTGACCAGCAACTCTATCATGTCAGGAATGTCTAGGTGCTGAATGTTTTGTAGGTATTCTGCTTTGGAAGAGAACTGCAAATCTTGAGTTGTAAGGATGGACTCCTGATGTCAGCGCACTTGACTGATTAGGTTAGGACCAGCAATATTACTTCTTGTGCAATACTTTTAACTTTAACTTTTGGTAATGTGAGAGATCATTTGAGAGCATGAGTTACGAATCATGATAACCACACAACTGGCCAGCATTCTCATCCAGTGCATGAGAATAAGGCAAGGAGGAAAAGACAAATACACTAGAGAAATATGTTCCTTTTTTTGTTGATTGTTGCCGCTACATATTTAGTGTATTATTTTCCTCCATCATTCTGCCATCTTTGTAGTGTATTAGTTTCCTCCATCACTCTGCCATCTTTGGGTATTGATGTTTCATGTCTAGAAGCTACACATATTTGACTGCTGGTTCATAATGTAGAGGCATATTTCTGATGTTGTACCTATCAGTAAAAGGGCCTACATACTTTGTATTCTGGCTACATATTGTATTCTAAGCTACACATATTTTACACATGTACATTTCATTTGGTGAGCCAGCTATATTGTACTCTCTATTTTACACATGATTGCCGATTAAGGTTAATTAAATATGTTGACACAAGTCACATCTGTGAAGTATGCTGGTTATTAGAATAGTGGCATAATCTAATCTCTATATTGATACTTGGCAAGTGACATACCAAATGGTTCACTAATGGAATATGGAAGCTTCTCAAAAGGAAAACAATCTATAATGTCTACAGCAGCAGACGTTCTTTCAAAGAGGCCCATAATGTAGTGTACCATACAATGTTTTCTTTATTTTTGCAAAGGACAAACAAATTGACCAAACTAAGTATCCTGTCATCCTATTTCTAGATCTAATCCTTGCTGCAGAAAATTGCAATTTCAGAAGCAGAATTTCATGTCCGTTGAACAGAGCATGCTGATCACTAAGGTGATGAAGGAACACTGTGATCTTAAGGGACCATTGTAGTTGATCAATTATCAGAAAGAAGCCATCAAGGATTGTTGCACATCAGTATTCCAAGAACCAAAACATACTTGGAGTTGGAGCAAATTTGATTTGTAGATATGCTTCACCCTAGCACCCTATTAATTCAATCAACTGCATTGTCATTCAGAGTTTCAGGTTCATCAGTGAGTATTTACAAGAAAGGCATGCTTACTTTGGCTTATCCTAATTCCTAGAACTGACTTTCCCGTTGTCAAGTATTCTAGTTTGATCATCAGTTCCTAATCTGAACAACAGACCGAAGACTAATCAATCTAACATCAGAACTGGGATGTTGTGACACATAGTACATTGCACAGGCTATGAACCCTGGACTCCTGGAATCTTGGTTTCCCCTGCATAAAACCAAGTGATCCAGGTTGAATTCTGATTAAACCTCACAAAGTGGTGAGGCTCATACTGTTGTCATGACAAACCAGTGTGACCAGTTGTGACCCCTGGACTAATAGCTAAATGAACTGAAATTTTGATTGTTTGGATATCTGCTAGTTTGTATACATGAAGGCACTCTTGTAGATCTGCATCACATGTCATCAAGACCCATTCTGAATCATCATCCAAGTACTTTAAAACCAAGGGATTTGTGTCTACTATACTCAAACGTTTTGCTATTTCATGCTTCAGTTCTTGAAAATTGCATTCTGGATTCAGTCTGAATCTCACCTTTTCAGAACCAAATGTTGCCTTTACTCTCATATTTGCATCTGTGTTCTGCTTAGGGTTGGGGGACGACCGCCTTTGAGAAGAATGATGTCCACCATTAGCCTTTTCAGTAACATCCTGTAGAAGATCAATTGGAGCCTCATGAACTGAGAAATGCTCATATAATGAAGGTTTTTCTGTTTGCAGAGTCTGAATAGAGCTGTCTTTCACAGGATTTTCTGACTTCATCAGATCAATTATACCCTGTTGTGCTTGTTTTGTCGCACCACCGCTGCATGAGGGGCTTGACTTAGAACTGTGGCTGCACGAAGAGTGTGAGTGTGAAGTTGATGGCACATTGCTACTTGACTTGTGGGGTTGGTGCTTGTTGAAGTCGGTGAGATTGCTCTGGTTAGTTGGAGGAACCGTGACACTTCCTGACAAATTGTTGTCAGATGAGATCGAGGTGTTTGTGAGATCCTTGTAGAGGGTGTTTAACTGGAAAGCTGTCTCTGCTCCATGAACCGAATCAATGATCTGTTGAAGCTTTCTTAGAGAGTGGTCAACCTTCTTGATCTTTCTCGATGGCCAACGGGTAATACCATGCTGCCTGCATATTCTTTTGAGGGTTGTAGGGCACACTGTGGGAGATATAAAAGAAATTAGCATATTTGCAACCAGATCAAACACATATATAAGCATGCTCTCATAAAAGATGCTATAACAATCGGGAGATGCAATGCACACATGATAAGGATGCTGTCTGCCCCCATGTTTGGAAGAAATAATTTTACCTATGTTGACTCATGAAGCCCTAAATCCATCTTTTCTAATTCTGGAAAACATCGTATCATGTCACTCTGATAAGTTAGTTTATGGGCTTATTTTGGACTGTATGTCTTCCTACGTGTATAGCATAATTGCCATCATGATAAGTTAGTTTGTTGGTCTAAGGGTGAGATCATTTCATAATGTCTATCAGAGTGTTTTGTTTTATCCGGTTGCAATCAACTAGAAACCATAAGGTTGATCTGCTCACTGATTTTTTTTATATTATTATTTGTTATGTCAGTTCTTGAAAGTTGACTTTCTGCTGTGATGCACTTGCATTATGTTGCTTCATGTTCATGTGCTTTCTATATATGGGGCCTAGTGGACTAGTGGTATACTATACATGGAAAGGAAACACAGATCACGATAAGGCTGACAAGAATGTCCATCTTCTAAATATGGGGTGCATGTGATGGTTGACCCTCTGATGGGAAATAACACTATATTATTGCTTAATCAGATTAGCATGCTGGCTGCTTATACCGCTATAATTAAATGAATGATGGTATCTATGTAAGCAGTAAACTATCCTTTGCTGAATCTTGCACTTATCTGATGATTTACTCACCTCCAAGGCTCCTTGCTGCATCTTTCAGGCTACCAGCGAAGTATTGCCGAAGAACCTCTAAACTAACTGTCTTCTCGGCCTTTGTACGCCTTTTTGCCTTGCTGCCTTCAGCAGTTGCCTGAACAGCAGACAGAGATGGACCCTGCTCCCCAGGTGAAAACATTCCATGCATCCGCAATGCAGCTAACTCGGATTCTTGCTGTGAAGTTCCTGCCAGACTTGTCCAAGAGGCCTCTCCTCTACAATCTGCTGAATGGCCTCCAAAGGACAACTCAACTTTGTCCTTCCCATGAGGAGTAAAAGAGTTCAGCTCATTCATTTCCAGCACTGCTTCGTCTTCCATCTCTCTATCTGTGACTACACGTAGGGTCTGGCAAATACTTCGCATGGTGCCTGACAAGGAGTCCAGCACTGTCTTCTGCTCCTCCAGTGCTTCACAATCTGTTGGCAGAAAGAATTCCAGCACAAAGTCTGCTGTCCCAGTGCGTGTGCACCGCAGTCGGATCGCCACTGCACCTTTTAACTTGAAGATCTTGGCATGGTGAGCCAAGGGGTATTCCAATTTAGTTAAGGATCCAATATCCGGCAAAAAGCATGGCTGGTTTGTTGTGAAGGCCTTCCCAGCCACCCCCTCCCCACGCAGCAGGTGGTGCTCGGAGCAGGCCTCATGGAAGCCCCGCATCTCGGCTTCATTCACAACGCACGCTTCGTCAATGGTGGAAATGCAGTACCTGTAGTTCTCGTCGGAATGTCGGCTGCCTCTTTTCCCTTGCTGAGCACATGTTACCCATGTCTGAGCTAATGGCAGCTTGTGGGTCAGGCAGGCTGCTCTCAGGACCTCCAGTATCTCTGGTAAAGCATCTTTGTAGGAAGCAGTGCTCAACTGGTGGATAATCAATAAGAGTGACCATGAAGTCATGAGTGAGAACTGAGAAGATATAAGCATCGCTGCTTCATGTCTCAATATCTTTATATTTGAGCTAGGGTAGGTAAATTGAAACGTGCATAGTTTTTTGCTTCACAAACATGCAACTGTAAGTAGATTTCCATACCATCCCTACATTACGTTGGAATATAGAGGTCCTGAGATTCTTATTTTTTTTGGAAAAGTGAGATATTTGCCAAAATTGAAAGCTGCAACACAATGAGTGTATAATTTCTTTTCTCCTCACCTCTATGCGTGGAATGGTCGAAACTTCTGTACTTCTGAGATTAACTGCCTGCAAAGACCCTTGTCATTATTATTATGAAAGCCCAGACCTGGAAACACTTCTACTGATTTTCTACAACAATAATTGTTTTTCTAAAAAACGCAGGAGAGCTGCACTTTACAGTAATAATTGTCATTCAGGTACTTCAAGGTGACATCAGTGGCCAAACAGCTGTTTTTCATTTCCTGCACTAAGCTGGTGATTTGGTCTTCTAACCTAACACACTTGCTATATACTACTCTGAAACTTTCAGGGGCAGTGAGATTGAGGTCTCATACCTGGAGAGCACTGCAGATGGTGTTGAGCTCAGAGGTGAAGTTGAGCTTCTGCCTTGTCATGATGAGCTCGATGACGCCCAGGCAATTGTAGCTTCCTTTCTCGAACACTGGCAGCCCCATGGTGCCGTGGACATCGAGGTACTGTGCATCCCTTACCCTGGGATACTCGTAGCTGGTGAAGTACCTGATGTCCGGCGACCACTCGGGGAGCCTGCCGATGAAGACCCTCCCTGGCAGCCCCGGCGTGTCCCCCGACTGAACGTCGGCCGAGAACTGGTACTTGGTGGACACCTCCCTGAACCGGATGAGGCTGTCGGAGCGGTGGTCGAGCGTGAACGGCTGACCGCTGGTGGTCAGCACCAGCTTCCCGTCATCGCGGTTGACCGGCGCCCAGAGCTGCACGAGGACGTCGCCATCGCTCTGCGTGTCCCGGATGTAGTTCAGGGCCTGGCTGAACCGCTCCCGCACGGAGGTGGGGCTCGCGGCGCCCGTCTGAATCCACCAGCTGCCGTTCGCGGCCGGCGCCGGCGCCGGCGCCGTCGTCGTCACTGTGGTGGCTGTCGCGTCAGCCGAGAAGAAGGCTGAGGATGGAGAAAACGCTACCGAGTTGGGCGAGCGCGACACCACCTCGAGCCAGCCGTTGTCGCCGGACAGTAGCTGCTCAAGGAGATCCAAGTCGACGGCCCCCGCGCCTTCGGACGTGGTGCATGCCACGGAGATGCTCGGAAGCTGCGGGTCTCCTCCCTCTTCCATGCAGATGCAGGTAACTCTCCCTTCAGAACCTGCTTACATAGTTCATCACGAACGCACTGCATCAGTGGTAGCTATGATCTTGGTAACGATAACAACTTGGGCATGTAAAGCAACAGTGCTTCACTTCTGTTCTGCTGGAGATCAAGAAGCAAGGCTCCATGCACATCTTGGGCTAGGAAACCATGGGGACATGGGAATCCTTGGGAGATTTTTGTGCTAGGCATGCGTGCCTTCGGATTGCAGGGTGTGGATGGTAGGGAGAATACATCATTTTCAATGGAAAGCAAGCAGCGAAAGAGATGGTAGAGAGGTAGCGAACAGCTCACTGTTAATCACACACCTGACGCCTCCCTTCTTGTCATAAAAAGGGATCCCGTTCTCCTCTCTTCCTCCTGCTCCTGGATTAGCAAGGTGCTAGCCTCCACAGGTAGCGCTACGTTGCTCAGCTGAACTCACCGCCGGAAAAGGCTCGGTGCGGATCCTGCTGCCGCTGTGAGACGGCAAAGGAGAACAAAAATTTGCTTGGCCTGGCTTCGCTTGGTTTTGCCCTTTGTTTTCTGGTGTTGTCGTAACAACAAAGGCTGTGGGGCCACCATGGCAATTCTGGTTTTCTTTATTTGTTAGAATCTTTCCCTCTCACTGAGGGCCCAGCTGCGTCACACCACGCAGGAATCCAACCATACGTCCATACCCGCTTCCATATATAAAGTCAACTTGCAAGGGTGATTATGCAGCTTCAGAAGGAATCCTTGGTAAGAAATCCTCTCTTTCACAATACCACGGGCGATTTTTGAGATTTTAAAAAATGGTGGTTTGCAAACCGGAGGAACTGGGACCTGTTGGGGAACAACTTTGACATATAAACTTTCATCACAAACTTTGAAGTCGAGAACAAACTCTTCGCTATAAACTCAATATTCAGCGAAGATGACGTGGATATTCCGCTGTGACTATTTCAAACTTCCCGCATATGTTTTCATATGTTTCAGGTTATCTGGCGAAGATGACTTCGTTAAATTCCTGATGACCAGCGAAGCTGACGTAGCGGCTTCGCACGAAGAGTCAATGAGGTTGTCAGCAAAGTCAAGAAATCATGATTAAGTTCAAAGTTGCTTAAGGAGACAAAAGGAAAGGGGCGAAGTGTGTTTCATCACTTCGCCGATGTGCTTTCTAACTAAATGTATAGGAGGTGTTTTGACTAATTTTGTACGATTCCTTGAATGGCGAAGCCAGGGGGGTCTATAAATACCCCCTGGGGTGTAAGTTTTCAGACAGAATAAAATACAATTACGACCAGCATATTGTTTTCACCTTACTTATATGTGTGTGATTTCATCATCCAACATCTGGCGTCGTCTGTTTGTGTGATCGAAGACACGACCACCAAAATGGGAAGACCCAGTAAAAGGACAGCTACCGCCGACAACAACGTCGTACAAGATCCAACTATAAAAGATGCAACAGAAACCGAAACCAGACGTGTTCAAGAAGAAGAAGAAACTCAGAACGAAGAAAGAAGACTCAAGAAACTCAAGGATCAACTCGCTGTCAAGAAAAAACAGCTAGAAGAAGCAAGAGCGAAGACAAGGGAAAAGTCCCTAAAGCAAAAAATTACAGAAGCAGAAGCAGAAATAAGAAAGCTCAATGAAGAGATAGAAAATGAAAGCGAAGTCACGATCCAAGACCCAAACTCAGCAACCAAAAACATCAACAGCAAAGACAACCAAAGTCAAATAGCAACAATCGACACAGAGTCGCCCTTGTCAATCGACATTCAGCTAGCGAAGTCGCCAACAGGATTCAAATTCAACATCATCCCAACTTACAATGGCATGTCTGACCCAAGATAATTTCTCATGAGTTTTGAAGCAGCAGTCACATCAAGCGAGGAAGATGCAAATACCCTAGCGAAGTCGCTCATCATGGCAGTAAGAGGACCAGCACAGCATTGGTACTCTTCACTAAAGCCAAGATCAATCAAATCTTGGGAACAACTTTGTACAACCCTGCTCTTAGATTTTTAAGGCTTATAAAGAATTGAGCTCACAAGCGATGATCTTTTTAACATCAAGCAGCAACCAAAGGAACCACTAAGCCAGTATTATAAAAGATTTATACAAGCAGAAGCTCAAATCCCAAACATACCAGATGAAGTTGTCATCATTGTAGCAATCAAAGGACTGCGGGCAGACCAACTTTCTTCCCACTTCAAAAGGGAAAGACCAACCACAGTGAAAAAGTTATATGAAGAAATGAGAAAATACTGTGAGTCCGACGAAGACTACAGAAAAAGAATAGAAGAAGAGAATGGAGAAAGAAACATGTCAAGATCAAACAATAATTCCCAACACTCAAGAATAAATGTTGAGCGAAGACCATTTCAGAGGATAAATCACATCAACAACACGAGCGAAGCTGCCAGTCAAGGTCCAAGACCAAAAAATCAAAGAAATTTTTAAAACAACAGAAGTTACAAGGAAAACTTCCAGCAAAAGGCAAACTATAACAATCAAGGCGGAAATTTTAAAAGGAAGATATTGAGGCCTGAGAAAATATATTGCATCATACACGGCAAAGGGGCTGGCCACACATACAAAATGTGCCCAAGAGTAAAGAAAAGCATTAAAGAAATGCAAAAAGAAAACAGGGCAACTTCACAGTTAAAAGTTGTCAATCACCTAGCCTCCCAAGGGACAAGTTATATGCCAATAACTTATTCTCAGCACATGTTGCCACCACCTCCGCCAATCTACAATTGCCAGCCACTAGCAGTGTGCTCGCAAAATCAATGGAGCCCAAGTCAGCAGCAAAGTTTTCACCCTGAAAGTTCAGTGGCAAATAGCAACCACCAAATTCAACACGACAACAACATGCCCAAAGCGTCAACAAGCAATGGGAATGCAATCATCCCAAGCAAAGGCAGAATTATGACAATCTTCGGAGGAAACAGCATAGAGCTTGATACAAGAAATGAAAGAAAAAATATTTCAGAAGAGTAAATTCCATAGCAGTCGAAGGTCCATTCAAGAAAACAAGATGGTCCCACATGCCAATCATATTCTCAGAACAAGATCTCAAGCTCAAAGATTACCCTCATATGGACGTAATGGTCATAGAAGCAAACATTGAAGGTTGGGCAGTATCAAAAATTCTAATAGACGGTGGCAGCTCAGCAGATATTATATTCACGAGAACTCTAGATGCAATAAAAATTGATAGAAAAATCTTGGGAAGAGCCGAGCACCCATTAGTTGGCTTTGGCGGAAAGAAAATAAACTCTGTCGACAGAATTGTCTTGCCAGTCTCATTCAAAACAGTGAACAATACGAGAACAGAGCAAATAGCATTTAATGTTGTTGAAATGCACAACCAATACAACGCAATCTTTGAAAGGGGAAGTTTAAATGCTTTCGAAGCCACAGTAAGCTACCTATACTTATGCATGAAGATGCCAGCAGTCAATGGCATCATAACCGTCTTCGGTGATCAAACAGAGGTAAGAAACATAGAAAGAGATGCAAGCCCAACTTTCAAAAATATCCACGTGATACAAGAAGAAGAAGAAGATGATGAGCTTGAAACTGAAAATGCAAAGACACAAGAAAAAGCGAAGCCTTGCGAAGACACAAAGAAAGTACCACTCAACCCAATGGTGTGAGAAAGACAAGTTATCATCGGCACAAATTTATCAAAAGAAGAAGAAGAAAAGATAAAACAAGTCTTGCGAAGTAACAAGGATATCTTCGCCTAGTCTGCACAAGACTTTGGAGGAGTAAGCAGGGATGTCATAGAACACAAGTTAAACATCGACCCAAACTTCAGGCCAAAAAAGCAAAAACTCAGAAAGTTATCGGAAGACAGAACACAAACTGCAAAAGCCGAAATCCAAAGATTGTTAGATGCAAAAGTCATAAGAGAAGTTCAATTCACAACTTGGCTTGCAAACATAGTCATGGTGCAGAAGAAAAACAAAAAGTGAAAATGTGTATAGACTTCACAGATCTCAACAAAGCATGCCCAAAAGACAACTTTCCATTACCAAGAATAGACACTTTGGTAGATCAGGCAGCAGGAAGTGAAATGCTCAGTTTCCTCGACTACTATTCAAGCTACCATCAGATTTGGATAAAAAAAGAAGATGAAGAGTACACAAGTTTCATTACACCATTCGAAACTTACTGCTTTCAAAGAATGGCCGAGGGGCTCCGCAATGCAGGAACAACTTTCATCAGAATGACATCCACAGTCCTCAAAGATCAAATACCAAGAAACTTACTTGCGTATATTGATGACTTGGTAGTCAAAAGCAAGAAAAGAGAAGACTATGTCAAAGACTTACAAGAAACCTTCTCAAACCTCAGAAAAGCAAATCTAAATTTGAACCCAGAAAAATGCACATTTGGAGTTCAAACAGGCAAAATTTTGGGGTGCATCGTATCCGCAAAAGGAATTGACCCGAATCCAGAGAAGGTGAAGGAAATACTGAATATGCAAGTGCCAAGAAATATCAAGGACATCCAAAAGCTGATAGGAAGATTACCTTCACTGAACAGATTTATATCCAAATCAGCTAAGCGAAGCCTCCCAATATTTCAAGCACTAAAAGGGAAAAAAATTCAACTAGGGTCAAACACAACAAGAAGCTTTTGAAGAAATAAAGAAGCATCTATCCAACCCCACAACTTTAGCAACACCTGACCCAACGGCATATTTGCTACTATATGTATTAGCAAACAAAAGTACAGTTAGTGCAGTACCGATACAAGAAGAAGAAAATGAGCACTCAACAAGACAAATTTCAGTATACTTTACATCCGAAACTTTGTCTGGATCAAAAATTTTCTATTCAGAAATCGAGAAAATTGCATATGCAGTACTTATGGCATCCAGAAAGTTGAAACACTACTTCCAAGCACACAAAATAAGAGTGCCAATAAATCAACCCCTCAAAGAAGTGCTACAAGGCTGTAAATTCTCAGGGAGATTGGGAAAATGGGCTGCAGAATTATCTGAATACTTCATCAAATTTGAGAAAAGAACAGCAATCAATTCTCAAGTATTGGCTGACTTCGTAGTAGATTGGAAACCTTTAAAGTACAATCAAGAAAGAATGGAGCAACCAGAATGGATAATCTATTGTGACGGCGCTTGGGGCTTCGCCGGCGCAGGGGCAGCAGCAATCATAACCTCACCTTCTGGAATCAAACTCAAATACACAGCAAAACTAGACTTTTAATGCACCAATAACATTGCAGAATATGAGGCAATATTGTTGGGACTTTGCAAAGCAAGAGCAATGGGAATCCAAAAACTAATAATCAAGACAGATTCTCAAGTTGTGGCTGGGCATATAGAGAAAAATTACAAAGCAAGAGATCCAGAGCTAGCAAAGTATCTCCAACTATTGAGGGATCAAGAAAAACACTTCGTTGGATTCACAATGAAAAATATCTCAAGAAATGATAACACAGATGCAGACAAAATTACAAAAGTCGCCACCCAAAAGTTAGAGTTACCACCAGAAGTATTCTTCCAAACTATCACCGAAGCCTCAACAAAAACAAAAGTTGAACAACCGAAAGAAGTACACATCATAGAAAGCGAAGACTGGAGAGCTCCAATTATGGCATTTCTCAAAGGATTTTATGAGCTAGAAAACGAAGTTGATAAAATAAGAATGAAGCAAAAGACCAGAAGTTATAAAATCATCAATGAAGAACTGTACAAGGAAGGAGTTTGCCAACCACTACTAAAGTGCATCTCAAGAGAAGATGGAAAAAACTTGTTGAAAGAAATACATGAGAGAATCTATGAATGTCACGCTGGGGCTAGATCAATAGTTAAGAAAGCCTTCAGACAAGGGTTTTTTTGGCCAACTGCCCAAAGTGATAGCAAAAAATCATTCGGACTTGTCACAATTGTCAAATGGCAGGAAGTAAAGTCAATGCACCAGGAACAAACCTACAACCAATTGAACCAACTTGGCCACTTGCAATATGGGGAATCGACATTGTTGGAAAGTTACCTCCAGCTCAAGGCAATTACCAATATGCAATAGTTGTAGTTGAATATTTCACCAAGTGGATTGAGGCAAAGCCAATCACTAACATGTCCTCTCACACAATGAAAAAATTCATATGGAAAAACATCATATGCAGATTTGGAGTCCCAAGACACATCACAGTAGATAATGGAACACAATTTGATAGCGAAGACTTCAGAGAATACTGCCACTCAATGGGAATCAAACTTTGTTTCACATCCGTAAGGCACCCACAGTCCAACGGAGCAGTAGAGAGAGCAAATGGGATAATTTGCACAGGAAAATCAAAATATTTAACAGATCTAAAAAAGGGAAAATGGGTAGATGAATTACCAAGAGTTATCTGGTCTCACAATACATCGAAGCCAAGTCCAACAGATTTTTCTCCATTCAAGTTACTATACGGAGATGAAGCAATGACCTCCGAAGAAATAAAGTATGAGGGACAAAGAACAAACATTCAAATGATCACAGAAGAGGATCAAGCAACAAGTAAAGATTTACTCGAAGAAGAAAGAAATGAAGCACTTGAGAATCAAGAAGTACCAACTCGAAACACAGAAGTGGTACAACAAAAAAGTCAAGCTAAGAGAGTTAGCACCAGGAGATTTTGTCCTCAAAAGAAAAAGAGACGAAGACACAGTGGAAAAATTTCAACAAAAGTGGGAAGGGTCTTTCATCATCACAAGAACAAGCAAAGAAGGTGCATATTATCTAGTAAATCTGAAAGGTAAAGAACTCAGTCACACTTGAAATATAGAAGCACTTCGCAAATACTACCCATAGCTAAACTAGAAGAATAGTTTTCTTTTCTACAAAGTAGAAGCAGAA
The DNA here is from genome assembly GCA_023333625.1 of Bothriochloa decipiens. Lineage (NCBI taxonomy): Eukaryota > Viridiplantae > Streptophyta > Magnoliopsida > Poales > Poaceae > Bothriochloa > Bothriochloa decipiens. The sequence continues at coordinate 53,188,844 of CM041630.1, read as the reverse complement.
GTTCCATTCCAAGCAAATTTACAACGTAATCGAGCTGTACTCTTTTTTCACTCAAGGGATACCCTCTGCAGGGTGAGTGGTTTTTAACGAGACAGTCTCTTTGTAAATCTCATGAAATATAAATGAGAAAATAGTTTCCCCAAAGATATGTCTCTACATTACACAACTAAAAGTACAAAATGTCGAAGAGTATATCCAACATATACTTCCATATCGGCACAAATTTTACAAAATTAAGTTAGCATCAATATTTTATAAAATCTAAAAAATGCTAACTTATCCAACCCAAATAAGTCCAAGGTAAATTTTTTGACTTTATTTCACTAAGGTGAAAATATTTTCAGGTTCTAAGGAAGCGTACACGTCCACTTCGCACGAAAAAGAAGGGACGGCGTTTTAAAATTTGCTAAGGCAAATTTTTCGACTTCATTTCACTAAGGTGAAAATGTTTTCAGCTTCTAAGAAAGCGTACGCGTCCACTTCGCACGAAAAAAAAGGAACGGTGTTTCAAAATTTGCTAAGGCAAATTTTTTGACTTTATTTCACTAAGGTGAAAATATTTTCAGCTTCTAAGGTAGCATACGCGTCCACTTCGCATGAAAAATAAGGGACGGCGTTTCAAATTTGCTAAGGCAAACTTTTCGACTTCATTCCACTAAGATGAAAATATTTTCAGCTTTTAAGGAAGCGTACACGTCCACTTCGCACGAAAACGAAGGGACAACGTTTCAAAATTTGCTAAGGTAATTTTTTTGACTTTATTTCACTAAGGCAAAAGTGTTTCAAGCTTCTAAGTGAAGCGCACGCATCCACTTCGCACGAAAAGGAAGGGACGGCGTTTCAAAATTTGCTAAGGCAAATTTTTTGAACTTATTCCACTAAGAAGAAAATATTTTCAGTCTCTAAGCGAATATACGCGTCTACTTCGAACGAAAAGAAGGAACGGTATTTCAAAATTTATTAAATTCTTCAAATCGGTCTCGTCGGAGCAAAAACATTACCAGTCCTTAAGCGAAGCATAGACAATCACCTCAAACAAAAAGCAAAATTCAAATCGATTATACAATACTCATTTACAAGCGAAGGTAAACTCACACACTTCGTAGTACAACAAGATGTCTCGCAATACAATTCACCCAATTACAAAATGTGTTTACAAAATTAGTCATCTTGAGAACTAACTACTTCGGCAGCATCACCAAATATGTCGCTCACAACTTCATTAATAATATCTTCCGCTTCATGGCATAAATAGTCTTCAAAAACATTTGCCGCCGAAGTACTTGACCCAGATGACTACAAGAAAAGAGGTCAGAAAACAAAAGTCTGACCGCAGATGAAAAATAGGATTTACATAACAAACTTTACCTGTGCAAAATCCGTGAAATCAAAAACTCAACAGTTGGGAGGCCTAATACTACAGTATCGTATATCCACATCTATAAAAGATTTGTAAGACAAAACCCCCAAAGAAAAAGTCCCAAGTTCAAAATAACGAGAGCAAAAAACTTACGAGCAAGAAAATCATCGACATCACAACCATCATACTTCGCACGATAGTCATAAAATTCGCTAGGCTCGAAAACGAAGTTATCTTTAGACATTAACAGCGGTGTAACGTCTTTGACATCCTGCACAGGCTCAGCATGAGGAACCTGCGCAAGATGGACAAATAGTCAAACAACTTCCAAGTATATATATCACAAAGTCAATTACTTAGAACCATCGTATCTTGAAACCCTCTCATCTCACAAAAGAAAAAGATAACTAAAGCCTAAGGCTGGTCACCACTAACATTGCTAGATCCGGCACCGCTTTGACCTCTAGCATCGACCTCCCTTTTTGCAGCTTCCTCCGCCTCCTTTCGGGCAGCCTCCGCCTCCTTTGCAATTTGCTGACATAAAAAAGAGAGAAAAGTTAGATATAGAACACATTTGAAAACAAAAATAGTTAAGTGTAAAATTACCCTTTGCAATTTTTCTCTAGCTTTATCAAAACAATGAGCCCGACCACCTGACCTCCAATACTACTCTAGATATTTGTTGCACAATACTTGTGTGGCCTTCGTCACATTGGCTATTTCATTTACAGAAGAAAATTTGTAGTCGGCATCACAAAGCTGTGCAAACGATCTTGACTTTGCTTCATCAAATGAAACAAAGCACGAGCAGAGTAATAAACCCCAATATCAACTGTGGTCTCGGTGACTCGAGACAAATCTTTGTACTAACAACAAAGCCAACTGAAGAAACTATCACGATCACCAAGCTCCCAACATTTTTCCTTAGGACGAGCTCCAAACTTGTCATAACATTCAAAACAATGTTTCCAGATTCGATTGCAATTGTCGAAGAAGGACTTGTCTTGCTCCTGCAACTTTTTCTCAATACGTCGCAAACCTTCTTTCAATCTTTCATTTTTCACGATAATCTTCTTCATGTCATCTTCTTTCTTCTCAACAACAGCAAGAGCACTAATCAACCTAGTCTCCAAATTATTATGAGCGTCCACGGCATCAGCTCTTTCTTTTTTCTTCCCTACAAGTTGCTCTTTCAAATTTTGAATCTCAACTTGATAATTACGCTCGCGAAGGGCAAAGTTCTTCTCTTTTTCTTCTAGGCCCGTCCGTAAACCTCTCATCAAGAGAGAACCTTTGTACATCATAGATAAGCCAGCATCAGCAACTTCGAGCAAAGGCTTCTTCGAAATTTCAAGCTCCGCATTAAGGACAGTGAAAGCCTCATCTATGCACTTTGATAGCTGAACCTCAGAAGTACGAGGCATCATCCGAAGTTTATCAGCCCCAATACCTATAAACTTGAAACAATCAAGACCTAAACTTTTCTCTTGGTAAAACTCTAAGCCCCGCTTTAGAGCATCAGAAATTTCTCCTTCACGACCAGCAGGGACAACAGGAGTTAAAGGATCTTGTTGAACATTTTTCATCTTACTAAAATTAACACTCTTCTAAGGAGAAGACGGTGCATGAGGAAACATAGTTTCTGCAAAGAGACAAAAATTAAGGATTAAGCAAAATAAGACAGCGCAAGCCAAATAAGTCAGACATAAAAACACATTACTTACCAGTAGAAACGCGTTCTCCCAAGCTACAGTCAACCTTTTTGCCAGATTCAACATGAATAGTGGAGCTCGACAAGCGCATCAACCGTTCATCATTAGTCTCCTCATCAAAAACTTCATCATCACTCTCTTCAAGATTAAGAGAGTAAACTCTAGACCCACCAACTTTCTTTAATAAATTCTGAACACCAACTTCGCCAGCCTCATTCACAGCTGGGTTCTCAACCGAAGTTGTCTTCCTAGCATCAACATTCTCTTCATGAGACCCAACAACAGGGGCCTCAGCATCAGGCCTTGGCAAAGTAGAACTAGTAGCTCTATGAGTTTCCCCCACAAAAGTTTCTCCCTCAATAGTTGCCATTTCAGAAATAACAATATTTTCAACACCAACACAACTCCCAGCAGGCAAATTCCGGCCTTGCAAATCCTGCAATTTATTATCCAACGGAGTAAGCAAAAAAGAAGCTAACTCATCAGAAGAAAATGCCATAACAATTTCTCTCACCTCGTCTTCGACAAGAACAACATCATCAACTCTCTTTGAAGCACCAACACCATCTTTACTAGCATCACCTGAACCTATAACCACATTCCCCACTATATCCAAACTTTGCTCAAGAACAGCTTCAATATCTTCTACATCCAATAAACAAGGACTTTGATTCTTTTTTAGCTTTTTAGCAATAACTTTGCTAACACCGCCAGCAGCCTTATGTTTGCCAGCCTTAGCAACTGTCTCCTGTTCCTTCTTTTTACTCTGCTTCCTATGACGAGCATAGGCAGGTGGGGGTCTCTCACCATACTCTATGTTAGCAACTTCAAAAACCCTGTTTAAACGTTTGTACTTATCACCAAGTATTTTGTCAATGTTATTTTTCTCACTCAAAACATACTTCCCAAGTAAATCTTCAGCACGGCTCTCCACAGACTTCACGAAGTCTTCATCTGTAGCAAATGTCCTAGGACGATGGAAATCGTTATCCGGGTACTTGTAATTGATACCTCAAACTTTCTTCAAATGAAACCGCTGGATAGACCACCCCTTCTTCAATGGCCAAATTCTGGCAGCAGCATATTCCTCAACAAGATCTCTTGCACATTGAAGTAAAGTAGTAGATTTGTAAACTGTCACCGCAGTCTTCAAGATCATATAGGAAGGAAAAGATGAAGACAGCTTAAATTTCTCAATTTCCATCTTGACAGCCAAGGGATATTTCTTAACCATTTTCTTTGTAACAGGATCTCTTTCTTCAACCATAGGAACTTTGTGGTAGAACCAATACCTGGACCATTCACCTTTCCCCCACTTATTTTACGTCGCTGGAGATATTTGAACAGCATTATAAGCTGACTTGAAACTAGAACAAGCGAAGTACTTAGTGACCACTCGACCATCAAGTATAAACTCTTTGAATTGAGTATGCATCTCAAACAACTCACAAAAAGCGGCAATATCAGCATCAGCTTCTTGGGACTTCACAGCCCAAACAAACTGAGCCAACCTAACCACTCCGTTAGGCGTCAAATGATGCATCTGAATGTTGAAGGCCTTTAGCACATCTTCAAGAAAATCTTGACAAGGAAAGCGAAGACTAGCAGTAAAAAAATCCTTATAAACAATACATTCATCCGGATATGGCTTTAGATTGGGCTCCGTAGGATCAGGCACCCTCACTTGATCACGCTCAACAATCTTTAGGTGAACCATTTCATCAAGATGACTCTTCTCAAACAAAGTTTTACCAAAAGTCAAGGTAAAACCCTCTTCATCTTGATCAAATCTTCGACAGACGCATCAATATCATCAAGATTTTCTTCGTCAGAATCCACAGGTAAACTATCATCATCAACCTTTGAGCTCTCTTGAGATTGAACTTGATCTTGTAAGTCTCGCGAACACATCTATAAAATTAAAAAATCAAAACAACCCAGACAAGATCACAAAGCATAAAAGTTAAATGACAAAACCTCGCCGAAGTTGTCAAACACACTTCGCCTGAAAGCTCAAGAAAAGACGAACAAAAGCAATAGATGTCAAGAAAAACTATCTCAAACTTTCCAGCTCAAGAAAAATTTTGGCAGAGCTTCCCGTCTTCTGAAAACGACGGCTCCAGGGGGGAGGCATCGCTATTTATAGACGGATCTAGTCAAACAGTCAAAACTAGCCGTTAGATTCAAAATTCAAAAGCAGACAGGCCAACTCCAAAGTTTGGACGGCGTTTGTCAGGCAAAGTTTATATAAACTTCGTGGGATTCAGACCTTTGGAGTAGGTCTTCGCCCGCGAAGAGCTGCTGTTGGGGAACAACTTTGACATACAAACTTCCATCACAAACTTTAGAGTCGAGAACAAACTCTTTGCTATAAATATTTGAGACAACTCAATATTCAACGAAGATGACGTGGACACTTCGCTGTGACTATTTCAAACTTCGCGCATATGTTTTCACATGTTTCAGGTTATCTGGCGAAGATGACTGCGCTAAATTCCTGATGACCAACGAAGCTGACGTAGCGGCTTCGCACGAAGAGTCAATGAGGTTGTCAGCAAAGTCAAAAAATCATGATCAAGTCCAAAGTTGCTTAAAAAGACAAAAGGAAAGAGGCGAAGTGTGTTTCACCACTTCGCCGATGTGCTTTCTAGCTAAATGTATAGGAGGTGTCATGACTAATTTTGTAAGATTCCTTGAACGGCGAAGCCAGGGGTATATAAATACCCCCTGGGGTGTAAGTTTTCAGACAATAATGAAATACAATTGCGACGATATTGTTTTCACCTTACTTATATGTGTGTGATTTTATCACCCAACAGGACCGCTATTTTTTCACGTTGTTGATCTGAGTCCCACACTGTGTATTCATGCTGTGGTAGATTTTGGGAGTTTTTTGTAGAAAAAATGAGAAAAAAAGCAACTTAACAATTGTTGAATAGCTGACTCATTCATTTGTTAATTCTGATTCTGGGGCCACAAGCATGACCACTGAAATGCAAGCAACAGGCCTAACCAGTGGTGAAAACATAGAGGGGGCTCAGGGGTGGTGTACTTATTGGGGATTCTAGCATATATTGGTGTAGGGCCAACCAAATTTGTCCTCTCTACTCAAAGAAAGGCAAACCACAGATTCCGGGGCAACTGTTTCAGAAAAGGTTGGAGTTTTAGTATGTAAAATGTCCCCACTACCTGGCCATCAAATACATGGTTCTGTCTAACAGAAAAATTCATAGCAGGAAAAGTTTATCTGATTGTCTCAACTTATATTGTATCGTTCTATTCTCTATTATTGATTACATTTTTTCTTTACATTGATTTAAACAAATGAATGGACACTGTTTCCAATCATGTCAAAATCTAAAAGGAACCACTTTTCCAAATGCTTATGAAAAATGTTCAGACATTTCTGGTAAAAAGAAGAGGCAAAATGATATCACTGCATACTGGATCACGGTACAACTGTAAGCTGTGGGGCTATCTGGCACCAAATATAGTTTAATGGTATACGCTTTATGAGCTCGGCAATATTCCTAGAAATCATAGAAGCACTTGCTTAGTTAAATATGAATTGTGCATGCTCCAAGGATTGCATCTCGTAAAGCTACATGTGTACGGCCAGATACTTGTCTATTTGGGTTTGGCTAGTCTTTTAATTTAATCGCCGTTGATCTTTACCACCATTTATTTTCTGCAGTTCTTTACTTGGGGAGGTGAAAAAGTACGAGTCATTCCATGGCTCTTGTCATCAAAGATCAATAAACTAGCAACATAATTGTGCTTTGGGGTGGAGATACATGTGATCTGGGTACCAAAGTCCAATTTGAAAGGCTAATCATATGATGGAGCAATAGATTTTTATTCCCAAGGCTGTTCCAGTTTAGGAACTGCTTTTAAATATTTTCAAGACGTTACTTACTATTTGTACTAACCGTATTTTGCTTGATTCCTCCCATGTGAACGTGTTTCTGCGCCCAGATCAGGGAGAAGCGTGATAAAATAGTGTTTTGATTCGTTATTCTGTAACATTTACAGGAATCTTGATGCCTCTTTGTGATGCAACAAGCCAGAACAGTACAGGTGTAGTAGTAGTGTAATACAAGCCTGCTTTTTTTTATATGAATTCAACCTTTTTATTTCCTTCTAGTATTCTGACACTGTTTTCAGCAAAATTGTATGGGTAAATTACACATCAAGGTTAGTAGTTTAAAGGCTACAGTTTAGTTTGTACCTGCTGTCATTCTGGTTTAACCTAGCATGGAAGCAGTCTTTTACGATTTTACCTTTGGTGTTCCTTAGCTAATCTGTTTTCTAGTGACAGGACATCATGTGGTTGTTTAAAGTTGCAAAACTTGTTTGCGGCTGCATGCGTAGAGAGAGAAAGAGAAGTGCACATTGCTTGGCTCGATCGGATGAAAGAGTAGAAGACTCTAGTTTTTTTTTTTTTTAACAAGGTGTAGAAGACTCTAGTTGGAGAGTGACATCAATGATAAAGTGCAAGGCACCAAGAATGCTCATCTGTGCGGGGTACATTTACATACCTTGACATCATCTAGAAAATAGAATAAAATGGAGTGGCCACTTTTCCCTGCTCGCTTTCCCTTTTCTTATATTGGTTGGGTCACTGCCACACAGCCCATTGCAAATACATATAATTGCTACTTGCTCACTGTTTGACCAAAAGCTTGTGTGTTCTGTAGTGGCACCCCAATATGCCGTCAGCACCCGCTCTCCACCAGCTGGGGAGGTCTTGTTAATTCCTGCCAATCAGATACCGTTTTGGTTGTTAAAGTCTCTTGCGAGTGGGTCCCAGCTCGAGGGCCACCTAATTTTTGGGGCCCATGAGGAGTCATCACTCATCACCACCATGGGATCCGGTTCGGCATGTGAACATGCAAATCTACATAAGGGTGCTGTTTTCTACTAGCAGTAAACACTAGCGTGAAATGTTTGCTCTCTGTCATTCTGCATCTTTTGCATGTTCATGTATGATTTTTCAAGAGGGCAACACCCTCTCCTTGCTATTTAGTAGTAGTATTTCCTATATGTCAGTCTGTTTTTTTTAAGGAAATATGTCAGTCCGATAACCTTGTACAACAACAATAGTGACACTTTCTTTCCAGGAGTTCTAGTGTATACTCAGGAAGGTGGAGCCTGGGTAGGCAATTTTGATAGGGAACTTGGCAAAGAAGTGGCCGATCTGTCTGAGTCCGAGGGGCTCACATTAATTATTGAGACATGCAACAGTGTAGCACGCAACCATGGATACTCGGAATCTGACAATTAATCTGGAATCGAAATCTCGAGGCTGTACTGATCTGCATCGAGCCATGGGAACTTGAATATTCCAAGTCAAGATGGATTCATCATTCATGGACGAGTATACTTCCGTCTTTGCTACGTGCACCAGGAGCAGCATCCACGGTAGTTACGGTAACCCATCACGCACAAGCACGAATGCATGAATGATGATGGAGCTCTGAAAGCAACGGCCTCTGAAATTTGGCAGTATGTACCCCTGACGTTCTTGGAGCCTCGGTTTGGTCTCCTTAATCGTTTGTCAATTACTGATGTCGTGACCAAGTGTTTCTCTTTTTTTT
>CM041630.1:53101789-53175175 GCA_023333625.1 Bothriochloa decipiens | reverse complement strand
TTTGTAATCCAAGAATGCAATTGGACCAACTAGCTTTACATAAAAGGACAATCCAGAAACAGCCTGGTACATAGCACTTTTAAGTCCGAACCACCATACATGTCTAAAGACTTGAATCGTTAGTGCAGAACTAATATTGATCATATTTGGGAAAAGCGAGTGTTCTAGGGTTAGGGTTGAAACTAGACCATATTTGGGAAAAGCGAGTGTTCTAGGGTTAGGGTTGAAACTAGACCGGTATATATTTGGCTGTGAGTGGCTCGGAGGACTACTGTCAACCGTTCGATCTACAATCCAATGGCCAAAAATATTTTGAACGAAGTGGATAGCGCCAGGCCGCGGAGTGGCATCGTGTATTACTTTCTTTAGAGGCCGCGGAGTGGCATCGTGTATTACTTTCTTTAGAGGCCGCGGAGTGGCATCGTGTATTACTTTCTTTAGATTTCCTGGTACAATAGGGACTGCTGCGGTTGGTCCAACATACAGCCTTCTGACTTCTGAGCCTGCCTGGGGTTAGACTTTGGGCTCACAATCGCTGTCTGCACAAACCTTACAGTTCAGTGCTGCATCAGGTTTCCGACAATGACACTAGAAATAGGAGGAATTGCACCACAATAATGCTTACAACATGATATCATGTCAGTCAACTCTACTCTCATTCACCCGGATGGATATATAGGCATGCTCTCACAGATAACACAACACTGAAGACAATGCCACCACATTCTGGTCAATCAGGTCGCAACAGTTCACAACAAACCTCACTGAACAACTGCTATGGAGGATCGTAACCAAATCTTCCACTCTTTTCATCGATGGGCTGCGAACAGCAGATGCATGACAGAAGAGGGATGATTTGGAAGTGATGGGGTGACAACTTTGCCCAGTACATTCAGAACCTTCATCTTCTGCCATTCCTTCCCTGAAGCACAAAGAAGTAATTGTCAGGCACAATTGCCAATACTAGAGCAAAGGTATAGTGCTGAAATAAAACTTTAGAGATGCAAAAGTCATGCTAAAAGTATTACCTTCCTCGATCAATAGATTGGCTGCGCGTTTCTCCAGCTCTAAGGCATGCTTACTTCGTCCAACGGGTGACAATGACCGAAGCTCTACAGTTCAGCCAAAGGAAACAATTTTTTATATAAGATTAATATACAGTTGTGTAAAGCACAATTCAGAAAACACAAAAGATTCGAGTGGCCTGATTGCAGTAAATTGTTAAGGTGAAATAGTTGCTTACGGTGTAAGTATTCTTCCTGGTCTGATTGCTCATTATGTCTCAAGAAGGCCTGCAGACGAAGAAATCTTTCACTCCGATCTTGATTGCTTGATCTTGGTGGATGAGCTCGATTAGGTGCTAAAGCAGTAGCAGATATAGCATCAGTAGATGCTGTATTGGTAACCGAAGCACTGCTAGATGCTAAATTAGCAGCAGATATGGCACGGTTAGCAGCCGAAACACTGCTAGGTGCTAAATTAGCAGCTACAGAGCTTTGAGGCACTGCACTAGAGGACACCACATTGCTAGGTGGCAGATCAGTAGTCACATCATTAGCTGGCTGAGCAGCAACCTTTCCTGGAGATTGCTTCCCCAAAGGATGGTGAGCAGGCAGAACCGCAGATTGCAAAGCAGGGGAGGCTGTCCAAGCAACATGGGCTGCAAGCTTCGTAATGGGCCTTAACAAACATGCAACTCCGAACGGCTGAGCCACACCACAGCGCTTTGCTGCGCAGCTCGCCCCGCGTCCGGTTTGCCGCAGATAGTACCACCTCGCTAGCTCAAGACGGGTGAGGCGGCCGAGCGAGCTATAAGAAAGGGCGCAGGGCTCCGTTCCAAAGCATACCTTTCTCGGCCTTTTGGCTAAGATCAAGTGTAGTATCTGTTCTTATCAGTTTAATATCTGATATGTGGGCCATGTGTTCACTTTGATATTAATCTTAATTTTTGTGGGGGAGGGTTTACTACAGTGGCTAGCCACTGGGGCCCTCACGCGTCGCCCAGACGTTGCACTGCTGGCAGGGCCTGGCGCACCCCAACCAAAACGAAGCTAAATTTTGTCTGCTGGGCCTGGGCTTGAAGAACTGCTACAGGCCTTGAAGCAAAAGCGCGTAAGCTCATTAACAGGCCAATGCCGGTCGGTTGTGTTTTTTCTTTACCCTTTCGGGTTTTGTGACCCAGACTACCATGGACAAAAATCCAGATAGACTCTGTCCACTCTTCTCGCTTCACATTGTTACTTGGTGACGACTACGATTTAATGTTTTGCTAGTTTGCCGCTTGACTTGCTAGGTTTTATTTATAGCCTTAATTAAGGATCATATTTGTTAGTATAGTCTTTGCCCCTCCTCAGCCCAAAGGATGAGACTTAGTGTATAGAGCTTAAAATTTTGGGGCCCGCAATTCATCTCTCGAGCCATTTGATTTGGTCATACATGTACAAAAGGTGGTTGTTTTGAGGTGTCGTGCCCAATAGAACTAGTACCGTGTGTCCATCCCAATGGAACTAGTACCGTGTGTCCGCCCATGGTTCGACTGTCACGATGTCTGACTCTAAACCATTAATTAGGCATATGGTGTTCATAAGATGGGACGGTGGAGTCAGACGCAACCAACGAGCAGCTAACGCGTAGCAGCTGCAGGTGCGACTGCGAGCCTACTGAACTGTTTCTGGTCTACAGACTACTTTGAGCCAAGGCTGCCATGTTATTTCAACGCACACACCTATGTGATGACGCAATAGCCGACCCGCTAAGCCGCCTCCATTTGTTTTTCCTTAAGCAAATCCAGAAAGTAGTCGGTGACTAATGTTGAATCGCACGTACTCCAACCCACACCGGCATTGAAAAATGCGGCACATGGCTGGCGCCAATAGGAGTATTTTTCAAGATACAAAAATGGCCGTCCCGGCCCAAGATTGCATTTGCACACACGGTTTCAAGAGTCGGCGGCATAGCATTAGCAGACATCGCGGTGGGCGGTGGCGCGCCCAATGGATCACAAGGCGGCGAAGCGGGTGGCCATCGTCGGCGCCGGCACGAGCGGGCTCGCCGCGTGCAAGCACCTCCTGGCGAGGGGCTTCCGCCCGGTGGTCTTCGAGGCGGGCGCCACCGTGGGCGGCCAGTGGACGCGCACGCTCGCGTCCACCCGCCTGCAGTCGCCCACCGCCGGGTACCGCTTCTCTGACTTCCCGTGGCCGGAGGACGCCGACACGTACCCGCGCCACGACCAGGTCGTCGAGTACCTCGCCGCCTACGCGCGCCGCTTCGGCGTCCACGAATGCGTCAGGTTTCGGAGCCACGTCGTGGCCGCGGAGTACTTCGGCGGGGATGCCGCCGCGGATGACGTGGCTGATGAGCAGCTGTGGGCGGGCAACGGCCAGGCGTTCGGCGGCGACGGCGCGGGCGAGTGGCGCCTCACCGTGCGGCACGGCGACGGCGACTCAGACACTACGCAGGCGTACGAGTTCGACTTCCTGATCCTGTGCGTCGGGAGGTTCAGCGGCGTGCCCAACATCCCGGCGTTCCCGCCCGGCGGCGGGCCCGACGCGTTCCGCGGGCGGGTGCTCCACTCCATGGACCTGTCCGACATGGACGACGCGGACGCCGCCGCGCTGGTCAAGGGCCGACGCGTCGCCGTCGTCGGCTCCGGCAAGTCCGTTTACGACATCGCGGCCGAGTGCGCTGACGCCAATGGCGTGGAGCGGCCGTGCACGATGGTCTGCAGAAGCCCGCAGTGGCTGCTGCACGACGTCGACGTCTGGGGTAAGCTCAACCTCGGGTACCTCTACATGAACAGGTTCGCGGAGCTCATGGTCCGCAAGCCCGGCGCCGGCATGGCGTCCACGCTCCTCGCCACATTGCTCAAGCCCTTGGCGTGGCTGATATCGAAGGTGACGGGGGCGTACTACAAGAAGGCGATCCCGATGCGGGAGTACGGCATGGAGCCGGAGTACGGGTTCGCCGGCTCCATCTCGTCGTGCAAGATCGGCATGCTGCCGGAGGCGTTCTACGACAAGGTGAGGGACGGCAGCGTCGTCATCAGGCGGTCGAGGTCGTTCGCCTTCTGCGAGGACGGCCTGGTGCTGGATGGCGATGACGTGGCCGCCGCCGCCGCCGTCGTCCCCGCCGACGTGGTGATACTCGCCACGGGCTTCCGCGGCGATCAGAAGCTCAGGGACATGTTCGTGTCGCCCAGGGTGAAGGCGATCGTCGCCGGCGGCTCGTTGGACACCGCCGCCGTCCCTCTGTACAGGGAGTGCGTGCACCCTCGGATCCCGCAGATGGCAGTGGTCGGCTACTCGGAGAGCTTGACCAACATCTACTCCATCGAGATGATGGCCAAGTGGGTGGCAAGGTTCCTGGACGGCGCGTTCCGGCTGCCGAGCGTGCCCCGGATGGAGCAGAGCGTGGCGGAGTGGGGCGAGTACATGAGGCGGAGCAACGTCCGCGGGTCCTGCCTCGGCGCCGTCAACATCTGGTACAACGACCAGCTGTGCCGCGACATGGGCTGCCACCCCAGGAGGAAGAAGGGCTTCCTCGCCGAGTGGTTCCAGCCTTACGGCGCCGTTGACTACGCAGATATCCAATGAGAATGGAGGTTTCATCGGGAGTTTGAGACGACAGCGTGTTCCACTTCCACTAGAACAATTTTCTCAGACAAGTTCGCGAAAATTTTGTAGTATGAATTTGATTTTTGGAGACAAATACCAAAAGTTTTGAGATTGTAGGATCAACTTACAGCAGATTTTAAACGACTAGATGTGGTTGTATTGGATATGATCTTGGATATTGATTTTAGATTGGATGTGGATTTTTGTTTTTAATTGGATTTAAGTCACACTAGTTCAAAATTGATGAGTAAATCAGCCTGGGTCAGTATCAAAATTGATGCCGATGGTATGAACCGAAACAGAAACGTTTCTTTCAACCAATCGTAATCATTACTAGTACCAAAGAACTAAAATAGGGCGTTGTTACCAATAGAAAATGGTAATGGGTCCAAATGACTGCAGTGATCATGTTAGATATCATTAGATCAAGCTAGTTGATGCTCACCAACAAGCCCAATGCTGACAATGCCACCTCTATCTACATGTGCCATCTCTAATAAAGAAAAAAAACAGTACAGATTTGATGCCGTGTAGATATAGATATTTAAACTCGGAAAGAGACCAAACAACACAACAAGCATTTAACCCACCCACTCATCAGATGGATGATTGGGTTCCTACTCAATACGAAAAAATAACACAGCAAAAACAACAGCACTGACAAGAATAATCCAGGAAGCAACCAAAGAAAACGGCAAGTGGTGGTGCTTTGGCCCCATCTGAAAATATCCGACATCTAAAAAATCTAACTTATCCAGAGAATCAAACGGAAAAGCTTTATAAAAACCACCAGCATCCCCCTCACTTCTTCCTCCCTCAGTCCATTCCAAGAACTCGGAAGCGGAGATCAGGAGATGGATAGCAAGCGGGTGGGAATTGTCGGTGCAGGCGTGAGCGGCCTAGCAGCCTGCAAGCACGCGCTCGACAAGGGTTTCAGGCCAGTGGTGTTTGAGGCTGACGAAACCATCGGCGGAGTGTGGGCACACACCTTGGAGTCGACGAGGCTTCAGGCGCCGACGACCGCGTTCCGGTTCTCAGACCTGGCATGGCCGGAGAGCGTGAGGGAGGCGTACCCAAACCACCACAGGGTCATGGAGTACATAAGGTCGTATGCGTGTGCATTTGACCTCCTCAAGCACATCAGGTTCAACAGCCAGGTGCTGGGAGTTGAGTACCTCGGTGCGACTGAGGAAGAGATCATGAGCTGGGAGCAGTGGTCTGGCAATGGGACAGCATTTGGAGCAGTTAAGGGTGGAGGATGGCGCCTCACGGTCCAGGACTTGAAAGTCGGTAGCACTGAGGTATGTGTACTCTCCTCAGATCATCTGTGTCAAAGAGAGTTCAGATTGTTGTTGTTCCAATCCTTTGTATCAACCTAATAAATTGGTGCATATGGAAAGAAGCAATGGAAATGAAATTGCCTGTCCAGAAACATTACTGCCACATTTTTGTCCTCCATATATATGGAATAAACTTTAATGCCCATAGTCCCATACTGCAACTCTTTATTGTGCGATCCACGGTTACAGGTTTTTATGGTGGATTTTCTCATCCTGTGCATTGGAAGGCATAGTGGCACCCCAAATATCCCAGAATTTTCAGTGAATGGACCTGAGTTGTTCAAGGGGAAAATACTGCACTCACTGGACTATTCTTACATGGACGATGTTGCTGAGTTTGTTAAGGGGAAGCGCGTGACGATAATTGGCTCTGGTAAATCAGCATTTGACATTGCCGCAGAGGTTGCCAAGGTGAATGGTAGGTCCAGAACTGAATTTCTCTAATCTCACTGGAGAGAATTATTCTAAAAGAGTATGGTCAACAGTTCTGTTTCAAATTTCAATGCAGGTGCCACACAGCCATGCACCATCATATATAGAACAAAGCACTGGCTGGTCCATAAGTCGAGCATATGGGGAGTTGACCTCAGTTACTTCTATCTGAATCGCATCTCACAGCTTCTAGTTCATAAACCAGGTGAAGGATTTTTACGTTATACGCTGGCCACTGCACTCTCTCCCTTGGTAATTATAAGATCACATCTTCAGATAAAGAGCATATTCAGACAATAAGCTGTAGAATCTAGATAGCTTAAAGTTTACCTGTTGTTTCAGAGATGGGCGATCTCTAAAGTAATTGAAACATACTACAAGTGGAGCATTCCTCTACAAAAGCACGAGATGGTCCCTGACTACAGCTTCTCCTTTGCTATGTCCTCATGCTTGATTGCAATGCTGCCAGAAGGTTTCTATGACAGGGTCGACAAAGGCAGCATTATTCTCAAGAAATCTAAGGCATTCAACTTTTCTAGTGATGGAATCGTCCTGCAAGACAGAAACGAAAGCATAAAAAGTGATATTGTCATTCTGGCAACAGGATTCAGAGGAGATCAGAAGCTTAGGGACATTTTCCCAGCAAATTGGTGCAGAAAGATAGTTGCAGGATCACCGGATACAGCAGCTCCTCTATACAGGTACACCTTGTACAAATTTTTGGTGCATATTTGAAGTACCAATCAACACTACATTTGATATCATTGCTGAAATGGACAAGGGAGTACATCAACTCCCCAAAACTAGTGTGCCACTTAGGCACTCATCAGTTGTCAAGGTTGACACGAAAACTGAATGAAAGAATCAACAAATAACAGTAATAATTCAATGATAAAGTAGGAAGCGTATCACAGAGGACCTTTTTTGAACACAAGCTACAATAAATAGTTCAGTGCACAAACAAATACGTAGTACACCATTGCACGATTTCCATGACCACGATCTATTCACAGTGATTTAAGAAACAACCATCCTTTGGCCATGATTTATACTAGTAATAGATTTTGAATAGTCTGTTTTCTTTGGAGTGCCTCTAGAGACTAGGCCATAACAGTAGATGATACAATATTGATAAACTTGAGATACGAACTCAGTGTAAATATTTTTTTTCAATGTTTATAGTTTACTTGCTGAATTTAATAGTGTCTTGGTTTCAGTAATCTCATTTTATCTAATTGATTGAATGCAATACAGAGAATGCATCCATCCCCGGATTCCTCAGTTGGCTATAGTTGGTTACTCTGAGAGCCTTACAAACATATATGCCTCAGAGAGGATGAGCAATTGGGTAGCTCATTTTCTGGCCGGTGGCTTCAAATTGCCAAGCATAAGATGTATGGAGAAGAGTGTAGCAGAATGGGCAGAGTACAAGAATCTATACAACGGGAAGTATTTTCGCAGATCCTGCATAAGCACCACTAACATTTGGTTAAATGATCTGTTGTGCCAAGATATGGGATGCAACCCTAAAAGGAAGAAAGGATTCCTGGCAGAATGGTTCCAACCATATGGACCTGCGGATTATGCAGGTCTTTGCTGAATGGTTGCATACTTGTCAGTGCATAGTCATAGGAAGAGATGCCAAAGTTGCTATCTCTATGGCTGTAAAAACCAAGCAGGAGAAAAACAAATATGTTTATTGCTGCTATGACCACGAGAAAGCAATAATACTACAATGTTCCACATACAGTGATGAGTTCAGGAAAGAGAGAGAATGAACTATCATCAGCTATGTGAGACCTACAAGCACAATCTGTCTGATGTTTGAACTGTAAGGTTTGAACCTATCAGACCTGTCTGAACAATTCTGCAACATTCTATCTACAGTTTTGAATTCAAGCATGGAGAAGATATAGTGAACAGCCATCGCCTATGTGACACCTACAAGTGAACTTCGTCAGATACCTTACTCTTGAAACATACAGAGAAGCCAACAAAATTTTAAGCAAAAATATGTCTGTACATTGTAGTGCGGCTGTCATAACTTCTCTTCTCGATCCTAATATATGGCCATTTTTTTAATCAGCTCCAGATATCAACATTTGAAAAACTCATTTGTAATCCAAGAATGCAATTGGACCAACTAGCTTTACATAAAAGGGCAATCCAGAAACAGCCTGGTACATAGCACTTTTAAGTCCGAACCACCATACATGCCTAAAGACTTGAATCGTTAGTGCAGAACTAATATTGATCATATTTGGGGAAAGCATTGTGAATTGAGAAATAATTGTGATATTTCTGGAATAGTAAAACGATGTATCTAGAAAAGCCAAAACTCCATATATTTGTAAAGGATGGAGTAGATACTAGATAAAAAGATTTGCAAACGGGCAGAATCAGCATGCCACTCCCATCCAAACTTGCAGACATGTTGAAAAGAGCTGGCTACTGCAGTCCCAAGAGTCATTGTTATTATCAAGACAAAGGTTCACCAGTCTCCCCAACAGCATGCCTCCTAAAAAAGTATGAAAAGAGCTCATGCTTGTATACAAAAATAGGAAGATACCCACACTAAACAAGACCAGGCAACACGGAGCCTGGTCACGGTGCCTCACCTATATCTGGATACTCCCCCAGTTCTTAATACAAAAAACATTTCACCACAGGATATCGCATGCCGCAAGATGTGCAACGAGCACATAGCAAAATTATGCACCAAGTACAGCAATTTCATCGCTGGATGGCATGGATGAGGTAGAAAACACTTAGAACTATTGTAGTAACTTCAAACTCAAAGACCACATAGGCAGGATCACAATATAGATTATGCCAATATAATGGTTGCCTAAAATCACTGGCAATAAACAAAACTGAAATGGTAAGGATCGCACATTTGTTGCAGGCTACCTTAGATATTCCACAACATTCACGACAAAATATCCAGAGCACACCCATGCTTGATAAAGTTTGAAATGGGTTCACAGGAAACATATTACTAATTCTGACATTCCAACACTCAATCGAATTGCTGATGCAACTCGGAACCAAAAACTCTAACATGTCATCCACCGAAAGAGATTAAGCCGTGGACGCCTTCTTCAGCTTGGCAAGCTCTTGCCTGATAGCACCACCCCTCTGTTTACATAAATAAAAAAGGGTGAGCAAGCAATATAGACACTGCCAACAGGAACTAGGACATTTACAGGGAGGTTCCTGACCTTGATCTTAGCCAGCATGACCTTGAACCTGTCAAAGTCATTGAGCGCTGCTCTCCTCTTCTGGACAATCAACTTCTTGCCCCATGAGCTGTTCTCCCACTTGGTCTTCACATCTGAAAAAGAATAACAAGAGATCAATAAACTCTCACTATTCTCTTCTGGACAACCATCTAGAATCTTGAAGACAAATAAAGCACAACAGTGCTGAAGAGATCCACAGCATAAGTTTCATCATTACCAGCTTCCTCCATAGCATTGATCAGGGTTGTCTTCTTGGGGACACGTTTGATGTCAATCTTGATGTCAGTAAGTGAGAGCCGCTTGAAGTTCACCTGGCACCTGACCATATCAGGGGCATCCACAAGTGCCTGGCCAACAGAAAAAACCAAGGCCATGAGTGCTTGAATTCTTAACCAAATCAGTTACTGTGGCACCACAAATATAAATACTGAGCATTTGTTGCGTCTAAAAGGAATCTAAACAAGGGAATTGGTCCTTGGTTCATTTCATTAAGGGAATGAGTTTTCCATGCAACCCCTTAGCCTCCTGGATTTGCCAAATGATAAGGCACTAACTCATCCATTTGTCTTAAGAGTAGGTATTGTTAACCACTAGATGAGAACATAAGGCCACGCTAGTTGGCCAATTCAAATAAATTGCATGGTGCTACCAATTACAGGCATATAACGTTTTCACAATTCTCACGAAGTGCAGCAGATACCAACCAAATAACACCAGTAGTACAAAAGCATTCCTCTAATGCTCTAGATCGACATCACAGCAGCGAACAGAACGACAAGCATTTAGGTGACAGCTCAGTCCTTACCCTGTTCTGGTCGACGATATCGACGATGACGACGAGGCGGCCATAGTCCTTGCCGTAGTTCACCAGGGCCACGCGCCCGATCTCGACGAACCTCTTGAAAGGCTGCACACATAGCACAAGCACACCAAACCCCAAGTCAAACCCCGCCCGCACAACTCATAAACCCTAACACCACTAAGCGCGATCGACGTACCATCCTCGCGGCGGTCGGAGACGCGAGCGGCGGCGGCGGCGCTGTGAAGCGGCTGGAGCGAGAGGGCGAAGCGCGGCGGAAGTCCAAAGAGAAACTAGGGTTCGGCGGTGGGAGTGGCCTATAAAGTGGCGTGCGAGTCTGGTAGCGCCGTTGGATCAGGAGAAGCGACGCCCTGGCCGTCCGATCCAGGTCACAGAATAATAAGCTTGCTGGGCCTTTTTCTTTTTGACAACAAGTTTGCTGGGCCTTTGGGGCCTCATTTGAAGCCCAAATCCCCGTTAATGTGCCCAACAACTCAGGCGGGCATCCTTCTTCTTCCTCGTCCACCTCTGTCTCCATTCCTCGCCGCTTCTTGTGTTGTGTGTTCACGCCGCCGACGATGCGCCGATGATCTCGATTTGTTCCATCTTTCCCACAGCCGCCAGCCAAGTTTGCTGCGCTCTAGCATCATCATCATATTCTGAGACCCAATCCTCTGACCGACTTCCCCAGCTTCCTTGCCCAAAATTCTATGCATCCCCGCCGGACCACTGATCAATTTGGGGCTTAGGGCCGGGCCGCCGCCTCGACCTGCCACCGAGAGGACCGCCTCCAAGATGTCGCCGTTGGGAGCCAAGCGCTGCCGCACCTCGGACCCCGGATATCATTGGGCGTCGCTACCCGAAGATTTGGTTCGCCTGGTCGCGTGGCGCGTGCTGGCCGGCGGCGACCTGCTGGACTACGTCCGCTTCCGGTCCGTCTGCACAGGCTGGCGGTCCGGCGCGGTCTCCCCGCGCGGGCACGGCGTCACGGACCCGCGCTTCCACCCGCGCCGCTGGATGATGCTCCCGGAGGGCCTCTGTCTCTACCCCGGCCACCCCGACCTGCACGGCTACGCCCGCTTCCTCAACCTCGACACGGGTCCCTTGGTCCGCGTCCGGATCCCGCTCCTCGAGGACCACCTCGCCATCGACTCGGTCGATGGTCTCCTCCTCCTACTGGGGGACCAGTATCAGCAGGGCACAGTGTGCCTCCTCCACCCTTTCACCGCCGACATCACCGAGCTCCCGCCATTGGCGACCCTCCTCCCGAAGCTGCTGGATACAAAGCTGTACAACCGCCCTGTGCTCTACAGGATCAAATGCCTTGTAAGCAGAGTCTGCGCTTCTGCTTCCTTCCGCGACGGAGTCGTTGCAGTCATGCTTGCGCTTGATGAGGTCAACCGCGTAGCCTTCGCTACTTCCTAGAGCAGCAATGGAACATGTCAAGCTGGAAGTACCCATCAAGCGCTACACGATTGGGATTCCAAGGCAAGCTGTATATGCTGGATAAAACACGCCGGTTTCTCCAGATTGACCCACCTTTGCAGGATGTAGCAGGCTCAGTTGGAGGCGGTACACTGCAACCTCCAAATTTGATTGCCACAATCCCTAAATCCAAGTTCATAATCGCTTCCAATCTGGTAGAATGTGATTCGGAGATCCTGGTGCTTGCCTTCAAAAAAGCTAAGTCTATGTCTCGAATTTTAGCTTGCAAGCTTGAGGACCTTGTGCTGCAAAAAAGGTTTATTCCAATAAAAGACATAGGCAACAATACCTTGTTCCTGGGGGAAAGGTGCATGAGCGTCTCTTCTAAGGTATTATCTACAGTCAAGGGTGACAATGTTGTCTTTGAATTTGAAAGTCCAGGGAAACCCTATCTTGCACAATACCACATGAGCAGCGGCAAGTGGTTTCCCGCAATCGATGATTGCAGCCTGTATGGCCGTGCACCAGGACCTAGTCACCTCATCCACTATATAACCAGCTGCTGCACTCGTAGTCTATGGTATGCAAGCATATTTACTTCATTCTATACGCTGCTCTCTCTACTGTCAATTGTTTTTTATTTTGGGTTAGCTACTAAATTTTACACTATGTGCTCTTAGGAACAGAGGCATAGTGTTAAGAATGACTCCACCAGGTTCATTTGCATGGTGATGAGGAGAGCAAATTTCAAGATAAGGTTGGTCTGCATCCCTTCTGTACCTGTAGGACACGCACAAGTATGCCTTTGACTAGAATTTTGCCAGTGCCCTTTCTTTAAGCCTGTTGGCCAATCAACTGTTGTTGTACACCCTCAATCTCAATCAGTCAGTCCTCATGGCAACTTGTTCCCAATTTCCATGTCAGTTCTTGTGCTACTTACAATCTATTGTTTTTATGCTAGTTAACTTTGATATACTTGAGTCCCTTTTCACAGTTGCACTATATTAGTTTCATTCGGTATCAGTTGAGTTAACTTGTTGTTTATACTTGTATTGTTGGCTTGATCCTGCTTAACCCCATGTCAAGTTGTGGGTTGGGATCCGAAGATCATTGGATTTTAGTCATAAATGGTGTAATCTAAGAATTCCTGGCAGAATCCCCTCTTCCAAATAAACAAACATTTACCATGTGCCGTTGTGTTAATATTTGGTCTGGTTGCTGAAGAGAGAATGTGTAAATTAGTAAAATGCTCTTAGGGAGATGGTTCCTACTGGTACATGCCTGTTTACCAGACTACTTACTATTGGGTACCCTAATAGAGGTGGCTATGCGTTAGTGCCAAATTCACATGCTTTCAATAGTTTGCACATAGTATCGTTCATTTTCTTTGTTCTTGGACAGGTCTTAAGTTCAAAAAGATTATATGATTTCATAGGAAATTAGGAACTGTTTTCTTTTGGATTATTATGACAACTTTATATTGCTGCTGTCCTTATCTTTCTCTTTTTTTCTTTTGGACTAGATCTATTTATGTTCTTTACTTCCTTTGTTTTTATTTATTGACACTTGGTTGATTTCTACTTTAGGTTGTTTTGCCTTTACTCTTCAGATACATAGATGAACTGGTTGTTGTAATGACTGACATGATAAGTTTGAGTGCCACAGCTTACAAGTGTCTGAAAAAGGACAGTAAAGTAGTTACGAGTTTGTCTTTTTTTTAATATCTGTTAGTAGGCATGTAGGTATGATGTGTGTCCGCAGGGGATAGCTGAGCAAGATGCTATATCTGATTGCTGTCCCTAGTTGTTTGATACAGTACACATATGGTCCCTTCGAGAAGTTGCCCCATAGATAGTTTTATGTAACCAGTTTTGCTTGGGGCTCCATTTTCTGCCCTTTGAAGCAACTTCTGTTTCTATGTTGATACGTATAGTTAAATCGTCATTCACTTAACACTCTTGTCCATGCTCCTTGTCTTAGGTACATGAAACCAAATCATGGTGATATGGAGCTCCCTCCTGGGTGGTGTATGTCCTCTGCATTGTTCACCATGAAAAACTAGTGGAGATTGGTTGTTATTGGATAACTTTGTCAGATCCCTCCCCTTGATGCACTAGCCTAACATATGACTTGTATTAAGTATTTAAGTTGCAATTGGTGTTTGCAGGCCTTGGGCTGTCTATGTTGCAGTTCTGAATTGTTTAGTATGGATTATACAAATTTAATGTCTTTCTCTATAGGAACGTGGTGCTCTTGTAAAAACTATACATATTTTTTCTTGGCTCGGTTGTAACCAAACCATATGCACCCTTTGGTCTTTTCGTCATGCTCTTTTTTTCCCCTCTGGGCTGTGGCATGGATGAGCTGGTCCTAGCTTAAGGAAACCACACTGTTTGCGTAACATCCTTAAAAAAGAACGTAAGGAGTGTAGTTATACTAGGTTTAAGAGCATGTTTGATTTATTGCAATTGAGCAATATAGTAGATCTTGATTTGTTTTGGTTGACAACAAAATAAAATCTGCTTATGTTTACAAAAATTTGGCCATGTCCAAGTCCAGGTCTCTTGCGAGTTTTTTGAGGGAACGGATCTCTTGCAAGTTGCAAGCAGTGATGACTAAGCTTTGGTTTAAGTTTCAGAAGAAGAAATGGCCGGCCCAAGGAATTCAGTTTCTCCCTTTCCCCCTACCAGAAGCATTCCGGGCTTCCAGCCATATGGACCTGCGGATTATGCATGTCTTTCTGAAGATAGTTGCATATTTGCCGGTCCATGCCTCCATCGCTTTACAAACCAGGCAGAGGAAAATATACTGACATACTATCACTGAGAAAATAATACTTAATGTTCCGCATATAGTAATATGCTTCAGGCAGGGGGAGAGATAATGAACTATCATTCGCTATGTAAAGACTGCAAGCAATATCTATCTGTTTGAAACCCAAGGTTGGAACTTATCGAGTGTCTGAATAACGCTGCAGCATTCTATCTACATCAGTTTTTAACTCAAGCACGGAGAAGATAGACTGTGAACAATCATCGCCTATGTGACACCTACAAGTGACCTTTGGCTGATGTACTTTTACTCTCAAACATACGAGTCACATAAAGTAAATATGTTTCGAAATTGTATTCTGCTTTTCATA
Source organism: Bothriochloa decipiens (assembly GCA_023333625.1). Classification (NCBI taxonomy): domain Eukaryota; kingdom Viridiplantae; phylum Streptophyta; class Magnoliopsida; order Poales; family Poaceae; genus Bothriochloa; species Bothriochloa decipiens. The sequence continues at coordinate 53,160,182 of CM041630.1, read as the reverse complement.
ACTTCTCTTCTCCATCCTATTCTCAGCTCCATAGATCAACATTTTCTTCATTGCAGCCTGCATAAAATTGAGCACCTTATATGTCATTGACCATCCGGCCATCTGGTATGCTAAACATGCAAGTATCACAAGAAATTGACTATTATTACATGAATCAATGATAAGCACTAAGTAAATGCTGCATTTTTCACTAACTTGTATTTGGGTTCTTTCTTGTGCAAAAACCACCAAGCCCCTGCTCTCCATCCCAATCTGTAAATTTATGACACAAATCACAATTGATAAATGCAAATTTTGCAGCAAAGCATCTGAAAGTTTGATCACTGGTCATGATATCTGCATTGCATCAAAGCAGGATGCACAGAAGACGGCTAATCCATGGCAATTGTATTCTTAGAATGATCAGAATTGCATATAGCAATTTAAACGGCTCATGTGGACCTTCTCTACACGGTAAACTTTGTATTTTCAACAAATAGAAAAAGAACTAAATTCTGCTATTTTACAATCATACTTCTCAAATAAAAGTCAAACTTGGTTAAGAGGGCATTTTCCACTGATAACATCCAAAACATGTATCAAAAAGTCAATGAGACAAATGTTACCTCATAAATCCAGCAGTCATACGCAAACCCATGAAAAGAACCAGGCCAGCCCAAACACCAGGAAGGCCGAACAATTGTGGAGCATACAGCAAAAACAAAGAGGATATTGCCCCAACTACCATCTGAGGATCCAAGGGATATTAATAAATCACTGCAGAAAGGAAAGGACAGAAAATGCAGTAGTAGTTGCATGATCAGAATAGCATAAGTTACTTTATGTGCATACCATGGAGGTAGCTGAGTACGAGAAGTCTGACACACCAAAATGGAGTCCATCAAAGATAAAGGCGAGGGCATTGATAGGTTGGCTAGCACTAACAAACTTCAAAACACACACACAAAAAATGAGCAAAGATAATGTTGACAGGGGCCAGATAGTATCATAAAAAAAAAATACATACCAAAACACCACCCCTCACAATCTGTATAACCATGGGATCTTTGGAGAATACTTCTGCAAGTCTACCAAAAGAGGCAAACAGAACAAGTGCTAAAGCAATACCAACAAACACTCCTGCCTGGGAAATAAAAATCATTAGAAAGCTGCTTGATGACATGCTACATGATCAATGTTATTTATACTATAGTCTTATACAAATTAGCAGTAAATAACTTAGTTAAGGATTCAACCTTTAATACATAGAATGTGTTAAGGATTCAACCTTTAATACATAGAATGTGACCTCCTTCACTTTTTCGTAGTCAAGTTTAGCAAATGAACTTGCAATCAGTGCCTGAAATCAAGTACGCAAGAAAAGAGCACTCAGTCCCTGTTCAAGAGGCATGTATTATCATAATAAGCTCTGGAAACAATGAGCAAGCAAGGAGGCAATTGGACCATCACAAGCTTTACATAAAAAGCGAATCTAAAAAAAGCCTTTTGTGGCACTTTTAAGTCCGAGCCGCTACATACATGCCCACTTGCATTGTTAGTGCAGAACTTTAAATTCCATAGATCAGGTTGTAGCTACCATTGGGAAAGATAGATTGGTCAAGTTCAGGGAAAACATAGTGAATTGAGAAACGATTGTGATATTTTTTGAAATAGGTAGTGTTAACAAAATATAAAAATAATAAGAGATGAACCTGGGCAGAAACAGCCAGTGCATCCGAAAGTAATGATACTGCCAGCCAAACTTGCAGACATATTTGATGAGCGGCCATAGCTACTGTGCCTTGCCGAGCAGCCATTGCAGTGCCAAGAGTCATTGTTATCAGAACTGAAAGGGTTCTCCCCAACAGCATGCCACCTATAGAAGTTTGAAAAGAGTTCATGCGTATTCAAGGGGAAACTATATTACTAGAGTAATCTATTCATGTAACCCACAATAATAGACCTGCAATATATGTTCGCGAGTTTGAAGGCATTTTAGTAATGTATGAATGATCTTAAGAAGCCGTTAACTACTATCACATTTAAGTAGTAAGTATCAATGAACCAAGATGCTCCAGAACTGTGGTAAATGTGTGAATGAAAGGAATGACTTGAGTGTGTGATAACTTGGCTAACATAGTGCAAGCAATAATTTACAACTCACCAGATTTTATGTACCCAACAAACTCTAGGTCTTTGACTTTTGGTGGTAATAGAACTGCTCTCTTGCTTAGAGACCAAAGAAGTAGGAACATACCAACATATCTGAATAATTCAAGATAAGAGCATTATTAAGAGTATTATAAATGATAAGTCAGACATACTATGAAATTTAGTTCATATGATTTGTGTGAATGTCAATGAACTCATAACAGAATGCAATACCAGACATACTGTGAAGCAATAGTTGCAAGTGCAGCTCCAGTTAATCCAAGGTTCAGGGAATACACGAAAAAAGGAAGCAGAACCACAGCTGAGATGTTGCCCAAACCTGAAGATGTATTTCAAATTCAGCAGCTATGCACAATACGCTGATAGATTAAAGAGCAAGAAGACAAACAGCACTCTGTCAGGATTCCACAGAATTTTGAGATTGTGCAAGTTTTCATTGAAGCAACTCATGCGATTTCTGAACCAAGTAAAGCATAGATTGTATGTGGCTCTTGACAAGGAAATACATTGCTTATGATTCAGGACACTGTTGCCAACTAGGGTCCATGTCAGTGGAAGTGATAATGAAACAACCAAACACTGAATTTATGAGGTGTCATGACTTACCACTGTAAAGTAGAGGTGTTTTTGTATCTTTTAGTCCTCGAAACACACCTTGGATAGCCAATGAAACAACAACAGCAGGAGCACCAAGTGCTTTTACAGAGAGAAATAGCCTTGCTGGATTGTGCATAGCTGATGCCTGCCAAAGAAAACGAAGGCTGAATCAAGGTTTTAGTGACATGAAATATGGTATTTGATGACATCAGAGGTGTTAAGACAATTATTTCTGAGTCCTACTTGTTATTAGGTTGAAAGGTTAAAAACAATAATAAAATCTGAAACATATCCAATTATTAATCATTTTATTGTTGCATAGATGGCGCCAAAGGGTCTGACGTCCCTGGAGACCAGTAGAGGCTAGATATTCATAAGCACTGGCAGTGGTTGTTTTAAATTTAACCACAAGCATGAATGTAATAGGGAAAACCTAAAAGTTTGTAACAAACATACTTCTTCTTAATGCAATAACATGCAGTATCCTGCATGTTTAAGGAAAACAAAGATTAATCACTTTATCATTGCAACCCAAATGCGAAGTTAATTTCCAAACACAAGGATTTTATACTTATAATCTTTTACAATAAAAAATAGTTTCTGATAAGTGATAAGTAGTAAGTGCATCTAACACCGGGACAAACGGTGTCAAACTTAATAATTCCTTCTTCTGAATGCCCATTTCTGAAGCATACTAGCATTAATACAAAGATATGAGATTTGAACATACATGTGGGACACCCATAATGTTGAGGAGTATTCCAGACCCCAAAATCAAAGCCAGGGCTTCAATGACACCAATTGCAGCTGCCAAGAGTAAAGCAGAAGAAATTGAAGGAAGCCTCTTCCTTTCTCCAATCTCGCCAGATATATTTCCTTGTGTTATCAGAACAGAAAGTTAGCTTGTGAATTCTATAATGAGGCATGTTTCTTAAGCACATAAGAGTTAGTGATCATCTGTACCTGAAGCAGACTGTGAAGATTCATGTTTTGACACATCTTCAGCCACAAATGATGTCGTGATACTTAGGAGGGGTATATTGAAGAGCTTTGATATAATGTTGAATACTGACATGCCAACGGCAGCTGAAGCCAGCTCCACAGGACCTGCCAGATTTATAGAGGTCAGAGTGCCAGACTTCAGACAAACCACAACAAAAGTAGAAAATGAAATTATACTAATCACTAAATTGAAGCATTGTATTATGGAGTGAATGAATGACGCAACTGAAGAGAATACACTTGTGTCCAGCTGATGCCGAACACCAGAAGGGAAATTTACCTAAGCAGCCAACATATGCAGTTTCCAGTAACTGCGCCACTGGATCGATTGCTTGCCCAACTATGGCCGGCACGGCCAGATTCATGAGCTCCTTCCTAATTCCTCCGGTTTGATCCCGAACTGAATTGCTGAGGACGCAATGAACACGAACAAAAAAAAAAACCAGGTGTCTCACTCCAAGAGTCACCGCGCTAGACACGAAACACATAAATTAACAGCCCTGCAGTAGAATCGACATGGCCAAGGACTCACACTCACCGCGCAGGAGTCGCCCCATCCGACGGAGACGCGCGCGCCGGGGACGATCGATCACCCTCGCCGTCCTCGCCGCGGAACCCCACACGGCCGCCGCCGCCGCCGCCGGTTGCGCGAACGACGACGCTGACGCGCCCGTGAAGAAGGTGGCCTCCTCCCGACGCGGAGACCGCCGCCCGTCTCGCGGTGGCGGGAGCCAGCGAGAGCCCCGGCGCGGTCGCGCGGCGAGCCCAACCGATGCCGATCGCCCCGCCGCCCACCCTGACCCAGTGATTGCGGCCGGGGACAGCGGGCAGCTGGCGCAGGCGCGGGCCCACCCCAGCGCCAGCGGCGAACTCCATCGGGGCTCCCAAGTGACCGCGGCGTCGGATAAGCTCGGCAGAGCGATCGAACGAGGGTGGCGGGGGTGGCGTTGCGAAGAGGAAGAGACAGCGCGCGCGTCGCTGCCGGTTTTTCGGCTCCTACGATGCCGAGGTGGCGGGGAGAGCACGGGAAGGTGGAGGCGGTTTTTTGGTGGAGGCTCCGCCCGCGCGCGCCCCGGGGTTTTGGCCGTGCCCGTGCGCGGCGCAAACGCGCGCTGGGATGGCTGCCTCGGCCGCGGCGTGTGTTTTCCCCCCATCGCCCTCGCGTCTTGGTTTCAGTTCAGGCTTCCAGCCGGAGCCGAGTCTGGTTGCGTTGCGGACTGGCCGTGTCGCGTGCGTTTCAGTTCAGGTGGAATTTGGACAGGCGGCAGTGCACTCGGGTACATCCGCCGAGAGCAGCACGGTGTGCTACGGCGGTCACGCCCTGCTGATTGCTCCAAAGTCCAAACGAAACGAGCTGCGACTGCTGGCTGCGTTGTGAAAAATTGCTGCTCATCATCTTTGGATTGGTTCCGCGTCGAGCCACTTCACACATGCCGTTATTCTTAACGACATCCGTGTCCATCGTGCGTCGTGCGTCTTGAGCCTGTCGCGCCTCAAATAAAAAAAAATTCCGACGAAAGAAGAATTATATTATATGATAGGTAGTTATATTAAGATATTACAAGCATTTCGAAATACAATAAAATACTTACGCAATGAAAAACATAACTCAATACTAAGGAAAAAAGTCTAAATACCCCCCTGAAGTATCACCAACGGTGAACATAATCCCTCCAAGTATAAAACCGTCTGTTTTAGCCTTTAAAGATTGCTTACCGGTCTAAATGACCCCCTAAGTGGTATGTGACGGTGGCTTTGCCCACCTGGCACGCTGGCGTGGCAAGCCGCGGCCAAATAGCCTTGGTCGCGTGGCCGGGCCCGCCTGTCATTCGCCTCCTGGGATGAAATACGCCAACGACTCCTGCCTTTCCCGCATCCCCCTGCACCGCTCCCCTTTTCCACTCCCTCGGCCGCTCTGCTTCCTCTTCTTCTTCTCTGGCGACACAGACGACGCGCCGATGATCGGGTGGACGACACGGTGATTGGAGCTCTGTACGTCGTTCAGGTGCGCACTGGGTACCTGCATCCTGAATCGCAAGTTCCATTGTTGCGTTGTCAGATTTTGCAGTAGTAGTTTGGGCGGAATTGGGGTTTTCTTTGTTACTGTTGCTTAGGGTTTCATCATGTCATTGGTGTGGTTTTGGCTTAGTTGTTGAACATCGGGGAAGGATTTGAGTTGTTGATTACCATGTTGTTCAAGTCGATCGTCTGTTAGGGTTATGAAAAATCAATTCTTGCAGTTCTTGGTTTCTGAGTTGGTTCATGGTTTTTGGCAGGATGGACGAGCGCATTTGCATCAGATTCCATTTCGATGGTACTTTCACCACCGTGGGAGGTGCCAGTTCTATGTGGGGATGATATTGCTGAATCATGGATCGAGTTGGACAGGCTTTCCTTTTTCGAGATCAAGGGGCACCTAACTGACCACTACAATCCTGATGGTGTCCTGAGGATGTATTGGCTCAAGCCTGGGAAGCATGTCAGTAATGGTCTTGTGCTGCTGCAAGATGATGCTTCCTGTCAGGTCATGTACCAGCATCACAATGACGGCAGTTGTGTTGACATGTATGTTGAGGAGGTAGCTGATGACCAAGAGATATGGGCAGGTGATGATGAGGCAGGAGATGATGATGGAGGAGATGATGAGGGAGGAGATGATGAGGGATGGTACACTGAGCCGGAGAGCCCAATCAAACAGTCCCCTGCTCGTGTTGACAAAGGCAAAAGAGTTGTAGATGAGGAAGATGAAGATGCTGCAAAGGAGAACCGTACTGATTCTGATTCTTCATCTGATTCAGACTACAAGCAGCCAGCTGAGGACGACAGTTTTGTTGATGATGAAGAGGCAAATGAGCTCAAGAATTATGCTAGGGTGATGAGCTATTTAATAAAGTTTCCAATTTGGATGACCCTGGCAGTCCTTTTGTGGATTCAAGTGAAGAGTTCTCTTATGATGAAGACAATGATGGTGTAAGCATTAGGAGGAAAAGCTTGGAGAACAAGTTTGATAGCAAGGCTGAGGTGCCTGTTTTCACTCTTGGGATGGCATTCAGAGATAGCAGGCAATTCAAGAGAGCTCTTGTCAAGTATGGCCTGAAAACACACAGATCACTTAGGTTTCCCAAATATGAGGAGGACAAAGTCAGTGCTCAATGTGAGTGGCCTGGATGTGAGTGGTACATTTATGGATCAAAAACTACAAGGTCCAAGTGGTTTAACGTTGGTGTCTTCAATGATGTGCACAATTGCCCACCTACAAGGGAAAACAGGTTGGTGACTTTTAGCCTCATTGCCAAACAGTACTATCAGCGGATAAAGGACAATCCAACTTGGAAACCTCAACACATCAAGGTTGTTGTGCAGAGGGACTTGTTTGCTGATTTTTCAATTTCCAAGTGCAAGAGGGCTAAGGCACTTGTTCAGAAGAAAGCACTTGATGCAATGAAAGGGGAGTACATCAGTATATATGACTACCAGCTAGAGCTACTAAGATCCAATCCTGGCAGCACTGTCATAGTATGCTTAGACCCTGACATTGAGGATATATAAGAAAGTTTTTGAAAGGTTCTATGTATGCTTTGCTGGGCTGAGGAATGGCTTCTTGGCTGGTTGCAGAAAGGTCATAGGATTAGATGGCTGTTGGTTCAAGGGTGCCAACAATGGTAACCTGCTCTGTGCTATTGGAAGAGATGCCAACAACCAGATGTACCCAATTGCTTGGGCAGTAGTGCCAATTGAGAATTATGACACTTGGTATTAGTTCTTATCACTGCTTCAGAAAGATCTCAACATCAGCAATGGAGGTGAAGAATGGGTACTTATGTATCAAATAATGAACTTATGTAGTGTGTGAACTAATGCAGTTTGTCTAGTTTTTTTCAATCATGTTGTTGCAGTCATTTGGTCACAATGACAACAATGACAGGGATTCCACAATGACAACAATCATTGAAGCATTGATCATACATTAGTTCCTGGAACATACATTACAAACCAAAATGACAACAAGGTCTGTCACCTTTCAACCATCACACTTTGCATCTTACATTGCCAGGCTAACTACTTATAGCTTCCTAAACAAACTACTACAAACACACCATTCCATCTTAATCATAAAAACCAAGGCAACAAAGAAACCTTGGCCATCCATTCTGCTTCTTGATCATTGCTTTAAGTGCTTCCACCACCTGAACCTTGGCCTCCAACTCCTTGTCCTTGGCTTCCAAAGCAGCATCCTTCTTCATCAGCTCATCCTGCAGGAACTGATTCAACTCATCGACCATTGCAGGTCCCTGAGCAGCAAAACCCTGCTTTGCCTCCTTCTTCAGCTTCCAAACCATATCACGCAAGTCACCCAACAGCTCTAAATACCACTCTGGCACAGGATCATCGACCCATTTGAAGAAACCACAATCTAGTGCCTTAGACTGCAAAATTGACCAGGTTCATAACACATCCTTGTTCCATTGAATTTGAGCAAAGAGAGCCTAAGTTACCCGAGCATGCCTACATCGGTAGTACCTGCGCCCTGGGTGCCAAGCTCCACGAGATCCACCTGCAAGCCTTCACCTTGTGGTAGCATTCTTGATCTCCCTGGTAGGCTAGCGGCCTTACGTGGTAGGGCACTGGCGAGCCCAGCCCGTCGTATGTAACACCTCTGGTGTTATATTAACTAAAACATGCCACGTCATCATATGCACTGCAAAGCATTCATGTTTAAGTCAACCTTAATGTGCATCAACTAAAATAAGTTTATATTTTATAGGTTGATTGAGCTTCTGTAATGTTTGGTCACATGAAATAATAAAACCCTATTTTCGAATGTCATCGCAAATGCTTAGTTTATACTCTATGTACTTGAGGTGTAAACTGTGTTTACACTAGTGTCAAGCATAGTGTATAAGTCTAAGTCCAACCCTAAAAATGATTTTCATATTTGAAATTAAATTTGGATTCCAAAGCTTATTTCTGAGTCTAGCTATTCAAATTTAAATTCAAATTGGAAATGCTATAAAAGGTTTTTTAAAAGTCAACTTGGTCAACCAAGGGTGTCATTGGGCCAATGACCTAAAAATGTCCTTGGATGATGTTTTTGCTCACTAATAACCAACCAATTAAGTTAGAAACCAAATTGATTTTAAATTCTATTTCAAAAACCCTTATTTCAAAACCTAGTTTTATCCCCTTCTCCCTAATTCAAAATCTATAAAGAATTTGGGGATACTCTAAAAAGATAGTTTGTAGATCTTGACAAGAGCTACAAAGTTGGTATATAGAGTTTTTCAAGTTTCCAAAATAAATTTCAAATGAATTTGAAAATACAGTTTTCCAACATTTGTCCCCTTTTTATTTTAAAACCATAATTCAAAAATTATGCATAATTTGAGAAAACCTTGTACATGAAAAAGGTTTGGTTTGGGTAGTTAAAAATTTCATAGTTTTGATGATTTTCAAGCTTTATTGAAAAATCAAAAGTAATTTTAAATGTTTGTTTCTAGGGTTTTATCCTCTTTTCAAATCTGAATTTAAATTTCAAAATTTAGACAGAATTTGAGGGTGCCAGTTAAAGGAAAAGTGTAGCTCTTGAAAATTTATGCAAATTATATTTTTGAAGATTTTCAAGTTCTTATATAAATTTTAGAGTAATTTATATTTTAAAATAGATGGCATTTCTGTAATTAACTGGAACAGCACCTAACCCTATCGTCGGTCGCCATCGCCGGCTTCTCATCGCGCGCCGCCGACCACCGCCGCACCCGCTCGACCGTCAGAGCGCTCATGGACGCGAGAAACTTCATCGCCTTCGTGTCGCCAGTCCATCCATCGACCTCACCCTATAAATACCGTCGTCGTGGCCGAGTTCTTCTTCTTTCTTCTTCCCGCCGCCATCGCCGACGACCTCGCTCCGCCGCTCGAATTCGCCGTCGATGCTCCACCTCTGTCCGATTGCTCTTGCCAACAGCTCTGCCACATTCTCACAGTCATTTTGGGCTAGTTCATGATCGCTCTCCTCGCTCGAGCCACCCGCACGCCGCTTTCTTCTCCGCGGCCGGCAAGCCGAGCCGCCGTGCCATCTCCGCCGTTTGCCGCCGCCGGAGGTGAAAATATTTTACCTTTAACCCCTCTATCTGATCCTTCGTGTTCCACTGCTCCTGATGCGCACCTTGATTTGAGCAGCGCGTCGCCGGAGACTGCCGTGACGCCGTCTTGTCACTGGAGTGCCGCCGCCGCCATCACCGCCGTCGGCCGCAGCTCGATTCCAGCACTCCGAGCCTCCATTAATGTGCGCACCAGCGCCGTGGTGAGCTCCTGCATCTGTCTGTATCATCAATTTTAGCTTTGCTGCATCATAGCCGCCGGTCACCGTGGCTCGCCGCCGGCACGGCCATGCCGCTCCGCCGCGCGCGTTGCCGTTTTGGCCAGGGACCGGGAGCAACCTCATTTAGCTGCCAAACAAGCTCGCCTGAGTGTCCTACGTGAGTCCGTGTGGTCGCCGTTGCTAGAAATCGCTCCGGTGAGGGACGCCGCCGCATCCGAGCTCCGCCGCGCCGCCATGGCCGTCGGCGTGGGTGCCGCCGTCGTCCTGCCGCGCCGTTAGCTACCTCAATCGACGCGCCATGTCGAGATGAGCCTGTAAGGACAAGTCCGGTCGCCGGAGACCTCGCCGACGGCGAGGAATCGCCGATCAACCGACGGCGGGCCGTCGGTCAGCGCGGGAGTACTGTGCCGATTTTCTTTTTCTATTTTTAGAAAATAATTTAAATGCTATTTTCTTTAAAAAATCATAGTAATTCATATATAGCTCCAAAAATTCTAAAATTTTTGGTGAGTGTTCCTTATGATGTCATCTACCTAAAAAAATATTAATATGCCAAATTTGAGTACTTTTTGCATATGTTAAAATTAGCCCATTTAATTGAAAAATGGACCTTCATTGATTTTTAATAATTAAAATAATTGGCTTTTAATTCTGAAATTTGTTTTGCCATCCAATTAGGCTAAGAGTTTTCTAAAATAAAATTTTGGGCTTAATTTGATAACTTTAATTTTTATGCCTTTATTTAATGCTTTTAAATAATTAATTAATCCCTTTAGTTAAGCTTAATCATTATAAGATTTGATTGACTTTGGGATTGATTGATGACCTTAGGTCATTAACCCTAATGACCTTTGTCACTTTAATTAATTGTTTGCGCTTACCTTAATCATGTCATTAGGGCTTAATTAACGTTATTTTATGTGTTTAATTAATTTCTTAAATGACGTAGTTAACCCTAATGAGTTTTATAAGCGAAGTTTTGTTGGCTTGCAATTTATCGTGAAGAAAAGTTGTACTCAAGCCCTTAATCTGATCATGCATCCATCGAGCATCATGTTTACTATTCCATCATGTTAAAACATATTAATTATCGAATAGTTTCCGTTAACGGAGTGTAACGTTGTCACCCAGATCCGAAGGACGAGCAAATTCAGGAATCGGGAGTTGATCCAGAGTTTGAGACCGTCTACCCCGAACATCAAGGCAAGCCCCGGATGCATTCAAACTCTATTCTATTTATAAAAGTTTTATCGCTTCAGCTATGGTATGTTGCATTAAGTAATAGGAGTTGAGTGAAAACCCACCCAATTGCATTACCTGTCTTATTTCCTTATTCCTTGTTACCTACTTGAGAAGATAAGTAGTAATGCTTAGCCCTGCTTATTTATTTAGTTGTTAAAAGGCAAAAGAATGAAAAAGATGAGATTTGTTTTCTTATTGAAATCTTGATAATAGTAATAAATCGAGTCTGCATTGGGAATGGAGTCCCTCTGTAGTGTTTCCGTCTGTTGATGCCCTAAGTCCCGTCCGATGGTGATCTGTCGATATCGAGAAATTAGAAAATTCATATGCATGAAGTGATATACGGATGGTTGGAGCCGTGTATATCATGGAGTGACCTAGCATGGGGCCAGAGATCCCATCTGTGTCATAGTATATTTTACTGTGGGGTTTAAGTTCCCATGTATCTCGGTACGCTGGGCCACAGAGCTCACGGGTGCCATGTGGTGATATACGGCTGCGGTTGTTATCCCGGTATATCGGTTCATCTGGGGTGCATCGGAGTTAAAGTATCCGGTATTCCAGTGACCTAGGTCCCAGCTGGGTATGAAAATGGATTCGAATCGCTGTTGCTTCTCGAAGAAGAAGACTCGATCACTGTTCATCATCGTAGTAACAACTTGAACAATGAATAAGGTTTAATAATGAAGTTGGTTGAATTGGATTCAGATTAAGACAAACTTTTCTTTGTTAAGCTTTTCTGTAAAATTTCTTATCTCCTACAGACCTTACCTTGTCCCTCTAGCCTGTATTTCTTGAGTCTCCACCCTTCTCTTTCGTCGGGTCAGTCTTGTTGAGTACTTTTGTACTCAGGGTTTGTTGAACCCTTGTTGCAGGTGAGCCTCATGGGCAGGAGTGTTTTGCATCCTGCTGCATAACAGTCGTCGAGGACAGCGACGACGAGTAAGGTGTTTAGCTCTTGGGCAGAGCTTTTGTTTAGTATTGTAATCTACTGCTACTCCACTACTATTATGGTTTGTATAATCTAAACCTATTGTTGTAAATATTTGAAACTCAGAGGTTTGTAAACTTATGTTATTATAAGTCTTTCGTTGTTTTACTCCGTAGTATATTATTTATATCAAACTGTTGTAATACTGCAATGTCTCTCTACAACGATTGATCCTGCTCGGAGAATCGTGGATGATTCAGGATTTACCCGACAGACTTTTTAAGTCATATGAAACACAGTCATGGTTATTTGGAGTCTGTTTAGACAATAATCATGCGTGTGGGCCATATGATTTAGGAGGTTCTGCCACATTATAGCCACCGCCCTCGATGTCGCCTGCAGTGGAGCATCGAGCACTAGGAGAGCTTGAGGAGGCCATCAACCACGTCGCACCCACCCCGGCCGCGTCGCACCCACTGCCACCGCGCCGTACCCAATGCCGCCATCGCCTAACCGTAGCCGCCGGACCCAAAGAGGACGACCAGAGACAGAAGAGAATGGGGGATGCGGGAAAGGCAGGGGCCATTGGCGTATTTCATCCCAGGGGGCGCCTGACAGGTGGTCCCGGCCACGCGACCATGGCTATCTGGCCGCAGCTTGCCACGCCAGCGTGCCAGGTGGGCAAAACCACCGTCGCATACCACTTCGGGGGTCATTTAGACCGGTAAACAATCTTTAAAGGGCAAAACAAACGGTTTTGTACCTGGAGGAATTATGTGCACCATCTGATACTTCAGAGGGGTATTTAGACTTTTTTCCGATACCTAACCTGTTGGATACTTTGCAGTATGGATGACCGCACATGCAAACACTTGGCAACGAACGACGGCCTAAGAACAAATGCCCAACGAACAACGACCAACATTCATGTAGACGGAATTGAGGATCTTCTTCTTTATGGTGTCTTCCTTTTTCTTCTTTCTGTCACCGAAGATTGAGGAAGACTGATCTAAAAATTATTCTCCCTAGTCCTTTATTGTGGCCAGGTCTAACCACAACAAAACGGAGAAGAGACCAGAGAAAATTATTCCATGGCGGCAACATCATCTCTGTCTTGATGCTGCCGTCCAAAAATAAAAGTCTCCATGCCGTCACGTCGATGAAGATGCTGACGCCGAAGTTGTCGCCCTCATCTTCAACGGAGGCATCATGGAGAAGACAATTCCAACCTTCCCCTTCACCGTCACCGGAGAGGAGGAGAAGATAAATTTGTGACATAAATGAAGTATTAAATAAAGACTAAAAATAATTAATTGCAAATATTTGTGACTAATTTGCGAGATGATTTGTTATGTCTAATTAATCTATGATTTGATAATTTAGTGCTACAGTGGACATGTGCGATTAATTAGACTTAATAAATCTATTGCGGTTTATATATCCGAATACTCCATGTGACATCCTGACACCATAAATTTTTACACCCCGAGATTTAAACACAACCTGTTAACCTATACTCTACGTGTTTACCCTCGGCAGTTTTATTATCATTATATTATTAGTATATATATATATATATATATATAAAACACAAGATCCATGCACTTGTAGCTACCAATCCATTCCGTGTTGATCGTTTGTTATGTTGCCTCCGCTGTTTCTACAAATTCCTCATAATGTCATACTGTATAGTGTATATACATTTATTATGGAACGGAAGAGCACGAGTCATGGCACTTTTATTATCCATGGAAGATCATGGGTCATGCAGCAACATAGGAATAGGCGGCCAGGCGCCAGACGCCACCAGGCGGATGCACATAGGAATAGGCGGACAAGCGCCAGGCAGATGCAAGACGCCGGCAAAAAGGATCATGTGGAGAACAGGTGTTGGTGCGTTTCTGGTGACGTGGGAATTTAGTGAACTTCTCCTATTCAAGTATAGTCGGTTTCAGATTTTGGTAGAGTTTTTTTTTTAATTAAGGTCTCTCAGATCTATTCCCTCAATCCGAAAATAAACTACCCATTAGTCTCTCTAGCTAATGGATAGTTTATTTCTAGACAAAGAGAGTACTATGCCAACAAATAATATTATTGGTGTTTCAACATGGAATATTGGTGTTTAAATTTTAACAATTTTCTATAGTTATAGCATCCTAAAAAAAGCCGGAAAGGACGGCAGCTCCGCCAGAAAAAAACACACGAAGTGGGTGCTCGGATGGATAGCAGGCGTGAAACGCGCACACATATTTGTGAGTTAGAAGAAGATTTACCAAATCTATATATATATATATATATATACTATAAAAGAGCGAAAAAATTAATAAATACACGTTACCTAAGAATTTATACCCATCTTAAGTTTTAGCCGTTAGATGTAACCTATGATCTTGATCCAAGAAATAATAAGCCTCCTTAATTTTTGATGAGTGAGCTATCCGTAAGATGTAAGATTTATTTATGTTCTTATTGAATCTACTGTCCGTAATGTTTTTTTTTTCACCCACGCCGCACCTTACCCGCCCGCCGTACCCACGCATCACCTCGGCTGTTAGTAATTGGCTAATTGCCTTGCTTGGCCTTTGGATGACACCGGCCCCACAGCACAACACCATATCACGGAAACGTTGCGAGGGATCGTCGACATCACACGGCAGAACCACATCGCGTCCACGACGCGGACTCCACCTCCGTCTCCGGAAGCCGCGTATAAATCAGCGCCGTGGCCCTCCTTCCCCATCCGTCGTCGTCCTCCACGACGCAGGAGGCCGGTAACGCCGACCCCGAGCAAGGCGATCGTGCGGCGGCTCACCAACCACGCCATCGGATCGCGCGGCGACGTGGACACCCGTCCCCAACTTGGGTTGTGTCGTGGAGGCTTCGGTTCGTCGCATTGTTTGCTCCTTCCTGCTTGCTGCTGACCGCAATTCCGTGTGCTATGAATTGTTCGACCCCTGGTGTTGTTGGCTTGTTGCTGCTGATCCCCACCAACTCCCGTGTGGTGTAGGATATATAGATGAGCCCCCTTGCCTCACATCATTTGTGTTCAAATGTTTTCTAGATCTATGAAAAGCCCATATACCGTTTGTTGCGTCTTTTTATTTTCTGGGACTCGATGGCGGTGTCGTGGCGACGATCATCTGGACTGGCACAGCAACTCGGACGAAACATGGATGTCGGTGTTCACTCAGATAGGTAAGAACAGCTCGATCCATCATTTGCAAGCCACATGTTTAATCTGCATTTGCTTGACTGTCGATAGGACCCAACAGAAAGATGAAGCAATATAAAATGCTACTGCAATATTTGTGCAACTTCAACGTTGCCTTCATATGTATGTATGCCTGGTATCACAAAATTTAAGCAATATCCGTGTTCAGTTACATATATATATATGAAAAATATTCTTTTATATTAATTTGATGGACCGTATGAATTTTATAACCCGTATTGTCAGCCTTGCCAGTTGCATGGTAATTCAGTATGCGTTGGTGTCACTTCGTGATCATAGATGGATTTAGGTACAACAGAATCGTAGCTAGGCGGCACCAGAGATATAATATTCACGCTTGACAAGAGACATGAGATGTCTAAACTGCCAGTTAGGTCCACTCTTGAAGAACATGAATTGATGTATGTTGCATTGTTAAATTCTATAAATAATATTAATTAAGTTTTTGAGCATCTCGAATTTCCACCCGCATTCTCCTCCACATGAATGCCAAGCTTCTTCTGCGTTAGCAGCATGGGGACTAACCGTGATACGTCCACTTCTTCAAAGGACAGCGATAGTGAACAGCGTCCTCGATTGGCGAAGGCGCGGTCCCCCATCGAAGAACTGGTCAGGTTTTAGGGTTGAGGTCTATCTATTTAGAAAAATAATTTGATGTACATGACTATGATTTTATAGTTATAATAATAATTGGATTTAGAAATTTTTGTTCTTTAATTATAGAATAATTTTTGCACGCATATGCGTGTCACACGTGCATCTGGA
Organism: Bothriochloa decipiens; assembly: GCA_023333625.1. NCBI lineage: Eukaryota > Viridiplantae > Streptophyta > Magnoliopsida > Poales > Poaceae > Bothriochloa > Bothriochloa decipiens. The sequence goes on along the minus strand of CM041630.1, from coordinate 53,143,943 downwards.
CTAGTATTTACAAAATTGTTGAACGATTGTTTTTCCCCTCTCTTTCTTTAACAATTAGGGAGTTGTTTTAGCGAGATTTTAGAGATGTGCATAATCTCTAGCAATAAAATATTAGCCCTTGTTAGCTACTAGCGCTGCTAACTAGCCAAGGGCTTACTCTTATCCCACATATCAGCCCTTCTGTATTGATCATCTAAGGTTAGTACTAATAATTATCCCCTGATATCTGCTATCTATACAGTATGTTGTTCATTCAGGACGTTGGAGCTGAGATTACAGGCAATAATGCTGAATCCACACATTGGAAATTTGGGACGTCTCAAGCCAAACAATTCTCCAGATTCCAGAACACGAGAAAGGCTATAGCATGACAGAAGAAAGTATCTTTCCAAAAGTTTGACGAAGTACAGATGTTTCCTGATCTACCTTCTAACACAGAAGTGTTACCCTAGGGTCTGCACTTACAAAATCCAACCAGCTACAGATCAAAGTCGCGCAAACACTGCAGATATTACTCACAACATCAAACTAGGAATCAGAGGGCCAGAATCTAACGACATACGCACGGCAACAACGTTCAGTGTTGCCGCAGACAGCCTAGACAAAGCAAGCCGACGTGAAGAGACACAGCCAGCTCCGTCCATCTCAACCACGCCCGGTCCAACCGAATCGCCAAGGAGTGGGCCGGCTGCGCCACTGGAGACATCCCAGCTGCCAGGAACAAAAACAACGAAGGGGTCAACGGAAACTTAGACTAAGCACTGCCAGTTACCAAAGGCACACAACATGATGGCTATTGGTTCTTACAAACAGAACAGGGGCACTACTCACCGTTGCACACGTTGCTGGTGGTGACATTGGTGAGGATGGCGAACGATGTGGTGTTCGTGTACCCAGCGTAGGAGCATGTCGTGCTCTCGCAGGATGAGGTGGATGATGTGTTGCCGAGGAACATGTCTCCGCACTTGGCAGCAGGGCAGAACGATGAGCTCAATCCCTGTGTTGGCTGGCAGTCCAACCTGAAGACCATGCAGCATTACATATGAGGCTAGAATCGAATTATAAAGGCTGATTCAGAATTTATGAGTTTCAGTAGAGCAAGCACTCACTGCCAGGTGCTAGAGCTGCAGCCACACGTGACACAGTTGTTGGCGGTGAGGATGTAGCTTCCATTTGGCACAAGAAGGTTACGATCAATGGATGTTCTGCTAATGGCAGAACCACAAGCTGCACATAAAAAAGTTAAACCATTAGCTCAAAAATGGAACTCTGAGTAAATGGCTAAATGTCATACGATTGAATGAGCATGCTATCTTATGTACATTAGGCATTATACTTTCTGAAGTAATTAAGCTTGATATTGATTCCAATTCAGTTCAATTAGAAAGATAAAGGAATAGGATGTAAGGCTGAAGTGCATTTTAACTGCTCAATACTAGCAGTAGCAGTAACAGTAGCAATAGCAAGACTGAGAAGATAATGACAAACAAACAAGGTGAAATGACACCCACGAACTTCCAATGATGTGAAGTTATACAAAGAATACAGAGTGCATTTTAACTGCACAATACTACCATTAGCAGTAGCAATAGCGAGACTAAGAAGACAATGACAAACAAACAAGGTGAGTGACATGCACGAACTTCCAATGATGTGAAGTTATACAAAGAATACTATCTGAATCATACTTTTCTGCTACCATAATCTTGTACAGCTAGTATTGTAGTAATTCCATTTGGTCCAAACTTCATTCTAAAGAGAAGGGTTTAACATCATCTTGAAATATAGCCTATGAGATATGACAAATGTCAATGCCCAGAACGCCGTATCGAAATGCTACCTTCAGAAAACCAGATACATATCAATTACCTTATGCTGAACTATGTCGAACAAACAATATTTTGTTGAAGTAAACAACTCGAGTGCTTCTTTTGGGGATACTAATTTACACAAATAGTAACCTAATGTTCAAGACATGCTTTGTGCAGTTACTTGCAAATTACTAGTAGAAGGGTTCGGAGCGGAGAGTAGAAACGCTGAAACAACTAGGTAGTGCCGTTTTTCTAACCATTCTTTTTGTCTATTAAAAAACACAAGCTTTCCAGGCAAACAGTCTGAAAAGAACTCCCGACCATTTTTAGGCGTAACAGAGGTACAACAGGGGAGCAAAAAAGAGATAGAACTTTGCATTTTTCCCAACGGCAAAGCATGTCTATGTTAATCACAGCTTTTACCAGCAATAAAGATGCAAATGCAAAGAGATTCAGAACTTTTCAGGGTCCATGTGTAAGCAGCAAGTTACAGTAACATAGTATAGCTCAAAATCATTGATTGAAAGTGGATCTACTTTCTTTTGAGCTCAAGGAATCTACCTAAACAAGTCGAATAGATCAAGAACACACCAGCTGTTAGGGGGGAAAAAAATTAAAGGGAGGCGCTTTTTACCTCGGAGTGGCACGTCAAGAACCTGGCCGGCGACAAGGGCCTTGGAGTCGGCCATCTTATTGACCGCGAGAATGGTCTCCTCCGTGGTGCTGAACTCCTGCGCGATGCTGGCCACGGAGCCCCCGGCGGGCACGACGTAGGTGAAGTGCACGACGGGCTGTCCGCCCACGGGGTCGCAGCTGCAGGGCACGGGGATCCAGAGCTGCTGTCCGACGGCCACCCTGTTGGGGTCGGAGACGTTGTTGGCGGCGGCGATGTCCTGGTAGGTGACGAGGCCCGCGAAGACGCCCCTGGCGACGGCGTCGAGCGTGTCCCCGGCGCGGACCCGGTACGTGGGCCGCTGGAACGTGGCCCCGGCGCCGCCCGAGCAGAGGCACGGCAGGCGCACCCGCAGCGGCGCCGGCGCCGGCGCCGTGGGCGGCGTGGACAGCGGGAGGCCGTTGGCCGCCAGCAGCGCGCGGTGGGAGCGGAGCTGGAAGAGCGCGCGCACGGCGGCCAGCGTGGGCGTGGCCGTCCCGTTGGGCGGCGCGTAGGAGATGAGCGCCTGGCACGTCGACGCCCGCGGCGCCGTTGCGTTGCACGCGAACCGCGCCGCGCGCGCCCCGGGGGGACAAGTTGCGGCGAGGAGGAGGCAGAGGAAGAGCGGGAGGAGGGAGGAGGCGGCGGGGAGCGGCGCCATTGCTGCTGCCGTGGCGAGGTTTTTAGCTTAGACGCTTAAGCTAGTGTGCCCGTGTTACTGTTGTGGGGCTGGGGTTTTGGGCTGCTTTGGCCGTTTAAATGTTGGGGAGGCGCATTGGCGCGGAGGTAGAGGAGGGTGGGGCAGTGTGCAGCAGCGAGCTGGGCGGTGGGCATGCATGGTCATGGTTTCTCTCTCTCTCTCCTCTCCATTGCCGCGCGGTCGGCCAAAGCTGAGCTTGACGAGGGATCCATGCCGTCCAGCGCTCCCTGCACGGCTCGGATCGTGCGTAAAAGGCCCCGGTGGAGATGACAGCGTGAGCCTAGTGGTGTGTGCACAGTAAGTGGAGTGGGTGGGGTGGAGTCCAGATATTTTTTTTGACCGTATTCGGTATCGAATTTATTTAGAGGGGTTTTAGTCTGTTCGTATCTGAGTCCGGATATTCGACATCCGATACCATATCCGTATTCGAATATTGAAATCTCATATTTATAATATTAACATCCAATCGTATCTTATCCGGCGCGAATCTAAATCCGACCAAAAATATGAAAAATAAATATGGTATCCGCTATATTCATTCCTATCCCATCCATTTTGCCCGGTAGCTGATGCCGAAAACAGAGGCGCCGGCTCGCTCGCCGCCTGCAGAAGTGCAGGCCGCAGCAGCTTGCGGGGATTCTCTGTGCGTGGTGGCATCGTAGCTTGACATGACGTGCAGACGGTTCAAGCTTGCCGGCTCGGAGCGTGTCTGCGGCTCTCGCTTCCACCGCGCGGAGGATCTCGCCGTTTGGTCATCACTGATCGTCCACCACGCGGTGCAGAGGAGGTAAAGAGAATCTGCGTCGTCGCCGTGCTGGTGCGTGGTTTGTCGGAGTGCCCGAGTCCGAATGGGCCGGCAGCGTCAAGCCGGCAATGCGACACGCGGTTCGCACCTGCGTTACTCGGCGGTGACAGCCTGCCGCCCAGTAGCAGAGGGACGGCGATCCCGTCTGTGTCCTGACCGGCGCGCCCGGCTGGGCCGGCCGCCGGAAGTGGGCGCGGCGCCCTTTGTCCGACGTCCGTGCGCCTGCTCCCGTCCCACGGAACAGAGAGGGTGCCGTGCATGCTCACGGCATCGGCAGCGTGATTGTACGATGTGATGCCCAGTTGCCAGAGCACGCCTCGCCGGTCTTGTTGGTTTGCGAGCTCACGAGATAGCGGTGTTGGCGGCTTGGGCGTTCGTGATCACTCGAGTCCTCCTAATCTACAGGTCCATCACATGATGTGAGCCAACGAGCAGTGAGGTGAAATGAGTTCAGTTATCCTACTGTTGTTTTCTGCATACTTTGTCCGCTGCGGACCGAGGTTTGCGGAGCTCCAGCTCCAGTGCCGCGAAACATGTCCAGTTCCTGACAGAATCTCCAGTGCGGCCATCCATGGCTCTTGGCTCCTGAACCCTGGAACCGTTGGGGTTGGGGGTCAACAACGCTGCTTCAGTTTTCAAAGCTGCAGCGGATCCATCAGGACAGGACACACGGGCACACGGCCTTAAAACAAGCGGAACTCACGCTCGACACTATGCCAACACGTCCTCCCAGGAACTGGATTGAAGCTGCTTGTCGGGCAAAGATTCCGAGCCATATCATATGGGCCATCCAATGCGGCATCGGAGAAGCCGCCTAGTTTTTATTATTGTAAATCATATGCTACCAGTTACAGTTACAGAGGAAAAAATTACTAATTTGGTCTGTTTGTCACAATGGAATGCCCCGATCATCGTTTCGAACAAATAGTTAAACACAAACTCGGAAACAAGGATCGCTCGGCCGTTTGGTTCCCTGGCACCATTTTTCACGGCACACATGAGGTTGCCACACAAAGTTGGGCGGTATTTGGTTTGTGAATAGAATGTGGTAGCCAGTTAGTTTTAAAAAAAAAAGAATGTGGTAGCCAGTTAGCCACAACAATGGCGGCGCCATCCCGCGTTTGATCCCAGCGCGTCTGTTTGAGTAGTGTGTGTGCTCGTTATGAGAAATCTCGTACCATTATAATTGTAGTTGAGACTTCCATCCACCGGCTTATCGGCATCAATGAAATCAATTCAGGGGGGCTTTTATCCCTCTGGTGACGTCTTAAAAAAATAATTATAGTTGAATGTGCGGTCAGTATAGGTGCCCAATATGACTCTTACATGATTTCGCAAAAAAAATGAATCTTACATGAGTACGGTGCTCGTGACGGTGTTAAAAAAAACTTTCTCAGTGTTAATTTTCGCCACAACTGTGGCGGCCATTCCCTTTGCCTTGCCCTCGACAATGCAACAGCCATTGTGGCAAGCGATGGCCATAATTGAAAAAGGTGCTCCGGTGCATCTCGGTATTTTTTTTGTTTTTCTTTGATCCAACAGTCTACACTCGTGTACTCTAGCCTGTAGTGGAAATTTTGGGCCCCCAACGTGCTGCCGCCTCTATGGGCCACAAGTGCCCGTGTGCTGTTAGATCATCTGATTGTATATGTGACAAGCAAAAAGGAAATGTGACAAGCATCCAGGACATGTTTACACGGGATGAGGGGAGCACGGTGGATGCTGTTTCCACGGTTTTTTTTCCCCAGCACTTTGCACTACACCTACTGGTTACCATTTCTTATACTGGTTACCATTTCTTAGACAGTAACCACCTCTTATCCTCCTAGAATCCCAGTAACAGCTTGGAAGAAGGAGAGTGTGCACGTGACGGGCGGCGACGAGGCATCAGGATCCAATCTAGGATTCCCCGAGTCCGAGGGGACTGGATTTGGATCGAGCCCTGCCAGGCCTGCTCCTGGACGCTGGACGGTGGAAGTGTCTATGCAAATGCTTCAGCCTTCAGGTGACCAGGCTGGCCTAAACTGGACAGTTCGTTCATGGATCGGACCGACACACATACAAGCTGACAAGCATACATTACCACACGCAAATCGAAACTAGCTTAACTTGTAGGATTTCTTGTGATGAGACTTGCCCGCTCCAATTTAGTTCCTTGACATGACACAGGTGCTTCCTCAGATATGTCGTCGGACTCGTAGAGTTAGCTTATGTGCATGTGTTGTGAGCGCGTGTGCAAATATGTAAATCTTCTGTGTTTGTTCTGTGATTCGACAAAAAAAAAAGGACTTATCACATTATTCATGCATCATGCCAACTTCCCAACATTGCAGAAAGACCGAAACATTGTCTCTGCTAGTCAATCAAAATGCGATCAATAAAACCCTGATGCCAGTGACAAATACTTCCCTCTGACAAAGATTAGACAATAATGTTGGACTGCGACGTGTCAACACTCTGGATGAAAACGGATCGGATATATATTCGTCCGTCCGTCCGTCCGTCCTAACTAATCTGAACAACAATTTGGATACTTACTTGGACATCCACATAATTTTTCAAATACGAATAATAAAACGGATGTGTTATGCGGATGCCGAATACAAATACAATATCGTCCGTATCCGTCGGTAAAAATTCGGATACTATCCGACTACAGTACGATGCGCGGATACGGCAGGGGGGTCCGTATCCCGTATTCGATACTTGGCGGATATGGATACGGCTTAGATACGTCGTGGATACATATCCATGCCGTACTAAGAAATCTGGATAGGTGCAAGTCTGGATACGAGTTTCAGATACTTATGGGTTGATTTAGATACGGCCCATGAAATGAAAATGGCCCAATCTCACTCTTCCACACGTGACGTACTGCCTTCCCAAGACCCCCTGCACGGTCGCATCTTGTATTTACGTAGTAGAACGGCGCCGCGCCGCATCGCCTCCCATTCCTGACTCCTACACTTCCTCAATTATCTACTGTTATGTGTGAACCTGAGTTACCTACTTATTAATTATCTAGTTATCTATTATGTATGCATGTGAACTCAATTATACGTGAACTTGTGTTCTGTGGTCTATGAATGACTGTAACGATATTTTAAGTTATGAACTATGTTATTTATATTAAATTATGTTATTATTATTAATAAAAAAATATTAGCCATATCCCCGTGTCACTGTTTTTTTTAAGAATAGCGTATTCACGTGTCACTGTTTTTTTTAAGAATAGCGTATTCACGTATCGGATACGTATCCGATACCCGTATCCGTATCTATGTAACGTAGGTGAGCACTGAGCAACCTCGCGCCCTGCCCCTCAATTTATATATAGCTTCCTCGCATCGCGCTCCCTCCGCTCTGAGTAGACGGTGTGGTACTAAAGTTTTGCATCTTCAAGTCTTCAGTCAAGCACCAGCGCATAGGTCCCTGAAGCAGTGAAGCACAGGCCCACAAGCCACGGCCACTCTAGACAGCCCAACACCCAACCTCTCTGTGAAAATTTTAATCCTTTCTCATTTAATTGCATCTTCTTATGCATATAACTTTAAAATTTTTAATTGTTTCTCATTTAATTGCAGGATTCATAGTTAGGACTTAGGACAAAAAAACATCTACGGATCTACAGTACTATAACCAAAAAAATCTTTAGTCCTTTATTCCTTTATCATTTGGACTATAAGCTTAATTAATTGGTCTTTTCAACTTGATGGGCTAGAGTGACTTAATCTAGAGAGATTATGGACTCGTAGAGTAGTGTGATGCGCGCACCTATGGTATGTATACATATTGCTTTTACTCAATATCCGAGAAGATATTTGTATTCGACATTCTCCGAATTCGATTCATACCATAATCGATACTCATTATTCGTATTCGTAACCGAGACAATCCGTATTCGTATATGTATCCGGACGCCATCCGTGTCCGAATCCGAATCCGAGTAGAATATGAAAACAAATACGATATCAGCAATATCCGTTCGTATCCGATCCGTTCCGTTTTCATCGGGAGTCAACACTCAACAAGGTCCAGCACAAAACAACAGCAACTATAAAAAAACGATGCCAAGAAATCTGGCTTACCAACAAAAAAAAGTTAAGAAAATTAAGCAGGATATACACATTTCCATGAGGGATTAGCAATGACAGGATGTTAAGAAAAAAGAGGGAAAACCTGGCTTGCCGAGGTGACAAACATGAGATCATGCTCTCATTCAGCTAGGATTAAAGAGGATGGACAGCTGCACATCACAAAATCTATGTACACCAGCGGCTGCAGATCTAAGCTAGTTCGGAGATGTCCAAAGACTCCAAACCATAAAACTGCTGCCACATACAACAAATGTATATGCAAAGTCAGATTTGCATAGCTTAACCGGAAGACACAGCTGCACAACTGAACTAATCTGACAGGATCTCCTCTAGCTCAGGGTCCTCTTGTCTGACCACAGAATCATCGTCAGCTTCAGTGTCAATCACCTCTCCTCTCCCACTGCTATCTGGATCTTCTTCTGTATCAGCTCCATCTGCCTCTTCGTCAGTATAAACAGGATATGGTGGTCTACCAATGCCAATGGCTTTTCTTATTCCAGTGTCAGTTACAGGTTCCTGGTTATTACTTCCAGAAATGGACTTGACTACTACTGAGTTTCCACCGGTCTTTTCACATATACAGGCGGCAGGGTTGGCATGAAATTCACCTCTTCCCGGTGTGATTTCCATGGGCTCTCCCATATATCCCTTCTGGGTTGTTCGCACCTGTGAGGCAAATGCATCCCATGACATATTTTCCCTCTTCATAAATAAGGGATAGAGCTGTTTAGCATTTGGCCGGATCGTTCTCTTCTGACCAAAATATCTCCTGGAGAGAGCACAGCAAACAATGATCAGGAACAAGAATGGAGTAAAAAGAGGGGGAAGGGGAGTTAACAGTAGATAAACATAAGAACAGTTTCAAAAGATGCATTACCTTTGCCCAGCCAGAATTTTGGCCATGTTACCAATATTGTTAGCCACAAAAGCATCACTTTCATCACAGACAATGAAATCGATTGCAGCCATACGAGATGAAAACTTCAGGAATGGAGCAAGCTCCTCTTGGCTTGTCAGTGTTTCTTTTGTATGGAAATTAGGAAAGAGCGCTTTGAGGGGTGCTAAAGTATCTTCCCCTCCATATATGTCACCAGAAGCAACATAAATGTGCACATCACTTCTGTAGCCTAATGCCCTCAACATCAACCCTACCTCCTCAGGAGTTAGTGGACATCTACCTTGCCTTCTTCCTTTCTCTGGGTCACGTATCTGGAATATAAAAAAATAACAAGATTAACAAAACATAATTCTATCTCAGTAAGTGAGTAATGACTACATATCACACATCTCATACATGCAAGGTTCTCCATCGTTTGCGAATTGCAGCTAATTCTCTCCTCTCCTTTTCGCCACCACCATAATAACACCCAGAAAAAGCGAGCATGTCAGGTTCAAATCTGTCATAAGAACAACAATCATGTCTTGGTCAAGAAATAGAAACAAAACGAGCTAATGTTGTATGGAACAGTAATGCGGGAGTAATAAGATATATTTCCTCTTTTTATATATTTAACCAACCATCTTTCATTATTTTCTGCTAAATTGCCATTTTATTCAAGATCACAGAGAACTGGCAAGAGCAGAAGGGAAACCAACTAGCAATCTTAGCAATTTTATTTCAACAATTAATTATTTTTCTTATAGTACACAAAGTCACAAACAGAACAGAAGGAACTTCGGAGATGGTGAAACAAAGAAGCTCTAGGAGAAAAGTTTGGGACAATTCAATGGCCAAAGAAGTGAAAAACCATTGTCATTATTCAGACTACAGCTTTGGTTAATCATTATTAATAGTACAAGGTTTTCTGCCCAGGAACCTATGCACCACCCACTATTGATAGAACAGAGGTCCAAGTAGTCTACATTCATATACTTGCTACTGAGTGACCTGAAACAGGTAAATTTTAACAAAATGGAAAATGCAGACTGACAAAAGGTTCAATTAATGTTACAGGACGAAGCAACCTCAGGTGAAGAGCAATAAAATATCTGCTCTTTTCTCGCATTCGCTGTATTAGCTTTTTAGCCAATTCTTGTATCGGGTCAGTAAATCTCAAAGCATGATAATTGACTCTGCAACGTAGTTTTTGCAGGTCAGTGTCCAACTTATTTGAGAGCCTATAATCATATTTAGTCATTCGAATAACCTACACCACCAGGAATTAAAATGAACTATGTGACTGGATTCTTATGAAATCAAATATCTCCCACATTCTCGGCCACAATATTGAGTAGAAGAGGAGTAGGAGGCATCAAAGGGCGTACCCAGTGTTGTAGGCTCCCGCACTGCGGGGTCTGGGGAAGGGAAAATAGCCAGCAGCCATCCCTGCACAAATGTGCAGAGGCTGGGGCTTGAACCCTGTACCTCTTGGTCACAGACGGTAAAGCTCTACCACTTGCACCAGGGCCGCCCTTCAGTAGGAGGCATCATAAATAAGAAAAAAATTGGGCACCCGAATTCAAGTCAAAGAGTACTCAAGCCTGGGTGGCTGGGGTGTGCATCTACACCTCCTACCAAGTTAGCTGAGGCTCAGTTCCTAAATCAAAACTACACATAGAGGCTAAAAAAAGAATCAAATTTCATTACTTTATGCTTCTATGTTTTTAAATCAAATTAAACATAGAAGCACAAAAATAATGAGGTGTGCAAATAAGTTACATAACACAGGAACCAAACGATATTGAGACATCAATACATCATCCTCAAAACATAAATTGCTCAAAAGCTGTGCATGTTAGTCAAAATAATTGACCACTAGAGTAATTTTATTTAGTGATATGTGAAAAAGCATAATCAAATCTAATATAGTCACTAAAAACGTAGAAAGGGACTAAGATTAATTTCATATAAATGGAGGCCAGCTAGCCGTAGGTTGCACAGCTTACATGTTTCTTCAGAAGTGCTGGTAAGGCGCGGTTCAAGTAACACCGTGGAGTACATTTTCGGGGGACACGCATTTTATAAGGTTTCATTTGTTTGCCTCCTTTTTCTGGAGGCTCTTTGCTAATTCTGACATCCTTTGCAAGAAATGAGATGAACCAGTCCATGTCAAAGATTTCAGAAAAATTACTGCAGTATTGAATACAGAAGAAGTGGAGTTAATTAGATATGAACACCTAGAAATGATAAAGAATCATTTGCTGAAATTTGGAAGTGCTCACTAATCACTATTGCATACCTTGAATCTTTCCAGAAAGATGTTTGGTCCAATCTGGGAACAACAAGTGTAGCGTTCAAAATGCGTGCAGCAACTACAACATCGACTATCTAGAAAGAAGCTGGGGTCATGATATGTCTAGAGAAAACAAGCAATAAGTAATTGGACTTGCAAGTACATTGTTGGTATGTAATCATTCATAAATGAAAAGAACTTCTCTGGTCCATTTTAGGAAGAGATTTGACATTCACATCACACCTGCACATATACTACAGAGGGGAGTAGAGCTACATAGCCTGTTGGGCCTGGCAAATTTAGTTACCCCAGGTTGTTCGAACAGGTCAGACAACATATATTATACTCCCTCCGTTACAAATTGTAGTTCACTTTGACTTTTTTGGTTCATACATTTTGCTATGTACCTAGATAAATAATATGTCTAGATACGTAGCAAAATACAGGAACCAAAAAAGTCAAAGTGAACTACAATTTAGATCGGAGTACACCACATGTAGCTTAGTTTGGAGCAATAAGATATAGTGCAACATGTGGAAAAAAGAAATCCATGTTTACTTCAGGTGTTTTAATCATATCCATCTGCAAGAAGACAGTCAGAGAAACATCTCACCCCTGTTCTCTGCTGATTGAGACCTCCACTTGTAACAACAATCAAGTATCGATCTGGTTGCATGGCAATAGAAGAATCTGCCAAAACAAATAAAAAAAGAAAGACATTTAGGCGGATATAGTTAAATCATGAGCCATCATAATGCCAATGAAAAAAGATGCACATACTCATTCATCATTGACCCCCACTACACAGGTCAGAGTACACAGCATCCAACAGCTATGTCAAGAAAGTCTAGATTATAAGCAGCAAGTCACAGCGGAGTTACTACTGACCGAGAAATTTACTGCTAGAATTGCTGCATCCGTGGAAGTTGCTAGTGAGCTTCGGTCGCCAAAGATCATCGGGCCCAGTCCATCCATGTGTCTACATTTTGAGCGAAGTATAACCGGCTGATCAGCTATTAATACACGAAAGGTCCAACCTGACATTTCTTATGATTTAAACAGACAGGATGTGCTATGTGGTTTGATGTGACACGGAGCTGAAGCCCACGAGGATAAATCAAATAAGTACAAACATCTCAAATTCGAATCATTTATGCATAAACAACAAGTTATGAATTCACATCTAACCGGAACACTGAACGCCTCGCCGCTCTCAGCGCCCTCCAGTTCGCCGCCGGAGCCGTTTGTCTGCGGGGCACATACAGAGTAATGGACAGAAACAATCAGATCGGGAAGCACGGACAAGGCTGCCACGCGAGGAGCTAGGGTCTGCCGTCCATACCGGAAGGCGGCGGAGGAACCGTCGGGAGGAGGAGGAGGTGCCGAGGCCCGGGCGCGGGTCGTCGAGCGGCGGCGCGGAGAGGAGTGAGACGGAGAGGAGCGAGACCGCGAGGAAGAGCAGGCCCAGCCCGGCCGCCGGCAGAGCAATGCTGCGCGGGCACCGGCGGTGGCGGCCGTGCCCGTGCGGGTAGCCGCGCCGCCGCGGCTGGCCCATCTGCGGCGGCCGGCGGGGCCAAGTTGGGCGGGAAGGTGCCGAGTGGCGACGGCGTTGGGTGGGCCCCGGCGGCCCAGCGGCTTGGACTATTTTGGGGGCATGGCACGGGCCCAAAGGTGGTGGCAGCCTGGTCGGCGGTTCGTTGACCGTGGTCGTTATTCGGTTGGCCTGGACGACCCGCTCCGTTTTTTTCAGCTCCAGCTCGTTCTGATTTTACTGATTATTCACTATTTCTCTCTCACTATTTATCACCTGATTCAACTGATTCATCTGATTCTGAAGCTGAAACAAACGCACCCTAATAGTATCAGAGCCTGTTGTACGCCTTGTTTACCATGTGTTTTAGCGAAAACCGAAAATGTTTGGCATGTCACAGTTCTTGCGGAGCATAAGCTGTCTTCTAAACCTCTGATAAATTTGGCAATAATAGGTTGTTTATTATGTGTTTGGGAAAGAACAGAACACTAGTGATCAAGCAATCCTCAAAAAGATGGACGCCAATTATCAGACACTTTGTCAAAACACTACTCCCTCCTGTAATAAACACGGCATCACAAACTAACACAGTTGAGGAGGCAAACTCTGCTTCTGATGAGGTTCCTAAACAAGCGCTCTAATCCGTCCTCAAGGCCTTCGATGCAGCCCTCCAGCGACTGCAAATGGCTCCGAGCATCCAACGGCCCGTCGCCGCCTGCAACGTCCTTGACGGCGCCGAAAGAACCAGACCCCAATTCATCGGTAACGGCATTAGCACGAGTAGCGCCTTCCCAAGACCCAAACGACCTGCTCCTGTTGTGCGCCAAGGCTCTGGAGACGAGCGACCACTTGCCGGCGCTCGGCGGCCTGACGACGACGACCTGCCTCAGCAGAGCGTCCACGGACAATTGCAGGACGCAGACGGTGAGCTCCCTGACCTCCGCCACCATCGCCAGCGGCCTCGGCGTCGGCGGCGCGCTGCCGCTGGAAGAGAGATCGTCCCTGTTACCGAGGGCGGCAGCACCAGCGGCGCTCCTGCCGGACTCCCGCCTGATCGCCCTGGCAACCTTCTTGAGCGACCCAGCACACGCCTCCGATCTGGCAGTAACAGCGGCGTCGCCTCGGCGTCGTCCGTCCAGGCTCGCCGTGCGGTGTTGTCTGCGGAGAAGTGAGCGCAGGTCCCGGACCTGCGCCTTGGCTTCGGCGAGGCCGTCCCGCGCCGCGCCGCACAGGTCCAGCAGCGCCACCGACGCGTCGAGCTCGCCCTCCACGAGCCGCCGGTGCCGGGGAAGGCGGAGCGCGTCCCAGTTGCTGGGCAGGCGGACGACCTCCTCGACGTACTCGTGCAGGTCGCTGAGGTCCTGGAGCAGAGCGCGCAGCGCGTGCGCTGGTGGCAGCGGCGACAGCGAGACGCAGGACCTGAGGCGCTGCAGCTCCTGCTCGGCTTTGAGGACCAGGGTGTGCGGCCGTGTGGGCAAGCTGATGGATCGCAGATGAGCAGCCATGGATCGGATTGGAAGAGGAAGCAATGGGTTATGGATCGATCAGGCAGTGAAGATCGAGCTTAGGTTCCTGAAATGTCCGTGTGGCTTGCTGCCCTTTTATATGTCACGTAGTATTCCTGTTTAACATCTCGGCTCTGTTTCTCCATACATGTTGTTGCTTTTGGCGAGAAGATGGGGAGCATCGTGAACTAACATGTGCTGGCTGCAACTGCGAGTGGCAGAGTCCGTGTGGACACCGTGGATATTGCAGGCACTGTCTCGTGCAACTTGTGGCCTGTCTGTCTTTTGCACCTGGTATAACTAACCTTTGTTACAATCATCCATCCACTGTGATGTGACAATCATGCATTGTCCAAATAATTCGGTTCATCATGCGCTAGATGTGTGCAACCACCGCCTATCGATCGATCATAGAGCGGATATATATGTACATTTAAGAACAACCAAGTCTAGATTACCGGTTGATCGATCTACGACACATTATTGCCGCAAACTACCTGCTACCTGCTGTTTAATCAACTTTGTGTTTGAGATGGTTGTTTAAGCACGAGGACACAGACTGTGTGTTTCTCTCCAGACACATTGGATTGGACCGTGTGGAGCCAGCCGGATTGCTGGAACCTTGCTACGACACAAGCCCGTCGCCTCCCCATCGGCAGGCCGCAGGCCACAAACGCATGCCCTAGGCCTGGCCCATAATAATCAATAATAATTTAAGGAGGCCTCCAGTAGTAGTGGTGGTCTCTTGGGCTGGTACTGACGCGTAACGTGCATTGGTTCGATCAGGCGCGCACACCGGTGCACGGAGTTGCCAACAGGCGCCGTTTCGCTCGGCTCGTGGCTGTGGCCGGCGGCCGTATCATCTCCAGTCTCCACCCCACAGGCCACACAGGGCAGGGTTGCTTCTCAGAGGCACGGCTCCCTTGGCTCGATCGGTCGTTCGGCCTGAAGATGGAGGTGAATTTGCCATGTCGGCAGCTAAACAGATGGCCGGCCACTGGCCGTGACCCGCGGCACAGCGCATCGCCCTGGCGGCCTGGCCGGGCTGAGCTCAGCCGCTCAAGTTGCATGTGCTTGGGCGCATCTATCAGTACACGAGGGGTGCACGTTTCCGCTGCATATCTTCGCAGTCGAGCGACTCGAGCTGTGGTTGTGGCTGCCGCTGGCCGTGCTGGCTCTCCTAGCAGAGTACAAGTAGTGGACTGCGCTACCGAGTTTACGTTGTTGTACTGTTGCGAGCGCGGCGCCATGCTCCACCGCTCCTGCTCGATCGTCCGCGGGGCGTGCAGCGTGCGCAAACAAAAGATCCAGGGTATGCCTGCCCTTCTCCATCTCCAGGGTGCTGCATGCGCGTGTTGACCAGCATCTCTTAACCTAATTGCAACCGCACGGCAACTTGCTCGTGACATGTCGCGGTTTCAATCAAGTGCGACTTGCACTAGTAAAGGAACTCTTTGGGAGACCGCCACATCATCGTTTCATAGATTCTCCACCATTTCGAGGGAAATCTATCTATGGAGCTGATTTGCCAGTCGCCACCCAAGCATTGTCCCGATAAAAACACCCAAAGCATGGCATGGTTCGCAAGGCACTTTCCATCCAGAAAATTGCTCCCAAGTGGTTCCACTGCAAGTTTGGGTATATTTGTACTTGTTCTATCTGAGATGTGCTGTCTGAAAGAGCGTTGACCCAACAGGTACAAGATCCGGCATATGTTCAAATGGTCTTCACAAGAGTCAGTCATTCCTGACACTGACCCAAAATCTATTCACATTTCGAGGCGCGTTTTACAAAGTAAGCACATTGAGCAGGGCAACTCTGCTCTGAACTATATGCCTGAACAGATGCTCCAGCCCACTCTCCACGCCGTCCTCTAGTTCCTGCAGCGTCTCCTGAGCGCTCATCGCCCCCTCATGGCCTTCCAAGTCTTCACATACTCCAACAAGTGACCAATCACTAGTACTACTACGTAACAGTTTCGACACGACGCACCACCTGCTCGTCGGTGGCGCCGCCTGGACAGCGAGGACAGCACGCACTGCAGCACCGCCACCGCCTCCGACAGCACCTTTACTGCCGCCGGCATCCCGCCGGCGTTCGCCGGCTTGCTCAGGAGCTTCTTCCTGCCGGCGCCGGCGCCGTGCTTCCCCGCCTTGGTCAGGCACCGGACGTACCCGCGCACGGCCGCCCTGGCGAGCTTGGCGTCGCCCCTCCGGACCGCGCGCACGTGCTGCTTCGCGGTCGCGACGGCGTCCCGGGCGCGCTGGCACAGGTCCAGCAGCGCCACCGACGCGTCCAGCTCCGCCTCCACCGCGCGCTCGACAGCGCGTGTGCGTCGCCGTGGAGACGCGCGAGCAGCTCCTCGATGAGGCCGTACGCGTCGCCGAGCCGCGCCGCGAGCGACGGTGCCGACGCTGCAGTGCCGGACCGGATCCGCTGCAGCTCGTCCTCCACCTCTTGCACCAGGGCGTGCGGCCTCACGGGCAGGCTGGTCGATCGCAGCTGCTGGCACGCCATGATCTTAACGGTTTCTTGACACGATACGAGTTCGAGTTTCGACCCGTGCTGCGCTTGCACTGTTGTGATGCGCCTGCAGGGGCTTGGCGTGTCCTTGTCCGAGGTTTCGACGAGCCTTCGGCGTTCGCGGCGGCTTATATCCGTGGTCCAGCACTCCAGCGGCAGGCATGGCGGGGGCGGCAGCGTGTCGTGGAGTTGGGGAGGCCGGTGCGTCGTGCTCGGCGAGGCGGTGTCGGATCGGTCGGGCGGCAAGATGCGGGCCGCGGGGCACGGGAGGCCGTCAGGTGGGTGGGCCGGCGGGGGCCTTGTCTGCTTGTTGCCCAGCCTGGTGGCCTCGTGGACGCGTGGGCGCCAACAGGTTTTGCGTGTCCTGTTGGAGCTGTCTCTGTGCAGTGAAAGCATCGCCAGGCGGAGCGGACAGCTGAGCTCTCAAGTCTCAACGTGTGAAAATGGTTCCGACTGCTTTGAGCCCTTTGAAGCAGCAGCTGTCGTTAATTGAATTCGTCTATATCTCATTTGGATGTTGTCAAATTGACCTCAATTCATACATGTGGAGGTGAATTGAGATAAGATTTATTTTAAGATCTACTACAATCCACTTCAATACACATACATATGGCGTGAAATTCGACTACATTCAAATAAGATAAAATGAATAAAATAGAATTAGGTTTCCTTCATATGTAATGGCATATATTCCATTAAGAAAATATAATGGCATATATAATTCTGAACAATTAAAACCACAGTAGGCATTAATGTGCAAGGAGCACAGAGGACAAGTCTTGTTTATCTAGATCTTCTTAACTTCTCGTGAAGCGCATCATTCGTTTAGTAATCTTCAGAATTGAAATCTTCAATTATACATTTATATCTAATCTACTCTGAGATGCCATTTCCAAATGTTCTTTAACTTTCTCTACTCTAAGATACCATTTCAAAAACCCGTACTGGGTGACGGGGCAACCAAACCAAGTTCTGTCTTCCTCCTCGTGAATCAATCACGGACGCATCCTCCTGGGGATGGCCGATGGGAAAGCTTGGGCAAATGTAGCGGTGAATAGGCCGATGGGAAAGCATCCTCGTGAATCAGTATGGGCGCGGTTGGTTCTCGTCTCTGGCCAGCCAGGCCTGCTTACGGGAGCCAGGCTCCGGCGAGATAGGCTAGTTGCATACAGCCTCATTTGTTTGGTCTGTGTAACATGTAGACGAACGCATGCAAGCTGAGTTGATTGGTTGCCGTGCTTTCCTGCTTCCTCGTGCATACGCGCTCTCATACGCGTACACGCGCTGCGCTCGCGTCAGCCAGGCCCGGCAAAAACGGACTCCACATCCGTTTATTGGGAGCCAGGCTCCGGAGGGCTTGCTGCATGCACTCAGCCAGGCCCAGGGCCGAGAACAGGCATCCAAACATCTCGTACCTGCATGTGTGGAGCCAGGTCTACCTTGGTCTGGGCAACCAAACGCGCCCATATGCATGCATCGGCAAATGTAGCAGTGAATAGGCCGGGTTGTCCGTTACTGGCTGTGTTTGTTCATCTCTTGGCCCGACCACCCCTTGGTCGGCGGACGAGACACCGGCCGACCAGGCGGCAAGCCGGGGCGCAGGTCGAGGGTGAGGAGGAGAAGCGCCGCGGACGAGCTGCGTGAGCGCTGTTGGGTGGACTAGCTAGACCGAGGACCGGAACGGGTATGTTCCCCTGCCTGCCTCTGCCTCCGCGCGCGACGTGTCGCGCCACTGTTGCGGCCATGTGACCGAAGAAGAGCCATCCAGGTTGGGTCGTCCCGCGCGTCGACCCGCCTCGGAGCTGTTGCGTCATGCCGACATGCGTGCGATACTGCGGTGCAACATGCTCGCGGAGTCACGGACTGACGGGGTCATATGCCACTGCCGGAGTCGGCTTTGCTGTTCCTGCTCGCTTGCGCGACACTGACAGATCATCTGCTTGCTGTTGCTGAAGCTGGCACGGCCAGATGGGATCTGGATGATCTCAGAGGTTTGCAACATGGAAGACATGAGATGCAGCGATGCACGTAAAGTACAAACTGTTGACGTCACGGCCAGAACGGACTGGGCTGGACAATCCAATTATCCTTTTTGATTTGGGTTCCGTACGTTCACGGGCTGAAAGTAGCTATAGCCTGCTGGCCGTGGCCGAGCACAGATAGGCCGCTACAAAGAAGCAGCCCACGCGCATGCGCTCTCTGCATTGTCTGAAAGGGCTGCTGCACTCTCTTGCATTGATTGTATTGTATCCAACAAGTTTTTGTACAGGCCCACCATATTTGTGTTACGGGATTCGAACGAAGGCCGTTCAGTTGTATCAGGTTCGTCATGTTTGCACGCGCTCTGCATAATAATGGAATGTAAGTCCTAGCTTGGATGGATGAACAACGTCAGCTGAAACGATTCACCACTAGCGGTGAGCGGATCCGGCGCACTGCCAATCGATCGACATCGACGCAGCCGGACAGGACAATAGTGGTACCATTGTACCACTGCACTACCAGCAGAGCGATCGAACCCCCATGGAGGCGTGACACGTTATGGTGCTTGATGATTGATCCGTTTGGCTTTGGCCCCAACCTAGGCGAGAGCTTATTCTGGGTAGGCATGTTAGAGATATAGATTTGTACGTCAAATATATCTAGGATGGTTATATCAGGACTCTCATAGATAGATTGTTTTAGATATAGATTGATTTGATCTGTAAACGAGAGTCCTAATTTAAACCGTCCTATATCTGTAACAATAGTTCCTATATATTAACACGTACCTATGGTGAGTCAAGTAAGGCAACCATAGTTCTCTCATTATTTTTTATGGTAATCAGAGCCACCTCTTCCCAAAAATAGATCCATACCTGTCGACGAAATCGGCCACGACCACGGTGCTCGTGACGTCCGTTTGCTCGACGAAGATATCCGCGACAAGAGGACCGCGTTCTAGCTGCGCGACGCTCCTCCCGCGACAAGCAGATGGCGTCATCTTCCTCCCATGACGCGAGATCACCGTTCGGACACCCTGTGTCTGACAAACTCACACGGAACAATTTTGTTCTGTGGAAAATTCAGTTTCTTCCATCTGTTCGAGGTGCCAAGGCAATGGACATATTGGAAGGAACTGTTTCTGCGCCGCCAGAAGAAATAGAAGTCGAGGCTGACGGCAAGAAGAAGAAGATCCCAAACCCAGAGCATGACTCGTGGGTAGAGAAAGACCAGCAATTGTTAAGCTACCTGGTGAACTCGGTCTCTAAGGAGGTTCTCGCCGGGATTTCGACTGCAACGACCTCCGCTCAGGCATGGAAGGCACTAGGGGTCATGTTTGCAGCACAATCAAGAGCACGGGTTACTAACCTGCGCATGCAATTATCCACCACCAAGAAGGGAAATCTCTCAACAGCAGAATACTTCAACAAGATGCAAAACATCAAAGACGAGCTTGCTTCAGCTGGTGTTACCATCAATGATGACGAGGTTGTTGCTCGTATCCTTAATGGATTAGATTTTGATTATCATCCTTTTGTTTCCTCTATGATGGGGCGTTCAGGAGATCTTTCACTCTCTGAGTTGTACTCACTTATGATGGAGTATGACTTACGGCTTGAGATGTACCAAGGAACCGAACAATACCAATCGTCAGCCAACAATGCGTCACGAGGACGTGGGAGTCAAGGGTGCTCTGGAGGACGCCGTGGTGGTGGCGGCGGTAGGTCCAATCAAGGGCGCCCCTGTCAATTCAACAATCAAGGCAGGAATCAGCAAAACAGCAAGAAGACTCTATGTCAAATTTGCAAGAAAGACAATCATGAAGCAAAGCAATGCTATTTTCGCTATGAAGAAGATGAACAATATCGTGGCCGTCCTACTGAAGCCTATGGTGTAGACACAAATTGGTATGCTGACAGTGGAGCTACAAATCACGTGACTGGTGAACTGGAAAAATTATCCATTCGTGACAAGTATAATGGGCGCGATCAAGTTCACACGGCCAGTGGAAAAGGTATGAAAATTAGTAATGTTGGTCATACAGTTGTCCATACCCCTAACAGCAATCTTTCCCTTAAAAATATCCTTCATGTTCCTACTGCAACCAAAAGCCTTGTTTCGGTTCATAAACTAGCCAAAGACAATAATGCCTATCTTGAATTTCATCCGCATTTTTTTGTTATCAAGGACCAGGACACGAAGAGGATTCTGTTTAAAGGTAGATGCAAAGGCGGTCTCTACCCTCTCACTTCTGGCGTCAAAGGACAGAGACCGAATCAAGAAGTTCTTGTTGCACACACGCCATCTACTTCCCTTTGGCATAGTCGGCTTGGTCATCCCGCTGTTCCTATAGTTCAAAAGGTCCTTAGTTCAAATAGTTTGCCCTATCATAGTAATAAGGATGTGAAGTCAATATGTGATTCATGTCAGAAGGCTAAAAGTCATCAGCTTCCCTATTCTATGTCTAATAAAATCTCTAGTGCTCCTCTTGAATTAATCTTTTTCGATGTGTGGGGTCCTGCTCCTACTTCTGTTGGGCGTTATATCTATTATGTCAGTTTTATTGATGATTTCTCCAAGTACACCTGGATTTACCTTCTTCGTCACAAATCTGATGTGCTTCGAGTATTTCAGGACTTTCAACAATTGGTAGAACGCAAGTTTTCTAGAAAAATTATCTCTCTCCAGTCGGATTGGGGCGGTGAATATGAGAAGTTGAATTCTTTCTTTCAAAAAATTGGTATTAGCCACCGTGTTTCTTGTCCCCATGCTCATCAACAAAACGGAGCCGCTGAGCGCAAGCACCATCATATAGTTGAGGTTGGCCTTGCCCTCCTTGCAAATGCATCTATGCCCCTGAAATTTTGGGATCAAGCATTCCTCACTGCCACCTATCTCATTAATCTGCTTCCTAGCAAGGTCATCAATTATGAGGTGCCTGCTGCTCGCCTTCTACATGAATCCCCTGACTATACAAGCTTGCGTGTCTTTGGTTGTGCCTGTTGGCCTAATCTTCATCCCTATAACTCACGCAAGTTGTCCTTTCGCTCCACGCGTTGTGCCTTCTTAGGCTACAGCTCCATGCACAAAGGTTTTAAATGCCTAGATATATCCACAGGGCGCATCTATATATCGCGAGATGTTGTTTTTGATGAGCAAGTTTTTCCTTTTGCCGATCTTAATCCTCATGCTGGCGCTCTCCTTCAAAAAGAGATTGTCCTACTTCCATCCTTTCTCAAAAATCCAGGGGATGACAACTGTCATGATACTAACATTACTAATGAGTCTGGTGAGTCTACCGTGGTGCAGGAAATTTTTGGTGCACGGGACACTCCTATCCCCGGTTTTTCCAGCTCAAACGTGCTTCCTACGGGCTCTGGCGCAGAAAATCCAGGCGCTAGATCCGAGGACGATACGGTCGGCGCTGCTCCAGATGCGGCAAACCGGGCGCATCCGACCGGCCCTGAAGTCGAGGGCGATTCTGCCGGCCCGCCCTCCTCTCCTGTGACGGCTGGCCCGACCGAATCTTCTACACCGATGGGATCTCCTACAGCAGCTCCTCCTTTGATGGCGCCAGGATCTCCTTCAACGACCGCCGCACCGCCTGCTGCTGATGCTTTCCCGATGGCATCCTCTCCTTCTACACCGCCTGAGCCTGCTCCACCACGTCATCAGACTCGCTTGCAAAGTGGAATAGTGAAGCCTAAGCGCTTATATGATGGTATGATTCGGTATGGTTTCTTTAGTGCAACAGGGGAGCCTACTTCGGTCACAGAAGCATTAGGGGACTCACGGTGGAAGAAAGCTATGGAGTCTGAATTTGATGCACTCAAGAAAAATCACACATGGCGGTTAGTCCCAAGCAGGCCGGGGCAAAATATAATTGACTGCAAATGGGTCTACAAGATCAAGAGGAAGGCAGATGGGGGTATTGACAGATACAAAGCTCGTCTGGTTGCAAAAGGATTCAAACAACGATACGGTATTGATTACGAAGATACTTTCAGTCCCGTTGTGAAGATAGCTACCGTACGTTTAGTGTTGTCAGTAGCAGTCTCCAGGGGCTGGTGCTTACGACAATTAGATGTTCAGAACGCATTTCTTCATGGTGTTCTGGAAGAGGAGGTTTACATGAGACAGCCGCCTGGGTTTGAAAGTACAGCTAATCCTAATTATGTGTGCAAGCTAGACAAGGCTATCTATGGTCTGAAACAGGCGCCCAGAGCTTGGTATTCCAGGTTAAGCAACAAGTTGATTTCTCTCGGCTTTGTGTCCTCCAAATCAGATACTTCTCTATTTATTTCTAATAAGGATGGGATAACAGTTTATATGCTTATCTATGTTGATGACATAATTGTTACTAGCAATACACCTCAGGCTGTGACTGCCTTGCTTGCTGATCTTCGTGAAGACTTTGCTTTAAAAGATCTTGGTGAACTTCATTATTTTCTGGGCATTGAAAAAGACAAGGAAGGTATAATTCTCTCTCAAGCAAAATATGCACAAGAATTATTAACAAGAGTAGGGATGAATACTTGCAAGCCGTGTACTACTCCATTATCAGCCACAGAGAAATTGTCAAGTTCTGAAGGTACTCCGCTCAGCTCTGATGACTCTACACGGTATAGAAGCATAGTTGGAGGTCTGCAGTATCTTACTATTACTCGACCGGATCTCTCCTTTGCTGTTAACCATGTCTGTCAATTTCTACATGATTCAACCTCGGCACATTGGACAGCAGTCAAAAGGATACTACGATATATAAAATATACTATTCATCTTGGGCTGCGCTTTCAAAGAGCAGTGCACTGGTCGCTTAGTGCTTTCTCGGATGCCAATTGGGCAGGAGATGTGGATGACAGACGCTCCACAGGGGGATTTGCAATATTCTTTGGTGCTAATTTGATTTCCTGGAGTGCGAGAAAACAGCCCACCGTTTCTCGCTCTAGCACCGAAGCAGAATACAAGTCAATGGCCAATGCAACAGCAGAATTGATCTGGCTTGAACAGTTGCTAACTGAGCTCGGCATAAGATTAAGACGTCCCTCAATTCTATGGTGTGATAACTTGGGAGCTACTTATCTTTCTGCCAATCCAGTGTTCCATGCAAGGGCTAAGCACATAGAGATTGATTTTCATTTTGTCAGAGAAAGAGTAATGAGGAAGCAATTACAGGTTCAGCTTATTTCTACTAAAGATCAAGTGGCTGATGGTTTTACTAAAGCATTATCAGCTTCGAAGCTAAGAGACTTCGTGCACAATCTCAACCTCACAAGTGGCTGATAGTTTCGATTGAGAGGGGATGTTAGAGATATAGACTTGTACGTCAAATATATCTAGGATGGTTATATCAGGACTCTCATAGATAGGTTGTTTTAGATATAGATTGATTTGATCTGTAAACGAGAGTCCTAATTTAAACCATCCTATATCTGTAACAATGGTTCCTATATATTAACACGTACCTATGGTGAGCCAAGTAAGGCAACCATAGTTCTCTCATTATCTTTTATGCGCCCACGCACATCCTACGGAAGAGAAGAGAGGCCCAATAATTCTCTTCTCTGATCGGGCTCAGCCGGGGGAGATAGAAGCGAAGACGCAGCGTCCCACCTGGTCCATGTTCGGGGGCGTGGCCGGCCGCGAGGGCGATCCCGATCGGGCAGTGATGGGCAAAGAGAACAGACGCGATACGTATGGGCCGTCGCTCGTCCTACATAGCGTGCACTAGCTAGCGCACACCATCTTTGATTTCGTTCATCAGAACAGAAACTGCAATGTCGATGCTCATACTCTAGCTAGAAGCTTGATTTCTTTTGACACAGGGCAGACATGTCTGGCTGTTACATCAGCCTTCGAGCATTTACAACTCTAATGGCCAACTCTATGAATAAAGAGTGTGGTTTCCCCTAAAGAAAAAAAAAGATAGCGCGCACCACATGTGTGGTGAGATTAGTGGCGGATCTAGTGTTTTTAGCTCAGGTATTTAAAATGTAGAAGGATGTCAGCTTTATTGACAACCAAAACTCTTAAAAACCTAATACTCCGTATTTGGCATGTATAACACTGCATATTTCTAATCGCATAATACATAGCAAATACAAAACACATAATTAAACATGATTTCAAAATCGATAGAATCTAAATATAACTCAAAATCATTCCGTAATTAACATAAACAAGTGCCAATAGTTCAACATACCAAAGTAGACTTTGAATATATAGAGGCTATGAAACAACAAAATGCCAAGGAAACTTACAAACTACAATATAACATTTCGATCCGTAATGCTTTGAGAAAATGATTCATGATAGATGTTTTCATTCTCAAGTTGCAAGAAGAATTCTCTTCCAGTGAATGTAACCAAGCAAAACCATTCATGTATTTTTGGCCCCATCTTTTTTTTTTGATATAGTTCATTGAAGAAAAGATCCTCTGAACGCTAGCTGTTGCAAACTTGCATAGGAAGAGCTAGCACCAATTGAGAAGTTTGTAAACACAGTTCATACCGAGAACCTTCCCTGTTTTATAACAAGCATCACAGCCAACTCTGCTGTCTCTCAAATTTGTGGAGCAGGCTGCAGTACCTCCAAAGCTACACTTACGTTGTCTCAAAAAAAACCCTACACACTTCACTGTTCACTTTGCCTGGTGCAAACGAGCAGGCTGTACGATCTGACTTCTTATCCAATTAATGATATTGGAAAAATATATAATCCTGGGCGCATATCAGCACAGACCTATCCCTAGTTGTTGGCGCCGCCTTTGCCGGACTATCCGGTAGCAGTCAGTGGGCGTGCTGAGGATCGATCGAGCACACGATCGACCGCTGGTTCGTTCAGGTGCTGGATCGAGTAAGCATGAGGTGCATACAGCTCAAGTTGTGTAGTGGTATCCAGGACCCGGGGCATTCAAGCTTTTTGGACCCGTCGGCTGGCCGGTGCTGGTGGCCGGGAGGTGAAAGCAGAAAAGAGAGATGGCGTGCGACGAGCTCATCGACGCCCTGCGGCCTGCGCCCTGCCTGCGTGCATAAATATCGCCACTTGTGCCTCTCGCTGCCGCGAACAGGGGATGGCACGCGGGCTTGGATGATGGAAACGGTGTGGCCAGTGGCCGCCGGCTCCCGGTCCCGGGACGCGCGTCACGGCTCACGCGCGCACGCGGGCACGCGCGCGGTACGCGCCGTGCCAGGCAGCACTCCGCGCGCAGCAGTCCGCACTAGGCTGCGCAGCCGGCCGTCCACTCGCCCCGGCCCGCCCCGGCCACTCCACTCTCACGTCTCACTTGTACGTACGTACGTCAAAAGCGGCAATGCGGCCTGTGCACACCCGTGTCACCCGCCCGTCCGTCACGCAAGCAAGCGTACGTCAACAGTGGCATGCCGGCCGGATAAGCCCGACGTACTCGAGCAAAGACGTGGCGTACGTACGTGTTCCGTGTTCGATCGTCCGGGCCCGTCGTCGCTACTTTTGCGACCTGCACGTACCTCTGTGTACGCGGAGGAGTACGTGCGTATCCCGCTCTGAAACGTACGAGCCGAACAATTCGGCGTAGTTCCCTAGGCGTACGGGGAGGGGCTGGGGTCCCGGTGCATGTAGCCAACCTGTTTTGACACGTGTTACATTGACATATTCCCTTGGTACGTACTAGTTGGTTGGTACATATGTGCGGGTAAATATTCAGATACGGCTAGATGTGACTGCACTGGTATTCTGTACGTACGCTTTGGAGCTTTTACTTTGAACATGTGGGTAGTATACCTTTTTCTTCTAAAGGAATGGGGAGCCGGGCAAGGTACATCTTCAAATTATATAAAAAATTGGAATAAAAATAATATTCTATCAGTCATTCTATCAACTTTTTTTGTATATAGCGGCTTTGATGGATACAGTCGGTGTTGATTCTAACATCCTTTTTCACAGTGGCTTTGATCGATATAGCCGGTGTTGTGGATGCACAAAGTACCATTGAACAATTGAAACCAGAGTACACTCTTCGTAACGAATCCGCCGAACAACTCCAAAACCTCGAACTTGACCCGGCCAAGAATCAAAGTTACAGGACTAGACTGAGATGCATTTGAGTCGATAAAAGAACACTAATAGTTGAGTCATCGCGTATAACATAAAAAAAAAACACTCTTGATCCATCAAGTTAATGTCTGATCGATTTTCTTCTTCAAGTCATTGACGATAGGAGTTAGTATTCCCACGTAAAATGTCCAGAAGCACCCTTGTTTTTCTAGAAACTAGTCATAAATTACCCATCTAATAAAATTGATTTCCGCAACAACCATATATACCACATGGCTATTATTTCATCATTAGATTTCACCATTAGATTATTCAGACTAAACCTAAAGAATGGTCGTAGCTGGGGGATGGCAGTGGGCACAGTTGTTGCACTGTGATGATCTACGAGGTAAGCTAGTCTCAGCTGGGTAGTATCTTGAGACATCAGCACTGTTTTTTTTTTGTTCGAATGGATGGCTGTCATCGAGATTTATTGGCTTTACTTGGTCAGAACTTTACTTCCGTTTTGTATTCCCATGTGTTTTGTGTTAAGATGGAATTCTAGTTTCTTTGTGTGGTGGTCTATGGGCAAAACTCTGTAATAATTGGTATGATTATATCGGTTGATAGACGAAGCCGGATATAAACCATCATTTATCTAAAAATAGCTAGGGGATAAGTCTTTACATCATTTCCATCAAAGAGGAAGGAGTTTAATGATTCAACAATTACATCTGTGATTTTAATGATTTAATTTATCTAACGCTATAGATTTAACCAAGAGTAGTTCAGTCCCAAAATTTTCATAATTTGAAGTTATTAGTCTCATCAGAAACTAAGCTAGAATTGTACCATTGATCAAATATATGCAACTATATAGGAAGTACGCTTATAGTTGGCTATTACAACGGCAAGACAAGAAAAGAAAATGGGCGAATATCACCCACGAAAGGTAAGAAAAACAGACAGGCTTGGTCGATCTAGTCACCGTGAAAATTAGCATGAAGGGATGAACTTGTTGCAGAGGTGATAAAACTTGATTCGTGATGATATCATAATAACTGACATGCTTGTTGTAGTTGTACCATATGCCTGATATAACTCGATCTTCCGATCCCCCACCGTGCAACATGATTATACAAAGTTTCTTTAAGCCAATAGATTAAATAAAGATGATGGTATACAAAGTTTTCTGCTCATGATGCAATGGGTGATACACGAAAATTGGAGCAAGCTAGAGAGAATCAAAGGAAGAAACAAAATTATTTAGATATTTTTTTTCAAGTAATAAGAAAGTAGCTACCGGCCGTGTGACTATTTGCGTGGGCATAATCTGCAGTCAAAATTACTGCTAAATGCATCATGCGTGACGAGCCAACGGGGGAAGATATAAACGCCAATACGCCATGAGGTGCGTGAGACTGTGAGAAAGAAGCTGGATCAAATAATAATCTTGCAGCTAGCTGGTGGTCAATCACATTACCAGATTACCAATGACTTTTCTACTACACCAAAAGTCCAAAATACAACAAGGGGACAACTAACTAGGACTAATAGTTGCTACTGGGTAGTGAACAACACGTGATCAGGGTACATACGCAGCTAAGAAATACGATGATATGACTAGTACGAATCCGCGGCTAGGATCGTAGCAGAATACATGCAGCAGGACACAGACAAATGAAGCTGCTGCTAGCTAGCTAGGCCTATCTAGGAGCAGAACGCACACCCAAAAACCAAGTCCTTCCATGCGTTTTGCTCGGCAGTTTTTTGCGGGCAAACTTGCTTGTTGAGTGTTGATCGACGCGCAGGATCATCGCGTGGATAATGGGGTAGATATAGGTGGTGGTGGCCGGCAGCGGGCGGAGCCACTGAGGCGGGATCGATATCGGCCCGGCGACGGATCATCAGCGGGCGATCTCGGCCAGGAGCGAGGCGTTGTAGCCGGCCTGCTCGATCTCCCACCGCAGCTTGGGCGTCGCCGGGTCCTCCTCTTGCACCGCCTCGTACTCCTGCATCATGTACATTTTGGTTTGCACGGACGACGGTCAGAAACGCATATATCATGCATGAACGCGTGCATATATGCTTCGTTTCAGTAGGACAATCAAAACGTATAATATTATACCAAAGTGTGTCCGATCTTTGTATGCAATAATATTATACTACTATAGATACATATACCGGCCGGTACGGTCGTTACTTAAGACTGTGTCAATTTCAATTCAGCTGCACTACCACCTCCAACCAGAGTACACAGAGGTGAAAGAAGAGTACAGGAATCTGGACGCTTTTGGGACGGAGCGTGCTCAAAGGAATCGATCTCGATGCCGTTGCGCGCAGGGCAGGGCAGCGGCCGGGCAAAGGCAGGCGAGAGTGACTGTGACACTGCCGCCTGCCCGTCTGCCCGCCTGTGGCTGTTTGGATGACAAAATGGAGCGAGGTCGTGCTCGTGCGTGCGTGCGTGTACGTGTACGTGCCAGGCCTGTGGCCTGACCAAGTCATCATCCATTAAGGACGACCGGCAGCGAGTCCCGGGGCGGCACCGCGGCAGACGGGGCAGCGCGAGGCGCGTGCACGGGCGCTGCCACCACGCACGCACCAACCAGGACCGCGCAGAAGCGGCCGGCTTTGGATGATGATCGACTCGGTGAATGCGCCATGCGCGTGCGGTCGCCGGCCGGGGGAGATAAGCGCGTCCAAGCGGAAGGAAGGACTCACGGGGTCACGCACGCACTCGCTCGTCACTGTAGCAAGTGTTTACGAGACATACATACCTCGAGCTTCTGGACGAGTTCCCTGGCGTCGGGGGCGCTGACGAAGATGTGGCGCTGGGAGGGCTTGATGAAGCCGTCGTCCACCGCCTTGTCGATGAAGGCCAGCAGGAAGTCGTAGTAGCCGTCCACGTTCAGCAGGCCTACCTGCATCCATCCATGTGTTGTCAGTGGCGTGCAGAGGCATGCAGTGTACAGTTGCGTTGCCTCCGTGTCCATCCAACTGCTGGCGTGTGTGCGCACTACACGTCGCAATCTCAATTATCCGAGACCAAGGTATGGTATCGGTATCGTGGTCTGTGTGGATGCTCACCGGCTTGCTGTGGATGCCGAGCTGCGCCCACGCGATCACCTCCAGGAGCTCGTCCAGCGTGCCGTACCCGCCTGGGAGCGCGATGAAGGCGTCCGAGTTGCGCGCCATCTCCGCCTTGCGCTGGTGCATCCCGGCCACGGCACGCACCTCGCCCACCGTCTCCCCGGTGATCTGCATGCACGCGCGCGGCCACAGTTATTATTCGGTTAGCATGCGCGCGAGACCATGTCATGACCTGCTTCTCTTGCGCAGCCAGCAGCGCGCTCTTTTCTCACCTCCTTGCCCATGAGAGTGGTCGGTATGACGCTGCAGCCAGTCAGCAAAAACAAAAGCATTCAGTCAGTTGGATGATCGAGTCGAGAGAGACATGGCCGATCGAGAAGCGGTGCGTGCGTGCGTGCGACCGACTGACCCAATGACATGGCCGCCGCCCTTGTGCACGGCCTCGGAGACCTCGCCCATGAGCCCCAGGCTGCCTCCTCCGTACACCAAATTCACCTTCCTCGCCACCTGCAGTGCAACGATGTAGGAGTATATGTTGACAGCCAGCCAGGCACCGACGGTCGGGTCGATCGGGTCGACGAACCAAACAGAACACCACCATGCCATGCAGATGCAGGGGTGCGGGTGCTCTGTTGTCACTCACCAGCTCCTTGCCGAGCTCGACGGCGGCGTCCCGGTAGCTGCTCCGCTTGCCGGAGCTGCTCCCGCAGAACACGCACACCCGCCTGAACCTGCTGCTGCTTCCGCCGGACACCTTGTCCACGCCGCCGTTCTCCGCCGCCGCCCCTGCTTCCATCGTCGGCCTTGATGGCTCGCTAGCAGAAAGAAAGAAGCAGCAGCAGCTGCTTGCGGCGTCTGCGTGTCTGCGCGGCGGTGGGGCTGTCTGTGGCCGATCGATTGGCCGGCGCGCGGATATAAAAGGCGCGCGCGCTTTTGGGGCCCGGGGCCGCCGGGACAGCCAGGGCCCCGCGGGAACAGGAGTTGGTGTTGATGAATCCACGGAGGTTTCAGAGGCCAGGGCCGAGGCTGATTCGCCTTGCCCTGCGGGTATCGGTAGCTAGCTAGGGTTAAGCGCCATTGATTAGCGGCCATGTGGCGTGAGTAATTGTAATCTCGTCCGGTCTGTGAGCTAGGCTCGGCGCCGTCCCAGCAGAGCCATGTCAAGTGGCGCTTGCTAGCCAGTGTGGTGCGGGCTGCTGATCAGTCGTGGTGCCACTGCCACTGCCACTGCATGCCAGGGGATGTAGCCGCTAATGCCTTCATTTGCGTGCGTCTCGTCCTGTGGTGACTATTGGCCGGCTAAGCTAACGACGATGTCCATCCAATCGCGCAAGGAAATTGGCTAGCGACGACCGGCGGGCGCTGCGTGCTGCTGCTCTGTGGACGCGAGCTCATACTTGGTGTGTTCTTCCTTCCCGCTCCGAAAACGACGTGACCTGGAAATTTGGCCTGTGGGTTCTTTTTTACGAACATTTTTCAGGTGATACTAGTATTTGATTGATATAGTATTTCAGAGGTCGTAGTGCTACCTGTGCCTTATCTGGTACTGATAGTAAGTATGTGGCCCACACAGGCCACAGGTTCCAGCTCTACTCTACAAGTCAAAGAAGAACTCCGACAAGTTGAGATACAGAAGCTGCTGAATCTGCCAACTGCTTGGATCAGACGAAAATTCTCTGGCTTCAATTTGCATGGTGGATCCTATCGGAGACGAGGACCAACTCGTTTGCCTTCGATAGTGCCGGCAAGCACGCATGTCGACCAATGGAACCTCGATCGCCCGGTGTCGACGACACGACATTCCAGCCAACTCTGCCGTCGCGATCAGTCGATCACTGACTTGCAGCTGCAGACGGCAGTCGCTACCAAAACTCACGACGTCAGAGGCTGTGTTTAGTTCCCGGCCGAATTTTAAAAGAAAATGTCATCTCGTGTCATCTCAGCGCACTGTAGTATTTCGTTTATATTTGATAAAAATTGTTCAAACTTTAAGTAACTAGACTCAAAATATTCTTTTCGTAAAGTACAACAAAACCGTGCAATTAGTTTTTGATTTTATCTACATTTAGTATTCTATGCATGTGCCGGCACTTTGATATGACGAATAATAGGAATTCTGCATAATAAATTTTAGGATGATTTCTGGGTAACTAAACACAGCCAGACTGTAACCAATAAACACGTTTTATCCCCTCCTGAATCCTGATCCTCCGCAGACGTGAAGGAGAGAACCTGGCCTTGGAAACTGCGATCATAATCATACCATACTGTATGCTCGACACATCTCCACTGCTCTCTCTTCGTTCTCTTCCCGGCCGGGATCCCGGATCTCTCCGATCGATCGATTTCCCTGCCGGAATTCAAATGATAGCAGTCTGTCTCACTTGTACCGCTAGTCTGCTGCTGCTACTACTGCTCTCCCGTTTGCTACGAGAGCCAATCAACTGATACGCGATTAATGATGGGTCCATCAGTGACCTACCCACTCGCGATAGTCGTATACACGCTGCCGTTGGTCCGTTGTTGCTGCTGCTCCTCCGCTTTGCTGCCTGCCGATGTTAATTCACTGTACCAACTCCGATCTACTACTACGCCCTACTACCCTCCAAGACTAATCAGTAATCATCCCATATATATAGGAATATGTCTAGTTACGCAGTTGGAGTCCTGCTGCAGCTCTCGTGCAGTGTTAAATGCATGTATGCATGTAATGGCAGCACAGTATCTTAACTGTGTTGTACTGTAGTATCATGCGTGCATGCGGCGCCACCGGGGCTATTACAATTACAATAGAGCTAGTTTCGATAGATAGCTGTGTCTGTGTAGTATGTCCTGGTGCAGTTATGAATTAGGAGTGGTGGTATTTACCATGGACTAGCTAGCTGGGGTTTCCACTCCATCGTCGTCGATCAGCTGTACCTGTACTAGCACGTACTGCCACTCTGCTGGACTGCTCCCAGCAGCTTGATTTGGCCGCTGAACCCCTCTTGGCCACTTCTACGACCTGGCCGATGTAGGAGTATCGCAAGACCAGTAACCAGTAAGTAAATTACGCGCAGTCTTGTGTCGTGGCGCCTTAATTGAATTGATCGACGTGGCTCCAGAGACTGTTAGCTCGGCGCATCGCACGTCCATTCAATTTTTGCTGCAGCCTGCATCATGCAGCAGCTATATATATTACCTGCCTGCACTGGACTCCACACAGTTTTACAAACTTACAGTAGTGTGCTGGCAGAAGAGTAATAGCAGCAGGTTAAGAGGTGACCAGTGATCGATCGAGCTGCTGGAGCATTCATGCATCGTCGTCGTCGATCGGCACAGATCCATCGAGGCTACTTCTCAGAAACCATGTATGCAAGGCGATCGATCGATCGACCATCAATCAGTCCATCTAATTCAGCAGCTTGATCAGCACCAGTGGTACCACGGCTATAGGCAGATCCTACAGTAGCAGGGCACCCTCATAATAATTAACCGGGCTCATGGTGACCACCTTCCCCGTCAGATACAGTCAAATAAAAGGGTGCAGAATTAACTGATACTAAAGCCTTCTCTGAGCCGGTCAATATAATGCGTCCATTGGTCCCTGAACTGCCAGTCTAAGTGTAACTAGCAACTGCTCTCGCATGTACCGTACTGTACGCCTATAATACGTCCATCTCATAATTGTAAGCAAAAAAAGCCGACATGGTAGTTCTGAAGTAAAAAATTTACTGTCTCACTAAGATCGATCCATGCATCAAAAGAAATTTGAGCTACAACCCGTCCCCTCCAAACGCAGTTCTCCGTTCTCTAATTCATCAGGGGAGATAAACGACAAGAAGAGATCTAGGGTCCGCATCAAGGGTACCTGAAACCCTGACGAATATCGTCGGAGTGATACATGACAAGAAAACAATAGCGTTTACACATACATAAAAATAATAGGCCGCCGGTTTGTTTGTTTGTTTGTTTTTTTATCATCGATTATTAGATACACCAACCGACCGGATTCCCCTGGTTATCTATAGGGTGTTGTTTCATCCCACTACATAAAGACGTCATCAAATTAAGTTCTGCATTTTTTTTTTCTAGTTTTCCTCTAGAACTCGGCCGCCAAATCCGTCCGATCAAGCCGGCTTCAAAACTCGGCTTCCCTGTTTGGCTGTTTTTGAGTTTTGTGCCTCTTGAAGGTTTCCATGGTTGCTTAGCCGGGTTGTATATCTCTCGAACTAAAAAGTACACATACCGCACACTATGTAGGCCCGATTGATTGACCTGATTGATTCACACATGCATCAGCATAGTTTGTAGCCATGCTTGCAGATAAATAAACAACATACGTCTGCTCGGAAACAAGGGCGCAGACCGGTGCCAAAGGACGTTAATAAGGCGTGCCCAACTCTCCCTCTTGGGTCTCCTCTCCTCTCCTTGCATGCATGGACGCATTACATATGCAGACTGCTAGCTCGTTAATTAGCTTACGTGCGCGTGACACAGACGCACGCGACGGCGACGCGCGCTTTCGTGCCGCCGCTAGGAGCATAGCATGTGCCGGCCGGGGAAGAATGCACGCACCTGCAGGATCGAACGCCGGTCGACCGAGCCGCCGTCGCCCCCCGTCAGGTGGATTAGGCCCGGATCATGTTCCCCGTCAGAAAATAGATTTATATTCCGACATGAGCCTCTGCGACGTGCGTCGACCATCCATCCCGGCCGGTGCGCCTGGTTGTTGTGACCTAATAACGTTGCTTTCCGGCCTCGTGCTCGTGCGTGCGAAATACGTCGACCAGCTCCGATCCTTTTTCTC
Organism: Bothriochloa decipiens; assembly: GCA_023333625.1. Lineage (NCBI taxonomy): Eukaryota > Viridiplantae > Streptophyta > Magnoliopsida > Poales > Poaceae > Bothriochloa > Bothriochloa decipiens. The sequence continues at coordinate 53,109,271 of CM041630.1, read as the reverse complement.
GTAAAGCCCAGGTTTTGCAGCATTTTTTTTTAGTAGGGCCTGTGGTCGTTTCTGCAGGGAAATGAAATCTGGTCCGATCTTCCCGGGAAATCTATCGCTTTGCTTTGGCGGCTGGTAACTGCGTCCGTTCGTGCGAGGAAATTCGGAGAGGGGTGTGCCCGCCTACCGCTCGTGGTAGCGGCTCTCTCGTTGTTCACCCGTGCGAGCAACCACCTCTCCCGGATTGGCTGCAGGGCTGAGTGGCGACAAGCCGACAGTAGGCCATGTCACGGCCTAGAGGGGCCTACGTGCTAGAAAGACCAGTCATGAGTGGAACCATGGCAGTGGAAGCTTCACTGCCCATTCGCTCCAATTATCACGTCACGCCCGCGCTCAGTTCACTGGGACCTTGAGCACGCGCCAAATGTTATCATCCCCTGCGATTTCAGCCCGCGGGCCGTGTCGATCGAAGGAACTCAGCCCAACAGGGGTGCTGCCGTCGCCAACGCCCGCGTCGCAGCGACGGCTGGGCACGACGCTGTGGGCTGTGGCCCGGCCAGGAGCACATCGGGCGCGCTGGGCCGAGACGAGCCGAGGCAGCGGGAGACTGCCCCGGACCCGCACAAAGCGACGGAAACGGACCCGTGTGTGCGTGGCGACACCTCGGTCACGTGAAGGAACACGACGACGACTACGCCGACGGGGAAGCCAACAACGAAGCGCGCGCGGTGGCGGTGGCGGTGCTGTCTGTCTACACCGCGACGCCAGTTCAGCTCCTGTCATCCCTTTCTGCTGATGCGATGCGACGCAAGCAGCGCCAGCCCGGTGTGCAACGATCGGATCTCCATGAGTGCGCACAGGACAAGCTGCTGGACCCTGGCCTGGCCACACGACGCCTGGGTGCCCACAGCACAGCTACGCTCCCAGAGGACCTTTGCTGCGATGAAAGGGAAAGCCCGAAGCCATAACCGACCGTCGTATCGTAATGCTATACTGCTAACCGTCCGTCTAACCATCGTTTTACATCTGGCAATCACCACAGCTGGCTCAGAGCTTTCAGCGATTCACAATACAAGCGCGGGGTGTAAAAAAATGAATACAATATGGCACAGCATGTTTTAATAAGTTAGCCAGCAGCTGTACACGGGGGGTTGCTACAAATGAATTAATAATATGTATAATAAATAAACAAAACCAAAAAAAAAAAAAAAGTCGACGATGGCCGGAGGAGCGGTTGGTTAGCTAATCTGCAGAACGGGTCAGGGCATCTACCCTACAAGCTCATCAATCTCTGGTAAACCCTACAAGAGTGCTTCCGGTGCGGTTGCACGGCTAAGCCGTAGTCCAAACACTGCAGAGGAAGCTCAAAGCAACATGTCTCGGCAGTGCCCACAAGGCTCCAGGTCGATTCATCCCGCATCACCTCTCTGTACAATGTACATTGGCATGCCCAAATGCTGCGGCTGTGGAACACCTTTTGCTAAACCTGATAGCCTGCCCTTTTCTCTTGATGTTGACATGGGATTGAGTGTTCCATGAATCTTGGATTCATAAAGACAGGATCTTGTTTGCTCCACACTTTGGTCTGAACCAAGATCATGCAGCTTGCATCTTCCAACTATCTTCTGGGGTTTCCCAGTGAGCTAGAGACCCCATAATTGACCTTCTCAGATTCACAAGGGCCTGCCTCTTCACTCCACTCGGGTCGCTTCAGGCGTCTCCCAACTACCAGAATAAATATGTCTGGTGATTACCTATTTTCACGACCGTGCTTCCCAATTATGGCTTGAGGAGAATGGCTGGTCATCCAGATTAAACAATGCAGTGCATTGCCCATTTCATGTACAGGTCAATAAAACCCACATGTTGCAACCTGTTAAGTACCACAGGCCTCTAGACCAGAGCCTGAAACCCAAAATCTTGGGGCACCTGGCGAGCAAGGTGCACAGCTGCCCCAAGGGTTGTGCCACTGTGCCGCAGGAACCACTGGTGGCGGTCCCTTTGCACTGACAAATGTTCATGTCCTCAGGTAAAACTTAGCATTGGAAGGGACTAGGAAACACTGCCACTCTCCCGTGCAATGCGGGCTTTCTCTTCTTCAGCACGAAGATGGAGCTCCTTGTATGTATTTGCAGATGCAGAAGTGAAGTTCTCCATTGCTTCAAAAATATTTCTCAGACTTGTTTGTAAACTGCCAACTTCAGCACCAGGGCCTCGCTCATGTAACACTTGTGCAGACAAGGATACACTGCCCTGGTTCGAAATGAGTACAAGCTTCCTATTTTGTTCTTCCAGAGCCTTGCGCATTGATTGTTCATCTCTTTCCATCACCCTAAGATCCCTGTCCATAGCTTTATTCGCCATCAGGCCCTGTTTTTGCTCTGACCTGTGCCTCTCCCAGAGGTTCAGTACATTGGATGCAAAGGCCTGCATTGCGTCAACTACTTCTTTCTCAGATATCCTGTCCACACTGGCAGCCCAATTATTACATATGACGAAAATCGGTGGCCCTCCTAATCTTCCAGGAGAAAAAGGAGGCGCCCCATCCTCAGTTTCCTCAGGAACGTAGATAACACCATTTCTCAGCCACTTATTTAAAGTTTTGACATAATTCTTTTGAGCGCCAACCCATGCAACAAAACAAGTAATCCAATCCAATAGCTGAAGCTCTAACTGCTTGATCAAGTCCATATGAGCATCACCGAACTTTGCAGTGTCTATCATGGAGTCTATGTTTTTAGCTTGGGATATGGCATGCAATTGTATCTGATGACATTCTAGCATAACGCTCCACATCTTCATCAACCTGAAATATATTGTTTCTTAGTCTCAAGAAATAATCTATTGCAAATATACCAACGTACAAATAATCAAGTAACTCTGGACAAAAAAACAGGATTCACAAATGCCAATTTATACATCTAAGAATATAACCCAATGTAAATACAATTTTGAATCGAAGAATGCATGTACAAACTCCAATCATGTTTTATACATCTTTTATGTCAGGAACACCGATGCCTACCTTCTAGAAAGTCCTCCTAACTTTATTCATCATGTTACACCCTATATATCACTCTATCAGTATTGACACAGGATTATCAATCTATTTAGGCATGAATCACAACAAAAATGTTATTCCTGTTTTCTTAGATATTGTGTGGGTTACTTCCAAGAAAATCATTATGATGATGTCTGGTTCAGAAACTGTAACGCAAAAAGCAACATAATTGAAAAACAGGCATAACATTAATAAAGTAACAGATCACTCGGTATGTTTGTTTTTCACACGGTAACGGAAATGGAAAGGGCCTGCATGCGGCCATGCGCCTTGCAACATGCGGAGCGGAGAAGACCTGCAGCCGGCCTGGTCCAGAAGATGTGGAGCAGAGGAGAAAACGTGCAGGTAACAATTCACACTATTTCGGCAGGGGTAACAAATTCCTACAAGGCGGTATGGGATTACGGTATGACTGAATTATGGATGGACAGAAATAGAAACAATCATATGTTATCCGTTAGCAGTGTAATTGAATGGCGTTACAAATACATGAACCAAACAGCATATACTACTTAGACCAGTGAGAACCATATGAGTAATTTATTTCCACACTAAGAATTGCAGAGGGAACCCAAACCAAATTACTAGTTAGACAAGCGCAAAACAAGACATGCCAAAAAAAACAGAACACATAGAGGAAGTATTGCAATAACGTGGCTAAAATAAGAAGGTTGGAGCTGCTTTGAGATAAGAACTGCATACCCTTGAATGAGCTCACATGTCTGTGGCCACAACTCTTCATCCCTCAACTTACTAATCTTTTCTGAAATAGTGTTTACAACCTGGATAGCTATGCTAATCTTAGTTGATAGCTTCCTGATGTATTGTTCAGTGGCCTCAAGCTTATGAGCTTCTGCACCTTTCTCATCTAACAATTTCAGCTCCTCACGTTTTCTGTCATATAATACCCGCATCCTCTCCTCTGTCTGTCGGGCGCAAAAGAAGTTTCATCAGTTTACATGGTACAAAAACAGAATTAGTGCATGCTATCCTATGTAAGTCCCAAAAGAAGTTACATCAGTTTACACAGTACAAAAAATAATAACGAACCAGAAATCCATGTTGGCTTTTACTAGGACTGACATAATAAAAACAAAACAAGAGAAATTGTTCAAAAAACATGGACCCTTAAGTAGGCTGGCAAAGTAAAAGCATTATAGTGTCATAGTGAAGCCTTGGGAACAAAAAGGAGAAATGTAGAAAACATAAAGCTCATGCAAAAGAGAGCACAAAACCATAGACATAATCATTTCTCGAATAGACCATTTCTAAAAAAGGAAAAATGGAGAACATGCAAGGATATTAGAAGTACAATTAATTTCTTAATAACATATGAATAGGCACTTCAAAGTAGGGATTGGTTCGGGCACATTTCATAACCATAACCCAAACTGGCATATTGATACGTCTTGAAGTCAAAACTAATGAGAAGATGAATATATACGGCAAACCCCAAAAATTATAAAAAGAACAAAGCAAGATAAATGTTAGAATGGATAAAATCTGGAAGCTTCACATAGGAGATTCCGACTGTGCACTCTCAGTTAAGATCTACAAGCATGTGGGTGCAAGCAGATAGAATCATATGACCAAAAGCGATCTCACATACCACAACATTCCTAACAAATCCATAAAGCACATTCTATACCTTAACTTCCTCAAGAAGCTTCTTCTCCCACATGTATAACTTCTGTAGTGTTGAGGAGAGGTTGCCGGATCCCATCGCCTTGTCCTCTTCAAAACGCAGAAACTCCTCTTCCATTGTTGGTATACCACAAACCATCATTGCAGAGACTAAATGTAGAATTGTGTCAAATTAGCATTTGTAATGCTAAGTATACAGTAAGACAAAATTACTACAGCAAGTGTGAAATAAGCTTTACCAACCTTTGAAACCTGAACTCTTCTGGTAGTAAGGCATCTTTCCAACCTCAAGCATCTTGGATACCTCACCGGCTGATTGAGAGGCACGATTAAATTGAGTCCTGATCTCCACCACCACCTCAGCATCATCAATGTATATCTTGTTCGATCCTGTGGGTGGTAGACCAGCAACATGCTGCCGTAGCTCCGAGTGTTGAACCTGTTCTCCAACAACACTCTTCTCCACTACATGCACGTCATGCTCCAAGCTGCTCCCACTACTGCTGGCCTCAGATGCCTTGGATTTGCGGGGCAGTTCATCTCCCGTACTGCTCCTACCTTCTTCCTTTGCCGCCTTCCCGTTACCCATGTAACCCTTCACAGGGTGCTTCTCATCACCATAAGCTTCCTTGACTACCTCCATGTCTTCGTCCTCCAAGTCTGGAATCCCCTCCTCCTCGCGCACATCCTTTGAACTCCTGCTGGGAGAGTATGGAGCTGCTGTAGCAGTTGGTGGCTCGTAGTAGCTCTCATAAGTTTCAAACGGGTTCAAGAAATCCCAGGTGGACACCCTCGGCGGAGATGGAGGAGGCGGTGGTGCGGCTGGCTCACGGGAGGAGGAAGGGATGTCTGCTGGTGGTGCAGGAGCAGAACCACCTCCATAGTAACCACCATAGCCATACTGATTGTATGAGCTGGAGCTCTGCGGCGGGTAGTACCCACCACCGTAGCCACGCGGGGGTGGCTGCTGCTCGCCATTGCCGGAATAGAAGTTGACCCTGGCATTAGTGGCCTCCAGGCGATGCTCGCGCGAGACAGAGGCCGGAGGTGGCTGGCTGCGAGCGTAGTTGATGTTAAAGAAGCTCTGGCCATATCCACCCATGCCACCATAGCTCTGGTCATAGCCGCCAGCGCCGCCACCACTGCCCATGCCACCGTAGCCCCGGTCATCATAGCCGGCGCCACCACCGTAGCTTTGCCCGTAACCGGCGCCCATGCCACCATAGCCTGGTTCATAACCGCCGCCGCCGTTCATGCCATAATCAGGACCAGGACCCGGGCCAGGCCCAGGCCCATTGGCGTACCCGTAGCCGTATCCAGGGCCATACGGCGGCGGAGCATACCCGGAGGCATAGGGCCGCGGCCCCGTCTGCGGCGGCGGAGGCCCCGGCTCCCCAGCGGAGCCTACGACCTCCGGGCGGCGGCTGCGAGCCGGGTCAGCCTCCTCGTCGGAGTGGAACTTGATGTGGCCGCCTCCCTCGGAATCGGAGTCGTCGTCGGAGAAATGGATATGCCCGTCGTCGGGCGCGATGCGGACCTGCTTTGTGACGGGCGCCCCGGCGGCGGCGGACGAGGACGCGACCGAGGGCAGCGGCGATGCGGCGGGGAGGCCGTCCCCCTTGCGCTGCTGCGGGAGGCGCAGCGCGGGCTCGGGCGGCGGCGGCGGCAGCGACTGGACCCCGCGGAGGAAGTCGTGCAGCGAGGTCCCCACGGCGCGCAGCGACTCGGCGTAGGCGTGGTGCGCGTCGGCGAGCGCGTAGCGCTGGCGGATGGCCAGCGCCAGGAGCTCGGAGCGCTCCCGGCAGTGCCGCACCGCGTACTCCTCCTCCATCTTGGACTGGCCGCACCCCATGGCGACCGACAGGGGCAGCCGGGTGCGTGCGTGCCGCCCGCAAGGACCGCTTTTTATTCTATTCCTCACCTCGCTGCTTCGCGAAGAGCCCCAGTCACAGCAGCAGCGGCGGCGGCGGCAACGGCAACGGCAACCGCATAGCGGCGGTTGAGGCGAATCTAGAGGGGGCGCAGCGAGCGGGCGGGCGCGGAGGCGAGCAGATCTGGGGTGGCTACCGGCTACAACGGGGAGTGGTGGAGGGGACGGGGGCTCGGCCGGTAATCTTCGCCTTTTGGCGTGGGTGCCAGCGGGGAGCGGCTCGTCGCGATGCGCGCGGGCGCGGTGCAGGTCCTCCTTCCTCTTCTCCTTCTCAGGCCGCGGTGAAAACCCGCCCGCATGCTCCTCCTCCGCGGCGGCGTGTGGCGAGCACTCCTCCGTCCGTCCGACAAGGGGAAAGTGGCGGTGGCAACGAGCGGCGAAGCGAGTGTGTGGTGGTGCCTTGTGGGGGGGCTCTAGAGGAGTAGACTGGCTAGCACGGCTGTGTGTGGGTGTTGGTTATGGAGCACGAGGCATCGAGGCGCGGCTGCGCTTTCGGTCCGGTGGTTTTACCGGAAAAAGGGCCTGCGAATCATTTGACGGACGGGGGCGGAGGAATGCAACGGGGACGGAGGAGGGAGGATCGCGGGGGCGGGGTGGGGCAGCCCAGGGGAGACATCCGTACATTGACGCCTGTCGCCGGCGTGGAGGGACTCCTGGATTTTACCCTGCGCTTGCCGCTGCCAGCCACACTTCCTTGGTGGGGTGCGCAGTGCGCTGCCGTGCCGCCCCCACGCCCCTGCGTTTTCTCCGTTTCCTCCTTTTCCCTTTTCTTTCTCTCGCAGCCTTTTTCTCCGGCTTGTTTATTTATTTTCTTTTCTGTTTTCTATTTTTTTTTGAGGATGATCTGAGTCATGCGTCTTGTTCTCTC
>CM041630.1:52771579-53031789 GCA_023333625.1 Bothriochloa decipiens | reverse complement strand
GACTTTCTGAAAAAATAAAAAAAGGCAGTCGGCGAGCCGCGCGCTCCTGGCGAGGGGCCGCGGGGCAAGGCGGCCCGCGCGCGCCTGTCGAGGGGCCGCGAGGCTCGGCGGCCCGTGCGCCTCCAGCGAGGTGCGACGGGGAGCGGCGGCCCACGCGCTCCCGCGAGGCGCAGCGGGGCTCGGCGGCCGGGAGCGGCAGCGAGGGGCGACTTCGGCGGCCCCCCGATGGCGCGGGTCGAGGCGGCGCAGGGACGGCGGCGGGACGGCGGCCGGGCCCAGTCGATGGGCTTGGCGGGCTTCTGCCTTTTTTTATTTTTTCAGAAAGTCTTTGCCGAGTGCTTACCTGGCAGTCGGCAAAGTCTTCGCCGAGTGCCTGTCGCGTGGCAGTCGGCAAAGAGGTATTTGCCGAGGCATTCTTTGCCGACACCTATTTGTCGACTGCCGACGTGGAAAACAGTCGACAAAGCCTTTACCGACTATTTTCAGGCCTTTGTCGAGTGCTTCCGGCACTCGACAGAGACACTGATTCCGATAGTGATGCATGGACACATATACATGCATCATACGGCTAGCTCGTTAATTAGCTTACGTGCGCGCGCACGCGCTCCCGCGAGGCGCGGCGGGGCTCGGCGGCCGGGAGCGGCAGCGAGGGGCGACTTCGGCGAGGGGCGACTTCGGCGATGGGCGACTTCGGCGGCCCCCCGGTGGCGCGGGTCGAGGCGGCGCAGGGACGACGGTGGGACAGTGGCCGGGCCCTGTCGATGGGCTTGGCGGGCTTCTGCCTTTTTTATTTTTTTCAGAAAGTCTTTGCCGAGTGCTTACCTGGCATTCGGCGGTCTTCGCCGAGTGCATGTCGCGTGGCAGTCGGCAAAGAGGTCTTTGCCGACACCTCTTTGCCGACTGTCGACATGGAAAACAGTCGAAAAAGCCTTTACCGACTATTTTCAGGCCTTTGTCGAGTGTTTTCGGCACTCGGCAGAGACACTGATTCCGATAGTGATGCATGGACACATATGCATGGACACATATACATGCATCTAGCTCGTTAATTAGCTTACGTGCGCGCGACGGCGACGCGCGCTTTCGTGCCGCCGCTAGTAGCGTAGCATGTGCCGGCCGGGGAATGCACGCACCTGCAGGATCGAACGCCGGCGCCGTCGCCCGTCAGGTGGATTAGGCCCGGAGCATGTTCCCCGTCAGAAAATATAAATCCATTCCGACATGCGCCTCTGAGATGTGCGTCCATCCCGGCCGGTGCGCCTGGTTGTTGTGACCTAAGAACGTAACGTTGCTTTCCGGCCTCGTGCTCGTGCGTGCGAAATGCGCGCGAACTCGATCAATCAGCCCGGTACGTCGACCAGCTCCGATTCTTTTTCTTTTCTCGTAAAGCCCAGGTTTTGCAGCATTTTTTTTAGTGCCTATGTGGTCGTTTCTGCAGGGAAATCTGGTTCGATCTCCACGTGGAAATCTATCGCTTTGCGTTGGCGGCTGGTAACCGCGTCCGTTCGGCGTGCGTGCGAGGAAATTCTTGGCCAGGGAGAAGGCGGCTGTGCCCGCCTACCGCTCTCTCGTCGTTGTTCACCCGTGCGAGCAACCACCCTCTCCAGGATTGGCTGCAGGGCTGAGTGGCGACAAGCCGACAGTAGGCCATGTCACGGCCTAGAGGGCCCCACATGGCTAGAAAGATTCATAGTCATGAGTGGATCCATGGCAGTGGAAGCTTCACTGCCGGTTCGCTCCAATCATCACGTCACGCCAGCCCTCAGTTCACTGGAAACCTTCACTGACGAGTGCCAAATTTAAGGATGGATAACCCTCGAGCACGCGCCAAATGTTATCATCCCTGTGATTTCGGCCCGCAGACCGTGTCCATCGAGGGAGCTCAGCCCAACAGGGCGGCGGCGGCTGGGCACGACGCTGTGGGCTGTGGCCCGGCCAGGCGCACTTCGGGCGCGCTGGGCGGACACGAGTCGAGGGAGCGGGAGACGAGACCGCTCCGTGAGGGCCCGGATCCTGAGGCCGGAACTGAGAGAAACCGACCCGCCGTCCGCACAACGGCACAAAGCGACGGAAACGGAGCCGTGTGGCCGTGTCCCCCCACGCAGGTGTGTGGCGCCACCTCGGTCACGTGAAGGAGGAACACGACGACGACGCGGCTGTATACGCCGACGGGGAAGCCAACGACGACGCGCGCGCGGTGGCGGTGCTGCCTGCCTGAACCTGACACCGCGACGCGCAGGGCAGTTCAGCTCTTGTCATCCTTTTCCGCCGATGCGATGCGACGCAAGCAGCGCCAGCCCGGTGTGCAACGATCGGATCGCCGCCAGCCATGAGTGCGCACAGGACAAGCTGCTGGACCCTGCTGTGCTGGCCACACGATGCCTGGGTGCCCACAGCCGCGCTCCCAGAGAACCTTTGCTGCGACGGAAGGGAAACCCGAAGTCATATAACTAAACTCACCATCGTGTCGTAATGCTCTGTACTGCTAACCGTCTAACCACCGTTACATCTGGCAATCACCACAGCTGGCTCAGAGCTTTTAGCGATTCACAATACAAGCACGGGGTGCAAAAAAATGAATACAATATGGCACAGCAGGTTTTAATAAGTTAGCCAGCAGCTGTACACGGGGTTGCTACAAATGAATTAATAATATGTATAATAAATAAACAAAACCAAAAAAAAAAGTCGACGATGACCGGAGGAGCGGTTGGTTAGCTGATCTGCAGAACGGGTCAGGGCATCGTCTACCCTACAAGCTCATCAATCTATGGTAACCCTACAAGAGTGCTTCCGGTGCGGTTGCACGGCTAAGCCGCAGTCCAAACACTGCAGAGGAAGCTCAAAGCAACATGTCTCGGGCTCTCGGCAGCAGACAGAAAGGCTCCAGCTCGAATCCTCCGGCGTCACCTCTCTGTAGAATGTACATTGGCATGCCAAAATGCTGCGGGTGTGGAACACCTTTTGATAAATCTGATAGCCTGCTCTTTTCTCTTGATGTTGACATGGGATTGAGCATTCCATGAATCTTGGATTCATAATGACAGGATCTTATTTGCTCCAAACTTTGGTCTGAACCAAGGTCATGCAGCTTGCATATTCCAACTATCTTCTGGGGTTTCCCAGTGAGCCAGAGACCATAATTGACCTTCTCAGATTCACAAGGGCCTGCCTCTTCACAACACTTGGGTCGCTTCAGGGATCTCCCAACTACCAGAATAAATATGTCTGGTGATTACCTATCTTCATAACCGTGCTTCCCAATTATGGCTTGAGTTGAACGGCGGGTCATCCAGATTAAAGAATGCAGTGCATTGCCCAATTCATGTACAGGCCAATAAAACCCACATGTTGCAACCTGTTAAGTACCACAGGCCTCTACACCAGAGCCTGAAACCCAAAATCTTGGGGCGCCTGGCGTGCAAGGTGCACAGCTGCCCCAAGGGTTGTGCCATTGTGCCGTAGGAACCACTGGCGGCGGTCCCTTTGCACTGAAAAATGTTAATGTCCTCAGGTAAAACTTTAGCATTGGAAGGGACTAGGAAACACCGCCACTCTCCTGTGCAATACGGGCTTTCTCTTCTTCAGCACGAAGATGGAGCTCCTTGTATGTATTTGCAGATGCAGAAGTGAAGTTCTCCATTGCTTCAAAAATATTTCTCAGACTTGTTTGTAAACTGCCAACTTCAGCACCAGGGCCTCGCTCATGTAACACTTGTGCAGACAAGGATACACTGCCCTGGTTCGAAATGAGTACAAGCTTCCTATTTTGTTCTTCCAGAGCCTTGCGCATTGATTGTTCATCTCTTTCCATCACCCTAAGATCCCTGTCCATAGCTTTATTCGCCATCAGGCCCTGTTTTTGCTCTGACTTGCGCCTCTCCCAGAGGTTCAGTACGTTGGATGCAAAGGCCTGCATTGCGTCAACTACTTCTTTCTCAGATATCCTGTCCACACTGGCAGCCCAATTATTACATATGACGAAAATCGGTGGCCCTCCTAATCTTCCAGGAGAAAAAGGAGGCGCCCCATCCTCAGTTTCCTCCGGAACGTAGATAACACCATTTCTCAGCCACTGATTTAAAGTTTTAACATAATTCTTTTGAGCGCCAACCCATGCAACAAAACAAGTAATCCAATCCAATAGCTGAAGCTCTAACTGCTTGATCAAGTCCATATGAGCATCACCGAACTTTGCAGTGTCTATCATGGAGTCTATGTTTTTAGCTTGGGATATGGCATGCACTTGTATCTGATGACATTCTAGCATAACGCTCCACATCTTCATCAACCTGAAATATATTGTTTCTTAGTCTCAAGAAATAATCTATTGCAAATATACCAACGTGCAAATAATCAAGTAACTCTGGACAAAAAAACAGGATTCATAAATGCCAATTTATACATCTAAGAATACAACTCAATGTACAAACTCCAATCATGTTTTAAATATACAACTCAATGCCAATTTTGAATCGAAGAATGCATGTACAAACTCCAATCATGTTTTATACATCTTTTATGTCAGGAACACCAATAGGCATGAATCACAACAAAAATGTTATTCCTGTTTTGTTAGATATTGTGTGCGTTACTTCCAAGAAAACCATTATGATGATGTCTGGTTCAGAAACTGTAACGCAAACAGCAACATAATTGAAAAACAGGCGTAACGTTGATAAAGTAATAGATCACTCGGTATGTTTGTTTTTCACACGGTAACGGAAATGGAAAGGGCCTGCATGCGGCCATGCGCCTTGCAACATGCGGAGCGGAGAAGACCTGCAGCCGGCCTGGTCCAGAAGATGTGGAGCTGAGGAGAAAACGTGCAGGTAACAATTCACACTATTTCGGCAGGGGTAACAAATTCCTACAAGGCGGTATGGGATTACGGCATGACTGAGTTATGGATGGACAAAAATAGAAACAGTCACATGTTATCCGTTAGCAGTGTAATTGAATGGCGTTACAAATACATGAACCAAACAGCATCTACTACTTAGGCCAGTGAGAACCTTATGAGTAATTTATTTCCACACTAAGAATTGCAGAGGGAACCCAAACCAAATTACTAGTTAGACAAGCGCAAAACAAGACATGCCAAAAAAATCAGAACACACATAGAGGAAGTATTGCAATAACGTGGCTAAAATAAGAAGGTTGGAGCTGCTTTGAGATAAGAGCTGCATACCCTTGAATGAGCTCACATGTCTGTGGCCACAACTCTTCATCCCTCAACTTACTAATCTTTTCTGAAATAGTGTTTACAACCTGGATAGCTATGCTAATCTTAGTTGATAGCTTCCTGATGTATTGTTCAGTGGCCTCAAGCTTATGAGCTTCTGCACCTTTCTCATCTAACAATTTCAGCTCCTCACGTTTTCTATCATATAGTACCCGCATCCTCTCCTCTGTCTGTCGGGCGCAAAAGAAGTTACATCAGTTTACATGGTACAAAAACAGAATTAGCGCATGCTATCCTATGTAAGTCCCAAAAGAAGTTACATCAGTTTACACAGTACAAAAAATAATAATGAACCAGAAATCCATGTTGGCTTTTACTAGGACTGACATAATAAAAACAAAACAAGAGAAATTGTTCAAAAAACATGGACCCATAAGTAGGCTGGCAAAGTATGTCATAGTGAAGCCTTGGGAACAAAAAGGAGGAATATAGAAAACATAAAGCTCATGCAAAAGAGAGCACAAAACCATAGTCATAATCATTTCTCGAATAGACCATTTCTAAAAAAGGAAAAATGGAGAAAATGCAAGGATATTAGAAGTACAACTAATTTCTTAATAACATACTAATAGGCACTTCAAAATAGGGATTGGTTCGGGCACATTTCATAACCATAACCCAAACTGGCTACTTGATATGTAAATAACGTCTTGAAGTCAAAACTAATGAGAAGATGAATTTCTATATACGGCAAACCCCAAAAATCATAAAAAGAACAAAGCAAGATAACATGTTAGAATGGATAAAATCTGGAAGCTTCACATACGAGATTTCGACTGTGCACTCAGTTAATATCTACAAGCATGTGGGTGCAAGCAGATAGAATCATATGCCCAAAAGCGATCTCACATACCACAACATTCCTAACAAATCTATAAAGCACATTCTATACCTTAACTTCCTCAATAAGCTTCTTCTCCCACATGTACAACTTCTGTAGTGTTGAGGAGAGGTTGCCGGATCCCATCGCCTTGTCCTCTTCAAAACGCAGAAACTCCTCTTCCATTGTTGGTATACCACAAACCATCATTGCAGAGACTAAATGTAGAATTGTGTGAAATTAGCATTTGTAACGCAAGTATACAGTAAGACAAAATTACTACAGCAAATGTGAAATAAGCTTTACCAACCTTTGAAACCTGAACTCTTCTGGTAGTAAGGCATCTTTCCAACCTCAAGCATCTTGGATACCTCACCGGCTGATTGAGAGGCACGATCGAATTGAGTCCTGATCTCCACCACCACCTCAGCGTCATCAATGTATATCTTGTCCGATCCTGTGGGTGGTAGACCAGCAACATGCTGCCGTGGCTCCGAGTGTTGAACCTGTTCTCCGACAACACTCTTCTCCACTACATGCACGTCATGCTCCAAGCTGCTCCCACTACTGCTGGCCTCGGACGCCTTGGACTTGCGGGGGAGTTCATCTCCCGTACTGCTCCTACCCTCTTCCTTTGCCGCCTTCCCGTTCCCCATATAACCCTTCACAGGGTGCTTCTCATCACCATAAGCTTCCTTGACTACCTCCATGTCTTCGTCCTCCAAGTCTGGAATCCCCTCCTCCTCGCGCACATCCTTTGAACTCCGGCTGGGAGAGTATGGAGCTGCTGTAGCAGTTGGTGGCTCGTAGTAGCTCTCATAAGTTTCAAACGGGTTCAAGAAATCCCAGGTGGACACCCTCGGCGGAGATGGAGGAGGCGGTGGTGCGGCTGGCTCACGAGAGGAGGAAGGGATGTCTGCTGGTGGTGCAGGAGCAGAACCACCTCCATAGTAACCACCATAGCCATAATGATTGTATGAGCTGGAGCTCTGCGGCGGGTAGTACCCACCACCGTAGCCACGCGGGGGTGGCTGCTGCTCGCCATTGCCGGAATAGAAGTTGACCCTGGCATTAGTGGCCTCCAGGCGATGCTCGCGCGAGACAGAGGCCGGAGGTGGCTGGCTGCGAGCGTAGTTGATGTTAAAGAAGCTCTGGCCATATCCACCTATGCCACCATAGCTCTGGTCATAGCCGCCAGGGCCGCCACCACTGCCCATGCCACCGTAGCCCCGGTCATCATAGCCGGCGCCACCACCGTAGCTTTGCCCGTAACCAGCGCCCATGCCACCATAGCCTGGTTCATAACCGCCGCCGCCGTTCATGCCATAATCAGGACCAGGACCCGAACCAGGCCCAGGCCCATTGGCGTACCCGTAGCCGTATCCAGGGCCATACGGCGGCTGAGCATACCCGGAGGCATAGGGCGGCGGCCCCGTCTGCGGCGGCGGAGGACCCGGCTCCCCGGCGGAGCGGACGACCTCCGGTCGCCGGCTGCGAGCCGCGTCGGGCTCCTCGTCGGAGTGGAACTTGATGTGCCCGCCGCCCTCGGAATCGGAGTCGTCGTCGGAGAAGTGGATATGCCCGTCGTCGGGCGCGATGCGGACCTGCTTTGCGACGGGCGCCCCGGCGGCGGCGGACGAGGACGCGACGAAGGGCAGCGGCGACGCGGCGGGGAGGCCGTCCCCCTTGCGCTGCTGCGGGAGGCGCAGCGCGGGCTCGGGCGGCGGCGGCGGCAGCGACTGGACCCCGCGGAGGAAGTCGTGCAGCGAGGTCCCCACGGCGCGCAGCGACTCGGCGTAGGCGTGGTGCGCGTCGGCGAGCGCGTAGCGCTGGCGGATGGCCAGCGCCAGGAGCTCGGAGCGCACCCGGCAGTGCCGCACCGCGTACTCCTCCTCCATCTTAGACTGGCCGCACCCCATGGCGACCGACAGGGGCAGCCGGGTGCGTGCGTGCCGCCCGCAAGAAGCGCTTTTTATTCTATTCCTCCCCTCGCTGCTTCGCGAAGAGCCCCAGTCACAGCAGCGGCGGCGGCGGCGGCAACGGCAACGGCAACCGCATAGCGGCGGTTGAGGCGAATCTAGAGGGGGCGCAGCGAGCGGGCGGGCGCGGAGGCGAGCAGATCTGGGGTGGCTACCGGCTACAACGGGGAGTGGTGGAGAGGACGGGGGCTCGGCCGGGAATCTTCGCCTTTTGGCGTGGGTGCCAGCGGGGAGCGGCTCGTCGCGATGCGCGCGGGCGCGGCGCAGGTCCTCCTTCCTCTTCTCCTTCTCAGGCCGCGGTGAAAACCCGCCCGCATGCTCCTCCTCCGCGGCGGCGTGTGGCGAGCACTCCTCCGTCCGTCCGATGAGGGGAAAGTGGCGGGGGCAACGAGCGGCGAAGCGAGTGTGTGGTGGTGCCTTGTGGGGGGCTCTAGAGGAGTAGACTGGATAGCACGGCTGCGTGTGGGTGTTGGTTATGGAGCACGAGGCATCGAGGCGCGTCTGCGCGGCTGCGCTTTCGGTGCGGTGGTTTTACCCGAAAAAAGGCCTGCGAATCATTTGACGGACGGGGCGGAGGAACGCAACGGAGACGGAGGAGGGAGGATCGCGGGTGTGGGGGGAGACATCCGTACATTGACGCCTGTCGCCGGCGTGGAGGGACTCCTGGATTTTACCCTGCCGTTGCCAGCCACACTTCCTTGGTGGGGTGCGCAGTGCGCTGCCGTGCCGCCCCCTGCTCCTGCGTTTTCTCCGTACCCTTTTCCCTTTTCTTTTTTCTCGCCTTTTTCTCCGGCTTATTTATTGATTTCCTTTTCTCTTTTCTTTTTTGAGGATGATCTGAGTCATGCGTCTTGTTCTCTCCTCCGCGTTTCTTGTCACGTATGTTGCTGCCATTTCCTAACGACGGCGGCTGCTGGTGACGTGGAAAATTTGTTGCGGGGGCGGTTCGAGGAGGACGCTGATGAGAGATGGTATGAACTGAATGAATGGGGCGTGGCTGTGGTTTGGTGTGATCACTGATCATTGATCAGCGAGGTTGGCGTTTGGTGCGAAAGTTTTATGAATCCGGGTGCTGCCAGCAACGGGTGGATGTTGGATCCGGTGGTTTGTGTTTGTGCATGTGATGGATTGGTGTGTCCTGTTCTTTAATTTAGGTCTTATTTGGTCAAAGAGTTAATTGTTAATAATTACGTTGAGGTTTACTGCATGTTCTATCTTCTCTCTCATCGTCTTCCTCCTTCCCACCCCTGTCTCATCTCTCACTTCTTCCTCGCCTTCGGCATTGCCTTATCCTTCGCCAACTCATCCCACCAGGAGTCTGGACCCAAGGCCTCCGTCTTCACCACACTCCACCTCCTCCCACTGCCCGTGGCAAACCTCCTTCTGCCTCCTCCAACTGTCGTCATGACCTCTGGCGAGCTTTGGCCAAGGCGCACCCGCCCCGACCTGTACCGAACGTCTCCACTACTGACAGGTCCCTAAACCACCCACCGACCAACCCTATCACCTAGTCGCCTTCCTCCTTCCTTCCTTCCTTCCTCAAATCCCTTCCTTCTAAGGCATCATTAATCAGGGTTGGGGTCGGCATTGGTGCAATCGTTGGAGCTGGGTAAGTTAGTGTTGGGGCCAGCGGTGGTACGCCCGTCGAAGTTCCCGCAGCATGTTCTCCGGCTCACGCTCCTCCGCCTCATACCGCCCGCGAGTCAGGGTTGATGTCGCGCCACCACCGAAATTGATGCAGTTGGGCACAGTCATGCAGGTGCATCCAACAATATCTATAGTACCTCACTAGTTAGATCAAACTAGCTAATAAGATCTAATAGTTAGCTAACGGCTACGAGCTAGTATTAGCTACTTAACTAGTGTTAGTTAATGAATCCATGTATGGCCTTAAAGCATATTTGTGACTACTCCACCAACTTTGCTTCATGGACTCCGTCGTAAAGTGGCTTCACATAAAACATAGAATTTCTAGAGCATCTTTTTAGTTATTTCACAAAATCTACCTTTTCTATAAAAATCCCTTATTTGGTTAGTAAAGTTAGGAGTGAATCTGAAAAAGAAGTACATCAGAGCGTTCTTAAACATGCCCATCCATTACAACCATCAGACTAAGATTTCATATGATGACATGGTCGTCGGATTCCCTAAAATAAAAGGGAAATTCTCGAGAGAAGAATGGAATCTACCTTTCTCGGAGGAGATATGATAACATTCCGAAGCTGGCCATGGAGAGACTAGGGATTTGAGATTAGATTCTTTTTTCATAGAAAAGCCCTCATGATTAGTCTTAGATCCATCGAATCTCATAGGATGAGGACTCTTGATGGGTGGAGTGGGATTCTTTGTTGCCGATCAAACCAAGAGAGTGTGCTAGGCAACAATTATTCGCCAAGGGAAAATAAATAAAGATCGACCATCGAAAATAAGAGACACACTACCATCTCTTCCAAAGGGCAAGTGTTGGCTGCCTTGTGACTTGTGAGAGAAAATATGAGGATTAAAAGTGACCGTAGAAAAGGGAAAGCAAGGAGTGAGGTCAAGGCAGGAAAAGAAATATGGCTTGCATCGGGTGTTTAGCTTAAATTTTTAGTGTTTACATGGAGTACAAATTTATTAATAAAGACGACTGCTACGAAATACTACTTGTGCTTCCTTGGTTCTCTCTTTTGATGGGTGTGTTTTCGACGGTTTTCATGAGTGTGTGGTACTCTGATGGGAAGATAACTATGCGTCGATCACCAAGAGAAAAGGGGGTTCAGCGTTCGAAGATAGTGAGCACCCATCTTGCGTTCAAAGATAGTGAGCACCCATCTTGTTACGTCTCCATTATTCTAAATTATAAATTATTTTGGCTTTCTTATATAAGAGTTTTGCTTGTTATTTTTGGGACAAGGTATATATAAGAGTTATGTTATGTATCTAAATATGCACTGCATAACAAATATTATTATGTAGAGTACGTAGAAAAGTTGGCGCGTCACCACCACCTCTCCGCCTCAACTCTCAACGCTGCGATAAACCTCTTCTCCTCGCGTTTGCTGCGTCACCCTGCCGCGTCACCGCCGCTTCCTCCCCACTGCCGGCGCGGGCCCTGTCCCCTGTGGCGATGAACAGAGCAGCGCAAGCATATGTCGCCCTTGATCGACGATTTCGTTGGCGGTTTTGCCAAAGCAAGTACATGACAACTACGCTGACACGTTCACGCAACTTGCCTGAATGAACAGAGAAGCTAAGGAACAATAATTGCAAAAGGCAGAGAGAGCACGTAGTACCCTGCCACGCTCGTGCTGCATGCATAGTTGGCTGAAGCAGTGCACCGCCGTACCCAGCTTTTGTGTACCCCTGAAAAGGCCGTTTTTCCAAGGCTAGGGATCGGGATCGGGATCGGATATGAGATGCTACTCCTACTGTAGGTGCAAATGGCCATCACTACACTTTGCTCCGCAGCCAGCCAGGCAGGGATCGTCGGGGGCCGAAAAGCACTTGACCTGGCATGGTAGCTACGTACTCAGAAACACTCGGCAGGCAACACGATGAGAGAGACCAGGGTTGGGTTGGGTCGCGCCAGCACCCTCCTCAACACGGCGTCTTCTTCTCGCTCGGTCCGTCTCCGGCGGCTGTGTGTTTGCCGTCCGTGCGTCCCCATTTCATTTGATTTCTCCATCATGCAGCAGGGAACCAGGGAAGAAGAAAACGACCGTTGCGGCTAGTCCTGGTCCTGGTCCCTGGTGGTGGTGGCTCGTGTGGGCGTGTGGCTGCGTGTGCATGCATGCAGACTGCAGATGCACGGCGCGCAGCGAAAGCGAAACGCCGAGGTCGGTCGGTCGATATCTGCAGTGATTGCCGGCTGCTGCTGTTGCCTGCTGCTGCTTCAGTTTTTTACCAGGGGGCCGGCTGGCCGCCACGGCCAGTAAAAAGTCAAAACCGGCCGGGTGGCTGCTCGACGACCGACTTCCAACAGGGCCTTTGGCACAGGTGTGGGGAGCAGGGGCAGGGAGCGCCACGACCGGCGCCCATAAATAGGCTGCGCAGTCAGTGCTGCAATCCAACAGCCGCCAGCTTGCGACCGGAGCCGAGCAACGGCAGCCGCAGCCCACGGACACTGCGGACTCACCTTGACTGGAGGATCCGGTGGCCGCTGGCCGGTGGTGAAAGTAGCCGTTTCTCCCAAAAGTGATTGCTGCCGGGTGACTCCGCCGAAATGGGCGGGTTAATGAGGCGCACCAACCGCGGCCGCCGGCGGGGCCCTTCACTCGCGCCCACGCGAGGCGCAGTGAATAACGGTACGACGACGAGCAGCGCCAATGTGCCATGGCCTGATCGATGGCCATGGCCGGCAGCAACAGCACGTAGGCAGAGAGAGCGAGTGCGCGGTTTCGCTTTGCTCGCCGTGGGCCGTGAGCCGTGTGGCCGACGGCTGTCGTCGTTGTATTGATTGGCTCGTCTTCGCCTCCGCCAGTCCGCCGCAGGCACTCCACGCCGCGGCGAGCTAGCGCTTCCACCTCCTGTGCTGTACTGGATCGAGAATGTTACGTAATACCGACACTACTTTGCCCAGGGCTTGAGGCCGTGCCTGCTGGCCAGGACATACTAGTAGTAGACGTGAGCACATACTGTAGCAGTGTAGCTAGCAGTTCTTGTGCCCAACGTTGTCGCGGCGCCCGGCCGGCGAGGACGGGGCGGACTGGCGACTCCACTGCGCGCTACGAGTAGGATGTATTCGAGCATGCACGCATGGTCCCGAGGCACACACACGGCCGGGGATGGCCATCCCTCTGCGTGCAATGTGTGAACCCCTGGCCAGACGAGAGAAGACGACCCATGCCCGTGCATACATATATATATATGCCGACCGGCTGGCTGCACCGCCGCAGCTATAAACTAGTAGTACTACTACACGTTTATACTTACCATTGCGTACGTTGCACACAAACTGCACGCGCGGTATGTAACCCTCCTAAATATTGGAATGCGTAGTATTACTAATATTGGAGTAGTAGATCTTATTACAAAGCTTGGTCGTCGTTAAAAAGGATTCCAAGAAGGAAGGCGGCGCGCGTGGCGCCGGCGGTCCCGACCAGCCAATGGCGTCCGCCGCCATTCTCTCCCGGTACGGTGTCGGGGCCGGAGAAGCAGTACACGTGGCAGCAGTTATCCATGCTACACGTACTACGTCACGTACGTAGACAGACGGATGGAACGGAACAGTGTGGGGTTAGCCCGTGCAAAAGCCTGCGCCCGCTGAACAGTCTCGCGATGATACCTGCGCACAGTCGCGCACCTGCTGCTGGCATGCAGCATGCGGTGCATTGGATTGCCTCCCGGGCGCGGCGGTCACGAGAGAGGTACGTTCAGGAGCGCAGCAGACGCCCGGACCGGACACCAACAGCACACAGCAGCTAGCATACGACTGCACGATATTGCATTTATTTGGGCCTTATTTAGTTCTCTTCTAGTTTTAAAATTTAATACCACATAAAAAGAAGATTCTCCGTCACATCAAAACACCGGTATATGTATAGAGTACTAAATATAAATAAAATTAAAAATTAATTACATAATTTAGTTGTACATTGCAAGACGAACGTTTTGAGCCTAATTAATCAATATTTAGATAATTATTTACAAATACAAATAAAATGCTATAGTGTGCTATAGAAATTCTAACACTTGGAAATAAACGGCATTGGATGGATGAATTCTCCTGTCGGAGGAACCGCTTACTGTGCACAATTGTACCGTAATTCTCCCTCCGTACCTAAAAACGTGCGATTATAGCGTTTAAATTTTGTCTTACAAACGATGGAATTCTGGTCGGTGACCCCATCAAATAAAAAAAACAACCATGTTAAAAAAAGAAAAAAAAACACCCCATGCCTGCTAATTTCAGCTTCAAAACCGAGATTTTCATCTTTGGGACAGAAGGAGTATGGGTTTTGAGAGTACTATGATGCTTATGTACACTTTAAACCAAAAACTTACCACATCGGGTTAAAAATTACTTACAACATTTAGTTCTAAAACTTCATCTAACTCCAATCTCTTTGATGTGCCTTTACCCTCGTTAGGGCCTTGTTTAGTTCCCGAATCTTTGGACGTGTGTATAAAGCATTAAATATAGATAAGTAAATAATTAATTGCATAATTTATCTATAGTTTGATAGATAAATCTTTTAAGCTTAGTTAGTTTATAGTTTTAAAATAATTACTAAATACAAATGAAAGTGAGAAAAAAATTACCATCTAAACAAGACCGTGTCCCGTTGTAAAAAAAAACGCACCCCATTGATTCTCACCTCACACGGTTCATTGAATCTTGGCCGGCAACCGCCTATACTGCTCCTGGTGTCCAATCCAATCAACAGATGGCTCTATAGAACTGAGATTTGTCTTTGATGTACCTTTTCATTTGTGTAATTATTTTTTTGAAAGAATTTATGTACTTGATTTGTACTTAAATCGTTTTTAGAAGCACGATATATATGGCTATATATAGATTTATATTTGTGGTGGAAACAAATATGGTTGCATAGTAGTTCTGCAATTTTATCGGCAGCGTGCGTAACTCTGCTCTGCTCTGTTGCTTCAGGAAGAAGAGAGATACAAGAGTAGTGAGAAGAAAGTTTCTGTTTGGTCAGTGATCGAGCATAACGAGATCTCCGGCCTCGTGGTCAAGGTCAAGGGGTTGCATGGATGGAATCATTTGAAGGAACAGGTGACTCCTACCAACGACATTCTTTTACATTCCCGCTGCATCACGTGACTACGAATCATTCGGGCCCACTAAATTATTGAAGCTAGCAGTCCTTACCACAAAGAGAAAACAAAATAATGGACTCGTAGCGAACTGTGGCTGTGGGGGCTATATGAGTACAAAACCAAATGCCACGTGTACAGTTTGGCAACTCTGTTTACTCGTAATAATTTAAACAAAGTTAGCTACGCCCACTATCCCTAACTAAATATATTCCTATCACCGGAGACCCTGATCTGCTAACGCCGGTGGCTGCACGGCCTCAGTGTCCCCGCCCCGTCGCCACCACCGCAGTGTGGCGCCGCCCCCGCATAACGTCGGTTAGCCACTACTTGGCACTGCCGTCCACATACACCTTTAGGGTTTGCTACTTAGGGTTTACTAAGGGTCGGCTTTGATTGTGGCTGCACCTCTGCTAGGGCAGGCCATCTGCTGTGCCATCCTAGTCGTACCGATGGCGACGACAAGGAGTGGCGGATCGGGGTACGGGGAAGAAAACCCAAACCCTAATGTGACCGATTTGCTCCAGAAACTCAGTCTAACGGAGGAGGACGGAGCGGTCCTGGAGTTCAGTGATGATGATGTACAGGAGGCTATGGCACCAGTGGAATTCGCCTTGGTAGGCAAGGTTCTATCGCCGGCGCCGGTCCATGTCAGCACGATCCGCTTGGCGATGAAGGCGGCTTGGGGGAACCCAGTCGGCCTAAAGATCCGGGCAATTGGCAAAAGGGAGACAATCTGTTCGTGGTGGAATTCGGCAGCGCACGTGACATGGATAGAGTCCTTGATGCTTCCCCATGGCTAGTAGGGAAGTACTCGGTGCTACTCCAAGTGTACGATGAAATCCGTTTTGAGAGGGTAGAGCTGTGGGCTCGTATCCTAAATCTCCCTCTCGGATGGATGAACCGTGCTAGGGGTTCGAGGGCAATGGATCTGCTTGGTAGAGTGGTGAAGATGGATGTGGACGCGGACGGGAAGGCGAGTGGCGCCTACCTGCGAGGTCGCGTGGCCATGGAGATTAACAAACCTGTGAAACGGGGTATTCTCCTTCGGGTGAATAAGAATGAGGAGCCTCGCTGGTTCCAGGTCCAGTATGAGAGATCACCGTACATTTGCTATCACTGCGGACTGATCGGGCATTCGGACGTGGAGTGCCAAACCCCCGCAGCTCGCAATGAGGATGGAAAGTTGTCGTATGACGTGAACTTGAGGGCACCAGAAGAGAAGAAGCGCCGACCCCCATCCTTTGCCGCTGCTGCAGCGGAATCGTTCGGGAGCGGCTCCTCGTCGGGCTTCCGGCACTCTGGACGGCCGAGTGGCTCGGGGGGCAAAGGCCGGCGATCAGGGATGGAATCACACAATTCCACGAGCCATGTCGGGGACTCGGAGGAGGTGGAAATCCAGTCCCCTCTTAAGGAGAATGCAAAGGAGGAGACCCTAGCTGCTACCTAGGACCCGCCTGCGAGTAGACAGATGGTGTTTCAGGCTGTGGCCAGTGAGCAGCGGCAAGGACCAAGAAAACGCAAATCCACAAATACGTCAAGGGCCGTGGTGACTCCTGATCTGAATATTCCCCTAGGGGCATCTAATGCCCTTGTTCCCGCGAGATTAGTGTCCTCTAGGGTGAATCAGTTGGATACTACTGCTGATGCTAGCGGTAGTAGTATGATAGAAACCCTCAAGAAGCATAAGCAGGGCGACAACAATATTGCAGGATCGGCCCCCGCCGGGCACAATGAAAATACTATGCCTGAACTGCCGGGGCTTGGGGCAGCCTGAGGCAGTTCAAGAAGTGTGTAGCCTGGTGCAGCTACACCGCCCTGCGATGGTGTTTCTCTCGGAAACACGGAGATTCTCTGATGATGCACAAAGCTTGCGGAGAAGGTTGAATTTTGCCAATGGCATCGGAGTTGGGAGTTTCGGCCGTGGTGGGGGTCTCACCCTACTGTGGACCAATGAGGTTTGTGTTAGACTAGAATCCTATGATAAACTACACATAGATGTGAAGGTGCTTGATCTAAGCTCAAGTGAAGTGAGGTGGAGGTTCATTGGTTTCTATGGTGAACCAAGAAGAGAGCTCCGAAATAGGAGTTGGGAGCTCATGAGTTTTTTGAACGCCCAAAGTGATGCACCATGGCTCTGTGCTGGAGAATTAAATGAGATACTCGACACTGCGGAATAGTTTGGTGGAGTATAGAGACCGAAAAGGAAAATGGAGGGCGTTCGGGATGCTGTTGCTGAATGTGGATTCTTTGATCTCGGCTTTATAGGACTACCCTACACTTGGGACAATCGCCAAGATGGAGAGCACAATATTAAGGTCTGATTGGATAGGGCTTTTGTGAATGAGGTGTTTTCAGATTTATTTGGGGACACAAAGGTGAGGCATGTTCAAACGACTGAATCCGATCACTGTGCTCTCATCATTGAGTGCAATCGTTGTAGAAGAAATAAAGGAAGAAGGAAAAGAAATTTCAGATACGAAAACATGTGGCAGAGAGACCCAACCTATATGGGTTTCATTGCCGACTCATGGGGATCGACAGATGGTGTTCATGATATGGAAGAGCTACAGACCAAATTAGGCATCATGCAATCATCTATTCAAGAGTGGGAACATTCGGTGTTTGGCTCGATAAACTACGAACTGAAGGCTCTACACAGGGAGATGGAAGATGAACGTAGCAAAACTATTCTCTCAGGCCCTTTAAGGAGAGAGCATCAGATTATGTCTCGACTCTCTGAATTGCTAGCGAGGGAAGAAGTGATGGCGAAGCAAAGGTCAAGGATCACATGGCTGAAGGAAGGTGACCGCAACACAAAGTTTTTTCATGCGAGATGTAAAGAGCGGGCCACGTGCAATCGCATTACCGCACTTTACAAAACTGAAGGTGTACTGGTCACGGATCAAAAGGACCTTGAGGATTTAGCCAATGATTTTTACAAGCGCCTCTTCACTGCCCAAACAGAGTTGGACTGTGAAGCTATCTTGTCTGATGTTCCTGTCAAGGTCACTGAACAAATGAATTCTGCACTCGATGCACCATTTGATGCTGATGAGGTGTACCGTGCTCTGAAAATGATGGGTGCAAGTAAGGCACCTGGGCCGGATGGATTCAAAGCAGGCTTCTTCCAACTTCACTGGGAGGTGGTCGGCCCGAGTGTCACCAGTGCAGCTCTTCACTTTCTGAATGTGGGAATTCTGCCGCCAGGGGTCAACAACACTACGATTGTGCTGATTCCCAAAACAAAGAACCCACAGGATCTGAAGAATTTTAGACCAATCTCTTTGTGCAATGTGATCTACAAGATATGCTCAAAATTTTTGGCAAGCAGATTAAGGTCTTTCTTGGATGACATTATCTCTATGGAGCAAAGCGCCTTCATGCCGGGCAGACTCATTACAGACAATGTCTTGGTGGCCTACGAGTGTATCCACTGCCTCAAGAGAAAGAAAGGCAAACGTGGTGCGTGTGCAGTCAAACTGGACATGGCAAAGGCATATGACAGGGTGGAATGGCCCTATCTACGAGGCATTATGAGGCGCCTGGGGTTTTCAGAGAAATTCACGGAGACGATCATGAGATGTGTGAGTTCAGTGTTGTTCTCGGTGAGAGTGAATGGTTCCCTATCGACGCCGTTTGCTCCCACCCGTGGATTGAGACAAGGTGATCCAATATCACCATATCTTTTCCTTCTTTGCTCGGAGGGTCTCTCCTGTCTACTGAAGTCAATTGGTCCGGTGCATCTCTCAAGAGGAGTACGTGTTGGCATTCACGCACCTTGGGTTTCGCACTTGCTGTTCGCGGATGATAGCATTGTCTTTTCTGAAGCATCGCGGGCAGGGGCTGAACGGCTTCAGGCAGTCCTGGAGATATATAGCAGAGGTTCAGGTCAATTGGTGAACAAGGAAAAGTCGGCTATTTTCTTCAGTGTGAACTGTCAAGATGAAGATAAAATTGAGACAAGGTCTACTTTGCAAATAGAAAAGGTAGCGCTGGCTGAGAAATATTTGGGTCTCCCTACGGCTATCGGTCGATCAACAAAGGAGGCTTTTGAGTACATGCCAACAAGAATCAGGAATCTTGTGGGTGTATGGGCTGGTAAGGAGGCGAGTGGTGCCGGCAGAGAAGTGCTAATCAAGTCAGTTGCACAAGCAATCCCTACCTATCCTATGAATTGCTTCCTCATTCCGAAAGATACGTGTAAGAAAATAAGGTCTATCATCTCTAACTACTGGTGGGGTGGCATGGCAAAAAGCAAGCGCATGCATTGGCAGCGCTGGGTACTGCTCACTCGGCCAAAGATTGAAGGAGGTATGGGATTTAGAGATTTGCACATGTTTAATCTGGCTATGCTAGGTAAACAGGGATGGAGGCTAATTACCAAGCCAAACTCACTGTGTGCTCAAGTATTGAAGGGCAGGTATTACCATGATTCTGATTTTTTGTCAGCAACAAAAAGGAAGCATGCTAGCCAAACTTGGCGAGCTATTCTGGCTGGAAGAGAAGCCTTGCAACTGGGTTCATGAAACGCGTTGGGGATGGCTTATCAACGAATGTCTGGTGAGACCAATGGATCCCCAATCATTTCAATGGGCACCCACTAGTAGTCCCGAATGATCCACTAGTCACTATGGTGTCTGAGCTTATGGATACTAATGGGGGCTGGAATCAGGCACTGATCAGACAACTCTTTGTTGATGTCGATGCACACGCCATCCTGCGTACACCATCAGGGTGAAGGTGATGATTTTTGGGCATGGCACCTTGAGCATCATGGCAACTACTCGGTTAAATCAGCTTACAGGCGACTATATGAGGTGCACTGTCAAGGGGAGATAGGGGTGGCATCAACTTCTGGAGATGCATCTTGGAAGTGCATATGGCGTTTATGCATTCCCCCAAAAATCAGGGTGTTTTGGTGGCGAGTGGTTAATGGGTTCCTACCGGCAAAAGGTGTTCTACACCAACGGCACATGGAGCCTGTTCCAAATTGTGAAACTTGTGGAGCTGAGGAGGAATCGATCCAGCATGTGCTCTTAGAATGCACAATTGCCAGATAGTTCTAGAGAGAGACACGGGCTCTCACAGGGGTCAAGGTCCCGGTGCTTCATCCACACTCATGGGCAAGGGACCTCATAGATCGTGCAGTGTGCCCTGAAAAAGATGCAGCGATCATTCTTTGTGGCATGTGGTCACTATGGACGAGCCGCAATCAGAGAAGACATGGAGAGTCTGAAATCCCAGTGCGAAAGGCAGTTGAGTGGATCAAGGACACGGCCTTTGATCTTTGGCAGAGTTCACACCCAACGAAGGAGCAGAAGACCCAGCTCCCGAAGTCACAGTGGGAACGACCGCCTCCGGGCTGGATCAAGGTCAATAGATGCATCATTCTTGGCACATGTAGGACGGGGGGCATCTGGTTTGGTGATTAGGGATGATGCTGGAAGAGTTTGTGGAGGAAAAGCTCATTGGTATGATCACTGCCTCAGTAGTCTGTCAATCGAAGCCCTAGCATGTCGTGATGGTGTCCAGCTTGTTATAGAGCACGGCATGCGAAAGCTGATTCTAGAGACTGATTGCCAAATCCTTGTCAACCTTTGGGAGAATCGCCATTCACAACTCTCTGAAGTTGGTCCTATATTGCAGCAGATTGAAGGCCTCAGCCGGCAGCTTGATGATTTTGTTTTGACATTTGCTAGTAGAACTTGTAATTCTCTTGCGCATGCATGTGCTAAGCTTGTATCCCAAACAAACCAGGTCGTGGAGTGGCATTTACCACCACCGATTCTTTGGGATATCATAGCAAACGATTGTACCATTGTTCATCATATATGAAGAAAGCCGACAGTTTCTCAAAAAAAAAAACTAAATATATTCCTATCATAAAAATTTATCTACAAACTTGAGTCCCTCATATTTGCCGCACTCCATTCCTTCTTCCTCCTTTTCACCAACCCAAACATGAGTTTCTATAGTTGGATGGGTACAAGATGTTATAGTTCTGTGCAATTTGAATAAATGTGCAACTACTTTAATTGATGATGAGGGTGTTGTATGGTCTGATCTGTGTCATACTAGTATGTCTTAAACTTGTTAAAAGCTATTTATTTGGAGACAGATAATACTATATTTTAGGACGAAGAGACCGTATGCTACACAACATACAGTACACGATTCTAGAATTGGCTCCACAAGTGGCACCTTCTATTGATAGATCTGAAATAACAAATTCGAACTTGGCATGTGCATTTCAAGTTTTCAACTTTAAACTTCTCCTGCATGAATACTTAGGGCAGCAGCAATGGTTGACTTATAAGCTAATTCTTAGCATTTTTATATTTTAATAAAAAGGTTAGAAAAGCTAGCTCTTCATTAAGAGCTAGGCTTATATACATGTTCCAACATCATGTGAGAGTGTCATATGAGCATAATCATACTGTGAGTCATTAGTAAAAGCAAAGCATTATTGAAGAGGTAGCTTAGAGCTAGTAGCTGGCTTATAGCATTGCGAGTTCCCTTAGGTGATGCCGGTATGGCACGGTCTTTTAGACATTAGTGCAAACTACATGTGTCTTTATCTTCTTGACCTTACAAATTTCTTTGGAGTAAGTAACCATTGTAAGGCTTAAATATTTATATCGCTACCTCTAGATCTCACTTCAAGCTTTACCACTAATCTGCAACATGATACATGTTTAATGATTGTTAAAAAATGCTGTCCGTGACCTACAATTCTTATTTTGAGAAGTATAAAATGAGAGTTCATAACAAGAGTTTTAATTTAACTTAAGGATAAAGTATGTAGCAGTTAATAACAAGATTAAATATAAAACCCAAAATTTAGATTTTTGAAGTCATGGCTGCAATCGGAGCCACCACAGTTAAGAAATAACATTTCAGTATTAAATGCAAACTGACGATACACATAGCTGAACATGCAAAAGAAAAAAAAATGAATATAACAACATATAGACAGTATCTCTACTCCTAAAAAGAAGCAAAGTAAATCGTCGACCCGGCGGTTATCGCACGGTCGCCCAATCGCTCGCCCGGTCGAAAGTTCTCGCATCCCGCAGTCCCCGTCCACCGGCCACAGCCCGCACTCGTGCATCCCTCATCCCCGGCAGTTCCATCCACGCCCAACTCGCCACGAACATCGGACACCTGGCCACCGCCGCCGCCACCGACCGCCTCCGCCGCGACGACGTTGACCCCGGCATCTCCGACCTGCTCCTCCCCTTCAAACCTCGTCCACCCGGCGCACCGACGGGCGACGAGCGCCACTCTCCATCGCCAACGCCGGCAGCAGGAGGACCCGAGCGTGCCAGCTGCCCCGCCGCCGCAGATGAAGCGCGGCTTGATTGGCGGCAGAGGCGACGCGGCATTCTCGGCGGGGACTGGAGGCGTGGTGTGCGAATAGGAGACCACCCCACGCGCACGCGCGCACGAAGGAACTCCTGGAGTCCTGGCCGCACGAAGCGATCTACTGCCATCGTGGAGGCCTGAGGCGCTGCAGACCGCGCGCTTGGCCTCCACTGCCGCCGGCGAGGCCCCATGGCATGTGCTCCCGGTCTCCGTGTGTAACCAGCACCACCACCGCCCCATACGCCAGGTCTTCGTTGTCGTTGCCCGCCCCTTTTACGAGGTATGCCATCCCTCCTCCTTTCCTAAACTGATCTTCTTTCCAAAGTGGCTCCTGCTCTACGTTGGTAGTAGGGTGTCAAATGTACATTCAGAATTTCAGATCAAGGTTGGACTGGAAATCTGTCAGCGGGAATAGCTAGCTGCAGCAGGCTATAGCATGCCACAACACCTGATTGAGAACGGGGTCGTGCGGTTTGCTATCAAGCAAGGTTGGTTTCACAATGATTTTTTTAATCCTGTGCCTCATGAATCAAAGTATTTCCATGGCCAAATGTATGGTTGCGAGTATGTTTTTATTTATTGAATGGTGTCCAGCAATTGGTTGAATCAAAAGACTTTCTGACAGACTTGCATTGCTCTGACCGACAGTGTAAATGGATGATCCTACCGAATTATCCTTTGTGTTCCTCTTCTTGCTAACTACTTGTTCCTTCTTTTTTTTTACAGTGATGGAATGGAACTGGGGAAAAGTTTCCTTGCACACAAATCCAAGGTGGCTATGGGTTTAATTCAATACATGACTGGCCCTCAATTTTTGTTTCATCTACTGATATATTATTATATTCAGACGTACCATATCTCTGTGAGATCATTACAAAGCACTTTCATACTCAAGCGGCGGATTTGGTCTGTTGTCACAGCAGTTTGTCCTCAATGCCTACAACGTGTTCGATGCCCTAATAATCGAGGTGGGTCGCACTGCCCTCACCCTTTCATTTCAATCCAATACTACACTGTGCTGTGGTACATCTTACAGTGAGTGAGTAGAGTTCAACAAAAATCCATTGATGTGGGAACCGTCATGATCATGATTTTTTTTTGTCAAATATTCAGTGAATAATTGACTTGAGTTCGATTAGTTGATATTGCTACCACCAAAATTCTGAACTATCCCCATAACTGAGCTATCTCCATAAGACCATAACTGTATTTGGTAGTCTCCTTGCAATGTTCTGATAGATGTATTGTGGAAATTTTCAGTCGGGATACCTTAGCGGCCCCCTCTTCATTGAAAAAAGATGCATTCATGTACTTTTCTTCATTACCATATGAAGCCTGTTACTAAAGAGCTGCTATAAAAATTTCTTTTTCTTCAGTAATATCCAATGGAAGCAGACTTATATTATATGTGATATTAGTACTCATCTTGTTTTTGATTATATACTACACTTTGGTCATTAGACCACATATCGGACCAGTGGCCAATGATTGAGGTGCTGCAGCATCCCACGTCCAGCATTGATAGAAGGGGTTAGTGAGTTCCGATCTCAGCTTAGAACTCAAAATTATTTTTTTCGTAGCTTTGGAAAACTGGTACACCATTTGAGATAATTTGCATCTTGAGTATCTAGAACGATTGCCTTCAACTTAAATAGCAGCTTTGTATCTTATTCTAAGATATGGAAAGATTATTCAAGTCTGCATATTTAAAATAATTTTGCAGACTTTGTGGTGATCTGAATGTTCAGAGCATTTGGAACTCTGAATACCCAATGTGTATGAATATACGGTGCTGTGTTGAAAGTGGCTGTTTTATAATAGAAGTCATTTCTTTTTATTGTAACTTACAGCTAGAGATGACTAGGTAGCAATAGTTCAATAAAAGGGCGTACCCACTGCGGGGTCTGGAGAAGAAAAAATAGCCAGCAACCATCCCTGCACAAATGTGCATAGGCTGGGGCTTGAACCCGGACCTCTTGGTCACAGGCGGTAAAGCTCTACTGCTTGTACTAGGGCCGCCCTTCAGGTAGCAATAGTTCAATCAGTGTATTTATTTCTTGGCTTTGGACATTCAAAGATTCATAGAGGTTCAGTCTCTGTGTACTATATGACAGCTTGGAAGCATCAAGAATCTTCAAAATTCAGTGTTCGCGTGGGATTAGCTGTAATTTATCTCTTATTGAATCATTGGGCTGTTAGGAAGCATCAAGAACCTTCAAAATTCAGTGTTCATTATTGAATTTTCCATCGGCAGTTCATGTAAGTACTCTGAAATTTTCAAGATGTTCATTGAGTAGCGGCGTCCTGTAACTTCGTTGAGCACTAACATGTAAATTTGAATCATATTCTAATTGTTCACCACATGTATTGATAATTGACTGAAACATTACGTGTTCATATTAACATTGTTGTGGCATTAATTTTGCCGCCGCAACGCGCGGGCATTTACCTAGTAAAGTCAAACGTGACAAATATATTTCGCTATAAGTGCACTTCTCCGCTATCAGAGCACCTAGATCGTAAACTAATCCTACGTCGTAACTCTTAGGTGTGCGATTAACTTCATGCATGTCTCTAGTTGTTGTTTCCCGGAAAGTCTCCTGTAGGGCAGATCCAGACGAGTGGAGTTGGAGCGACAAATTATATTCTACAGGTAGTGCAGAAAGAATAAGATCCCAGTGGAATGCAAGGTCCCTTTCAAGCATTCCTACTTTGGAGAAGATTCGAGCAGTTCTTACGTTATTCGCCGTCTCTGAAATTTCTTCTGGTCAAATCAAACTCCAGGAAAAGACATTGCGCAGACCGTGCGCACGCGCACACCGGATCGTAGTCGTCGAAATTTCTCAACAGTACCGCCACGTTCAAGATCAACTCATGCACCAAATTCAGGTAAACAGAGACGAATTAAATATCCTAGACTTATTTTGTTTGAACGACAAAAAAAATTGATTTTACAATTTGTTTCTAAAATAGGCTCTGCTTCCTTATTGTTGTTCTTGTCAAACTGAAAAGAACCCGGGCCCAAGATTTCAGGTCAGAGAGCAGAATTTAAAATGCCACGAAATGATGATATCAGGGTTTGTGGGCACACGGCAGATTGACCTCGATGTTATAATACTGTTCTAAACCATCCTTTCTGTATTATTCTCCTCCATATATATTTAAAGTTACAGTACAAGGTCCTGCACGTGATTAGAGATTAAATATTTTTACTTCTGACATAGCCTTCTCAACTACCTGAACCTAGCTCTAGCGGTAACTATGTTTTTCTGAAAAAAAAATATAACCAAATCAGTGGCTGCTGAGATATATACTAACAGCCTCCCTGATCTATGTGGTGTGCTACAGTATTATATTCCACTCCAGGTCAACCAGGAGTAACAAGTTAATTAACTGAGCTTATGTCTGGCCAGTATTAAAAGTGTTCTGGTAACAAGACAGGGAAAGCGCAGTATATATAATAATTACTATGTACTAATGGTCAAACATCAGAGCGTCATGTGTGAATTCTGACATAAACCCTTTTGTTTTAGTACGCCGTTGATTCAGGTTCAGGCCCTACGTACAGAGCTAGTCCAGCACTTGCATTTTCACCCATCTACTCGACTCAGGCTCTGGTTAACCGTCCATCAACCCTGATTACTCCAAAAAAAAAACCGTCCACCTACCCTGCTTGGCACGTAGGGCCCACCCTGAAGAATAAGCGCTTCTCCGTCCTTTTGAAATTTCTTCCCTTTTTATGAAAGAGAAAAGAAACTTCCGTTTTGAAATTTCGCAAAAAAAACGTACTAATCAAGTCGTTGTAGTAGAATTTAGGAACGGCGCAGCACTGAAAGGTCTGAGGAATGGTCGTTGAAAAGAAAAAAAGGAGAAAAAAATATGAAGAAGAAAGCGGGTCCTAGATCTACTACACCATTCTCGTCTTTCTTGGAATTCCGCTCTGTTTTTTCTCACATTCAAAAAGGCAATTGTCTGGAAGCCGGTGCGGGCGTTCATCTATCTGCATGGACATGCACTCAAATGCCTGTCTCGGCGCGCCGAACTTTTGCCGCTGAGCTGAAAACCATCCAGAATCCTTGTCGAGAAGAGAAGATGAGATGTCCGTGTCCGAATCCATCCCACCCAGCCGTTTCTCGGAAAGGGGAAAACAACGGAGCCACGAAGCTGAAGCCTGAACCACATAGGAGTATTCGTAAAGTGCAGAAACAAAAGGAAGACAGAGCATGGATGACTCAATGTCTGAATGTGCTGTGACCCGAAGCGGATGAGCTGCTGATGCTGCTGTACGCCTCGCACTCTCCAAGCACTGAACATTTTCGATCGAGCGTGTATACGACTGCTGGTACTGCAGTGCAGCGCATTGATCAATCTGTCCGGGTACGGCAAGATTCTGCACTAACGCGAGGGAGACGAGATGACTGATCTACCCGTGCCATGCATGCCAATGCCATGTCGTCCTGCTGTACTTTCCACAAGCCAGTCTGCAATGACTCGATTCCTTCGGTCTAAACTCTTCACATGCATTTGCATTCTTGTGTTCTTGGCAATGCAACGTGCATCTTCCGGTATTCCATTCCATTCCAGTGGGGACGAAATGAATTCTGCAGGGCGAGCAGCGTTCGTTCGTGCAAATGATTGAACAAGGGGGGCCCGGGCCATTGCACTGCTGTGGTCCTGATGTGGCTGGCACACCGTCGCTACCCTCTAAGTCCTGAGTGATTTTGCGCGGATCCGACCGTCGGATCGGGCCGATGGTGGCGATGGATTTGTATAGGTACATTACATACATGCCAAATGCAGATGCACTACTGATGCCAAAAAAAAAAAATGCAGATGCACTACTTGTTGAACTACTCTCTTCAAAGTTCAAAGTACTACTGGTATGTATGGGTCTTTCCGTACCTTTATAATTATTACCCTCAAAGCTAAAGGTATGGCGGCATGCTTTATTTCTCCCCACAACCAAATGTTGTAGAAAGTAGTGTAATCAGCTCTTGTACCTGGAATGGGGTATATGGATCATTCATGTATGCATGGAATAGAACTCTCCATCTCCATGCCACCCTGTTCGTTAGTCACTCATGATCCATGTCCATGATGCACGCACTCATGCTTGCTGGTCAGTTTCTGCAGGAAATCGCAGCCGTATCTCCAGACCAGATTTTCCTAAGAGAGATGGGCATGATGAGTTCCAGGTGCTCTAGTAGATATGGGGTTACGCAACTCAGCTTTAAGCGACCGAGACACAGGAAGCCTGGAATAATATGCGTGGTTTTTATGTGCATTCTCCATTTTCTATGTGCATTCTCCATTATTCAATCCATGCATGAATCACATTCCTTCTCAAAGGAATGTCATAATCTTTGATGTTTTTTTTAAAGAAAATAAACGGTACTGTGGTTTCCGAAAACTCAAAAGCACACTCTATCTAGATCCTCCTAAAAGGAAACCATATGATGATGCGTTGGTGGGTTTGGTGAGACTACCTCATTGGACCACATCTAGAAATATAATGCACGCACCAGACAACCTGAACAGGGTGATACTCTATGCTATTATCATTCTCAGCTTTCCAACATTTCGCTTTTGCCCGAGCTAGCATTCCAGGTTGGTAAGCATGTCCACAAATACCAGCCAGAAACCTTTCAAGAAGATCACAACTTAAAATACGGGCTGCTGCCCTGGTTACAACTACTAAATTGGAAAAGGCCAATTACATCATGCAAAAAAGGCTACTATACTCTGCACTACGACTGTTCCTAGTCCATCCAAGAAGGAAGTTGCTCGAATATGTGGAAAGGATGTGTTCAGGTCTTTGATTTTACATAAATGGGAGCAGGTTGATGAGACGGACCGCTAGCTTCGATCTGAAATCCAAGTCATCTCCTTTTTTTTTTCTCTCTCTCTCTCCACTTTACCTGACTGACTGATGAGTCTGGTTTCTCCATTTGGTTTGTGTTGTTTGGCAAGGGAACAAAAAGAACTTGGAAGGGGGCTTTTTGGGTGTTTTTTTCCAAAGGCTTTTTCGGTGGTTCATCTACTATATCTACCTGCACAAGGAAACTCGACAAGTTGTTTTGTTTATAATACCATACTTTTCAGGGTTATTTGTCCACCTACAGTATTGTTCTTTGACAGATAGGATCGGAGAAAAGTTTGATCCGCTGTTGTCTACTACTTTTTTACAAGCGTTTCGTCAGCAAGACAAAAGAAAAAAAATGCATGCTCTGGCCATGTTTAGATTCATTCAAAAGTTATAATTTTTTCGCTCTCTCTCCATCATATTAATATTTAGCTGTTTGCATGAAACATTAAATGTATGTAAAAAAATAACTAATTACACAGTTTAGTTGAAAATCACGAGATAATCTTTTGAGCCTAGTTGGTCCACTATCAGACAATATTTGTCAAATAAAACGAAAGTGGTACTATTCATCAGATTTATTTTTTTCTACGGTCTAAACAAGGCCCTCGTGGTTAAATTTCCACGACGAGAGGTTTTGCTTTTGTGTTGGAGACGGAGAGAGCCGATGTGACATGGCATCGATCGAGACACGCCGTCAGTAGGATATATACGTGCTCCGATCCTATTCGCATCAGCATGGAAAGGTAAATGTACAAGGCACCAACACATTGCTGGCGTACTATAGGCCTATAACTAGGAACGAAGTGCAGCTTCCCCACCACGTCGATCTGCCGATCAATATAATGAAACAGAGCAACCTCTGTTTCTGTTGGCGTTGTCGCCATGCGCTTTTGGTGCTGTTTATTAAACCAAAACCACTCCTCCTCTTGCTCCCAGTGTAATTTATATCATGCATCTGTCTGTCTCCGAGCAGCTTGTGCTTTGGTGGCTGGTGTTGGCTGAATTCATCTCACGCGGCACTGTGCAATCAGCCAGCACCAGCCGGCTTTTCGTTCAGCCGAACACGCCTAATGCAACACAGTGCCACATCGTCTAGCTCGGGCCGGCTGGTGCTTGGCCCTTTCCTTTCCTTCATAGCGGTATCGTCTAGCTCGGGCCCGCCGTGCCCCGTCGTCCCTGTTGCTCCACCCATGGACGCAGTGCCACACAGCGGACAGGACAGTGGCCGAACACGCACGCACATGTACAACAACCCGTCGTCAAGGTGATGCCATTGCCATGGACCAAAGGCAAAGGGGCTAGCTAGCTAGGTTGGTTGGTGCGCCAGCTCCCTGCAGCGTGTTGCCGGTGCCGCCATGCATTCTCCTTGTTCTTGTCTGCCAAACAAAAAAAATAAAAAATTGTAGGAGTAACTGTGCTTCCAAAGCGTTTTATCTGGAGGCATTGCCATCTGGTTTGCTAGTACTCTTTTACATATTGATTGAACAGTAAACACCCCCCTTGCTAGAGTCTGCTTGGTGATGAATAGTGTTGTTTTTGTTTGGGACGATGAAGATCTACACGGTGACAAATGGACTAACGGAGGACACAGCTATCGTCTTAACTTTAACAGAACATATACACAAAGTAGTACTAATATTTGTGATACCAAATAAACATGACTATGTTATTATATTTTTACTAAATATATTCGAAGATACACGTGTTGATATCACTTTTTTAAATAACCTAGTCAAAATTGAGATCGGTAAACCCTCTGCATTATGGGATAAAGATCTATTTGAAACTAGTGTTTTAGGCCATGTTTCATTTCCATGAAGCTCCAGGTAGCGTAGCACTGCTTAGAGAAGTATAATAAAAGGTTGTTAGTAAGTTGTATGGTGTGATGGAAGAGAACAACAAGAGAGAATAGAAGTATCTATATGCAGCCAACTGAAGGCTTTTTATTATTGATTTTGCTCTTAGGTTGATAAGATTGTCATCGAGTCGAGTAGCAACAGTCATATCAAACTGGTTCTTTATGTCGATTATATATAAAAAGTAAAATTAAAAAAATGATGGATTTAAATTTAGGACTGGGTTTACGGAAGGACGAAGTTAATCCATTTTTTTTAAAAAAAAGAGGACGGTTGGAACGGTGACACACTGGTAGGGATATGGGCCTCTGTTGAAAGAAGCCCATGCGGAGTACGACGAATAGGACAAGAATTCTTCTCTGCGACAGTGCAGGGTGCTGGCCTGGTCGAGCCCGAGTTCCCAGGCGAGTACGAGTATTGCAGTACAGTATTGCTCTTCGTACAATCTACAATCTACAGTGTACACACTAACTCACCAGTGCTGGACACAGAATTCCCTCCAAAAAAAAAAGAACAAACCAGTGCTGACCACACATGAACCCAATATTTTTTGCAATCCCCGATAAAAACAACGTTACGTTAATTACTTTATAATACGAAGTATTTGATATAGTACATAAACATATCAAAGATACAATTTTTTGATATTTTTATTTTATTATTTTATATAAATCTAGTTCAAGTCAAGATTGTTTGAATTTTTAAGATATGAGATGAAGAGCTATTTTAAAATAGACGAAATAGTGGCTATGTGCTCTCCATATACTTAAAAGAAACTCTTAGGGCCGGTTCCTATCAGCTACTCCCTCTGTCTCTTTATAAATATCGTTCTAGCACTGCTATGAGCTGTCAAGGTTCACAGAACATTGAGTACATTTGGACAGAATGCTGTACAAGTCCATTGAATGTTGGGAGCATCCGGATGCAAGCTTCGACGACATTTATACCGGGACAGAGGGAGTATATGGGAGCACAATTGCTCCATCTGTCTCAAGATACCTGATCTTAAAGTAATTCTTTTTTCTCAAATTTCAATGCATATTCTGTTTCCTAATGCACCTTTTCTTTGTTTTTCCAATACTCTCCCTCTGTTTCTCTCTATCTTCTCCCCCCTTGTTTTCTTTGCACCATAATGTTTTCATTCCTATACTAAATCCCCGTGTTCAAACCTATAACTTTGTCCTTGTTGATCTCTGCCCCGTCCGTCTTCTTGACATGCATGTTCATTTGCTAGCAATTGACACAAAATTGCAAGATGTTAGGAAAAAAAATTTCGAGGGCATCCTGGAGAAAAAAGGTCTTCAATAGCTACAATCTCTATGTAAAATCCAAGATCCAAATAGGTTGCTTTTGTTATCTAATACGTATTCCCTCCGTCCCAAAATAAGTATCGTTTTGGATTTTTATGCCATAATTTTGACTCGATTTGTAGAAATTATATGTGTAATATTTATATTTTCAAATAAATTTATTAAAAAATTAGACAAAAAGATTTTTCTAATAATACTAATTACTTAGCATAAATATTTATATATTTTAATATATAATTATCTGTATTTATTTTCCGAAAAATATGACACTTATTCTAGAACAGGGTGAGTACATATCTTATTTCTAAATTCCCTGTCGAGAATATCGCCATACTATACCTAAATCCTGCACGACACCCTGAGAACAGCCTGAGGCCTGAGGCCTTGTTTAGATGTCTAATTTTGTCATCAAATTTACTATATAGAATTTCTATTCCTCGTCATATTAAAATGCCGGTACATGCATGGAGTACTAAATTTTGTTGTACTTTGTGAGACGAATATTTTGAGTCTAATTAGTCAAAGTTTAGATAATTTTACCAAATACAAATAAAATGCTATGATGCGCTGATGTGATACGACACTATACAGAATGTCAATTCGGCAATAACTAAGGCCTTGTTTAGATGGCCGATTTCGGCTCCAGAATCGGCAAAATAAACCGTGCCATGCACTGTAGCATTTTTTTTTTGTTTTTATTTGCTAATAGTTGTCCAAACATCGATTAATTAGGTTCAAAATATTCGTCTCGCAAAGTATAACAAAACTATACAATTAGTTTTTAATTTCACCTATATTTAGTATTTTATATATTTGCCGGTATTTTGATACGATGGGGAATAGAAATTCTGCTTAGGTCATGTTTAGATCCCTCCAAAAGTTACAATTTTTTCACTCTCTCTCCATCACATCAATATTTAGCTGCTTACATAGAATATTAATATAGATAAAAAAATAACTAATTACACAGTTTAGTTAAAAATCACGAGATGAATCTTTTAAACCTAATTGATCCACGATCGGATAATATTTATTAAATAAGATAAAAATAATACTATTTATTAGATTTATTTTTTTTTCACGATCTAAACGAGCCCTTAGTAAAATCTGTGGTGAATTTGGAACTAAACGACGCCTGAACTCCCGAAAGTCATCAGTGCAGTGTCACATCCTGACTCACAGGCAGCTCGTCCAGTGACCCCTTAAAGTGGATGGACGGCGGCGGAATCTGCATGCATGCGCAGCAGAGAGCATCCTGCAGCTTTGCGAGCATGGGGCGCGCACTGCTGCGCTGCACGCACGCACGCATGCATGACACAAATGTACTGTATGCGACGTCAGCGAACACGACAGGCAGACCGCAGACCGTGCGATCGAGCCGCCGGGGGGGCCGCGCGCTCATGGGTCATGGGTCAAGGCCATTCCGGGTGTAGCGGGGTGTAGGCAAGGGTGGGGTCGGTCGATCCAAAGCCAGAGACGCACGCACGGACGCGGCCTTTGGTCATCACGAGATGGTCATTGGTGCATGCAGCATGCCTACTACCTCAGCCAGCTGACTGACCGGCGTCTCGTCAGCGCGAATGCATGCACCACTTCGTGTCCATTCAAGCGCCGTTCGATTCGCGTAGAGCCGTAGACCGATCTCCTCCCGCTTGTCTCGTCGTCGTACGCCAATTGCATCACATGCTGAGGGATGCCCACCAATCGATGCCGGTCACAAGAGTCACAGGGGCCAACCGCGCCAGGCCAGCTGCCGTGTGCTACCGTACGTTCCCGCCGGCGTCCGGCCGGCGGGCCTGCAGATGCTTGCTGCCGCGTCGCGCTGCCCGAGCTAGAAAGCCAGTTGAACACATGCATGCCGGGCCGGCCGAGTGGGCACGGCTTGGCTCGGGATCGAGTAGCGACTACTAGCGAACCAACAACCGCGCCGTGCCAATCATGTACCGTACTACGACGTCATGCCATGATTAATTCCATATACACATCCGGTCTAATACCAAAAGCGAGCGCGCCAGAGCGCAGAGAGCATGCAGGTGCACGTGACATGATTGGAACATCACCACACCATGGATGATGCAAGCGAAAGGCAAGCAGCTACGGTAGTCGCGGTGAAAAGAGGACATATGCATGCATGCCATTTGCCACGCAATGGCCCGCTAAAACGAGATCTGGTCGTGTCACGCAGGGCGAGGAAGATCGGCCCGCGAAAAAGACGGCGACGTGAGTTTTCCAGGTCACCTCACCGAGATTAGCCGAATCTGAAGAAAGGCTGGAGCGCGTCTTGGCGCGCGCGCGAGAATTATTTGCTGCACTGCACGTACGTACACATGGGCCAAGGCCACGCGCGCAAAGTTTCATGGCGTTTGCCTGGACGTACAGTACTGCTGCACAATCGTACCCTCCCACGTTGGGTTCGGAGAACCTGAGATCCTCTCTGCCGTTCTGCGAGAGGGTGCGTATATATGGCACTGGTAGTATGACGGCACATGTGGAGACTAGCGAGAGATCCTGAGGATGTCTAGCTAAAGTGCTGCTGCGATCGAGCTTAGCTGTGACGTGCTTATAAAATGGGAGGCACACAACGACCTAAAACGAGCTAGTTACACCAGCATGCTGCATAATGGAAGGCACTTTCCGGTCTTCTTGCTAGGTCGACCCAAAAGCCCAAAACACACAACTTCTCGAAGCTTTTGAAGAGGCGACACCGTTCTTCTTCCTCACAGCCTTTCCCGCCTTTCCAAGCCGGCAAAGCCTCGTTGATTGGCCGACCTAAAAGGAGTCAAGGCCAGCTACCAGATGTCTAGAACAACTCGGCAAACAAAGGTGGTGGAGGTCTGGAGGAGAGGAGCTGCTAGGCGGCCGACCGGGCTGCTGCTGCTGAGAGACGAGGAGAAAAGCCTGGAAGCCAAACCAACCGTGTCGGCCGGTAGCTGCTCGGCCGCTAGCTAGCTTGCCGTTCTGAATCGGCTCGCCGCTGTTGCTGCCGCTCAGCATAAGTATATGTGATGTGAAATTGTGAATGTGACCTCCGCCGGGGTGCTAGCATTTCTGTTTACGGCTTTGTGAGCGCTTTGGCTCACTGCCCGATATTGTTGCCGCTGTTTGACTTGACATGACCGCCTGTGTGCAAAAAAGTTTTGGTCCTGCGGCCGTCCGTACAAGAGCTGCAGCTCAACACGGGGAGTTGTCTGGTTAGCTGAACCTGTACCACTGTCATTGTGCCTGCAGACCCTGCACAGTTTTTATCAAATCCGCTGTGCAAGGATTAGCTAGCCAGGGTGATGGAGATACAGTATATGGGCTCCAGTCTGCACCGGAGGAAGATGACGGGGATATCAAGAGGCATATTGCCAGAAGTTTATCAGAAAACAGGTGCAACATAAAGAAATCATTTTCAAATAAGAAAGATGACGAGTTGATTTTTCATTTAAAATTAGTGTTTCTTATTTTAATTGCTTTTTTCAAACAATTCAAATGAATATGTATGTACCCTGAAACAAAGCTATAGTATGAAACTTTGTAGTTCAAACTTTTCCATTTAAAATAATTTAAAGAATCAAATATCAATTACAACATTTGGTAAACTTAATAAAAAGACGATATTATTCCTGATCAGGCAAAAGCGTGTGTACGGTGTAGTGTCAGAGGCTCAGGCGAGGGTCATAGGTCTTGAGTTTAATTTTTAATTCCCAATGGATTTCTTTTTTTTTTAATCAATGCATAGGTATCGGTTGGAAAATTATGAATGAAGGAAAATGGAAAACAACGTTAGAAGTTGCCGAAGCTGAACTTGCTCACGACAAAATCGGCCTTTCGCCAGACCTTTACCAGGCCTACCAAAGATCTGTATTAACTCTGTTGGGCTGGGCCTTTTTCTGTCCTATATAGCACGTGGGCCGGCCAATTTCGGCGTGCTTGATCCTTTCCACGCCCCAACGGGAAACTCTCCGGGCCCCACCACCACTCCCACTTGCCGACATGTGGGGCGCACAACGAGCGTCAAACGCGGGGCGCGCACCACCCAGTCTCTCTCTCTGCCACCTCGGGCCCGCCAAGCCACCGACCCTTTTACGGCCCCCGTACTGTAGGGGCCGTCGCCTCGTCGAGGAGCATCTAATCTAATCTCTGCAGCGGCAGCTGTCCAAGTCAAAGGTGACCGTTGGGTTGGGCAGCGCGGAACGGGGCGGCACGAGAGGCAACGCAACAAAACCCTTGTCAGTCTCCCGAGCCCTTGGCCTCGCGCACCCACGCCACCGGCACCGCACCCCACCCACCTCGGCGGCGGCGAGTCCTCGGACAGAGCCCCAGGAGCGAAGGGCGATGGCGGCGATGATGATGGCCACGGGCGACTCCAAGTCCCCGGCCCGCTCGCTGAAACGGCTGGCCGGCGCCGCGGTCGCCGCCGTGCTGCTCCGCGGCTCCTTCAGCGCCTCCAAGTGGTACGCGTTCTGTTTTCCCCTTTTTCTGCAGTTGGCCCCTTTCTTTGCGACGGGGTCGGGAATGAATCGGATTTGTGTTGCCCTGGCAGCAAGACGGAGGCGCGGATGGCGACGGCGCGGATGAAGCTGCTGCGGAACCGGAGGGAGGCGCAGGTGCGCCAGATGCGCCGCGACATCGCCGCGCTCCTCCACGACAAACAGGAGGACACCGCACGCATCAGGGTAAGCAGTCGGGCATTATCTGCTTCTGCTTCTGTTTGCCTTTTGTGCGTTAAACATTCGTTCGTCGTCGTCGGACAACGAACTGGGGTTGCTGCTGCCGTTCTCCGGCTAAAGCGGCGGAGCTCACTAATTGGGAGCTGTACGTTATTG
The DNA here is from genome assembly GCA_023333625.1 of Bothriochloa decipiens. Taxonomy (NCBI): domain Eukaryota; kingdom Viridiplantae; phylum Streptophyta; class Magnoliopsida; order Poales; family Poaceae; genus Bothriochloa; species Bothriochloa decipiens. The sequence goes on along the minus strand of CM041630.1, from coordinate 52,995,775 downwards.
GTCGACGGTGGGGCGGCAGATTTTCGCCTTTTTGGAGAAGCCAGCCAGCAATAGCAAGAAATGGGGGATGCTATGTACAAGGACACTAATTTTCTGTATAAGTTAGCAGTTGATTTGTTCCTTTTCGTCAGTTATGGGTATACAGTCAGAATTGGAGAACTTTGATTGTAAGAGATTTACTGCCTTAAACAATCAGAATTGGAAACTTTCATTGTAAGAGAAGATTTAACTGCATTAAACATGAACAATCATAATTGGAAACTTTCATTGTAAGGGATTTAACTGCCTTAAACATGAGCAATCTGAATTGGAAACTTTCATTGTAAGAGATTTAACTGCCTCAAGCATGATGTTTATTTCTTTAATTAATGGAGTTAATAGGATTGATGTAAGGCCTCATTAATTATGTTTTTATTTTCTTATAAAAGAGCCATATGTAGCACGAATTCTTCTTTGACTTCTCTGTCAGGTCAGCATTGGCCACACCTTTGATGTTTAACGCTTATGTGAGTTGTAAGGCAAACTAAATCTCTATACACCTTGGTAAAATGAGTGATGTTCTTCTTAAGATATCTTGTGCATCATATTTCCTTACAGAGTATGGCAGAAATGGAACAATTGTTGCCTCCGAATTTTTCTTTAACATATGGATTCGGCAATTTGACCTTTCGTAGTGGACAACATCTGAGCTAGATCGACTTTATCCTTGCAAGGAGGGGGGATAGACGTGCTTGCTTAGATTGTAAGGTGTTACCTGGGGAGTGTGTTGTCCCTCAACACAAGCTTGTGGTGGTGGATTTTTGCTTTCGGGTACGTGTCCACCGGGACAATCGGGCCAAGATTGCGGGAACAAAATGGTGGAAGCTTAGAGGGGAAGCAGCGCAAACATTTAAGGAGAGGGTGCTAGGCGAGGGGCCGTGGGAAGAAGGAGAAGATGCAAATGACATGTGGCTAAAGATGGCGACATGTGTTCAGAAGGTGGCTTCAGATGTGTTTGGAGTGAGTAGGGGAGGCAAACGGGAAGCGAAAGACACGTGGTGGTGGAATGACGAAGGGTAAAGGGCTATTAGGGAGAAGGAGTGGTTCAAGCGCCTCCACCATGACAAGAGTGCGGCCAACAGTGAGGGCTATAAAATTGCGAAGAGGGCTGCAAAACGAGCGGTGAGTGTAGCAAAAGGTCAGGCGTATGATGACCTTTACCAGCGGCTAGGCACGAAGGAAGGGGAGAAGGACATTTATAGGATGGCTAGGATCCGCGAGAGGAAGACGAGGGACATCAACCAAATCAAATGCATCAAGGATGGGACAGATCGACTTTTGGTGAGGAATGAGGAGATCAAGGACAGATGGAGAGAGTACTTTGACAAGTTGTTTAATGGGGAGAATGATGAGGGTCCTACCTTAGAGTTGGATGACTCATATAACGATACCAACAGACGCTTCGTGAGGAGAATTCAGGAGGCAGAGATCGAGGAGGCTTTGAAGAGGATGAAGGAAAGTAAGGCGATGGACCCTGATGGTATCCCCATTGAAGTGTGGAGATGCCTAGGTGACAGAGCGATAGTATGGTTAACTAAGCTTTTTAACCTCATTTTTTGGTCAAACAAGATGCCTGAAGAATGGAGGAGAAGTATATTAGTCCCGATCTTCAAGAACAAGGGAGATGTTCAAAGTTGTACTAATTACCGTGGGATTAAGTTGATGAGCCATACGATGAAGCTCTGGGAGAGGGTTATCGAGCATCGCCTGAGAAGTGACAAGTGTGACCCAAAACCAATTTGGGTTTATGCCTGGTAGGTCGACCATGGAGACGATTTTCTTATTACGACAGTTGATGGAGAGATATAGAGAGCAGAAGAAGGACTTGCACATGGTCTTTATTGACCTCGAGAAGGCATATGACAAAGTACCGAGAAATGTCATGTAGTGGACCTTGGAAAAGCACAAAGTCCCAACTAAGTACATCACCCTCATCAAGGATATGTACAGGGATGTGGTGACGTGTGTCCGAACATGTGATGGCGACACCAGTGACTTTCCAATTAAAATAGGGCTACATCAAGGGTCTGCATTGAGCCCTTATTTATTTGCTTTGGTGATGGATGAGGTCACAAGGGACATACAAGGTGATATCCCTTGGTGTATGCTCTTTGCTGATGATGTGGTGCTAGTTGACGAGACAAGGGCAGGGGTTAATAGAAAGTTAGACCTATGGAGGCACACGTTAGAGTCGAAAGGGTTTAGACTTAGTAGGACAAAGACCGAGTACATGAGGTGCGACTTCAGCGCGACTAGGAATGAGGAGGGAGACGTTAGTCTCGATGGGCAAGTGGTGGCCAATAAGGATACTTTTCGGTATATAGGATCGATGCTACAAAAGGATGGCGACATCGATGAAGATGTTAGGCATAGAATCTCATCCGGTTGGTTGAAATGGCGTCAAGCTTCAGGCGTCCTCTGTGACAAAAGGGTGCCTCAGAAGTTAAAAGGTAAGTTTTATAAGACAGTGATTCGTCCGGCGATGCTATACGGTGCTGAATGTTGGGCTACAAAAAGGTGACATATCCAGTAATTGAGTGTAGCAGAGATGCATATGTTGCGATGGTGTTGTGGGCACACAAGGAGGGATAGAGTCCGGAACGACGATATTCGGGATAGGGTTGGGGTGGCACCAATTGAGGAGAAATTGATTCAACACCGGTTGAGATGGTTTGGCCATGTCCAACGGAGGCTATCTGAAGCGCCAGTGCGTAGTGGGGTTGTAAAGCAGGTCGATAATGTAAAGAACGGTAGAGGTCGACCTAAACTGACTTAGAACGAGTCGGTTAAGAGAGACCTTAAGGAGTGGAATATCCCTAAGGATTTAGCTATGGATAGGAGCGCTTGGAGACTAGCAATTAACGTGCCTGAACCGTAATCCTTTTTTCCTGTACCCTCTATGTGTTCTTTGTTTCCTGGTCTCTTTTGGGTTTCATCTCTAGCCTACCCCAACTTGCTTGGGACAAAAGGCTATGTTGTTGTTGCTGCTGCTGTTGTTGTTGTGATGGATTCAGCAATTCTGCAGGTTGAACATGTAATTAGGGAACAGAACTTTATGGCAGCCAACGAGATCATTGAACTCTTCTGTGAGCTGATTGTTACACGCCTTCCCATCATCGCAAAACAGAAGTTTGTCTTTCACTACCATCACTTAGCTTCCTAAAGTTATTTGTTCTCATAAATAGGGAAAAGAAGGTCCTAATCTTGTGTGAACCTTTTATTCAGGGAATGCCCAGCAGATTTGAAAGAAGGTATCTGTAGTTTGATATTTGCAGCTCCAAGGTGCTCCGAGCTCCCTGAACTTGGTCGCATCCGTGACATTTTTGAAAAGAAGTATGGCAAAGATTTTGTTTCTGCTGCAGTTGACTTGCGCCCAGGTGCTGCTGTTAACAACCTTGTAAGCATGGATGATTGTTCAATGCAAATTCAACCAATTACTGAATTGTATGTATATATTGCTTATGTCCGTTCTTCTCCACTCTAATCTTGATCCCCCTTTTGAAGCTGATTGAGAAGCTGTCGGTTAAGAAGCCTTCTGGGCAAATTAAGCTGAAAGTTCTAAAGGATATTGCAAAAGAGCATCAGATTGATTGGGATAACACAGAGAGTGAGCAGGAGCTTCTGAAACCTGCTGACGAGTTGATTGTATGAGCTATGCACCTCTCTTGTGCATACTTTTACCTTGCATGCCTTATATCTTGAGTTAATATGTTTGCTTCCTTTGTAGAAAGGGCCAAGTACATTTGTTGAAGCTTCCAATATGCCTGTTAAGACTACTCTGACACCACATGTCCTGCAACCAAATCCAGTTAACTTCAGGTCCTGGTTCTTCTAATCATGTAACCATATAAATGATGTAGATTTGCAGTGGCATAGGTTCCTGATGTCTTCTAATTCTTTCTGCAGCTCTAGGTATTCAGATGATGAATATGATGACAGGGGCACTATGCAATTCAAAGATGCAGCTTCAGCTGCTCGAGCAGCTGCAGAGTCTGCTGAGAGAGCTGCATCTGCTGCGAAGGCTGCAGCTGATTTTGCCAATAAGAACAACCAGCCATTTGATGAAGATGATGACTTCAAAGTTTCAAGTCATGAATTCAATCATGCCCGCAAGAGACAGTTGATGAGCAACTCGAGCAGATCCTCCAGAAAAGAAGATGCAGATGCCTTTGATGAAGTAAAACCCCATGGAAGGAGAGCATCCAGCACAGGAAGCTTCAGTGCAAAGAATCCTGTAGAAGATGACAAAGACAGGTACCCTGCGGATTTGGACTCCAGGAAGACGCGGAGAAGGAATGGCCGTGCTGCTCGGAAGGTGCACTCAGAGATAAAGTTTGATGATTCTGAGGGACTTTGTTCAGAATCGGAGGATGAGAATGAGGTGGAGATTCAGTCTGTGGAAAGGCCATTACCTCCTACAAGAGAGCCTTTTTCAGAAAACCGTCATTCAGAAGACGAAGAGCCTGATCAAGATTTTCCTGAATTGCCAAAGGCAAACCTTCATTCTCGTCTTCATCCAAATTTGCCTCTTGACTATGAAACTCTCACTGCGCGCTTTGAGGTGCTCAAGTCCGGCAAGCTTCCGTAGTGCAACAAAAAGAGCAGCTTCACAATTCCTTCTTTCTGCTTCTGTATAATAATATCACATACTGTAGTAGGGTATAGTGTCTACTGATTTGATTTTGGCTCAGCCTAAGGATTTGTCGATTCAAACTATTGCTGCATTTGAATTGTTCGGGTACATAAAGATCGGTTGAAATGCTAATTTGAACTGTTTCTGCGATCTGCTTAGGGCTAGCAGTCCATAAATTACGTGTGAATTTTGTTGCTTCTAAAGAAACACCTCATGTCATGGAGCATCATAAAACAGTCCATACACACAGCTTTACAGCGCAAAGACACTGTTCGCTTGGTCGTTTCTGGCTGGCTGGTTCGGGCTGCTGCTGATTTTTTGTGAGAGAAAAATACTGTTGAATGGCTGGCTGGTTTGGCTGATAAGATCAAATGAACAGGCCGAATACGATGCAGACCCCATGGACTTTTTTTTTTGAGGTACTGGCCCCATGGACTGAAACAATGAAGCAAACTCATCACCATACGATCTTCACAATCCTACATTAGTCAGTCCATGGCCTCCACTAGCCTACCGCCCGATATCGCTATTCAGTATTCTCAAAACAAATGAGCTGGTTAAACACTTGTCGATGAGGCTAGCTTTTTCTAATTTTATTTTTAATTTTAATGGAGCGAGTAGGTGATTAGGGCGAGTCACTTATATTTTACTAAAAAAAAGAATGAAGTCAAAACCCTGCTTCGACTCGTACCGCAAGGGCGAGCGGCGGCTTTAGCGGCGGCGGTAGAAGTAGAACAAGCCATTTCGGAGATGGAGGCACAACCGCAGCTGGCAGGTCGTGGTGGATGGCCGCAAGGAGCTCGCCGTGTACGAGGCTAGGCGCAGGCAGTTCAGGTGCACCCTCTCTCGCTAGTGCTCTTCATCCTCCTCGTCGGCATCGCGGGTTATTTATCCGCTCGGACGTCCCCTCTTCCCCCACAGAGGAGAAGATGCCCGTGCCGGAATACGGTGAAATGTGTAAACTCTAGATGTTGTCTGAGATAGCAAACTGATACTAACATCGCGGATTATCCAGTCCCGCAGGTGATTTTGTTTTTGTTTGGGAGTGTAATGTTTGACGCGTCCATCTTACTATCTTAGAGAACTTTGTGATGTTAACAATAACAACTATAGCAATCTGTCTCGTTGCCTTTTGACCGCTATAAATCAACATTCTGGTTTCTATCTTAGTATCTGCTTGTTGTGCGTGTTGCTTAAATTTGGAATTGGAGTTTGGGATGATTAATTCGTTTTCTTCTGAAGGGGTTCAACTTATAGTCTATACACCCAACAGGCAACTGCTAGTTGTAGACCGCTTTTGCCACTCTTTCTTCTCTAATCCACCGTACTGGTGTGATTTCGTTGTTTTTTGTAAGGCCCGTAGCAGCGGCGGGTCACCGCAACGTGAACGCTAGACAACAGTGATTCTCCGGAACCCTGACGCCGGCGAGGCAAGCCCCTTCGCCTTGGCTTTCGTGATTGTATTACTTAAGTTCGATAATGTCCTAAGCGCTACACTTATGTGCGTTACAGAGATTGGCCAACGGGCCCCACATGTCATACACTGATAACTGAAAACGTAAACTACTTCAATACGCTAGCTCAAACGGGTTACAGCTTCTCCAGAGTCCAGACGACGTCACTCCTGGGCTGTTCCTCCTCCAGGTGTGACAGGTCCCCCGCGTGACTTGCAGCTTGCCCCCAAGCTGGTGCTGAAGGGAAACGGCATCTCACCACGTAGTAGTCCTCCCATGTCGTGGCGTGATCAGGGAGGCTTGCCCACCGGAGCTTCACTTGAGGGACAGCAGAGTTTCCCTTCTTCACCATCCGATGCTCAACGATTTCCCTGGGAACTGAATGTAACAACCCGAAAATTCAAACTACAAAATTTTTCGACAAAACCCTGAGTGATGTGGTGCGACATGTCATCATCTACCCCTTACATATGCATCAACCCTAGCATGTCATGCATGGCATTCATATGTTGCAAATTAATTAACATCTCATAACAATGCTCTATGTTCACATGTTACGTTTTAATGTTTCAATTGTTCAATCATCATGTTGCATTAAAACGAGTGAGTTGGATTCTTATTTGGTTTATGAGTTGGATAATAAAAATGAAAACATAATATTTATTTTGATAAATAAATATTAAGGGAATAATACCCTAGCCTTATTTGGGCCATGTATGCTCACTATTTTTGTTGCACAAATTAGCACACCATATATATAAGTATATATAAAAATGTATTTGAAAATGAAAAAGAAAAAGAAAAGGAAAAAGAAAAGAAGGAATCGGCCCGAGCAGCCCAGCCGGCCCGGCCTGCACGCGCTCGCCCGCGCTCGCCGCGCGACCGCGCGCTGCACAGCCGGCCCAGCAAGGCGGCCTGCACGCGCTCGCCCGCACGCTGGCCCGCGCGACCGCGCGCTGCGCGGCCCAGCAGGGCAGCAGGCCCAGCAAGGACCCGCGTCCGCCCGCGCGCCACGCCGTTGCCAATGAGTCGCTGACGATGGGGCTCCGCAGTGGGACCCACATGTCATCGCGCCCGCTGAGGTCACCCGACCGGCCGCGCGCGCTCGCGTCAGCACTGTTCCCTCGCGTCGCCTCGAAGCAACCTGCCTCGACCGCTCGATTCCGTGTCGCCCCGCATCGACGCGCGCCCGCAAGCCACCTGGACCGACCAACCCGCGTAAAGTGCCCACGGCCGCAGGCAAGATTCTCCGCGCGCGCGCGCACCTACGCTGTCGCCGTAGTGGAACGCTGCCGCCGTGAAGAGCTTTGACACCCAGCGCTACCTAGCCTCCTCTCGCTGCTCTCTAGACCCAGATCGAGCCTCAGCTGCTGACATGGACATCCCTTGGCCGCTCGATCAAGCAGAAGCCATGATCGACCGTCCGTCGGCTACCTACCTCCGCGTCCGCCCTATAAAGCAAGCACCCCCGGCACCCTAGGGTTCCCAGGCGGCCGCCACCGCTCTGGTGGAGCCCAATTCCATCTTGCCAGCCTCGATTGGAGAAAAGCTGAAGGAAGGGGGAAGAAAGGAGTTGGGGAAGGAGAAGAAGCCACCGCCGGAATTGGGGAGGAAGACCGTCGACTCGGAGCCGCCGCTGCTGCGTCGGGAGCAGGAAGGAGGAGCAGTACCGCGAGCCGGAGCCGCTTGGACTTGTACCGCACCTCCATCCTCTTCGACCCGTCGGTGAGCACCGCCATCGCCGCTCTCTCGAACCCTCCGCCGTGCTGCTGGCCATGGCGCTCCGCCGTGAGCACGTAGGCCCAGGTCACTACCGACCTCACTGGACACACCCGCACACACACACGAGACTAGCCGAGCCTCCTTGGACCATGGCATCGGGAGGATGCCGGAACGGAAGCCGCCCAGTTCGTAGGACCTGTCGAAGCTCCGCCGTAGGAGTTGCTGCCCGCGCGGACTCCGCCGTGTGTTTTGGTCACCGCCGGCACCTCGAGCAGGTGCTGCGTGACTCCAATCGCCCATCTATGCCACCAATTGGAGCTAGAGTGACTCGGTGTGAAGTGTACATCGAGCGTCGTCGCCATCGAGCCGCCGTCCGCCGTAGAGCTCGTCACCGGAAGCAAAGCTGCCGCCCTGAAGCCCATCAACGTGACCGTCGTGAAGTCCCGAAACCGATGGACGGATTAATGGCGCCAGAGATCCATTGTGGCACCAGGAATCGAGGGTTTCCCCGCCGCCGATCGCCGAGGAGGAACCCCGCGCTCGAGCCTATCTCGTCCGAGACGGATCACGCGCTCGAACCAACCCTCGAGTTTGACCCTTCGACAAACCGACCCTCGAGCACCGAGCACCACCGTTCCGCCGAAGAACCGCTGTGGACTTGACCCTCGCGCGGACTCTGCCGTGTGAATAGGTCGCTGCAGGTGCAGTGTAGGAGTGCAAGGCAACCCTAATTACACTCCCGAGCCCAGCCAAGACTTGGATTCGAGCAGAGACGGGCTGCCGTCGAGCACCGTCACCCTTGAGCCGCTGTCCGCCGTAAAGCACATCGCCGGAACCAAGCTCCTGACTTGATGACCACCTACGTGTCCGCCTTGGCGACCCGAGGACGATGCACGGGTTAGCGAAGTCCTGGAGCAGCCCTCGCCGGATATTTAACCCCGTCGTAACCGGCCGAGCACCGCTGTAGAAGCAGGGCAGTTTTTCGTCTTCGACCATACCCCTCGAGAGCATACCCCTCGAGAGCATACCCTTGAGACCATACCCCTCGAGACCTAACCCTCGAGACCGTAACCCCTCGAGACCGTAACCCCTCGAGACTGTACCCTCGAGAGTATACCCCTCGAGACAGTATCCCCAGGACCATACCCCTCGAGAGCATACCCTCGAGACCATACCCCTCGAGACCTAACCCTCGAGACCGTAACCCCCGAGACCGTAACCCCTCGAGACCGTAACCCCTCGAGACCTAACCCTTGAGACCGTAACCTCCGAGACCGTACCCCTCGAGACCGTAACCCCTCGAGACTGTACCCTCGAGAGTATACCCCTCGAGACAGTATCCCCGAGACCATACCCCTCGAGACCATATCCCTCGAGACCGTACCCCTCGAGACCATACCCCTCGAGCCCCTTTTTCTTTTCAGAAAATGGTTAAATCTTTGAAAATTCATAACTAATTCATACGAGCTCAGAAAATTATGATCCACATATCCAAATTTTCTATAAATCGAGCCCTATTTATCTAGACTATGTTTGAGTGCTTTTGGATCTTCTATTTTGCATTCGTTCTTTGTGCTAATCTATGGGGGTCGCTTCTGCGACCGTTAAATCTCGTTACAGGCTCGAGCGAGGACAAGTCTGACGACAGTGACTACCAGGAGAAGTCCGACAGCTACGTCAGTGAAGGTGCCACACACCATCCAACCTCGTAGATCCCATTACGCATGGCAATTATAGTATGGCTAGTGCTTTAAATTCATGTTGCTATAATGCTATGCCTGAGCTAGGACTGCATGATAGAGTATTTATTTGATGAGCCCTACCTTGTTGTAAACTATCACCTGCTTACCCGCTGTTATGATAGCCACCTGCTTATCTGCTATACTTATATTTCTATACTTCACTCGCTTACATTTTGATGCGACGTGATGAACCCGGGGAAGGCCTGGAGGGTGCCAGGCTGGATGTTTGAGTTGATGTTTCAGTTGGCATGTGAGCTGATGATGTTGTATTCGGGTTTGGGGTGGAGCTTACGGCAGGGAGTAGGGTGAGGGTTGAGTCGATCGAGCCGGGATCTACGACGAGCTTTTGGAGCAAGTCTTGCCAGGGAATGGTTCTGGACATTCCCATGAGAGGAGCCTGTGGTGGGCTAACTGAGATGTGATGGTGGTCCTTGGGTGTGATCCTCTGAGAGGTGGAGCCCGGGATGAAGGTGCCGTGGTAGCACGTTAAAGATAAACCCTGATGAAGATATCCCGGTTTGGTCAAATCTAGGAACTGTTGCGCTGGTATCCGGACCTAGGAATCTCTTACTTTCCACTCGCTCTCCATGGGGGGGAGACGGCCGAACCGCTGGATAGGTCGATGCCACTACTGCTAGGCGAGAAGTGATAGGAAGGTATATGCATGGGATGGAGCTAACACCCTACCGAGACGATCATGGCACCCCCTTCGGGAGTGGGTACATGACATGGCATCCTCTACGGGAGCGGATACATGCTCTCTTCACAGTTCCAGTGATCCAGTGCTGGATGGTAGAGTGGCATCGCCTATGGCAGTAGGCGCCCGGAATCTGTCTAGGTGCGCGCGTGCATCGATGATGGTTATCTGGTGGATTAGTGAAACCTCTGCAGAGTGTATGGTTGATCGATCGATACATATGCCGAATCTTCGGCTATGGACCTTTCCTATGTTTCGCATGCACCGGACTAGTGAGTGGAGTGTTCTACCTTCCTCTGAGTGTGATTTCCGGCCGTGAGCCAGTTTGAGGGCTGCGGGCCGTTGAGGCAAGCCAAGAGGGAGTTGGCTTGTCGACCAGAGTCTGAGAGGGTGTTGGGGGAGATGAGATGATGTTACAGATATGGATGGAGATAGATGAAAGGAATGGGTTTGTGTTTAAAACTTGTTTATTATACTATTGTTTTATATACTTGAACAATTCATAGGAAAACCCCAGCCTTATAGGTTCCTTTTGAGATATCCTTATTTTTGCATCCACTTCCACAAAGCAATGCATAGGATGGGAGTGTGGCCAGTACAAATCGTACTGAAAATTTGGTTTCAGGTTCAAGGAGTGAGTACTCATCTGGGGAGTACAACGATTGAGGGTTTCGTGTCTACGCTCAAGTTGAAGAGAAGAAGATAGCTTCCGCACCTCAAGCTTTTACTGTTATGCTGCATGAACTCTGATTCCGCCCTGTGGCGATGTAATAAGTTATTGTAACTCCCTCTATTTGCTCTCTTTTGTTCGATGTATAGATTATGGATTCAACTATTATCGGGTAATGTGATTTAAATGGTCATATTACACTCCGACACTGTGGATTTCCCTTCGCGGAAATCAAGGTCGTTTCAGTTGGTATCAGAGCCATACTTGACCTTAGGATGAAACCCTAGAAATGGACGTTAGTATAGGACAAACCAGTTTTTCTTTCGGTTATATAGCGACCCTGCATTTCTTCTTATGCAAGGCTTCTCTATTGTTACTGACTTGCTGACCCTTCTTCCCTTTGAAACGTGCAGATGACAAGCTTTGGACCCCCGCTTGGACCGTTGAGCAGCATGCCCAAGGCTGAGTTCACCTACGAGGGACAGGAGTTCCCAGGCTTTCCGTACACTCTGCGTCGTGTTTTGGGAGTACTCGGAGTGCCTGTCGAGGAGATCAAGTACACCTGCACTGGAGCACCGGACTCAGAAGGAGGAATCAAGGGTTACGTGGTCACTCATCTAGAGATCCCTGCAAGTCAGACTCTGCCCTCAGTACCAGCTCTCCTGGAGATGACAATTGAGGACTCAATCGAGGAAGGAATCCAGGCTGTGTCACTCAAGGCCCTGCGTGAAGTGATGAAGATCGCTTACGAGCACCTTCACAACATAGAGTTTCGTCTACTTCTTCAGGCACTGAACTCTCTCCTCACACCAGAGCAGCAGGATGATCTGGTCAGGCCAATCATCCTAGCTGAGACCAGTCTTTGCAACCGTGCCTCCGCCGCTCACCTCTTTGAACAGAACCGCTACATAGAGCACCTGGAGAAGAAGAGACGCCTCGACTGCAACACTCTGATGGAGTACCAGGAGTTCTGCAAGCAGGAAGCTAAGGAGAAAGAAGAGCTCGAGGCTACAGTCGCCCAGCTGAAGGACAAGCTCGCACGTCAGGCAAGGGCTCACAGAGCCGAGGTCGCTGACTTGCGAGACAAGGTTGAGGACATTGGGCTCCGAAACTACTACCTCGATGCAAGAGTTCTCCAGTTGGAGGGAGAGAAGATGGACAAGGATATGGAGATCAAAGAACTACAGAAGAGAAGACGGGAAGACGGCAAGAGCAACTTCACCGTGCAGTGTGAGAAGTCAATGCTCGTAAAAGCCCTGAAGAAAGCAGAAGAAAAAGCACAGTGCAACCAAGGCCATCTGATTGCCCTGATGATTCAAAACGAGACCTTGGTGGACAGGTATAAGAGACTCAAGACAGCTTGGAAGAATGCCGACGAGAGACGCTGCCAGGAGTACGCTGAGTTGCGTGACAGACTTCCTTTGTCAGCCAGATGCAAGGACCCCTTTAAGGAAACTTTCCAGATTGGCCACTCTCTCGTGAGGCACAACCACTGTCTAGCTCCCACCAACCTGCCACTTACCAAGGAGTTCGGAGAAGCTTAGGCTTATGTGAAACGCCTTCACATGTCACAGGAGGAGTTGACAGTTCTTGGCAACCGTTTTCACCCAGGAGTATACAACGCGCCGATGTATGAGTCAGAGTAGTGTGGACCCTGCGTGGCCACGTCATGAGTTAGAAGTTGAGTTAGCTTGTATCCATGAGTTACCTTCTCGTAGTGTGAGTCTCGCACGTCATCTAGCGTAGCTGCTAGAGATGATGCCATGTAATGCAACCATGTAATGAATGATCAATCTTATCGCATTTTATGGCTCTTATTGCTTCTTTGTATGAGTGTTGGATAGATTAAATATTTTTCCTTAAATTATTAAAATCATTTAATTATATTTAACCAATAAGTACTAAACAGTTGTCGACTCGTGTCGCAGATGTCTGCACGTCGCTCCGCACGTCTGGGCAACCGTCCGCCTCCACCCGAGCCCGAGCTTGGGCGTGGAAGACGCTATGGACGAAGGGGAGGTCGTGTTCCACCCATCGACCTCAACCAGGGTGGGAACGATCAGGAGCGGACCCCGCCAGCAGGAAGTGCCGCTGGAGGAGGTGATGCCCATGACAATGGATGAAACATCCTCAATTTTCCATGAAGGGAAAATACACAGAATGGCGGATAATATAATAGTTTGAAGCATCAAACCATCTCATTATCCCGCAGTAGTCGATACAGGATCCATACATCGTACAAAAGATTACAATTAGGGGGAAGTACACAAATAATTCATCGCCACATTGGCGAAATCATCAGAGTAGCAGCAGCTTCTGGGGCAGCTGCGGAAGGCGGAAGTACAATAAAATCTCCAAAAAGAAGCCTGAGCGTAGGAACGAGACGTCTACTCCTCCTCATCGTCATAGTCGTAGTCGGGCTCACCTGCCAAATAATTTTCAGCACGGTTTGTACTGGCCACATCTCCCACCCTATGCTTTACTTTTGCTATGTAGTATTTGGTGGGATGCAAAGGATATAATCAAATCGACCTAATATGTGGCTGTAGTTTCCTATGCAAACAGTGACTAATATTATATAATATAATTCATCAAATTTTTATCCATCTCATCCACACATCCAAACCCATTCCAACTCCATCACACACATCTCACCCTCTCGCACTCAGTCGACAGGTCCAACTCCCTCTCGGAGCCTGTCTCAGCGGCTCACAGCCGGAAGGGTAACACCAGGGGGAGAAATAGAAGGACTCCTCTCACTACTCCCGAGAAGCGTGGGTCTTAGGAAGGAGCCATACCAGTGGCCCACGGACTATATATAGATTCATAAACTCTGCAGAGCGTGTACTCCCGTAACCACAAGATCACTATCATCGGCGGTGCCCCGCCTAAGCTGATTCCGGCTGCTTTCTAACCGGTGCGATGCCACCCTACCACTCAGTACTGGGACATCCCGGATAGGTACCACCGGCACACTGAGACTGTGAGACATAGTACCAGGCCCCCGTGGTCACTATACTGTCTAAGGAGGGTGTGGGTCTCCACGCCCGTACCTCCTGACACTTTCTGCTAACAACCTAGTAGTAGTGGCACCGTCCTAGCTAGTCAGACATCCGTCTCCCGCCCATACAAGAGCGAGTGGTGAGCACGTAAGTCCCAAGGTTCCGGTCCTCAAGAGATATCAGGTCCTAGGGGGGATCAGGCAGGATTATCTTCTCTTTTGGGACTACAACAGTCCGTGCTACAACAGCACCTTCTACCCGGGGCTTCGCTCCACGAAGGTTCTCACCCCTGGGATCTCCTTATGCATCACAATGTGCCCGCCACAAGCACCTCACACGAAAATGCCCAGAACACATTCCCCGGCAAGACTCGCCCACATGGCTCGTCGTAGAATCCTGTCCAATCGACTCAACCCTCACCACACACCCAAGACGCACGCAGCACTCTCCTCGAGTAAAGTGGCATCACGTGCCTTAACCATATGACCATACTCTCCACCACGCATCATCATCACACAGATATAAGCGTAGTAGAAGTAAAGCATCATAAGTGAAATAAGCAAGCGTCTAGCCTATCAGCAGGTGTGCAGGAGTAAGGTTGCGACAAGGTAAAGGCTCATCAGGCAGTTCTACCATGCAACCTATCATCAGGTGATATTCATAATTAAAGCACTAGCAACTAGATATTATGCCATGCGTAATAGGATCTACGAGGTTGGGTGGGGTGTGGCACCTGTGAAGTCATCACCGAGCTCCTCCTCGTACTCGTAGTCATCCTCCTCAAGCTGATCCTCCTCTGAAACGAGACATAATAGCCGCGTTAGCGGCTCCTATAGAGTCAACACAAAGAAGCAATAAAATTCAATAACTCCAAATGCACTCATACACAAGCCTATGACGTAGAGCTTATTTTTATGAAAATTTGGACATTTGGTTCATATTTTTCGGAGTTCGTATGAAGAAGTTATGAATTTCTGAAGTTTATTCTATTTTCAAAAAAAGAAAAAGGGCAGATTAACCTGGAGCTGACACGTGGCAACTCCTGATTGGGCCACGTGGCGCGCAGGAACAGTGCAGCCGGGGCTGAGATGACGTCAGCACTGACGCGGTCTGGGCTAGTGACGTCATGCCGACGTTATGCTGACGTCAGTGTCGACGGGTCCAGTTAGTGGCTGACAGGTGGGGCCAGGTCAACGGTCAATGTTGATAGGTCTCGACCAGGCCTCGGAGGTCTGGACAGGGCTGGTTCTGGGCCAGGTCGGGTCGGCCGCTGTACACTCGAGGGGGCGGTCCGGGCGACCCCTCGAGGACGGAGCTCGCTCGGGCGAACGGACTGGCCTCGAGAACAAAACCTCGCCCGGCGAACGGACTGGCCTCGAGAGCGAAACCTCACCTGGCGAACGGACTGGCCTCGAGAGCGAAACCTCGCCTGGCGAACGGACTGGCCTCGAGAACGAAACCTCGCCCGGCGAACGGACTGGCCTCGAAAATAGTTATCCGGTGAGACTCGACCCTCTGGCCTCGAGTCGAATCCTCGAATCGGGCCAGGACCTCGATTAGAGCCAGGCCCTCGACTCGTCGGGCGGAACCTCGACTTCGTCGGGCGGATCCTCGACTCGTCGGGCGAACCCTCGACTCGTCAGGCGGAACCTCGACTCGTCGGGCAGACCCTCGATGAATGTCAGATGGACCCTCGACTTCGTCGGACGGACCCTTGACGAATGTTGGACGGACCCTCGACTCATCGGGTGGACCCTCGACGAATGTCGGCTGATTAGCTGAGCTACGTGGCTGGCTGGCTAGGTGCTCGAACTTGGGGAAATCGTCCTCAGGCCGGTGGCGGTCAACGAGGCACGGCTGCGGCGAGGCTAAATTCGCCGGCGAAGCCGGGCGTTGGTCTCCATCTTCCTTTTTGCCTTTCGATTGGAGAAGCTGGGATCTCCATGAGCTAGCTACCGGGGCTAGTCGAGGCACGGCGGGGCGTGCGCGGCTCGGCGGCCACGGCGGACGCTCCGGCGGCTAGAGTCCGGGGAGGCCGGAGCTGCAAAAGTGCGTGGCTCCAACTGTGGCCCGTGCCGGCTCCTAGAGGTTGCCAAAAACGTGCTCTAGACTACGGCGAAGCTATCGGTCGCGGTAAGGAAAGAAACAGGGGTAAGGGGAGCAAGAACATCGATGGTGTACTGGTAACGGCCATGGCCGAGCAGGGCGAGGGCGGGGATGCTTACCCGCGTAGCGACGGTCGAGGCAGGTGACGCGGGCTTGGTGGCGGCTCGGTGCAGGGAAGGCGAAGCCGGGGCGTCGAGGCGGTTATGCGGCGCTCCCAGGTCCTCCTCAGCGCGCGGACGGCGGCGGCGGCAGCAGCGCTCTAGCTCCGCCTCCTTCCTGCTCCTCCCTCCTTCTCTCTCTCTCTCGCTCGACTGATCTGGCGGCGGGTCTCCACAAAGACGGCGGGGCGATGGGGAAACCCTAGAGGCCAGGGTGCTCCTCTTTAAATAGGCACGGCGGCCGGCCATGGACGGCGGAGGCAGAAGATGCCCATCGGGCGGCTGTGCACGGCCACGATTAGGGTTAGGGTTCGGTGAAGCGCGGTGCAAGTAGGCGGTTAGATGGACAGCGCGGGACGCAGCCGTACTCGGGCGGACGGCGGAGGCGCGCGGTGCACAAAAATGGTGCGGCGGACGCGACGCGCGGTCGACCAGAAGTGGTAAAAGGTAGGAGCTGACAGGTGTGCTCCGCTTGTCAGTGAGAGAAAGGGAAGGGGCGCGGGCGCATTCGGCGGCAGGCCCTTGGTGGGCCGCCTTGTTGGGCCGGCGGTCGGCTGGCGGACGAGCGCGCGCGCTAGCGATCGACGGGGCACGGCAGCGCGTGGCGCGACTGGGCCGACGCTCGAGGCAGGCTGGTCGGGCGAGCGCGCGAGCGAGCGGGTAGGCGGCAGCGCAGCAGGCCGAGCTGGGCCTCGAGCTCGGGCAGGCAGGCCGGCGTGCATGCGCGTGCGCGCTCGGGCGAGCACGTGCGCCGGAGGTCGAGCGCGCTGCTGGGCCAGCGCGGGGAGTCGGTAGCAGGCATATATATATACATGCATTAAAGGTTATTCGATTTTATTATCATCACATAAAATTGAATAAGAGGCGAATCAAACTCTGGTTATTTAAATGCAATGCTCGGGCTAACGTCGGGTGCTATTTGTGCATCTATTGGCGGGTTTCCTACGTGACATCCACCATACACTGGTAAACTTTAGAAAAATTTTTGAAAGCCCGTATTTTCGGTGACCGGATTTCTAGGGTTGTTACAATGGACCTCCGCCTCAGCCGAACCCTCCGCCGCAACCGATTCCGCCACTGCCACCACCGCCAAACCTGGCGGAAGTGATGGCACAACAGACACAGCTGCTTGCCACTTTGGTCAATGGAGCCAATCACCACTTTGGAGGAAATCCGAATGACTTCCAGAGGAAACTTGAGGGTTTTCTAAAGCTCAGGCCACCCACTTTCGATGGCACCTACAAGGAACCACTGGAAGCTGATGATTGGCTTCGCGAAATCGAGAAGAAGCTGGAGCTTACCACTTGTACCCCAGAGGAGCGAGTCGGTATCGCTGCTCACCGCCTCACTGGAGCTGCGCGTTCCTGGTGGGACAGCTACCGCCAAGCTCATGAGGACCCCGATCACATCACCTGGGATGAGTTCGCAGATGAGTTCATCGAGTACCATGTTCCTGAGGGAGTCATGGAGCAGAAAGAGGAGGAATTCCATAACCTCACCCAGAAGGGATGTGACATCTATGAGTACACCAACACCTTCACCAGTTTGTTGCGCTATGCACCTCTGCATGTCACAACTTCTGAGAAGGAGAAGATCACGCAGTACAGAAAGGGTCTGAACCCCAAGATCAAGGTAGCCCTGGGAGGCACCAAGAGTCACACACTTCGTGACATGATCGATCGTTGCATCCAGATCGAGAAAGACCAGAAGGAGGCAGGAGAAATGTCCAGAAGAGAGAAGAAGAAGTCCGAGGGCTTCTACCGTGACCATGAGCGTAAGAGGTTCCGTCGGGACAAGACGTCTAGCCGTCCTCATTACGGCAAGGACTCTACCTATGGCTCAAGTAGGAGTGGTGGTACCTACTCGGCTGACCACTCACGCTTATCCCGTGACCATCGCTCCCACGACCGTTACTCTCGTGACCACCGCTCTCGTGACCGTGCTGGGAAGAATCGCTACCCCCGTGAGCACTCATCGTAGCCACATCACAGGACTGATCACTCTGCGCTTGTTCGTGCTATGCCAAACTCAGGCAGCTGGAAGGCCGCTGCACCAACCCCCACAGCGTGTGCCGTTCACTTGCTTTGGTTGTGGCAAACCTGGCCACAAGGTGTTTGACTGTCCTAAGAAGACACCCGCACCTGCTGCACCCATGTCTCAGTACCGTGGATCTGCAAGCCGTGGTCGTCTCACGCACATGAACGCAGAAGAAGCTCAAGCTGCCCCAGATGTTGTGTATGGTATGTTTCTTGTTAATGGCATTAAAGCATCCGTTCTGTTTGATTCTGGAGCTACATGTTCATACATCTTATCTAAGTTTACACGAGAGAGTAAGATACCTATCACTCCACGTTTGGAGCCTATAGTCACCAGTTCTCCTCTTGGTGAGATGAGAAGCACCCATATCTGCAAGGGAGTGAAGCTTTCTATCGAGGGTCTAACCTTTCGAGCTAACCTTACCCTTCTACCATCAAATGGTTTGGATGTCATCCTAGGCATGGATTGGCTTACTGAGCACAAGGGTTTGATTTCTTCTTCACCCAGATATGTTCAGATAACTCATCCTTCTGACCAAGTAGTCAGATGTGCACCTCAGAAGGATAAATCAGTATCTGTTCTATGTGCCCTGAATGCACTCAAGTCGCAGGAAGAATCTCAGAAAAGGGAGAAGACTCTCGCGGATGTCCCCGTTGTCAGAGAATATGAGGATGTGTTTCCAGAAGAGTTGCCCGGCATGCCACCGGATCGTGATGTCGAATTCATCATTGATCTTGTGCCAGGAACCAGTCCCATCTCTAAGCAACCGTACCGTATGTCAGTGGATGAGCTAGAAGAGCTCAAGAAGCAGTTGAAGGAACTTTCTAATAAAGGCTTTATTAGGCCTAGTGCTTCGCCCTAGGGGTCACCTGTTCTGTTTGTGAAAAAGAAAGATGGTTCGATGAGGATGTGTGTTGATTACCGCAATCTCAACGCCGTCACCATCAAGAACAAGTATCCTCTGCCAAGGATCGATGACTTGCTTGATCAGCTTCATGGTGCTAAGTACTTCTCGAAGATTGACCTCAGATCTGGTTATCATCAAATGAAGATTCGGGAAGAAGACATTCCCAAGACAGCTTTTGTCACACACTATGAGCAGTATGAGTTCACCGTTGTATCCTTCGGTCTCATGAATGCCCCGGCCTATTTCATGAACATGATGAACAAGGTGTTTATGGATGGTCTTGATCAGTTTGTTGTGGTTTTCATTGACGACATTCTGATTTATTCACCTTCTGCCGAAGAACATGAAGCACATTTGAGGATAGTGCTCGAGAAGTTGTCCCAACACCAGCTCTATGCTAAGTTCAGCAAATGTGAGTTTTGGCTTGAAGAAGTTGCTTTTCTTGGTCATGTACTCTCAGCAGATGGAGTTGCTGTAGACCCTGCAAAGATAGAGGCTGTAAAAGAATGGGAACAACCTCGCAATGTGTTCGAAATCAGGAGTTTCTTGGGATTGGCGGGTTACTATCGCCGATTCATTGAGAACTTCTCGAAGATAGCTCGTCCTATGACAAATCTCTTGAAGAAGATTAATGAGTTCGAGTGGACACCGGAGTGTGAACATAGTTTCCAAACTCTAAAGGAGAAGCTAACCTATCCTAGCCTTACCTGATATCACTAGCGACTTTGTCGTCTACTGCGATGCCTCTCGCCAAGGACTAGGCTATGTGCTAATGCAGAATGGGAAGGTTATTGCTTATGCTTCCCAACAGCTAAAGGAGCACGAGCAACGATACCCCACGCATGATCTTGAGCTAGCAGCTGTTGTGCATGCTCTGAAGATCTGGAGACATTATCTTATTGGCAACAAGTGTATATATACACCGATCACAAGAGCTTGAAGTATTTCTTCACTCAAGAAGATCTGAATATGAGACAGCGCAGATGGCTAGAGCTAATCAAGGACTATGACATGGAGATTCACTATCACCCAGGAAAAGCGAATGTAGTCGCTGATGCTCTTAGTCGCAAGACCTATTGTCATGCCCTGTTCTTATCGACCCTGCCACCTGAATTGAAGAAAGAGATTGAAGATCTTCATCTTGAGATAGTACCCCAGGGGTTGTTGCATGAACTTCGTATCGAGTATAATCTCACCGAGCGAATTCGTGAAGCTCAAAAGAGTTGTGAAGAAATGGAGTACATTCGTGGGTTGATGAAGCTAGGCTACAGCCCCGAATTCAGAGAAGATGAGCATGGAACCATCTGGTTCAAGGATAGAATCTGTGTGCCCAGCAACCCTGCTTTGCGTAAGGAAATCCTGTCAGAGGCACATGACTCTAAGTATTGCATCCATCCCAGTGGTGCAAAGATGTATCAAGATGTGAAGAAGCATTTCTGGTGGAAAGGCATGAAGTCAGACATTGCAAGACATGTGGTCGAATGCAACATCTGTAACAGAGTCAAGGCCGAACACAGAAGGCCCGCTGGATTACTCAAACCACTCGATGTTCCTGAATGGAAGTGGGAAAGCATATCCATGGACTTTATCGTGGGATTACCTAGATCTCAACAAGGTCATGACTTTATATGGGTAATAGTCGATCGTCTGATGAAGGTAGCACATTTTATACCAGTCAGAACTTCGATACGTGCAGAGCAGTTGGCAGATTTGTACATCAAGGAGGTTTTGAGGCTCCATGGAGCTCCCAAGAGTATTGTGTCGGATCGTGGACCACAATTCATGTCCCGATTCTGGCAAGCTCTTCACGAGTCCATTGGGACTGACCTTGATTACAGCACTGCTTATCACCCGCAAACAGATGGTCAGACAGAAAGGTTGAATCAGATTCTAGAAGATATGCTTCATGCCAGTGTTCTCAAATATGGAACAGATTGGGAGAAGTGTCTGTCGTTTGCTGAGTTCTCTTACAACAACAGCTACCAGGCAAGTGTCAAGATGTCACCCTTCCAGGCTCTTTATGGCAAACCATGTAGAACCCCGTTGATGTGGAACCACCCAGGCGAAAGAGCAGTCTTTGGCCCCGCCAAGATCAAGGAAGCCGAAGAAGGAGTAGCTCAAGTCAGAGAGAACCTGAGGATCGCCCAAAGCCGACAGAAGAGCTATGCCGACAAAAGGCATCGAGACCTTGAGTTCGAAGTTGGGGATTTTGTCTACCTCAAAGTGTCTCCACTTCATGGTACCGTCAGATTCCACGTAAAAGGAAAGTTGGCCCCAAGATATGTTGGACCATATCGTATCTGTTAGAGAGTTGGGAAGCTTGCATACAAGCTTGAACTCCCGAGTTAACAGGAGTACACCCTGTTTTTCATGTCTCACAGTTACGCAAGTGCTTAAGGATACCAGAAGAGGAAGCAGTCACCACTGATGTGCTGGATATCCAGGATACTCTTGAGTACAAGGAGCACCCAATCAAGATCTTGGGTTATGACACCAAAGAGACCCGAAGCAAGTCTATCCCTATGTGCAAGGATCAATGGAGCAATCACTCTGAACGTGAGGCAACGTGGGAAGATGAGAATCAACTTCTGCTACAGTATCCTTACCTCTTCGAAGGGTATGACACCTCTTAAATCTCGAGGATGAGATTCCAATGAGGGGGAAGGACTGTAACAACCCGAAAATTCGAACTACAAAATTTTTCGATAAAACCCTGAGTGATGTGGTGCGATATGTCATCATCTACCCCTTACATATGCATCAACCCTAGCATGTCATGCATGGCATTCATATGTTGCAAATTAATTAACATCTCATAACAATGCTCTATGTTCACATGTTACGTTTTAATGTTTTAATTGTTCAATCATCATGTTGCATTAAAAAGAGTGAGTTGGATTCTTATTTGGTTTATGAGTTGAATAATAAAAATGAAAACATAATATTTATTTTGACAAATAAATATTAAGGGAATAATACCCTAGCCTTATTTGGGCCATGTATGCTCACTATTTTTGTTGCACAAATTAGCACACCATATATATATAAGTATATATAAAAATGTATTTGAAAATGAAAAAGAAAAAGAAAAGGAAAAAGAAAAGAAGGAATCGGCCCGAGCAGCCCAGCCGGCCCGGCCTGCACACGCTCGCCCGCGCTCGCCGCGCGACCGCGCGCTGCACAGCCGGCCCAGCAAGGCGGCCTGCACGCGCTCGCCCGCACGCTCGCCCGCGCGACCGCGCGCTGCGCGGCCCAGCAGGGCAGCAGGCCTAGCAAGGACCCGCGTACGCCCGCGCGCCACGCCGTTGCCAATGAGTCGCTGACGATGGGGCTCCGCAGTGGGACCCACATGTCATCGCGCCCGCTGAGGTCACCCGACCGGCCGCGCGCGCTCGCGTCAGCACTGTTCCCTCGCGTCGCCTCGAAGCAACCTGCCTCGACCGCTCGATTCCGTGTCGCCCCGCATCGACGCGCGCCCACAAGCCACCTGGACCGACCAGCCCGCGTAAAGTGCCCACGGCCGCAGGCAAGATTCTCCGCGCGCGTGCGCACCTGCGCTGTCACCGTAGTGTAACGCTGCCGCCGTGAAGAGCTTTGACACCCAGCGCTACCTAGCCCCCTCTCGCTGCTCTCTGGACCCAGATCGAGCCTCAGCTGCTGACATGGACATCCCTTGGCCGCTCGATCAAGCAGAAGCCATGATCGACCATCTGTCGGCTACGTACCTCCGCGTTCGCCCTATAAAGCAAGCACCCCCGGCACCCTAGGGTTCCCAGGCGGCCGCCACCGCTCTGGTGGAGCCCAATTCCATCTTGCCAGCCTCGATTGGAGAAAAGCTGAAGGAAGGGGGAAGAAAGGAGTCAGGGAAGGAGAAGAAGCCGCCGCCGAAATTGGGGAGGAAGACCGTCGACTCAGAGCCGCCGCTGCTGCATTGGGAGCAGGAAGGAGGAGCAGTACCACGAGCCAGAGCCGCTTGGACTTGTACCGTACCTCCATCCTCTTCGACCCGTCGGTGAGCACCGCCATTGCCGCTCTCTCGAACCCTCCGCCGTGCTGCTGGCCATGGCGCTCCGCCGTGAGCGCGTAGGCCTAGGTCACTACCGACCTCACTGGACACACCCGCACACACACACGAGACTAGCCGAGCCTCCTTGGACCATGGCATCAAGAGGATGCCAGAATGGAAGCCGCCCAGTTCGTCACCGCGCTCCAAGCGCCGCCGTGGCGAGATCACCCAGCCGCCTTTTCGTTGAGCCTCGACCTCCATTGTTTCCGGATCTGCGCTCGCCTTGATGAGACGGACCCCGTGCGCACCCTAGCTTCGCGTTTGCCTCGCCAGAGCACCGACCCGAACCACCTTGTTGTCGACGTGTCAGTACGTTGCCGCTCCAGAACGCCGCCGTTCACCGTTGTTTCCTGCCACCTTCGACCACCCTCGAGGAGCAAGAAGAAGTTGGGAAGCTCCGCCATGACGAGCTGCATCGATTGGGCAAGGAGATGGAGACCGTGGACCCTCTCGGAGTGCCGTTGCCGTGCACCGAGGACCTGTCGAAGCTCCGCTGTAGGAGTTGCTACCCGCGCGGACTCCGCCGTGTGTTTTGGTCACCGCCGACACCTCGAGCAGGTGCTGCGTGACTCCAATCGCCCATCTACGCCACCAATTGGAGCTAGTGACTCGGTGTGAAGTGTACATCGAGCGTCGTCGCCATCGAGCCGCCGTCCGCCGTAGAGCTCGTCACCGAAAGCAAAGCTGCCGCCCTGAAGCCCATCAACGTGACCGTCGTGAAGTCCTGAAACCGATGGGCAGATTAATGGCGCCAGAGATCCATTGTGGAACTAGGAATCGAGGGTTTCCCCGCCTCGCCGAGGAGGAACCCCGCGCTCGAGCCGATCTCGTCCGAGACGGATCACGCGCTCGAACCAACCCTCGAGTTTGACCCTTCAACAAACCGACCCTCGAGCACCGAGCACCACAGTTCCGCTGAAGAACCGCTGTGGACTTGACCCTCGCGCGGAGTCTGCCGCGTGAATAGGTCGCTGCAGGTGCAGTGTAGGAGTGCAAGGCAACCCTAATTACACTCCCGAGCCCAGCCAAGACTTGGATTCGAGCAGAGACGGGCTGCCGTCGAGCACCGTCACCCTTGAGCCACTGTCCGTCGTAAAGCACATCGCCGGAACCAAGCTCCTGACTTGATGACCACCTACGTGTCCGCCTTGGCGACCCGAGGATGATGCACGGGTTAGCGAAGTCCTGGAGCGGCCCTCGCCGGATATTTAGCCCCGTCGTAACCGGCCGAGCACCACTGTAGAAGCAGGGCAGTTTTCCGTCTTCGACCATACCCCTCAAGAGCATACCCCTCGAGAGCATACCCTCGAGACCATACCCCTCGAGACCTAACCCTCGAGACCGTAACCCCTCGAGACCGTAACACCTCGAGACTATACCCTCGAGAGTATACCCCTCGAGACAGTATCCCCGGGACCATACCCCTCGAGAGCATACCCCTCGAGAGCATACCCTCAAGACCATACCCCTCGAGACCTAACCCTCGAGACCGTAACCCCCGAGACCGTAACCCCTCGAGACCGTACCCCTCGAGACCTAACCCTCGAGACCGTAACCCCCGAGACCGTACCTCTCGAGACCGTAACCCCTCGAGACTGTACCCTCGAGAGTATACCCCTCGAGACAGTATCCCCGAGACCATACCCCTCGAGACCATATCCGTCGAGACCGAACCCCTCGAGACCATACCCCTCGAGCCCCTTTTTGTTTTCAAAAAATGGTTAAATCTTTGAATATTCATAACTAATTCATACGAGCTCAGAAAATTATGATCCACATATCCAAATTTTCTATAAATCAAGCCCTATCTATCTAGGCTATGTTTGAGTGCTTTTGGATCTTCTATTTTGCATTCATTCTTTGTGCTTTTCTATAGGGGTCGCTTCCGCAACCGTTAAATCTCGTTACAGGCTCGAGCGAGGACAAGTCTGATGACAGTGACTACCAGGAGAAGTCCGACAGCTACGTCAGTGAAGGTGCCACACACCATCCAACCTCGTAGATCCCATTACGCATGGCAATTATAGTATGGCTAGTGCTTTAAATTCATGTTGCTATAATGCTATGCCTGAGCTAGGACTGCATGATAGAGTATTTATTTGATGAGCCCTAACTTGTTGTAAACTATCACCTGCTTACCCGCTGTTATGATAGCCACCTGCTTATCTGCTATACTTATATTTCTATACTTCACTCGCTTACATTTTGATGCGACGTGATGAACCCGGGGAAGGCCTGGAGGGTGCCAGGCTGGATGTTTGAGTTGATGTTTCAGTTGGCATGTGAGCTGATGATGTTGTATTCGGGTTTGGGGTGGAGCTTACGGCAGGGAGTAGGGTGAGGGTTGAGTCGATCGAGCCGGGATCTACGACGAGCTTTTGGAGCATGTCTTGCCAGGGAATGGTTCTGGACATTCCCATGAGAGGAGCCTGTGGCGGGCTAATAAGATGTGATGGTGGTCCTTGGGTGTGATCCTCTGAGAGGTGGAGCCCGGGATGAAGGTGCCATGGTAGCACGTTAAAGATAAACCCTGATGAAGATATCCCGGTTTGGTCAAATCTAGGAACTGTTGCGCTGGTATCCAGACCTAGGAATCTCTTACTTTCCACTCGCTCTCCATGGGAGGGGAGACGGCCGAACCGCTGGATAGGTCGATGCCACTACTGCTAGGCGAGAAGTGATAGGAAGGTATATGCATGGGATGGAGCTAACACCCTACCGAGACGATCATGGCACCCCCTTCGGGAGTGGGTACATGACATGGCATCCTCTACGGGAGCGGATACATGCTCTCTTCACAGTTCCAGTGATCCAGTGCTGGATGGTAGAGTGGCATCGCCTATGGCAGTAGGCGCCCGAAATCTGCCTAGGTGCGCGCGTGCATCGATGATGGTTATCTGGTGGATTAGTGAAACCTCTGCAGAGTGTATGGTTGATCGATCGATACATATGCCGTATCTTCGGCTATGGACCTTTCCTATGTTTCGCATGCACCGGACTAGTGAGTGGAGTGTTCTACCTTCCTCTGAGTGTGATTTCCGGCCGTGAGCCAGTTTGAGGGCTGCGGGCCGTTGAGGCAAGCCAAGAGGGAGTTGGCTTGTCGACCAGAGTCTGAGAGGGTGTTGGGGGAGATGAGATGATGTTACAGATATGGATGGAGATAGATGAAAGGAATGGGTTTGTGTTTAAAACTTGTTTATTATACTATTGTTTTATATAGAACAATTCATAGGAAAACCCCAGCCTTATAGGTTCCTTTTGAGATATCCTTATTTTTGCATCCACTTCCACAAAGCAATGCATAGGATGGGAGTGTGGCCAGTACAAATCATACTAAAAATTTGGTTTCAGGTTCAAGGAGTGAGTACTCATCTGGGGAGTACAGCGATTGAGGGTTTCGTGTCTACGCTCAAGTTGAAGAGAAGAAGATAGCTTCCGCACCTCAAGCTTTTACTGTTATGCTGCATGAACTCTGATTCCGCCCTGTGGCGATGTAATAAGTTATTGTAACTCCCTCTATTTGCTCTCTTTTGTTCGATGTATGGATTATGGATTCAACTATTATCGGGTAATGTGATTTAAATGGTCATATTACACTCCGACACTGTGGATTTCCCTTCACGAAAATCAAGGTCGTTTCACTGAATCAGTAGCTTCAATGTCAGTAAGGACAGGTAGAGTATCATACACTGGAGAGTAATCAGGGTTATATGGCTTCAATTGGCTGATATGGAACACAGGGTGTATCTGAGAATCCTCCGACAGATCAAGGCGATATGCAACTTTGCCCACTCGAGCCAGAACTATATATGGTCCATAGAACTTGAATGACAGTTTTGGGTAGGGTCGATTAGCCACACTTGACTGAGTATAAGGTTGTAACTTTAGGAGGACCTTGTCACCAATGCTGAGTTCATAGTGTGTTCTCTTCTTGTCTGCTGACATTTTGAACTTGTTCTGAGCTCTAGTGAGATGCTCCCGTAGGGACTACAACTGTTGTTCATGGTTTTGCACTTGTTCTGCCACTGACAGACTTGTGGATGGTGGTATAGCAGGTACTAGGCCCAAATCTGGTTCATAACCATATAGTGCTTGGAATGGTGTGGAACCCAGAGAGGAATGGACTAATGTGTTGTACCATAGTTCGGCCAAAGATAGCCAAGATTTCTAGGTTTTTGGTGCCTCATGGACTGCACACCTCAAGTACATTTCCAGGCATTGGTTTACGCTTGCTGATTGGCCATCAGTCTAAGGGTGATATGCAGTACTGTACTTG
The DNA here is from genome assembly GCA_023333625.1 of Bothriochloa decipiens. Classification (NCBI taxonomy): domain Eukaryota; kingdom Viridiplantae; phylum Streptophyta; class Magnoliopsida; order Poales; family Poaceae; genus Bothriochloa; species Bothriochloa decipiens. The sequence goes on along the minus strand of CM041630.1, from coordinate 52,968,266 downwards.
AGATCTACCTTGTAAAGGTCAAAGAGTTCCTTCCAAAATTTGCTAACAAAGATGGTGTCCCTGTCTGTAACTATGGTTTTGGGTAAGCCATGTAGTTTCACTATGTTGTGAAAGAATACATTGGCTATAGTCACAGCAATGTAAGGATGCTTAATGGGGCAGAAAATGAGCATACTTTGTAAGTCTGTTGACCACCATTAATATGACACTGTACCCTTCAGACTTTGGCAACCCCTCTATAAAATCCATTGTCAGGTCCTCCCAGATTCCTGTAGGCACATGTAGTGGTTGCAGGAGTCCCATAGGGTGTTGTAGAGAGTGTTTAGCATGTTGACATACATTGCACTGTTTAACAAAGTTTTCAACATCTGTTTTCATGCCTTTCTAGCTAAAGTGCCTCTTGAGCCTATGATAGGTTGCTGCTTGACCAGAATGGCCACCTAGTGCACTAGAGTGACAAACAGAGATGAGTTTAGTCTGGAGTGCAGAATTGGCACCAATCCATACCTTGCCTTTATACCAGATGAGTCCTTGTTCCAGAATGTAGCCTTGAGTGTCTGGACTAGATACAGCTAACCGCTTGAAAAGGGATTGAGCATGTGTGTCAGTGGCATAAGAATTGAGCACTTCCTGCACCCAGGCTGGCTGAACAGAGGAAACTGCTTGGATTGCCATCATGTGGCTTACTGTAGACAGAGCATCAGCAGCTATGTTGTCTTTGCCCTTCTTATAGACAATTTTGAACTAGAGTCCCATCATTCTAGCCATGGCTTTTCTTTGGATCTCTGAGTGCAGATTCTGTTGAGTAAGATAGGCCAAAGACTTATGGTCAGTCTGGATGATAAACTCTCCCCTTTCTAGATAATGCCTCCATTTGTGCACAGCCATGATTAGGGCCAAAAACTCCTTCTCATAAATACTCAGAGCTTTGTGTTTCTCTCCCAATGCCTTACTCAAATAGGCCACAGGATGACCCTTCTGCATCAAGACTGCCCCAATGCCACTATGACAAGCATCTGTTTCCACAGTGAATGGTATTTGAAAATTTGGCAGACTCAAGACTGGAGTGCTGGTCATGGCATGTTTCAACTTCTCAAAAGCAGTTTGGGCTTGAGGATTCCAAGCAAAGGACTTAAGTTTGAGGATGTTTGTCAATGGTTTAGCTATGATCCCATAGTCTTTCACAAATTTCCTGTAGTACCCTATGAGGCCTAGAAATGCTCTCAAATCAGTCATGGATTGTGGCACATGCCATTTGAACATGTCCTCAATTTTGCTTTTATCAGTGGACACCCCTTGAGCAGATATAATGTGTCCAAGATACTCCAAATGGTCTTGAGCAAATGTGCACTTTGATTCTTTGAGGTACAATTTGTGTTTCCTGAGAGCCTCAAAGACCAATTCTAAGTGTTCTAGATTTTCTTCTAAGATGGAGCTGTAGATCAGAATATCATCTAGGAAGACCATAACAAACTTCCTGAGAAAAGGCTTCAGTATTTCATTCATAACACACTAGAATGTAGCAGGGGCATTAGTCAAACCAAAAGGCATCACTTTGAAGTGGTAATGGCCTTGATGAGTTTTGAATGCAGTCTTGAACTCATCCTCAGGTAACATCCTGACTTGATGGTACCCTGCTCTCATGTCTAACTTGGTGAAGAACTTTGCTCCAGCCAATTCATCCAGAATTTCATCAATTATGGGCATAGGAAATCTATTCTTGATTGTAATGTCATTCAGTTTCCTGTAATCTACACAAAAGCGCCAGGACCCGCCGTCAATTGTCTACTGCTCTGGCCGACCGCCAGCTACCGGCCGCCAGCAGTGGACTCCGATCCCACGCGCCGAGGAACGCTAGCTCTGAATACCAACTGTAAGGCCCGAAGCAGCGGCGGGTCACGGCAACGTGAGCGCTAGACAGCAGTGATTCTCCGGAACCCTGACGACGGCGAGGCAAGCCCCTTCGCCTTGGCGTTCGTGATTGTATTACTTAAGTTCGATAATGTCCTAAGCGCTACAGAGTCAGCACTTATGTGCGTTACAGAGATTGGCCAATGGGCCCCACATGTCATACACTGATAACTCAAAAAGTAAACTACTCCAATAAGCTAGCTCAAACGGGTTACAGCTTCTCCAGACGACGTCACTCCTGGGTTGTTCCTCCTCCAGGTGTGACATTTTTTTACTTGAAAAAGAGGGTGGTGTGATTGAGCAATTCGTTTCAAACCCGGCACACACTTGTACACATGAGCAGCACTTGGATTGATAAATTTATGAAGTACTGTGTCAGATTGGCACTTTCATCTTCTCTTGGCCTTTTGTGGTTTTTACAGATTTTTTTCTTGATCAACAAAACTAGGATTCACCAAGAGTTTCAGCTAATGCTGCATTCCAAATTGGGGTATTTGTTTCCACGAGACAACAGTATAATGGTATTTCCTGAAGGAAAGAGTGCTGCATCTTAGCGTTTGTCTGGCAAATGCCAAAATAAACAAGAGAAGGGTAATATATCTATGATACATCCACATGGTAACATTTCTGCATCGGCCACATGTTCAGGTAAAGGTAATCAATCAATAGTACTACAACATTCTTCACATTTTCGAGCAAAGAAAGAGGATATCGAGCAAAGAAAGAGGGCTTTAGCTTCGGGAGGGGGCAGTATTGCAGGAGGCATACTGTAATCCTAACCCATATTTCTGATGCCAAAAGCTCAATTGCTCAAACTTGAGATGATCTTAGTGAGTAATGTCTTTCAACCCTGTGCTGGCTCTTTTTCCCCTTGAATCTTCTGTACCATTTCAGTGGATGGTCTAACTTTTGACTGCCCCAAGCTTAAGTTTTAGATAGCCCAATCTGAACATATGCTGAAATGCATGTGGCCTATGGGGCCTCTGTTGTGTGCTAGAGCTATTCCATGAAATACTTGCTTGAAGTATGAAGTATTTGCTCATTTTGCCTCTACTTCTATTACTATGCAAATTTCTGTGGTAAGGCTCGCTGGGTCTCCATACAATTTTTTTTTTCTACAAAGCAGATCCATCGACCTATTCAAGTTTCCTGGTTTGCTGCTGTTTTATACAGGCTATCAGACAATCAAGATCAGTAATCTCCTAAGTAAAAACACACACACACACACACACACAGCCCAAGAGATATGGACATGGAAATGAAGGAAGTTACAAGTCTTTTGCGTTTTGCACTTGTGCCACATGCAGGAAACTCTCAGATTATTTTCGGACCAACAACCTCTAGGATTTGAAGTCATAGTTCTGCAGAAGAAACTCTGTTGCCACTTACTGTAAGTCCTCACAATTTTCATAATCCAATTATCTCTGACTCTTCAGCGAAACATAGGTTCAGAAGAAGAATCATGTCTCTCTATTTTCTTGTACTTATAACACCTTACTCGATCAGTTGCTGGATCAGAAGGCTCTGAATAACATTTATCTAGTTAATATCTTTGCTCTACTGCCTATGCTACACTGAACATCACTAAATAGCAATCAGCTGGCTGGCTTCTACACACGGCACCACATGGCTGGAATTGTGGCACGACATCGCCATGGTGCTAAGGAAAGCCTGCTCTAGCTCAGCAGAGGCGCCTCTGCTGAGCAGACACATTGTGTACTCCATGACCACCGCATTGCAGGGGAGCGTGATCCTGCCATCGCCGCCTGTGAAGCCGAACTCTTCCTGTGACATTTGCAGGAGCTCCCCGAAGACCGTGGTGCCAAGGCACGCCAGCGGCACCTCGAACCGCACGCCGTCGACCGTGTACACCGCGCAGTGGCCCTTGCTTGCCACAGAACTGCAGCACTCGTTGGCTTCCTTTGCTGCCGCCGCCCAGGTGAGGCGCTTCCTTCCTTGTGCAGCCATCCTCTGCCACTTCTTGGCCAGATGAGCAATCCTCTTGGCGCTGATCATGGCTGGTTGTTGGTTTTTTCCTCCTTTCTGGATGGAAGCTGGAGAGCTGAGACTTCAGTTTGTGACTTTGCTGTGTTTTAGTTTGCTTGTGAAGCTGCAAGGAATGATGTTTAGAGGCCACCTGACGCTGAATATATAGCTCGCTCGACTGCTGGAGCGAAATGGTTGGGCAAGGGACAAGGCCATGAGCACGGTGAGTGCGATGTTGCAAGACGCATCTGCGGGCACGATTGGGATGTGATTCTGATGTGGCCAAGTATCTAGCACATGTTGCTGCCGTACGTGGTGCGTTTTCGGTGCTTGGATTGGAGCCATGCCGAGCGGTGTTGTGGGGAAGCGGCACGATGACCCCATGTTTGTTGTGTCATCAGAGAAGATAAATGAGGATTTCTTGTCTCCATTCAGACTGAAAACAAGGGATGCCCACAGCAAAATGAGGACAAGGATGCATGGACTGTGTCTCAATCAGAAGGCAATGGCATTGAGCGAAATAGAGCTCACATGACGTGCTACTGATCCAGCTGCAGACCGCAAGTTGAAGAGGCGATAAAGCTGTTGAGGAACTTTCAGATATCTTGAGATAGAATATATATAATTTGTACTGCCAATTTGGACCCAGTCTACATGTCCTCTTCATGGCCCATGAGGCATAGCAGTAGGGCAGCCAAATGTGACATCCTAGACACTCAGACATTGCTACTGGTGGATCCAACAAGAGTGCCAAACAAATGGCCCCAGAGCAATCTAATCAATACCACACACTGTTTCCTCCTTGCAGCATTGCATGTTCTAAATCGTGGGCTTGTCTAAGGAATTGCTATGCTCTTTCTTCTCCTTCGTTCTCACCTATAAATGCATCATCCTAGCAGCAACTCTTTATCAGTCCATTAGCCTAGCTGAACACCACCTGATACAAAGTTCCCTGAATTTTAGTCACGAAAGGAGAGCCGCAACCACGGTCAGTTCCAAGAGACTTGTGCAAATGGCAAGGAAGTGGCAAAGGATAGCCACCCTTACCAGGAAGAGGGTCATGCCGATCCCTGCAAAAGAAAGCGAAGGATCGTGCAGCACTTCGGCATCGGTGGCTGGCAAAGGACATTGCGTTGTATACTCAGCTGACGGGCAGCGGTTCGAGGTCCCGCTGGTGTACCTTGGCACGGTGGTCTTCAGCGAGCTCCTAATGCTGTCACAAGAAGAGTTTGGGTTTGCAAGCGACCATGGCAAAATCACACTGCCCTGTGATGCAGTGGTGATGGAGTATGTGATGTGTTTGCTTGGAAGAGATGCCTCTGAAGAGGTTGTGAGAGCGTTCTTGAGCTCCATGGCCAGGCCATGCCACACTATCAGCGTCATGGCACCGTGCAACCAGCGGCTAGCCGTTTGTGTATGACTTAATATCTCTGATGATGTATATAATTATTTTTTCGTTAAGGTTGTACTAGAATCATAGGGGATTGTATGAAATGAAAAACGGATTATATGCCAAATCTTACCCGTGTTTGCAGTCCTGGTGACTAGATTCTTGGTTTGTTTTCTATCTGATGTTTTGAACTCATCTTGTTTAATGAATAGCAGGGACTCGTCCGGTCCAAAAGAAGATTACTATTGGTCGGGTATATGTTGAACCATTTTAATATTATAAGTAAATTTACTATAAATAGTTTTAATAGGTATGATTCTAAATATTAATGACAATTATTTTTCATAGTAAGTGTTCGTATTTTTTAATATACTTTGGTTAAGTTAATATGGTTTAACTTAGCATTGTAACTAGAAGTTCATTCTTTCAAATAATGTTTGTTGAAGCACGACCAAGGTGATTGGTCAGTGCTGCTAGGGTCGATGCTACACAGCCGTTCCACTACATCGACCTCACGCTCGCACCCCTACTGCAGTACTGCACCGATGGCTGATGGAACCCAAGGTATGTGATCCCTAATGTTATCTGTTGTGTTCATTGTGACTAGACTAGATCTTCCCTTTGCGATGATCTCGATCTAATAGCAACCTCTCATATTTTTATTTTGAACAAACACCCTCGTAGATGATTTGAAGTCAGAGTTCTGCAGATTAAACTCTTTTGCCATGTAATGGAAGTAGTCCTCACAATTTTCATAAGCCAATTATACCCAGGGAAACATATAAAAGCAGTCCCTCTACCTTCTTGTACTTGATTTCTAGCTTCTTGTACTTGTAACACCTTACTTGATCAGTTGCAGCCTTGCAGGATGAGAAGGCTCTGAATAATACTAATCTATTTAACATCTTTGCTCTACTAGTACTATCTACACTACACTGAACAGTACTAAACAACAATCTGCTGGCTGGTTTCTACACACGGCGCCACACGGCTGGCATAGTGGCACGACATCGCCATGGTACTAAGGAAAGCTTGCTCTAGCTCGGCAGAAGCGCCTCTCCTGAGCAGACACATGGCGTACTCCATCATCGCCGCGTCGCAGGGGAGCGTGATCCTGCCATCGCTGCCCGTGAAACCAAACTCTTCCTGTGACATTTGCAGGAGCTCCCCAAAGACCACGGTGCCAAGGCATGCCAGCGGCACCTCAAACCGCACGCCGTCGGCCGTGTACACTGTGCAGTGGTCCTTGCTCGCCATGGAACTGCAGCACTCGTCGGCTTCCTTTGCTGCTGCCGCCCAGGTGAGGCGCTTTCTCCCTTGTGCAGCCATCCTCTGCCACTTCTTGGCCAGATGAACAATTCTTTTGGCGCTGACCATGGTTGGTTGTTGGCTTTTTCCTTCTTCTTTCTGGATGGAAGCTGGAGAGCTAAGACTTCAGTCTGCTACTTTGCTGCGTTCTAGTTTGCTTGTGAAGCTGCAAGTGATGATGTTTAGAGGCCACCTGACCCTGAATATATAGCTCACTCGAATGCTCGGGGGAAATGGTTGGGCAAGGGACAAGGCCATGAGCACAGTAAGTGCGATGTTGCAAGACGCGTGTGCGGGCACGATTTGGTGCGCCTGGTGCCGGTCGTGGTGTGCTTTCGGTGCTTGGATTGGACATCACCCATGCTTGTGTCGTGGGGAAGCAGCACGAGGACCCCATGTTTGTTGGGGCCAACGTTGTAACACCCTAGATTTTCCAATATAAAAAAATAGGCAAAATGATTTTTGGGTAAATAAATAGTGTGCAAAATAAATGTTTTTATGAAAATGAGGTGGAATCATGGTAGAAACATGCTTGAGCATCCATGCTGGTGCATATTTTTCCTGTGTGGTGTTTGAATTTGATTTAGAATTTAAAATTTATTTGAATTTGCATTTGAAATGATTTAAATAAATAAAAACAATTTCTTTTCTCCTTCCCTCCTTTCGGCCCGGCAGCCTGAGCGGCCCAACCGGCGCCCGCGCCGTCTCTCCGCGCGCGGCCTGCTTCTCTCTCCATCATGGGCCGGGGGTCGCCAGCCCAGCAAGCCGCGCCCGCGCATGCGCCGCTCTCCATCTTGGGCCGGCAGGCCGAGGCCCATCATGATGCCGCATCCGCAGTCCGCGTTCTCTCCTTCCTTGCTCTGGCTGACAGGTGGACCCCGCGTCGCTTCCTTCTACCTCCGACCAGACTCGGGCTCGGGACATCGAGTCGAACTCGACACCGACCCGCACCACCGCGCGGCCGTTCGTCCGGACTTCGGGCTATTTAAGAAATTAAACAGCGCCGCAACTCCTATCCGCAACCCTAGCGTCAGCCGCCTTCGCGCGAGTCACCGCAACGCCTCGAAACCCTAGTAGCCATTGTCGCCGCCGCCGGAGTTCGGAATCCGCCGCGACCGTAGCGCATTTAGTGGGATAAGTTCCTCTCCGAGCTCGAGTTGGATTCCCTGAACACGCGGGTGCCCTCAATTTGGATCGAGCCGCTCAATTCTGCTGTGAATTGACGCCCGCAGGTCGCCGCCGTCCGCCGTCGACCGTCAAGAGCTCGCCACCGGTCATCTCAAGTTCCATCTTCCCCTCTGGTATACTCATCTTGATCCCCTGTGTCGTTTGACCGCGTTTCCGAGTAGTATGGTAGGCCGTAGCGCTCGGCTGGTGAACGCCGACGAGCTCGCCGCCGCCGTTGCCGGCCACGGGCCATCCTTGACTTGCTCGGGTCGTCATCTTCGTGCTCTTCGTGATCGTCTCGATCTCCTCAGTCGATTGGTCAAAGCCCGGTGTCAAGCAGAGGTCTGTAGCGCCAGATCGATAAACTCCGGCGAGTTTCATCGTCGCCCAGGTCCGCCGCCGTGTCGAGCGTCGTCTCCGACGAGCCCGACGGACCAGACCGATCTGAGCCGTTCATCCTGAGACGGATGGCCAGAAACAGCCCGTACCCCTTCGCGGGGTATTTTTGCAGAAAACCCCTAGCCTTCTGGCTATTTAATTAAGAGTCCTTAGCACATTCAGCAGAATACGTGTTCACTGTTGGAAAACGTATCTTCTGTTCAACAGATCTGAAATACGCTTTGTTCTTTAGAAAGCATATTTTCCTTATAACTGCTCCCTGAATACGTTTTCTTTTCTGAAAAACGTATTTTCCCGTTTCAGTTTTAGAATACGTTTTTACTTATTTACAGTTTTGCCATTATTTTTAAGGCTTATAACTTTCACGTTTTAACTCTGTTTTGGTCTGTTCAAATTGTGTTAGGTTCATAATTTCACAATCTACGCAGTAGTGCTACTGTTGGCATATTTTGGAAACTTTATATTTTAATCTATATCTAAAGTATTTATTTATCTATAGAAAATCTTCGGAAAATCATAACTTCGCCGTTATAACTCCGTTTTCAGTGAACTTGACGTCTGTGTGATCGTAGAAACAAGTAGAATAGTTTTATAAATATTTTATTCTGTTTTGATGATATTGGTGTACTGCTCCTCTAATAACTCTTTGTTTGCTTCGTGTATGTATGCCCGATTGGATTGTCTGGTGTTGATGGTTAATGTCGAGTTCAGACGGTAAGGGTTTTATTGAGCCAAGTTATTTCGAGGATCAGCAGGACCAGCAAGATTTTGTGAATCAAGGCAAGTATAGCATGGATCTTCCTTGTTACCTATTCACTATAATAACAATGTATTTGCATGAGTCCGTTTGATGACTTAGAGGTTATAACTAACTTTGATATCCTGATTCCTTGAACCTTTTGGGTGCATTGGGTAGCAATGATGCTAGCGCTTAATGATATCATGATCTTGTGGCTTGATGAGTATTTGTGCCATGAACAGTAAAAATGACTTTTAACCACCTGAGGATTAATCAGTAACGTACCTTCCGGGATTTATAGTATAGCTGTGAGAGCTATATGACTCTGGCTTTAGCTCAGTATGAATACCTTTTCTAGCATGTTAGTGGTTCCCTTTATGGCGCAAGGGGGGTGTGTTTCGGGTTGGGTGTAGTTGGACCTCTGTCTGTATGAGTATAGGCTGCGGTCGTGTGCCATCAGAAGGGGGATACTACATCCATAGGGCACAGAAACCTCAGCGGCCCTAACATGTTAGACGAACCTTTGAAAGGCTTCATAGTGAACCCTGCCGGCTTTCCTTAGTAGTGAGCTAAGAGGTCGACGGGCCTCGGACGAAAGGGCAATTCACGGCTCACAGTGAAAGTGTACACCTCTGCGCAGAGTTTAATAAACTGGTATACTAGCCTTACTCAAGGACACGAGCGGCCTTAGAACTCCTTACACTAATGATGATCTCTCTTGTCATGTTAAATTGTTCATGTTTTTGCTGTTATATTTACTATTCATTTCTGTTATATTGATCATGATGGTTTTGGGAAACACTTGCTACCTTGATGCTGCTTAACTGATCAACTTAATTAATTTATAAAAGCTAAATGCAGACAAACAATGTCAGCCTATTGAGCTTCATTAACCCGTGTTGTGCTTTCTGAGTACGGTTGTGTACTTACGCTTGTTTTACTTTCATTTTTGGAAACCCCGGATGGGTAACAGATGAAGGTTGGAGTGAGAGCTATCGGGATGAGTACTAGGCTTGGTGTTCACCAATCGACGTGTCTCTGTGGGAAGCTTCCACTATGAAGTTATCTTAGACTTTATTGTTTATGCGCAAGACTCTGTAAAAAAAATAATAATTTGATATGTAATAAACAGGGTGATGATACTCTTATAATTTATCCTCTTATATGTGCGACTGTTCTTAGGGCGTATATAAGGCTATATATATATTTTATTTTTATCCTTAAAAATGGAGCGTGACAAACGTGAAGAGTGAGGGCCAGAATTGGTCAGCTGTCAGTTGTGTTTGTCAGATACATCGGCATGCTTACAGCAAAGTGATGACCGGAAAGCATGGATTGAGTGTTTCAATCAGATGGATGTGCTACACTGCAGGAATAATAATAGTACAGAACTGCAAGAAGCTGCTGCGTAATGGAGCTCACATGATTTGTAGTGATCCATCTGCAGACCGCAAATTGAAGTGGAGATAAGCTGTCTAGGCGTCTAGCAAGTTGTCTGGCACGCTGGACAGAGACTTAATCCGGTTGCTCAGAGACAATTTGCTGTGGGCACAAAAAACTTTCAGATATCTTGTGGCAAGATGTATATAACAATTGGTACTGACAGTTTGGACCCAAACTACATGTGGTCAGCATGGCCCACGAGGCATTGCAGTATGGCAGCACATTGTGATATCCTAGCAACCCAGGCATTGCTACTGGTGGATCCAATAGGTGCCAAACAGATGGCCCAGAGCAAAACCACATACTATTTTCTCCTTGCAGCAATGCATGTTCAGAGCTCGTGGGGTTGTCTCTAGACAGCCCGAGTTGCTAGGTCACTTGGACAGTTGGACCGCATACTCTTCTGTTTCTCATCAGTTCTTTCTCATCTGTATATGCATCAGCTTAGCACCAACTCTTCATCAGTCCGTCAGCAAGCTAAGCATTACACCTAGCTGAACACCACCTGATACAAAGGCTCTCTAAATTGGTCAGGGAAGGAGAGCCAGCAATCATGATCAGTGCCAAGAGACTTGTGCAAATGGCAAGGAAGTGGCAAAGAATAGCCACTCTTACGAGGAAGAGGATCATGCTGATCCCAGCGAAAGAAAGTGAAGGATCGTGCAGCAGTTCGACGTCAGTGGCTGGCAAAGGACACTGCGTCGTGTACTCGGCAGACAGGCAGCGGTTTGAGGTCCCGCTGGCGTACCTCAGCACGGTGGTCTTCGGTGAGCTCCTAATGCTGTCGCAAGAAGAGTTTGGGTTCGTGAGCAATGACGCCAAGATCACGCTGCCCTGTGACGCAGCGGTGATGGAGTATGTGATGTGTTTGCTTAGAAGAGATGCCTCTGAAGAGGTTGTGAGAGCGTTCTTGAGCTCCATGGCCAGGCCATGTCACACCGTCAGCGACGTGGCACCATGGAACCAGCGGCTAGCTGTCTGTGTATGACTTAATAGCTCTGATGATGTATATAATTCTTTTGTTATGTTGTACTAGAATCATAAGGAATGGAATGAAATGCTCTGATGATGTATATAATTATTTTGTTATGTTGTATGTACTAGAATCATAAGGAATGGAATGAAATGAAGTACCAAGTAGTATATCATAAATCTCACCAATCTTTGCAATCATCGTGAAAAGTTATTACTTGATTCTTGGTTTCCTTTGTATTTTTTCTATGTCCTAAGTCTTTTTTAGATACACAACACAAGCTATGTATCAAAAAAGGCATTACGACTTATAATTTGGAATGAATGGTCATATTTATAAATTGTTATAAGTATCATTAGATTAATAGTATAGTATTAATTTGGAATGAAGGACGGCCCTCGTGCAAGCGGTAGAGCTTTACCGTCTGTGACCAAGGTACAGGGTTCAAGCCCCAGCCTCTGCACATTTGTGCAGGGATGGCTGCTGGCTATTTTCCCTTCCCCAGACCCCGCAGTGCAGGAGCCTACGGCACTGGGTACGCCCTTTTTTATATTTATAAATATTATATTATTTTCTATAGATTAAAATATACTGGGTTCTTGATCTTGCCCCGTCATATCATTTAGGTCCTTGAACTCTTAAAATGTATTTTTAGATACTTAAAACGTGTTTTTTGCGTCATTTAGGTCCTCACACACTGTATACCTGAAGTTACTAGGTCCAAATAGACATGATCTACTCCGTGGCATTGCCACAACAGTTGGGATACACACCTCATTCTTGACTAAGGAGTGAACTTAGTGGCAAAGCTATTGTTCGTTTATCTCCTCTGCCTAAAGAGCACTTTGAACTGATCATCTGACCAGAAAGCATGGCGCCATGGCCTTTACATTCGGCCAACAAAACTGTAGTAAAACTCTGAATATTGCAGAAATTGCCAACTGGAAATGAAAGAGGCATGATGGTGCATTGAGGTTCAGGTGGAGCATGGATCGGAGTGGAAATAAACTTTCAGGTTTGGATTCAGAAAATTGGGCTGAAGAATTTCATTTGTCATTAAGCTCTTATGTGCTCAGTGAACAACAACACTGATGCCAACTTGCTAAGTCGCTACCTTCCTTGATCTTTTGCAGGATCAGAAGGATCTTAATAACACTTCTCTTTGTCCTAATATTTACAAGCCGAACTACTACTTAAGAACTTATACAGCTGCAGCTAACAGCAAGCTGCCACGTACGGCACCACATGGTTTTCAGAGTGGCACGACATAGCCATGGTGCTCAAGAACGCCTTCTCCAGCTCAGCAGAGGTGCCCCTTTTCAGCAAGCACAAGGCGTACTCCATGACCATGGCATCACATGGCAGTGTGATCCTGCCATCGCCGCCCGTGAAGCCGAACTCCTCCTTGGACATCTGCAGGAGCTCCACGAAGACTGCTGTCCCGAGGCACACCAATGGCACCTCAAACCGTGCCCCGTCAGTTGTGTACACTGCGCAGTGGCCCTTGCTCGCCACGGAAGTGCAGCACTTGTCCGTTCCCCAGGTGAGGCGCTTGTTCCCAAGCGCTGCCATCCTCTGCCACTTCTTGGCTGGAAAGTGGAAACTTGAGAGCTCGCTCTGAGTTGAGAACTTGAGATTGTGATGGTGTTCTCAGGCCACTTGAGCTGAATATATAACGGATCGATTGGTATAGCTGGGCAAAGGACAAGGCCATGAGGACGGTGTGAGTGCGATGTTGCAAGACGCGTCTGTGAGTACGCGCGATGCTGACTTGTATGAGACTCTGATGGTGATGGGGGCGATGGTGCGTGCCGGCCCGGTGCTTTCGGTGCTGACTGAATGCTCGTGGTGTGCTTTCGGTGCCATGCTGAGCGGTGTCACTGGGAAGGGGCACGAAGACCCCATGTTTGTTGGGGCCAATGTGTAGCATGAGGGCCAGATTTGTTCAGCTGTGCCGTCAGATACATCAGGCAGATCAGCTTGGCAGATCAGCTTGGGTTTATTAAATTTATACAAAACATATGGTCCATGAGCCTCTTAACAACTTGGAAGGATCAGATAGGCGATCAGAGGGGGGTGAATGGGAGCCTAAAAATTTCTCTTAAAATTTTCGGGTCCTCAACTCAACAAACACCCCAAGAACCAAACACACAAGCTGGTGATGACCACAACCCTATTGAGAGGATGAAACTCCCTAAAAACACAGCGGGTCACCATAAGAACTAAGAAACAACACTAAGAAAGATCGAAGAACGAATGAGCACAAACCAAAAGAAAACAGCTTCACTGCACAGGGGCGGACTGTCCGCGGGTCTGGTCCGGACTGTCCGCAGTGTATGGACAGGTTGAGAACTGTCCGCGATTCTGTGAACGGCGGACTGTCCGAGGTTCCGAACGCGGACTGTCCGCAGGCAAAAAGTCCGAAAACAAACTGATCTGCACGAGTTCTGGAATAAAGAAGTTCTGAGCCCCAGACTGTCCGACTTCCGGGGTCCGGACTGTCCGAGGTGTACGGACAGACCACTGGAAGTTGAATGGCGGACGGTCTGCAGTTGACAGGTCGGACTGTCCGTGGGCAAACACCAAAACTCGAATTTCTAGAACAGGTTCTGGACAAAAAAATGCTTGACCGCCGGACTGTCCACGGTTATGACGCCGGACCATCCGCGCGACTAAAAATCAAATAAAAATCGAAATCGAGAGCACAGTTCAGATCTGAGCCGGGTCCGGACTGTCTGCGCTTGCCAAGCTGGACTGTCCGGGGTCAAAGTGACTGCCACGTCAGCACAGAAGCTGAACGGACTCGACCAGGACGACTGTCCGCGAGCTCCCAGAAAATCGCCCAAAAATCGCCTTCCACCAAGAATCAACCCGATCCCTCTCGAATCAAAACCAACTGCCACAAGATTTGGAGGGAATGTTCCTCATGCAGTGAAGAGGCTATCCTCAAAGGATCATGGCCCAATTCGAAAGGAGATGGGAGAAATCAAAAGAGGGGTGAAGAACGACCTAGAAATCACCATGAACACAAAACGCCCCGATCTATGAGCTCGTGAGGAATCAAACGATTTTCTTCGATGGAACCACTCTACTCACGTCATAGCTCGATCCAAGGCAAAAAGAATGACCTCAAACGCTGCAAAATAGAAGAATTTCAATCACGAAAATAGAGGGGGGAGAGGAACTCGGGATGAACAAGTCAAGAACAACAAGAACACAAATTCATCACAAAAATCACATGAAGATAAAAGCCCAGAGGGCACGAGCACACTAGGGGGTGCTCTTCCTATGAATAAATCACTATAATTTTCTTGCAGTGGACCTCACACACTCTGAAAGACTAGAGATTGAGAAATCCTAACACTGGAATGGGAGAGGTGAGACTGAGTGGAGGCAGTCCCTCTTATTTATAGTCTTATTATATAATTCCACTTCTACCCCTAGATATTCTAAGAGAGAATCACCTAGCCAGGGGCATTATGGTCCAACTCGAGTTTTCCTGATCCGACGGCCACCACCGGTAGCCTCTCTCCTAAGCGATCTCCCCGATGCCGCCACGTGCCGTCCGTCCGCATCGGGACCTCCGCCCAGGTTTTGAGGCCCAATCCGCATGCGAGTATCGTACCACGTACGCATCCCGCCGATGGTTTTGAGGCCAAACCACCAAACCGGCGCCGATGGTTTTTAGGGCAAACCACCAAACCGTCCGCGAGTAGCGTAGCCCGTACGCGTCCCCCGCCGTGTACACTTGCGCTTGTCGATGTCCCAAGTGTCAGCCACCGCGGCTGGCCACCCGGCCTTCTGGTCTATCAATCTAAGCCTAGCGTCCGCCCTTCACCGCAACTGGTCCATCAGAACGGCACGCCCTACTTGAACTTATTCCGACCGCTACCACCGCATCCGGACTCCACACCTGCACATCACGAGCCAAGAGACACCGTTTTGACACATAACCCTGTGCCAGGGGATCAGTAGAACCACCGAACCAACCACACACCAAAGTGTTGGCATGTTGACAATCGCTCATCACAACCACAGGGGTGCTCCACAATGGTTATGTAAAAAACATGTGTTCACAATCTCCCCCTTGATGAGTGCATTGTCAACACCAACACAAAGCCTGAGAAAACCCACTCAAGTGACCAAAAGCCAAAGAAAAGCTCGAAACGGGTCACTTGCAATGAGCAAAGCAAAACGAACAACTTGGTCCCCAAAGACATGGGAAACGGCTCGACGCAACCAAACAAAACAAGCTCAAAGTACCTAAAAGCAGCTAGACTCTCAAGAAAAAGAAAAACGGCTCGACACATCTAGCAAAACAAATGTGCAACTCCCCCTTAACAAGTGCATCGACCTCACAAATGCATATAAATGCACACTCTGGATTTGTGGAATCATTCTCCCCCTTGTTGGCAAATGCATTTATCAAGCTCTCACAAAAGAAGCTCCCCCTCAAATCATGCTATGAGATGCACAATGCGAATGTATAAAGCTTCAGGAGTATAGCAAGTGGATTAAAAACATGCACAAGTTGGTACGGCATATGTATTACAACAGGCGCAAGACAAGGCCAATGCTCAAACTGATCAAATGAAACGAAATAGGAATCATAAGAATTTTAACCAATTTTAAGCATATCTCATAAAAGGTGTTCACCAAAGAGGATAGCACATAGCACATATAAGCAGGAGATCAAACTAGTGCTAACTCATGTATACAAAAGTGAACTACCCCATATAACGGTCATACATCATGTCTCAAGAAAGCACTTAACACTTGTAGCTTCAACATTAAACAGAGTTTTACAGTAGATTACAATATTATTTTTAGACATGTGTATGTGAGAGGATCAAAACTATCCGCCGAAAAATTATGTTATTTTTATCATGTTTTGCAACCACGCCGAGTTCATCCCTATGTGCAAGTGGGAAGTTGTCTCGTCACGAGTGGTTGAGGACTAGCACTACAATGCCCAAGTTCATCTCACTCGAGAGAATGAGAAGCAATCTCGTGATATTGCCGTGGGACAGTAAAGATCCAACTCCAAAGCATTTTCATCATAACTTAGCTTAGACATCAAGTTTTAGCATAAAGATATCAAGGATCCGAGCTAAGTGTATGATTCAAGAAACATGAAACATAGCAACTAAAGCATACATATGAAAGCACATGGATCTCAACATATCCTACACATGCTAGTTGCCATCTCAAGGGTGAAACGTTTTCCAAGTTTCATCAAGTCTTAAACATGTTCATATTTTCAAAAATAGGCTTAGCTCATAACATGTATCAAGATGATCAAAAGGAGCCTAAGCTGCTATATAGCCATCATGTATCCATAGATCATATCAACAAGAGCATAATCTTAATCAATAAGCTATACAAGTGAAGCTAAGCACATGATATATGATACATGATGATATACAATGCAATATGATACAAAAGCAAAAACAAAAAGAAAGGCAAAAACTTGTGTACAAGATACAAAGCGACCCTCAACTAAAAAGGGAAGCACACTTCCAACTCCCCTCGCAAGCGTGCAAACTAGGTTTGGTCGAGGGGTTTGGTGAAGATGTCAGCTTTCTGGTTCTCGGTGCTGATGTGTATCAAGTCTATGGTGCCGTTCTCATAGTTGTCTCTCAGGAAGTGGTACCTCACCTCTATGTGCTTGATTTTGGAATGAAGCACTGGGTTTTTGGCTACACTTATGGCACTGGTGCTGTCATAGAAAAGAGGCACTCGAGTGAACTCTAAGCCAAAGTCTCTCAAGGTAGCAACTATCCAAAGCAACTGTGAACAGCAAGCAGCAGTAACAACATACTTAGCCTCACATGTGGATTAGGCAACAGAACACTGCTTGCGAGAGGACCAAGAGACTAGAGAAGAACCAAAAAACTGACAAGTACTAGAAGTAGATTTTCGCTCAGTACGACAACCAGCATAATCAACATCTGAATAACCCAAGAGAGAAAGAGTGGAAGCGGTCGAGTACCAAAGACCAAACTCAGGAGTGAAGCGGAGGTACCTCATGATCCGCTTGACGCCTTGACGATGAGAGGTGCGCGGCGAAGACTGAAAGCACGCACAAAGACAGATCCTGAACTGAATATCCGGTCTCATCGCCGTTAGGTACAGCAGCTACCCGATCATGTTGCAGTACTTCTTCTAGTCCATGGCTTCTCCCTCTAAGTCTTCATCCAAGGCAATGGTAGTCACCATGGGCGTCGAAAGAGGCTTGGCCTCGCCCATGTCAAACTTCTTCAGCAGGTCCTTGGTGTACTTGCCTTGGTGTACAAACGTCCCTTCTTGAGTTTGCTTGATTTGCAACCCGAGAAAGAATGTCAACTCGCCCATCATACTCATCTCGAACTCTCTGCTCATCAAATCAGAAAACCTTGTCACAAGGGGATGTGAAGAGCCACCAAAGATTATATCATCCACGTATATCTGAATAATAAGAATGTCTTTTCCTTGCTTGAGGAGAAATAAAGTCTTATCAACAGAGCCTATGGTAAAACCCTTCCCAAGCAAAAAGGATTTTAACCTAGCATACCATGCTCTCGGGGCTTGTTTGAGACCATACAAGGCTTTGTGGAGTTTATAGACATAGTCTGGGTGCTTGGGATTTTCAAAGCCAGGGGGTTATCTCACATATACTTCCTCCTCTATGTACCCATTGAGAAAAGCACTCTTGACATCCATCTGATACAACTTGAACCCTTTTGAAGCTACAAAGGATAAAAGGATTCTAATGGCTTCTAAACGGTCAACATGAGCAAAGGTTTCCTCATAGTCTATCCCCTCTTTCTGGCAAAACCCCTGAGCAACCAACCTAGTCTTGTTCCTAACTATCACTCCATCCTCACTCTGCTTGTTCTTAAACATCCACTTGGTACCTATGGGATGACATTATGGAGGTAGAGGAACTAGGACCCAAACTTGGTTTCTCTCAAAGTTCTCTAACTCCTCATGCATGGCATTGACCTAATCAGCGTTAGATAAAGTGTGTCCAATATCTTCGGGCTCAAAATCGGCAATAAAAGTAGAATGTGCAAAATGAGAGATTTCATAGGACTTGTTGTGAGTGACACGCTAGTTGAGGTTACCGATCATGGTCTCAGGAGGATGGTGATGCTGAATATGTACAGGCGCCGTCCTTGATGAAGTAGCCTCCCCCTCAACCGCAGCTGGAGCTCCCTCAGGTGCAAGAGAGGGATACTGGTCGTTCAGCACCCATGAAGTCAAAGAAGAAGGATCGGGGCCACGAACAGACGTAGTCGTCGCAGGGTCGACAGGGGCAACCGGTGGAGTCGGCTCGGGAGCACCCCAATCGGCATCGTCCTTCTCCTCCTCCATAAAGATGCTTTCACCCATCTCCTTGTCACCTGCACGCTCAAAGACAGGAGAGGAACAAGGTGTGGTTTCATCGAAGGTAACTTCACAAGTCTCCATGACACGGTTAGTCTCAAGATTAAGTACTCTATATGCACGAGAGTGAGTAGCATAACCAAGAAAAATGCCGTCAGAAGACCAAGATTCAAACTTATTGAGATTACCTTGCTTGAGAATGAAGCATCGACACCCAAAGACTCTAAAGTAGTTCACCTTAGGAAGATGCCCAAACCGTAACTCATAAGATGTCTTCTTTGTGAAAGCATGAAGAAAGATGCGATTTGAGACGTAACAAGCTGTGTTGATCGCTTCGGCCCAATACTGCCTAGGAGTCCTATGCTCATCGAGCATCGTCCTGGCCATCTCAACAAGGGTCTGAATCTTGTGTTCAACAATCCTATTCTGTTGAGGCACATAAGGTGAAGAAAACTGATGCTCAAGACCCGAAGACTTGCAAAAAGCTTCAAACTAAGAGTTCTTGAATTCGTGCTATTGTCACTGCGTATAGCTCTCATGGCATTCTTGGGAAGCTCATTTTGAAGCCTAAGAATCAAATCCTGCACATGGGAAAATGTCTCATCCTTGGACTCCATGAAAAAGACCCAAGAATAGTGAGAAAAGTCATCCACCATCACAAGAACATACCACTTCCCACCATCCGACCGAACCCGAGCTAGACCTACAGTGTCCATGTGAAGAAGCTCACCGGGTTGTTTGGTCATCACTTGGTACACAGGGGAATGAGAAGCGGCTACCATCTTCCCATGACGACACGGGTGACAAACTAAGTCCTTCTCGAACTTTAGCTTAGGCAATCCTCGGATTAGATCAAGAGAGCTCAACCTTGCAAGCAAGTTGAAGCTCAAATGACCAAGCCTCCTATGCCACTTCCAAAGCTCAGAAGAAGTGCCTTCCACCAAACACCGAGAGACGTCGAAAGAGCGAGAAAAATTAGCATGAAAGACAAGCCCAAAAGGTACAATCGAACACATAAGATCACCACGCGAATCAAGTATGCGAGAAAACCCGGCTTAAAATGCACTTCGAAACATTTCTAAGGAGTTGCGAAACCGAAAGGAGATTGAAATGCAAACTCAAAACCAAAGCAACATCCTTGAGCACAAAGTTCTCATTGAGCCTTACCGACCCACGAGAAAGAACCTTACTCTTACCATTGTCCCCAAATGTGATGTACTCCTTGGAAGTCATGGGACTGAGGCTAGAGAACCAATTTGAATTTTCGGTCATGTGGCATGAACACCCGAAATCAACAAGCCATATGTTCTTCAAGCCTCCATGTTGCATCAATAGAAAGCCATGGGATAAGCAAACGATCCAACACCGGGGTTAGTAAACTGAGGAGAAAACCAGTGCTGGGTCATTTGTCCTGGAAAAGTGTTAGGAAAAACACCATACACGCCATGTCCCATGGGAGAGTAGCAATCACCACGAGAGAGAAAACATGGTCCGCTAGAAGTGTAGGACTGAGAGCCACTGCCATGAGACCTTGAGTCGTATTGAGGACGACTTGAACCTCGCCGGGCACGACCATCACGTGGTCTCACAAACTGAGGCCTAGTACCTTGAGGTCTTGCACCTCTAGGTCTAGCATTGCTCCTCTGAGCAGGTGAAGCATGCATACCATGAGATGGGCGATGCATGTTCTGGTGTGAAAGCTTAAACTGACGCCTCTCATCTCTCTTCCTCCTAAAGCAAAACTCAAACAAGTGATCATCCCTCTTGTAATACTCGCAGTGGTACACCTCTCTCTTGGGTTGTGGGTGACTCACTCTGTTGTGGACTTGGTTCATTCTTGGTGGTGGTTTGGCCTTAGGAAGGGGCTTATCAGAGATGTTTGGCAAAGTGTCAAGTGGGTTCCTGAGGTGGTTAGGTTTTGGAATCCACAATTATTTCGGAGGTGGAGCCTTGGGAGTTTCATCAATCACTCCATTCCTCACAATGGGCTTGGTAGGCTCAGAGGGCTTAAGTGGGTTTATCTTGATGAGCTTGGGAGGATTGGTGGGTTTCTCACTCATGCTCAAACCACTATGTTCACCAACCTTGCCAAAAACATTGTCATCCTTCCCACCTGAAGCAAAGCCTAAACCCGTTGTGTCAGTACCCCTCTTGTACTGACTCATCATCATGCCCAACTGTGGCTCACTGCAAGAAAGCCAACTCAACATGTGCCGAAGGAATGTGTTTTCCTCTTCGGTCTTTTTCTTGTCATGCCTACAGTTAGCTAGCTCTAGCTCCAAAGCCTCATAGCAAGCACACTTCGCTCTAGCACCACCACTTGTACTAGACTGCTCAAGCAAAGCTATAGCAACAACCTTCTCAGAGAGCTCATTGTGCAACTCAACACAAGACTTGCAAGCCCCCAAAATGACTGGCTTGGATCTAACCTCATCAAACTCATCGAGCAAAGCAGAGTACTTGGACTACAAAGAAACGAGACTAGACATGTGAACAGCGCATTCATCGCATTCAGTCTCATCGGACACAACAACCTTATCCTGCTTAGCATGCTCAAGCTCATCTAACGCTGCAAGATACTTAGCCTTGAAACCATTGCGTTCTTGAGCAGCACGAATAAGCAAAGCATCTTTCTTGAGCATAGTGTCAGTCACAGAATCAAGCTCAACGAGAAGGGATTTGACTATGTGTTCTACCTCAGGGTTGGTGTCGATCTCTTCTTTGTCGCCGGTGGTGGTGTTGTTGTCGTGCGCCATGGTGCAGTAACCTCCTCGGCGGTCATTGGCATAGAAGCTCAAGCCATTGAACTTGTTCTCCACCTTCTTCTCGGCCTCATCATCACTTGGTGGAGAATCACTGTCGGAGTCGACGTCACTGAAGTTCATGACCAGAGCATGCTGCTTCGCTCGCAAGGCCTCGAAGTACTTCTTGTTCATGCGTTTGGGGTCGAAATACTTCTTGGACTTGTACTTGTGGGAGGACGACTCATGCTTGTCCTTGTTCTTGGTGTAGTCATTCTTACTGGAGTAGCTCTTGTTGGGGCAGCTGGCGACGTAGTGGTCGAGCTTTCCACACTCAAAGCAACCTTGCTTGTTGCCACCACGTCTACGGTTCAAGCGGTTGTTGTGAAACCGTGAAAACTTGCTGATGACGAGCGCCAACTCATCATCCTAAAGAGCTTCCATCTGCTCCTCTATTGCAGACACAAGAGAAGACAAGGCAAGTGACAACTGTGATGGGTTAGCCAAAGAAGAACTTGAACTTGACTTACCTGACACTAAAGCCATGGTAGGAGCAGATGGATTCTTGATCCTCACCTATGTCTGGAGGTCAATCTCGGTAGACTTGAGCTTGCTGAACAACTCATCTATGGTGAGAGTTTCGTAGTTGGCCGACTCGATGATCACCTGCACCTTGACCTCCCAGACCCTCTGATCTAGAGCATACAAAAGTTTAAGTGCTCTGTGATGATCGTCATAGGGCATAGCTGCATTGTTAGCTCGCATGTTGTTTACAATGGTGGTAAAGCGAGAAAACATCGAATCAACAGTCTCCCCATCGACTTGGGTGAAGTTGTCATACTCTCACTTGTATGTCTCATAGAGTCTGGTTTTGACATGGGCTGTACCCTCATGGAAGCTCTAAAGCCTCCTCCAGATCTCTGGATCAGTCACACAATCGGAGACACGATCAAACTTAGGAATCGATAAAGCAGCGTAAAGCTCAGCACGGGCGATATTATTCGCATTGTGTTGGTCGATCTGCTCTAGATTGATACGGGCATCAAGTACCATGTAATTAGCATTCTCAATGATCTCCCAAACACGCGAATCAATCCCCTGAAGATGGGCCTGCATACGAATCTTCCAGTACGAGTAGTTCTCCCCATTGAATTGGGGTGGCTTGCCCGGACGGTGATTCAAAGCCATGTCGCCTTCTTCGGATCATAGACTGATTAAGATGAAAATGATCCTTAACCTTGCTCACCACAAAAGTGCAGCACTTGTCCGTTCCCCAGGTGAGGTGCTTGTTCCCAAGCGTTGCCATCCTCTGCCACTTTTTGTCCAGCTGAGCGATCCTCTTGGAGCTGATCATGGTCACTTGTTTCTTTCTTGGCTGGAAAGTGGAAACTTGAGAGCTCGCTCTGAGTTGAGAACTTGAGATTGTGATGGTGTTCTCAGGCCACTTGAGCTGAATATATAACGGATCGATTGGTATAGCTGGGCAAGGGACAAGGCCATGAGGATGTTGTGATTGTGATGATGTTGCAAGACGCGTCTGTGAGTACGCGCGATGCTGACTTGTATGAGACTCTGATGGTGATGGGGGCGATGGTGCGTGCCGGCCCGGTGCTTTCGGTGCTGACTGAATGCTCGTGGTGTGCTTTCGGTGCCATGCTGAGCGGTGTCACTGGGAAGGGGCACGAAGACCCCATGTTTGTTGGGGCCAGTGTGTAGCATGAGGGCCAGATTTGTTCAGCTGTGCCGTCAGATACATCCGGCAGATCAGCTTGGGTTTATTAAATTTATACAAAACATATGGTCCATAAGCCTCTTAATAACTTGAAGGATCAGATAGGCGATCAGAGGGGGGTGAATGAGAGCCTAAAAATTTCTCTCAAAACTTTTGGGTCCTCGACTCAACAAACACCCCAAGAACCAAACACACAAGCCGATGATGATCACGACCCTATCGAGAGGGTGAAACTCCCTAGGAACACAGCGGGTCACCATAAGAACTAAGAAGCAACACCAAGAAAGATCGGAGAAAGAACGAGCACAAATCAAAAGAAAACAGCTTCACTGCACAGGGGCGGACTATCCGCGGGTCTGGTCCGGACTGTCCGCAGTGTACAGACAGGTTGAGAACTGTCCACGGTTCTGTGAATGGCGGACTGTCCGAGGTTTCGAACGCGGACTGTCCGCAGGCAAAAAGTCCAAAAATAAACTGATCTGCACGAGTTCTGGAACAAAGATGTTCTAAGCCCCAGACTATCCGACTTCCGGGGTCCGGACTGTCCGCGGTGTACGGACAGACCACTGGAAGTTGAATGGCGGACAGTCTACAGTTGACAGGTCGTACTGTTCGCGGGCAAACACCAAAACTCGAACTTCTAGAACAGGTTCTGAAAAGAAAAATGCTTGACCGTCGGAGTGTCCATGGTTATGACGCTGGACTGTCCGCGCGACTAAAAATCGAATAAAAATCAAAGTCGAGAGCACAGTTCTGATCTGAGCCGGGTCTGGACTGTCCGCGCTTGCCAAGCCGGACTGTCCGGGGTTAAAGTGACTGCCACGTCAGCACAGAAGCTGAACGGACTCGACCAGGACACGATGCTCGGACAGTCCGCAGTACGTAAGCCGGACTGTCCGCAAGCTCCTAGAAAATCGCCCAAAAATCGCCTTCCACCAAGAATCAACCCGATCCCTCTCGAATCAAAACCAACTGCCACAAGATTTGGAGGGAATGTTCTTCATGCAGTGGAGAGGCTATCCTCAAAGGATCATGGCCCAATTCGAAAGGAGATGGGAGAAATCAAAAGAGGGGTGAAGAACGACCTAGAAATCACCATGAACACAAAAATGCCCCGATATATGAGCTCGTGAGGAATCAAACGATTTTCTTCGGTGGAACCACTCTACTCACGTCATAGCTCGATCCAAGGCAAAAAGAATGACCTCAAACGCTGCAAAATAGAAGAATTTCAATCACGAAAATAGAGGGGGGAGAGGAACTTGGGATGAACAAGTCAAGAACAACAAGAACACAAATTTATCACGAAAATCACATGAAGATAAAAGCCCAGAGGGCACGAGCACACTAGGAGGTGCTCTTCCCATGAACAAATCACTATAATTTTCTTGCAGTGGACCTCACACACTCTGAAAGACTAGAGACTGGGAAATCCTAACACTGGAATGGGAGAGGTGAGACTGAGTGGAGGCAGTCCCTCTTATTTATAGTCTTATTACATAATTCCACTTCTACCCCTAGATGTTCTAAGAGAGAATCACCTAGCCAGGGGCATTATGGTCCAACTCGAGTTTTCCTGATCCGACGGCCACCACCGGTAGCCTCGCTCCGAAGCGATCTCCCTGATGCCGCCACGTGCCGTCCGTCCGCATCGGGACCTCCGCTTGGGTTTTGAGGCCCAAACTCGCGAAACCTGCCGTCGATGGTTTTGAGGACAAACCACCAAACCGCCCGCGAGTATCGTACCGCATACGCATCCCCGCCGATGGTTTTGAGGCCAAACCACCAAACTGTCGCCGATGGCGCGACTGGCCACCCGGCCGTCTGGTTCGTCAGTCCAAGCCTAGCGGCCGCCCTTCATCGCAACCGGTCCGTCAGCACGGCACGTCCTATTTGAACTTCTCCCGACCGCTACCACCGTATCCGGACTCCACACCTGCACATCACGAGCCAAGAGACACGGTTTTGTCACATAACCCTGTGTCAGGGGATCAGTAGAACCACCGAACCAACCACACACTAAAGTGTGGGTATATTGATAATCGCTCATCACAATCATAAGGGTGCTCCATAATGGTTATGTAAAAACTATATGTTCGCACAACTAGCAATTATGAAACATGTCAGTATGGCAGGTCGTCATAGTATCATAGCACCAAAAACAGGTGCAATTGTATCCAGCAAGTGCCAAACAGATATATATGGTCCTAGAGAAATCTAATCAAAACCTCACATTGCTTCTGCTCGCAACACTGCATGTTCCGAGCTCATGGCCTTGCCCTCTTGGTTGGCTGTCTGATAGTAACTTCACTTGATCTGCATCGTCTTCTCTGAATATTCAACCAAAAAAAAAAAGGAGAAGCAATCATGATCAGTGCCTTAGACTTGTTCAAATGGCAAATAAGACGGCTGCACTGGCAGGAAGCGGCTCACGGCGCCGCCGGGAAAGAAGCCGCTGATGGTTCGTGCGGCGCTTCCTCATCGGTGGCTGTCAACGGCCACTGCGTCATGTACTCCTCAGATGGGAAGCGGTTCGAGGTCCCACTAGCGTACCTCGGCAAAACGGTGTTCAGCGAGCTCCTGAGCATGTCATGGGAGGAGTTTGGGTTTACCGGCGAGGCGACGATGGCAGGATCACGATGCCCTGTGACGCTGCGGCGATGGAGCACGTGATGTGTTTGCTTACGCGAAACGCCTCTGAAGAGGTTGTGAGGGCGTTCTTGAGCTCCGTCTCCATGGTCAGACCTTGCCACCACAGCGTCAGTGACAGGGTGCCATCGATGCACCAATCAGCTATCTGTGTATAGCTATGTGATTAGCTCATGATGCAGATTATTAGGTTTATTTAGTCGGATGTAATATTCGGGAACCACAGGAAATGTTCGTCGTTTTATTTCCTTACTGAAGTCTGAACCTGAACACGTGGCATGAATTTGGAAACTTTTCTCGTTGCATGAATGATGGCATGGTAGAAAGTAATAGAAAGAAGAGGAAGCCATGGCCTGAAAGTTCGCGGACTTGCGAGCTGCGGTTGAAGCATGCAATGGCAGCGGCCGACGGGCTACCAGGACCGACGGTAGGAGCCGACATTGACGGCGGCGGAAGGAGATGGCATCGCATCAGATTATCTTGGAAGTAATTTGGATTCCGGGACGGTTGACTTGTAAGTTTTGGGCCCTTAAAAACTTGGATTCTTTGTAGTTGCGGCCTAGATCGAGAAAGGCAGAGCAGTTTTGGGCCTTTTGGTCTTGGGTCTTTCCCAGTGGGAACCACCTACCGGCCTGTATTTCCGTTTGGGCCCCTCTGTCAGGTCATCCTTCGCTGCCGGCGGCGGCGCCGCGGAAGCCTGGCCAGCGCCGTTGAGTCCGCCGTGCGCCCCTCGGAGAGCTTTCCGGTGGCTGTGGCGTCTGTCGGTTTGGGATGGCAGCGTGGCGGCCGCCCTCGAGTGCGCCGCTTGGCCGGCAGGCAGCACGTCGACTCCGGTGGTGAGAACACCAAACCGAATAGGTACCTATAGGAGGCAAAAACTAATCAGTTAAATTTTCTCAGATTAGTTCATATATAAGTGATTTGGAGATAAATTGGTTGACCTTGCTCAAAACAATCATTTCCGAAGAATTATTTGGGTTCACACTATTCGTTTCCTTTTTGAGAGAATGAAAAACTGGCGTGATGTCGATTAGCTGAGAGCCAGCATCAATGTCTCAGTTGGGACATGGCAGGATGGTCCAAGAGCCATGAGCTGAGCAGATGCGTGGTTCGCTTCATTGCTATTGGTTGTGTACTCTGTACTGTTGCATTTGCATGTGAGCGGTGCTTTAATTGTTGCAAATCATGCAACTTGGTCCACAGTTCCATACGTCAATTTTCACTAATTGTCTGCGTGATTTGTAGCATTGCATGTAACATCCAATTTCGTGGTATATGTGTGCAGGCCCTAGTTAACCTACAGGCTACAGCCATTTTTTTGCTTACATGCCATGGCCAGTGTTTGCTGGAAAGTTCAGATCCGTCGAGGCAGCTTGGCTCTAACCCCACTGCTAAAGTAATGTAAATTGCTGTGCAAACCTATATTCTACTATTCTGTAATTCTGTTGTCAGGGTGTTCAGTGTTCACTAGGATTTAGAGGACAACTTTCTAAGCAAAATCAATCTGAATCCAGTAACTCTTAGGCTTAGGCTATCGCTTTTGCAAGCCTGAATTCCACAGTTTCATTTTTTGAACAAATACCATGCACTGTCTTTCCTCCAGTGCTTAACTCCCTTGTCCGTGTATGATTTCACCTGGCCATGATTTAGCTCAGGCAGAATGGAAGTGCGTGGCTGCAGTTGTAGTGCGCAATACGCAGTGAACTTTTGCAGCTCAAGCCTTAAGATTTTGCTTAAGAAACCTACTGCCCCGTAATTGAAGCTAATATTTAATTAACTATTTATCAGTACAACAAAGTATATATGTACAAAGAACAAGAATAATGGCTCCTAACATGCTAGTTTTGCATCTTCCTTGATTTCTTGATGGATCAATCTTTAGAGAAGTTTTATTTTCCTACAACCAATACTGAACCACTTTTACATCCACTTAGGAGCTACAAACAACAACCTGATGGCTAACTCTAACAGATGGTGCAGTACAGCTTGCATAGTGGCATGACATGGTGCTCAGGAACGCCTTCTCTACCTCTGCTGAGGAGCCTCCCCTGAGGAGACACATGGCATACTCCATGACTGCGGCATCACAAGGAAGCGTGATCCGTTCATTGCCCATGAAGCCAAACTCCTCCTGGGACATCCGCAGAAGCTCTGAGAAGACCAATGTGCTAAGGTATGCTAGTGGCACCTCAAACCGCCTCCCATCTGAAGTGTACATCTCACAGTGCCCCTTGACTGCCACAGAGCCGCAGGTGAACCAGTTTCTCCCCAGCGCTGCCATCATCTGCCACTTCTTCGCCAACTGAGCAGTCCTCTTGGCTCAGATCATGGTTACTTGAAGTAACTTACTCTTCCTTTCCACTTCAAAAAAAAAAAAAAAAAACTTGCTGTTCCTTTCTTCCGCCTCACTGGAAACTGGAGAGCTCTGGTTTGGGTTTGCAATACTTGGGTGAAGCTGCAATTGATGGTGTTTGGATGCTGCTTGATCGTGAATATATAGCCAAGCTGCTGAGGAAAAGAGCAAGTCATCTGGTCTAGTAGGATGATTGGCAGGAGACAAGGTTGGATCAGATTCTGATGGGAACACATGTTTGGCGGATGCCGGAACCAGTCGTAGTGTGCTTTCGGTCCTTGGATTGGATACTATGAGAAGAGGAACGAGGACCCCATGTTAATTGGGTCCAACGTGAAGATTGAGGGGCCAAGTTGGTTCAGCTACTGCGGTGCAGTTCAGAGTTTGGCAGAGCAAATGCCTTTCTTGGAGGGATTCTTTTTGGTTCAGTGTCCATGACTGGAAACCTATGGATTGCCAGGTGGATATCATCTAAAGATTTTTTGTTTTTGAGGATCCTATTTTAGTAATATGCTATAGTGCTTTGCAGTGGAACTCCACTGACCGAGATTGGAATCAGTGGGAGGGTATCACATGTTTAATGTTTTGGTAGTCTCTCCTATGCTTGTGTGCTCTGTGCTCCACTTAAACATGTGTCTTCTATTCAGAAGGGTGATATCCTCGCAGTTCTCTTTCTTGAGCATTACCATAACTCCAGAAGGTCTAGTCCATATCACTGAACTAAATGATTTGAGCATCATACATATATGGTCTAAATTTCAGTATTACAAAGGTATCGGTTCAATGCCAGTGATACATGAAAGTAGTAATTGGTAACTTTGGGATTTATTTCAGAGCTGGACCATTTAAGACTATAAGTAAATTTATTTTAAATAGTATTAACAGGAAACAGTTCTAGATAGGTATCTTATGAAAATATGTTCCATGATAAAATTAATGGTAATTATAGTAAGTATTAATAATTTTTTAAATAATTTTTTGTTAGCTTAAGATGGTTTGACTTAGCATTATAAAGAAGTTCATTCTTTTATGGACTAAAAGAGTAGAAGGAAAAATCATGACCCTCAAAGTTTGCAAATAAACAACACTATAAAGAAAACATGTTTTTACAAATGCCTCTAGTTTTTTGGCAGACAAGGTTCTGTCAAGACCGCCTCTGAGAATGAGTTCCTAATCGCCTTTAAGAATGAGTTCCCGCCTTTAGAAATACGCTCTATTTTTAGGCAACGGACTATTCATCTGCCTCGAGAAATAGTTGAAAATTTCTAAAGACGGTTGGAAATTCCACATTAATCTAGAATTCTAGAGGTGGTTGGCAATTTGGGGTGCCTCTAGAAATATGTGTAGCATAGTAAAATTTATAAGTTTTCCAAATAAAGTTGGTGAAGATGAACTTTATATCAAAGCTTTAGTAACTGGACAAGTGATTCTTGTCTGCTTCCCACCAACATCTGCGCTAAGTTTTAATTTGCTTAATGTTAAAAAAAAAGAAGATTAAAACTGGCTATCAGGATTCAGGAGATGCCAAATGGCATGTGTCTAGCGTGTCATATGCTCGTAACTTTCTTTGTTTCCATACCATATCTCCTGCCCTATATTTTTTACCTTCAATGCATATATTTCACCACAAATATCATCTTTTTTTTCAAAATCGAGCATTATGCTCGTGCTGCTTTAAGAGAAGGGGAGTGGTCAATAGACGTACACATAGTTGATACAAGAGGATTCATCGGTAATCCAGGGATTACCGGTGAAGTCCTCAACACAAACACAAAGAAAGAAACATGAGGGGGGACCCTCCACCTAACAACCCCAGAAAGCTAAACCTAATACAAATATCTTGACATCCAGGTAGCCAGCAGTGAGTGTAGCCGCAAATTCCAGACGGCAAAGCATCCGTCCAATCCCAACCAAGACACGGCGGCAAAGCATCCGTCCGAACTTCGACGACCAAGCATCCGTCCCCACCTCCGCGACCTCAACGACCAACCCTGCCTTAGACGCGTCCTCGGTGGCAAAACACCGACTCCTCCGAGTCACTGAGGGACACCGCCCACAGGACCACGGACGAGGAGGATCCCCACAACACCACAACAACACATAACCATCAACGCGGTAAAGCATCCGCGGATGGGGCTAACGCGCTCCCAGCATCAAAGCATCTGCGTGGGGGTGGCCAAGCTCCAACTACGGCTACAACAATCACAGACGTCATATCAAGAGAAGAGCATCTTGAGGCACACTAGGCACAGCACGACGAACACGGAGACCACAGGTGAGATCAACGGGAAGACATGGTGCTCCAGCGCTGCCTTCAGGAAGGAGATCAACATCAATAGACGCCGACAGCGTAGGAAGGAGCACCGGGTCTTTCGACCCTGTCTTGTCGCGATGAACAGAACGCTGCAACGACGCCTCCAACAAGGCAAACGACGCGAATGCGCCATCGTTATTGGCCCGGGAAGACCGGGCAGGGATTCCTCCCAGGTTCTGAAAGTCATGGAGCGAATCTGTCGCATCACACTTTTCGACGAGGCGGCCACCTACCACCTCCGGGAGAGCAAGGCACCGCTGGAAGGGAGATGCCATCCCCTCCCAACCCAAGAGCAGATCGGTGGAAGAGCGGCGTGCACCACCAGCCATGCCACCATGGCAGAGCTCGAGCGCCACACGCCGCCGCCGGCCCCGCCACCATGGCGACACCGAGCACCACCAGCAACTCCAAGCTCCATATCAGGGTGGTGGTGGTTGGGGGGGGGGTCATGGCGCTACTGGCATGGCCGGCCTACCAGCAGCAGCTGGAAGCCAGACCCGCACGTCGGCGCCAGGCCTCCCAGTCACCGCCGCCATGGACATCATCCGAGGTCGCCGGGGAGGGGAGGGGGCGGGGTGGCCAGCGGACGAGTAGATCTGGGCTCCAAAGGCCCGGATCCGGCCGCCAATCGCCGGCCCGAGCGCCAACCCGCCATGGCCACCGGTGGCCCGCACTGGGGACGCCGGGTAGGTGGGGGTGGGGGCAAAAGCCACAGACCGCCAGATCCCACCCCCATGGGCATGGATCCGGCCGGTCCGGCGGCCCCCATGGCCACCGAGGTCACCGGCGGGGAAGGGGTGGAGGGGGGCTTGCCGGAGTGGGGGGTGGAGGATGGGGAGGCAGGCGGCGGCGCCCCTTTTTGAGGACGACCGACGCTGGCCGCCGCCGCCGCCGCCGCGGCGAGGAAGGGCGGCGACGGCAGCCGAGGGGGAGCCACGAAGGGGGGGCTGCTGGCCGGCGGCGTGGTCACCCCCGTCCCCGAGTCGCCCGGTGGGGGGCGCTCGGGGGGCAGGGGCACGGGAGACAACGAGCTCAGGTAATATCCAGCCGAGCAAGGTCCTCAACATTGCTCACAAATATCATCTAAATGTAGCCAGTTTTAATTTTCTATTGTTTGTCTTTCTCCATACCCATTGTGTTGTGCACTTCTGCCATATGAAGGAACCTCTCAGGTTTTAATTTTTGAATTAAAATCGTCTCAGCTGATCTGAAGTCATAGTTCTGCAGAATAAACTCTTTAGCCATGTAATGTAAGTAGCCCTCAGAATTTTGATAAGCCAATTATATCCAGGGAAACATATGTAAGTAGTCTCTCTAACTTCTTGTACTTGTTATACCTTACTTGATCAGTTGCAGCCTTGCAGGATCAGAAGTCTCTGAATAATATTTATCTATTTAATATTTTTGCTCTACTAGTACTACCTACACTACACTGAACAGCACTAAACGGCAATCTGCTGGTTGGCTTCTACACACGGCACCACACGGCTGGCATAGTGGCACGACATCGCCATGGTGCTCAGGAAAGCCTGCTCTAGCTCGGCAGAGGTGCCTCTTCTGAGCAAACAGATGGCATACTCCATCACCGCCGCGTCGCAGGGGAGCATGATCCTGCCATCGCCACCCGTGAAGCCGAACTCCTCCTGTGATATTTGCAGGAGCTCCCCGAAGACCGCAGTGCTAAGGCATGCCAGTGGCACCTCGAACCGCATGCCGTCGGCCGTGTACAGTGTGCAGTGGCCCTTGCTCGCCACGGAGCTGCAGCACTCATCGGTTGCCGCCGCCGAGGTGAGGCGCTTCCTCCCTTGTACAGCCATCCTCTGCCACTTCTTGGCCAGATGAGCGATCCCCTTGGCACTGATCATGGTTGGTTGCTGACTTGTTTCCTTCTTTCTAGATGAAAGCTGGAGAGCTGTGACTTCAGTTTGCTGTGTTAGCTTGCTTGTGAAGATGCAAGTGATGACGTTCAGAGGCCATCTGACGCTGAATATATAGCTCTCTCGACTGCTGGAGCGAAATGGTTGGCCAAGGGACAAAGCCATGAGCACGGTGAGTGCGATGTTGCAAGATGTGCCTGCAAGCATGATTTTGATGGGGCCGAGTGTCTGGCACATGCTGGTGCCGGTGCGCTTTCGGTGCTTGGATTGGAGCCATGACGAAAGTGTTGCGGGGAAGTGGCACGATGACCCCATGTTTGTTGTGTCGTCAGATCACAGATTTATGAGGATTTCTTGTTTCCATTCAGACTGAAAACAAGGGATTCCCACAGCAAAATGAGGACAGGGAAGCATGGACTGAGTGTCACGATCAGATGGCAATGGCATGCTGCGAAATAGAGCTCACATGACGTGTTACTGATCCAGCTGCAGACCACAAGATGAAGAGGCCATAAAGCTGTCGAGCAAGTTGTCTAGGCTGCTGGACAGGCTTAATCTGGTCGCTCAGATACTGTACCGTGGGCGCAAAAACTTTCAGATATCTTGAGATAGAACATACAAGAATTGGTACTGAGTTTGGACCCAATCTGCATGTGCTCTTCATGGCCCATGAGGCACATTGTGATATCCTCCACCCAGACATTGCTACTGATGGATCCAACAAGTGCCAAACAGATGGCCCCAGAGCAATCTAATCAAAACCACATACTATTTCTCCTTGCAGCAATGCATGTTCAGAGCTCGTGGGCTTGTCCCTAGACAACCTGAGTTGATAAATGCATCAGCCTAGCAGAAACTCTTCATCAGCCAATCAGCAAGCTAAGCATTACACCTAGCTATACAACAAATACGAAGGTTCTTTTAATTTTAGTCTGAAAGGAGAACCACAACCATGATCAGTGCCAAGAGACTTGTGCAAATGGAAAAGGAAGTGGCAAAGGGTAACCTCCCTTACCAGGAAGAGGGTCATGCCGATCCCGGCAAAAGAAAGAGAAGGATCGTACAGCACTTTGACGTCGGTGGCTGGCAAAGGACACTGCATTGTGTACTCAGCTGATGGGCTGCGGTTCGAGGTCCTGCTAGTGTACCTTGGCACAGTTGTCTTCGGCGAGCTCCTAATGGTGTCGCAATAAGAGTTTGGGTTCGAGAGCGACGACGGCAAGATTACGCTTCCCTGTGATGCCGCTGTGATGGAGTACGTGATGTGTTTGCTTAGAAGAGATGCTTCTGAAGAGGTTGTGAGAGCCTTCTTGAGAGGCATGGCACACCACGGAACCAACAGCTAGCTGTTTGTGTATGACTTAATAGCACTGATGATGTATGTAATGTTTTGAAGATGAAGTGATGGACAATTGGTCACCATTATGTCTTCTAACTACCATACACGGCTCGGATAATAAAATGGATGATTGTCTATGTCATGATGAAAGCATCTAATTTGTTTTTGCAATGGCATACATGATCTAAAGCATCACGGTGATGCCTGCACTATTTTTTGCTATCATATATGTAGATTTGTATTTGGCAATTCTCGCAAAATATAAAAAGTTTTGATGTGCTTTAAGAATCTATTTTTGATGATATTTGTGGTGAAATATATGTATTGCATGTCAAAAATATAGGCCATGAGATATTATATGGGAAAAAAGAAAGTTATGAGTACTGAGATGCTGAGCACATGCCATTTTAGAGCTCCTGAATCCTGATAACCAGTTTGTAAGTTCCACCTTATGTCTTTCTCCACATCTCAACTCTGCGGTTCGCTTTCAGATTTTGCAGGTATTCGTAAAGAGGCATGGACTGGAGCCACGATTTCAACGTTCGGTTGAGCTTGTATCCGGAACGGTAGTTGTGCTTGTGCATGGCTTTTGCATTCTGCACTTGTGCCATATGCAGGAACCTTTCAGATTACTTTCGGACGAACAACCTATCGGATTTGAAGTCAGAGTTCTGCAGAAGAAACTGTGTTGCCACTTGATGTAAGTCTTCACAATTTTCAAAAACCAATTATCTTGCAGCGAAACATAAGTTCAGAACAAGAATCATCTCTCTCTATTTTCTTGTACTTATAACACCTTTACTTGATCAGTTGCTGGATCAGAAGGCTCTGAATAACAGATGACATCTTTGCTCTACTACCTACACTACACTAGTACACTGAACATCACTAAACAGCAATCTGCTGGCTGGCTTCTACACACGGCACCACACGACTGGCATAGTGGCACGACATCGCCATGGTGCTCAGGAAAGCCTGCTCTAGCTCGGCAGAGGTGCCTCTTCTGAGCAAACAGATGGCATACTCCATCACCGCCGCGTCGCAGGGGAGCATGATCCTGCCATCGCCACCCGTGAAGCCGAACTCCTCCTGTGATATTTGCAGGAGCTCCCCGAAGACCGCAGTGCTAAGGCATGCCAGTGGCACCTCGAACCGCATGCCGTCGGCCGTGTACAGTGTGCAGTGGCCCTTGCTCGCCACGGAGCTGCAGCACTCATCGGCTTCCTTTGCCGCTGCCCAGGTGAGGCGCTTCCTCCCTTGTGCAGCCATCCTCTGCCACTTCTTGGCCAGATGAACAATTCTCTTGGCGCTGGCCATGGTTGGTTGTTGGCTTTTTCCTTCTTCTTTCTGGATGGAAGCTGGAGAGCTGAGACTTCAGTCTGCTACTTTGCTGCGTTCTAATTTGCTTGTGAAGCTGCAAGTGATGATGTTTAGAGGCCACCTGACCCTGAATATATAGCTCACTCGAATGCTCGGGGGAAATGGTTGGGCAAGGGACAAGGCCATGAGCACAGTAAGTGCGATGTTGCAAGACGCGTCTGCGGGCACGATTTGGTGCGCCTGGTGCCGGTCGTGGTGTGCTTTCGGTGCTTGGATTGGACATCACCCATGCTGGTGTTGTGGGGAAGCGGCACGAGGACCCCATGTTTATTGCGGCCAATGTGAAGAGTGAGGGCCAGAATCGTTCAGCTGTCAGTTGTGTTGTCAGATACATCGGCATGCCCACAGCAAAACGAGGACCGGAAAGCATGGACTCAGTGCTTCAATGAGTTGGATGCGGCACACTTCAAGAATAATAATAGTACAGAACTGCAAGAAGCTGCTGCGAAACCGAGCTCACATGATGTGCTAGTGACCCATCTGCAGACCACAGATTGAAGAGGAGATAAGCTGTCTAGGCGTCTAGCAAGTTGACTGCGACGCTGGACCGGCTTAATCCGGTTGCTCAGAGACAATGTGCCGTGGGCACAAAAACTTTTAGATATCTTGTGGCAGGAATGCAGGATGTATATAAGAACTGGTACTGACAGTTTGGACCCAATCTACATGTGGTCTGCATGGCCCATGAGGCATTGCAGTATGGCAGCACATTGTGATATACTGATATCCTAGCAACCCAGGCATTGCTAATGCAATAGATGCCAAAGTGCCAAACAGATGGCCCCAGAGCAATCTAATCAAAACCACATACTATTTTCTCATGCAGCAATGCATGTTCAGAGCTCGTGGGCTTGTCTCTAGACAGCCCGAGTTGATAGGTCATTTGGAGAGTTGAACCGCATACTCTTCTGTTTCTCATCAGTTCTTTCTCATCTATAAATGCATCAGCTTAGCACCAACTCTTCATCAGTCCATCAGCAAGCTAAGCATTACACCTAGCCGAACACCACCTGATACAAAGGCTCTCTGAATTTCAGTCAGGGAAGGAGAGCCGGCAATCATGATCAGTGCCAAGAGACTTGTGTAAATGGCAAGGAAGTGGCAAAGAATAGCCGCTGCGAAAGAAAGCGAAGGATCGTGCGGCACTTCGACGTCAGTGGCTGGCAAAGGACACTGGATTGTGTACTCAGCTGATGGGCAGCGGTTTGAGGTCCCGCTGGCGTATCTCAGCACGGTGGTCTTCCGCGAGCTCCTAATGCTGTCACAAGAAGAGTTTGGGTTCACGAGCGATGACGGCAAGATCACACTGCCCTGTGACGCAGCGGTGATGGAGTATGTGATGTGTTTCCTTAGAAGAGATGCCTCTGAAGAGGTTGTGAGAGCCTTCTTGAGCTCTATGGCCAGGCCATGTCACACCGTCAGCTAGGTGGCACCATGGAACCAGCGGCTAGCTGTCTGTGTATGACTTGATAGCTGTTACAGTGTATATAATTCTTTTGTTATGTTGTACTAGAATCATAGGGAATGGAATGAATGAAGTACGGAGTATACTACAAATCTCACCAATCTTTGCAGTCATCGTGACAAGTTACTAGATTGTTGGTTTCCTTGTATTTTTCATATGTCCTAAAAGAACAAACGTCTTACTTATCAAGGAGTCAAAGTCTTTCAGGTTGACAAAATATATAAAAAATACTGTTCTATAAATTCCAAATTATAAGTTGTTCTCACTTCGGATGAAAAACACTATATTTACACATATATATATCTAAATGCATAACAAAATTTATGTATCTAAAAGACAGTACGACTTATAAATTGGAATGGAGGTGGTGATATTTATAATGCTTAATAAGTTTCATTAGAGTATAATATTGTTTTAGTAAAGTTTAAAGTTTAGAGTTTAGGGTTTAGAGTTTAGGGGAGGTGATGAGCGGCGTCGGCTCATCCATCGGAGGCGGTGGCGTGCCAGGCGCCGTGCTGGCCATGCGCGGGTGGTTAGGGGGTGGGGAGGAGAGGAGAAGGGGGGAAACGGCGGATAAGGGGCCGGGGAAGGTGGATGTGGTGGTGGTGGAGGCGGGAGCGGGCGCCGAGGCCGGGCTGGCGGCCGGCGGCGGCGGTGGGGAGAGGGCCAGGGGAGAGCTCAGGTGCTGTCTTCCTTATCCTTTGTTCTTCCTATGGCATAGGCAGTAGAGCATCTTAGGTCCACACCTCATTCTCGACTAAGGAATGAACTTAATGGCAAAGCAATTGTTCGTCCATCTCCTCTGCATAAAGAGCAATTTGAACTGGTCAACTCTAACCAGAATGCATGGCGCCATGGCATTTACATTCCACCAACAAAACTGATGGCAAAACTCTGAATCTTGCAGAAAGTTTCCAACTGGAAATGAAAGAGGCACGATGGTGCATTGTGGCTCAGCTGGAGCATGGATCGGGTACTGGCATTAAAATTTCAGGTATGGATTGAGAAAATTGTGCTGAAGAATTTCATTGCTCCGAATTAAGCTCTGATGTGCTCAGTGAACACATTGATGCTAACTTGCTAATAAGTCGCTACATTCCTTGATCTGGATCAGGATCTGAAATAACACTTCTCTTTGTCCTAATATTTACAAGCTGAACTACTTGTACAGCTGCAGTTAACAGCAAGTTGCCACATACGACGTCACGTGGTTTCCAGAGTGGCACGACATTGCCATGGTGCTCAGGAACGCCTTCTCCAGCTCTGCAGAGGCGCTCCTCCTCAGCAAGCACAAGGCGTACTCCATGACCATAGCATCACAGGGTAGTGTGATCCTGCTGTCACCGCTAGTGAAGCCGAACTCCTCCTTGGACATCTGCAGGAGCTCTGCGAAGACTGTCGTCCCGAGGCATGCCAGTGGCACCTCGAACCGTGCCCCGTCGCACGTGTACACTGCGCAGTGGCCCTTGCTCGCCACGGAAGTGCAGCACTTGCTGGCCTCCTTTGGTGCCGCCCCCCAGGTGAGGCGCTTCCTCCCAAGCGCTGCCATCCTCTGCCACTTCGTGGCCAGCTGAGCGATCCCCTTGGTGCTGATCATATTCATGGTTAGTTCTCTTTCTTCTTTGGCTGGAAACTGGAGAAGCGGAGAGCTCTGTGTTGAGAACTTGAGACTGTGATGGTGTTCTCAGGCTACTTGGCCTGAATATATAGCGGATCGATTGGGATGGTTGGGGCGTTGGGCAAGGGACAAGGCCATGAGGACGGTGAGTGCGATGTTGCAAGACGCGTCTGCGAGTACTATTTGGACGGGGGGCGAGAGTTTGGTGCCTGCCGGTGCTGACTGAATGCTCGTGGAGTCGTGGTGGGAAGTGG
Source organism: Bothriochloa decipiens (assembly GCA_023333625.1). Classification (NCBI taxonomy): domain Eukaryota; kingdom Viridiplantae; phylum Streptophyta; class Magnoliopsida; order Poales; family Poaceae; genus Bothriochloa; species Bothriochloa decipiens. The sequence goes on along the minus strand of CM041630.1, from coordinate 52,929,860 downwards.
CACTGTTGCACGAGGACCCTATGTTTGTTGGGACCAACGTGGAGCATGAGGGCAAGGTTTGTTCAGTTTTTTTCTTTTCAGTTGGCACTGCTATGCCGTCAGACATCAGCAGATGAGCTTAGAGTTCAAAGTTTAAACAAAACAAGCTTGGGCACAGAAGTTTCAAGTGCCAAAACTGATACTGACAAATCGAACCCAGTTTACATGTGGTCCTCATGGCCTATGAGGCATAGCAGTATGCCATCACATTATTGTGATATATGCATGTAACGACCCAGACACTACCACATTTCTACAGTTGGCTCCAGCAAGTGCCAAAAAACCCACATTGCTTCTCCTCGCAACACTGTATGCTCCGAGCTGCTTGACTGAGATGGTAACTGCACTAGATCTACATCCTCTTCTCTTTGCCCTGACCTATAAATCCATGAGCATAGCACCAAGCCACCAACACTTCATTAGCCCATCGACATGGCAGCATCAGCTAGGGAGCGCCGTGGGAGCAAGTGGCAAGATGGAGCAGCGGACAAGACTCAAGACCAGCATAAACTGCTCTGTTTTTATTAATGAAAAGTTTTAAGCACTGTGGGGAACTCCCCCACAGTTTTTCTGGTCAAAAAAGACTCAAGACCAGCAAACTTGATAGTGGATAGCAACATTGAGTTGTGGCTCTTGGGAGTGACATCGACCGCGGATGACGCCTTACTACTGATGGTGGTGGGCGAATGCAAAATGTGGAAACTAGCATGCAAAAAAAAAAGGCTGTATATTTTAGTACTTCTTAGCGAGTAATCCACTTTGATGTAATCACCTTCTCAGCAGCCTTCCCCCTTGTTTTGCAACAAAAAAAAAAAAGGGTCCCAGCAGCCTGCTAAGAAGGACCTATTGTGCATCGCATGCGCACAGCTGTAAAACTGCTTCCTTATTATTAATAGATGCCGACTTGATCAGATCTTTCAAAAAAAATGTTTGGACCGCTGAACACCTTCCAGTCCGGTTTGTTCAGAGATACAAGATGGTATTGGGACGCCCGCGGACAACTGTCAGTCACGCTATATTTCTCAATCTGAGGACCCAATCCATTCCCAGATTTCTTGAAATCTCAGTGAAAGGGTCACATAGAAATTGTCCTGACACGTTGGTCCCAATTTCCATGTGGTCATCATCGAGGCGTGCTTCTTGGACTCGACTGGCCACCATGGCAGCGCACTGTGATATCCAACTACTGAACTACCCAAGCACGCCCAACAATGCTGCACTAGTGGCTCCAACAAGTGCCAAACACAGGTGGCCCATAGAATTCCAATAAAAACCACACTTGTTTTCTCTTGGAAGTTGCTACACTGCATGTTCAGATGTCGGCCTTGTCCCTTTGCCAGCCGGAGTGGATAGCTACCCTTGAAAACGGCATGCAGCATGCTTCTCTTTCCCCTCATCACCTATAAATCCATCAGCTCAGCACCAAAACTTGATCAGTCCATCAGCAAGCGAAGCACTACACCAACTCAACAAGTAGCTGAACACCACCATAGATACAATCATACAATACAAACTGAAGTTCTAGCGAGGAAAGCAGGAGACGGAAACATGGTCAGCGCCGGACTTGTTCAAATGGCGAAGAAGTGGCAGAGGATGGCTGCCATGGCAAGGAGGCTGATCGCACTAACGCCGGCGAAAGGATCCACCGAGGAATCATCGTGCAGCACTTCGCCCGTGGCCGGAAAGGGGCACTGCGTGGTGTACTCGGCAGACGGCAGGCGGTTCGAAGTCCCGCTGGCCTACCTCGGCACCGCCATCTTTGGCGTGCTCCTGAGCATGTCGCAAGAGGGGTTTGATTTCGCCGGTGACGACGGCAGGATCATGGTGCCCTGTGTGATGCCACCGTCATGGAGTACGTGATGTGTTTGCTTAGAAGAGATGCATCCGAAGAGGTGGTGAGGGCGTTCCTATGCTCCATGGTGAAGCCTTACCACTGTGGAAATGGCTTGGCGCAATCCATGGGAATTAGCCAGCAAGCTGTGTTCTAGCTTATGAGGATTAGCAATTTAGCATTTAGATATTTTTTATCATTCTTGAATAATACATATAAATAGTTACATTGTGAGAGACCGGACATACTCCCTCCGTCTCAATAATCTAGGACAGTCAAAGTATTTCAAGTTTGACTAAATTTATATGATTAAAATAATAACATTTAGAATGTCCCTATGTATTATTAAATTCTTTATTAAATGTATTTATCATAATATTCCTATTTATTGCCGTAAATTATTTTAATTATATTTATAATTTTGATAAAACATGAGATATTTTGACCTTTCAAAATTCTTGGACTGATTTATTAATTTGTAACGGAGGGAGTAAAACTTAAATGCCGGGTGCAGTATGGACTATATTTGTTGGTTTTCTTCAATAGTTTCAACTTTCAATATCTAGTTCCAAAAGGCTAGAAGACAATTTTGCTTTCAAAATCTCGAAGGACCTATTTGGTTCTTTTCCCTAACAAGCTTAGCTCACATCTAGGATGCAACCCCACCGGCTAACTAGGCAGAGACGACGCAAAGCCTATTTCTTTGATTGCTTATATTGCTCTAGCCATGTTGCACCAGGCCATTGATTACTTGCATGAACTTGTGCCCATTTCAGAGAGAACACATACGCCAAAAACAGCCAGGCCCGCGAGAAGCATATTCAATCGTGTTTATGTGGAGTCAAGACAATGGAGGAATCTTGCATGAGCTCAGCCTGGCCCACGTCGATATACAAGCGTCCAAACAGTACTCACCTGCATCCCACGAGCTAGACTGACCGATATACAAGCAACCAAACAGGCACGACATATTTCTAAAAACACCAAGCTACTTTTGTGTTTTATTTTTCGCTTGTACATTTGTATCGAGAACCATTTACTTTCTTCTTATTCTTCCTGTACGTGCAGATCAACTGCACACTCTACTCGTTCCTAGGCGCCACGGCCACTCTGGCACCCCTCCAAGACCAAGCGTGGAGACCAGCTATGGGTTCTATCTTTTCGTTTGTAGTTTCTCTCCTCGTGGGAGTTTTGGGTAGACTACTTTGTATCGGCACTTTTTCTGTTTTTTTTTCTCATTTGTTCGGCAGGTGGTAGGGTGGTTGACATGTTTGTTGAGGTTGTAATTTTTTTTTGTTTTTCCACATTTAATAAAAATTCGACAAAAACTTTTTGCCGTCTTTCAAAAAAAAAAGAAAACCCTAGCACCCCTCCAAGCTTGGCGTAGTCACCACTGTCGGCCGTAACCACTCCTAGGAAGCCGGCCATATAGTCAGGTAGGGCCAGGCCACCAACGCACTCAATTTGACGTGGGCGATCCTTATAGATCGGACTTTCCTTTTATAATTCGACCCTTTCTCATTCTGACCAACTATTTTTAAAACCTACGGAAACTCAATTTGGAAACTTGGATGACGTGGGTGAGGTGACGACGGCGGCACAGGGCTGCACACCCTCTCCACCCGGCGTGCCCACGCCGCCGCCCTGCGCCGCTGCCTCCGCCGCCCTGCGCCACTGCCTCCGCCGCCCCATGCCACCGCCGGTCGGCCACTCGCCGCCCCCGGCCCTATACCCCTTATACTTTGTGTGGAGAATAATACAAGTCGTTCCCTATTCCAGTGGTGGAGGATCTACTGGACGAACTCAAGTGAGTCAAATTCTTCACTAAGTTTTTTTTTAAATAAATTCTTCACTAAGTTGGACCTCCAGTCAGGCTCTCATATGTGCTCATGTGGCATAAGGATATGGCGAAGAGGCGTTCCAGACACATAAATGGCTGTTTGAGTTCCTAGTCATGTCGTTTGGATTTACAAATGCACCAGTGACATTTCAAGCATTGATGAATTCAATGTTGCACCCTTTCCTTCGTTGGTTTATCCTTGTGTTCTTCGACAACATATTAATCTACAGCCCATCATGGTCGGAGCATCTATGTCATGACCAGCTAGTGTTACATCTTACAACAGCTTGATAACACACAAATTGTTTCTGAAGAGATCAAAATGTTCATTTGGTGCGCGTTTAGTGTCTTATATCTTGGGCATACCATCAACGCGAAGGGCGTAGGCGTAGCCATATACCATCAGTACAAGCCAATGCGTGAACTATCCTTCATGGATGGCAAGTCGGTGGCACCGGATGCAGCAGTCACAACCTATGTTGACAGTCATGGGAACGACCTCCTAGAACAGGCGATCAAGGCCATCAGAGCAACAACTCGATTGGACGACAAGAAGCTTTCTAAGGCACTTGCAGCCATTGCAGCTGGGCTTAGAACAGTAGAGATGGAGGCCCCTAGATATGCAGATGCAGAGGAAGCAACAACAGTTCCTTGGATCAATGTATCGTGCCATTAGAACGATGGGGTTGCATGGTGTGATCAGAGACAATTGCTCCCGGTGGGCTAATACTGGATGGAAGGCCATGAGACCCCTTCTAGTTGCAAATAATTTAGCGAATATTTAGTTTTTGTATTCCTAACCCCATGTAGCATGGGGGCGCACCTCTTGCGCATTATGTTGTGAACTCTGTCTCCTTATTTGTATAATGCCGGGTAACCAGATCTTTAAAAAAAAAAACATCCTGGCCGATTTCAAAGACACTGCATGCGGTGAGAGGATTTTCAGGCTTGGCTGGCTACTCCTCAGGCTTAATCAGGACGTCGGTGCTATCGCGGCGCGGCTGAAGAGATTGCTCAAGAAAGAAGGTTTACTCTGGACATTCCATGGCTTACACAACTCTGACCAGAACGCATAGCCCTTACATTCAGCTAACGAAACTGATAGCAAAACTCTGAATGTTGCAGCAAGTTGTCCACTGGAAATGAAAAAGGCACGATGGCACATTGTGGTTCAGCTGGAGCATGGAGTGGCAATAACCTTTCAGGTTTGGATTCAGAAAATTGTGCTGCAGAATTTTATTGGATCCAAATTAAGCTCTAAATATCTGCTCAGTGAACAAGAACACTAGGGCTAACTTGCTAAGTCGCTACCTTCCTTGATCATTTGCAGGATCAGAAGGACCTGAATAACACCTCTCTATATCCTAATACTATCTACACTGATGAACTACTACTTATACATCTGCAGCTAACAGCAAGCAGCCACATACGGCACCACGTGGTTTGCAGAGTGGCACGACATTGCCGTGCTCAGGAATGCCTTCTCCAGGTCCGCAGAGGCGCCCTTCCTCAGCAAGCACAGGGCGTACTCCATGACCATGGCATCACAGGGCAGTGTGATCCTGCCGTCGCTGCCCGTGAAGCCGAACTCCTCCTTGGACATCTACAGGAGCTCTGCGAAGACTGCTGTCCCGAGGCACGCCAATGGCACCTCAAACCGTGCCCCATCGGTTGTGTACACTGCACAGTGGCCCTTGCTCGCCACAGAGGTGCAGCACTAGTCGACTTTCTTTGCTGCCGGCGCCGCCCCCCGTGTGAGGCGCTTCCTCCCAAGTGCTGCCATCCTCTGCCACTTCTTGGCCAGCTCAGCGATCCTCTTGGTGCTGATCATGGTTACTTGATTACTTCTTTCTTTCCTGGCTAGAAAGTGGGAACTTGAGAACTTGCTCTGAGTTGAGAACTTGAGATTGTGATGGTGTTCTCAGGCCACTTGAGCTGAATATATAGCGCGCTCGAATTCGAGCAGAAGGTTGGGCAAGGGACAAGGCCATGAGGACGGTGAGTGCGATGTTGCAAGACGCGTCTGCGAGTTTGATTTGGATGAGACTCCGATGGGGGCCGAGTGTTTGGTAGTACGTGCCGGTGCCCGTGCCGGTGCTGAACGCTCGTGGTGTGCTTGCTTTTGGTGCTTGGACTGCACAGAATCCGTGATGGCACACCATGCCGAGCGGTGTCACTGGGAAGTGGCATGAGACCATCCGCAGCGGGAGCCGGGATAGCTTCCTGCAGGACAAATTTCTAGGAAAAACTCCTGCAGCGGAGTCCTAGAAGCCCTCCTGTAAGCTACCGGACGTCCTCCAGTCCGGTGTTTTTCCGGGGCGTACGCCACGTCCTGGATGACCCACGCGGGACCCACACGGAGAAGGGAGAGAGGGAGGGAGCAGCAAGGGAGGACGTCCCCGCTCGCCACCGGAGGTCCATGGTTGTGCCAGCATCAGCACCGCGACAACCTCGGCGAGCCACCCACCCCGGGGCCGTGCCCACCGGCGAGCCACGCGCCCCGGCGGCCGCGCGCCCCGACGAGCTGCGCGCCCCGGCGAGCCGCGCCTCGCAGTCCACCGGAGAGGGAGCAGGGGAGGCGCCTGGCCGTCCGCCGGAGAGGGAGCACATGAGCAGGGGAGCAGGGGAGCAGGGCCACTGCCGCCACGCCGGCGCCCCGGCGACGCTTCCTCCCGCGGCCGAGCTCCATGGCCGAGGCGCTAGAGAGGGCCACCGCCACCAGAGCTTCCACCCGCGGCTGCGCTCCATGGCCGCGGAGTCGCTCCCACGCCGGCGCCAGAGCTTCCACCCGCGGCCGTGGAGCTGCTCCCACGCCGGCGCCTGGCGGCACTTCCGCCCGCGGCCGAGCTCCATGGCCGAGGCCGCGCCGAGCTGCTGCTTGGGGAGGAGGCCACCGATGCGGAGGAGCAAGGGAGGGGGTGAGCGGTCGGCCGTGGGGAGGGCCGCCGCCGGTGCACAGGTCGGGCACGGCTCGCCTGCCGGGGAGGGAGACGATGCGGCGGCAGCGGAGGAGGGAGCAGTTTCCCGTGCGGTGGTGCCGGTGGGGAGCGAGAGAGAGGAAGAAGGGGAGAGAAAAAATAAAATATTCCTGATAGGTGGGTCCCACAGCTGATAAAGGATGATATAAAGGATGTATGAGTGTGGAAAAATTTGGTATAGAGGAGAAAATCTTGATGACGAGGACGAAATATTCTTTTTAAAGGAGAGATTTAGAAGAATATGGCTGTGACCCCATGTTTATCGTTGCCTCGTTGGGGGGCAACGTGGAGCACCAGCACATCGTGATATCAAACTCTCACATAGTTCGATCTCCTTGCAACACTGCATGTTCCGAGCTCATGGCCTTGCATCTTTTCTGTCTGAGATGGTGATTGCAGCATCTGTCTGCATCGTCTTCTCTTTGCCCTGACCTATAAATCCATCAACTTGCCACCAATACTTCATCATCCCATAAGCAAGCTAAGCACCACACCTTGGTAGCTGAACACCACCTTATTGTACAAACTGAATTTCTTTGAATATTCAGTCAAAAAAGCAGGAGAAGCAACCATGATCAGTTCCAAGAGACTTGTTCAGATGGCAAAGAAGTGGCAGAGAATGGCTGCCCTGGCAAGGAAGCGACTCATGGCGGCACCCGGGAAAGAAACCGATGGTTCGTGCGGCGCGTCGACGTCGGTGGCCATGAAGGGCCACTGCGTCGTGTACTCCTCCGACGGGAGGCGGTTCGAGGTCCCGCTGCCGTACCTCGGCACAGCGGTGTTCGGTGAGCTACTGAGCTTGTTACAGGAGGAGTTCGGGTTTGCCGGCGACGATGGCAGGATCACGTTGCCCTGTGACGCCGCGGTGATGGAATACGTGATGTATTTGCTTAGGCGAGACGCCTCTGAAGAGGTTGTGAGGGCGTTCTTGAGCTCCATGGTCAGAGTCAGACCTTGCCACCACAGCATCAGTGGCACCGTGCTATCGATGGGACTCGTGCACCAATCAGCCATCTGTGTATAATATGATTAGCTCATGATGTATATTAGGTTTATTTAGGCTGCTAGACGGATGTAATAGTATTCTAGAATCATAGAAAATCTTACAAAACTTCGTTTTCTATCCTTCATGAAGTCTGAACGTCCCGTGGCATGAATTTGGAAATGTTTCTCTTTCTCGTTGCTTGAATGACATGGTAGAAAGTAGAAAGAAGAGGAAGCCTTGGCCTGATAGTATGCAGACGCGCGAGATGCGGTTGAAGGCCGCAACAGCGGCGGGGGAACTCAACAAATTCGCCGGCGGCGACTATCTCACAAGTCACAAGATGCGAAAATGACCTTTGGCCCCTCAAAAATTTGGATCGCCCACCGTCCAATATGACCGTGCGATTGGATTCTTGCGGTTGCGGCCCACATCGAGGAAGGCAGAGCAGTTTTGGGCTTTTCGTCTTGGGTCTTTCCCGGTGGGACCCACATACCAGCCAGCAGCCTGTGTTACCGTTTGGGGCTTTGGGCCCGCTGTGGCGCTGTGTGTCATTCTTGCACTGCCAGCGGCAGCGCGGCGGAAGCCTGGCGACCGCCGTGCCCCCTCGGAGCTCTCCGGTGGCTCGGAGCTCTCCGGTGGCTGTGGCGGACCATCACGACCGCACCACTCGGCAGGCAGCTTGTCGGCTCCGGTGAGAACTCCAAACCGAATAGGTGCCCCAATCGTACTGGACTACTGGTGGCAGAAAATAAGCCAAATTTGCTCAAATCGGTTCATAGCATCTGGCCGGACGGTGGCATATCTTGTTGTTGATTGACGGTCTGCTTTTTTTTAATGCAATCACGCGGTTCGGCGGTTGGTTCATATCAGCTGGCCGGTCTGATTGACGGTCTGCTGAGTTTCCCACTTTCGCCTCACTCCGAATATATGCCACCAGGTTATTCCCTTTGCATTTTCTGTTGAAGCATACACTGTGCACAATTTTTGTTTTCCTCAACTTATGAGGATAATATGTGGCTGCTCTCAGTTGTAAATGCACATCTATATGCTATTCTTGCCTGCAAGTTAAATGTATCCTCAAAGAAAAGCAACAAAAATAGTAGCAGCTTTTTCTGTAAGTGTCGGTTTGCCACGCTACTATTAAGAGAATGGCAGCAAGGAATAATGCCAACTGATTTGTTAATACTGAGAAAGTACTTCATATCTTCAGGAGGTACAGAACTGCAAATTGCTGATGCAGTGCCGAATGTGCCATTGTATAGCTTGAAGGCTGGCAAGACATAGCTACAACATACGTCATTGCCTCTGGTGACTGCCTTGATCTGTTGCCACTTCCTCACTAATTGGGAAACTCTTGTGTTGGATCATTGTCGGCTCTTGGTTCTCAGGTATGGTGCTTTAAAATGCTTTGTGATTTGTGGCTGTTGGGATGACATCTTTACCTTCCTCTTTGTTGTGCACTTATATTCTGAGAACTAATTGGCAGGGGACAAGATCATGAGCTTCATACATGCATAAAGATTCAGATTTTGATTTTTCTAGACAATTGCTTGATGCACTGTCAACACGAAGATAGTGGACCATTGCTTTGGCAATCAGCTATGTATTACAGTATGGCTGCTGAATTGGTCAGAAACATAAAGCAAGCATGCTGGACACAGCATTATATTGAGGTCTTCCATGTGTTCCCTGTGTCCCGTATCAAGTGATTTGGAGATAAAATGGTTGAGCTTGCTCAAAACAATAATTTCTGAAGAATGATTTGGGACCACACAATTTGTTCTCTTTTTTGAGAGAATGAAACACTGATATAATGGTGATTAGCTGAAAGCCAGCATCAATATCTCACTTGGGACATGGCAGGATGGTCCAAGAGCCATGAGCTGAGCAGATACGTGGTCCGCTTCACGGCTATTGGTTGTGTGCTCTGTACTTACTGTTGTATTTGCATGATAGCTGTTGGTGAGTGGTGCTTTGATTGCTGCAAATTGCAACTTGGTCCATAGTTCCATTCGTCAATTCCACCAATGGTCTGCATGATTTCTAGCATCGCATGTGACATCCAGTTTCGTGATCTGTGTGCAGGACCCAGTTGGCCTACAGGCTACTGCCATTTTTTGCTCACAAACCATGGCCAGTGTTTGCTGGAATGTCCAAGTCCCCGTTATGCATCTGTCGAGGCTGCTCGGCTCTCACCCTACTGTTACAGTAACGTAAATTGCCATGCAAACCTGTATTCTGTAATTCTGTTGCCAGGGTGTTCAGTGTTCACTTGGATTTAAAGGATAACTTTCTAAGCAAAATATATCTCAACCAAGTAAGTATCGGGCTTAGGCTATCACTTTTGCAAGCTTGAGTTCCACAATTTCATGTTTGAATAAACACCTTGTACTGTCTTTTCTCCAGTCCTTAACTCCCTTGTCCATTTATGATTTCAGCTGGGAAATGCCATGATTTAGCTTGGGCATAATGGAAGTGCGTGGCTGCTGTTGTGCTGTGCAATATGGAGTGAACTTCTGGAGCTTAAATGAGTCATAAGATTTTGCAGAAGGAACCTACTGTCTTGTAATTGAAGTCTGATATTTCATTAATCATTTATTAGTGCAACAAGTATATTTACAAAGAACAAGAATAATGGCTCTAACATGCTACTTTGCATCTTCCTTGATTTCTTGAAGGATCAAAAGGATCCATGGAGAAGTTTTCTTTTCCTACAACCTATACTAAACTACTTTGCATTCACTTAGGAGCTGCAAACAACAACTTGATGGCTAACTCCAACGGATGATGCAATACAGTTTGCATAGTGGCATGCCACTGCCATGGTGCTCAGGAATGCCTTCTCTACATCTGCTGAGGAGCCTTTCCTGAGGATACACATGGCATACTCCATGACTGCAGCATCACAAGGAAGCGTGATCCGCCCATCACTCATGAAGCCAAACTCCTCCTGGAACATCCGCAAGAGCTCTGCAAACACCAGTGTGCCAAGGTACGCCAGGGGTACCTCGAACCTCCTCCCATCTGAACCGTACATCACACAGTGATCCTTGCTCGCCACAGAGGTGCAGGATTGGCTTTCCTTTCCAGCCTCCAGGCAAGCCTCTTTCTCCCCAACACTGCCATTCTCTGCCACTTCTTGACCATTTGAGAAATCCTCGTTGTGCTGGGCATGGTTTCTTTCTTCCTAACTTGCTGGAAGCTGGAGAACTGTGTTTCGGTTCGAACTGCTTTGTCTGAGAAGCTGCAAGCGATGATGTTTGGAGGCCACTTGATGTGAATATATAGATGAAGGAAGTGCAGGTTGCTCAATCAAGTGGGATGATTGGCAAGGGACAAGGCCATGAGGTGCTACGTGCATATGTTCTGGATCGGATTCTGATGGGGCCAAGTGTTTGGTGCATGCCGGAGTCAGGCAAAGTGCGCTTTCAGTGCTTGGATTGGACCCTACACGTTGTAGCCGTGCTGGGTGATGTATATAACAGGGAAGAGGCATGAGGACCCCATGTTAGTTTGGGTCTGGTCAAAGCGAAGGACCAGACATGACTGCTAGCTGTAAGTGCACTCAGAATTTCGCAGTCTTGATGCCTTTATTGCATCTTTGTTTTCTGAACAAAAATGATGCCTCCATTGAGGTTGGAAACTTAGGTTCAAGTCATTACCACTTCTGGATGGTTTGGCTGAGCACCCTATTTTGGTATGATAGAGTGCTTACAGTGCAATGCTACTAACTGAGATTGCAGGCGGTTGGGATTGCCACATATTTTAGTAATGTTTCCTGTGCTTGCATGCTCCACTTGAAATTGTATCTTCTGTACATTAGTGTCCCGTGTGCAAATTCCCAAAGAGGGGGTGATATCCACATTCAGGAAAATTTGCACGTGTTCTATCTGATTTAAAGTTGGCACGTGTTTCTATCTGATTTCTCTTTCTTAAGCATTACGCACTACTTGAGAAGGTCTAGTCCATATCACTGTACTAAAGGATTGATGCATCATTTATGGCCATATGGCCTCATGTTTAATATCATGATTCGTACAATTAGGTGCAGGTTCGATTCGAATGGCATATCGTTCATCATAGATACATTATGTTTGGGATCTATTTCAAAGTTTAATGATGAGGTTTCAACTGTTCTTTCTAAATGATCAGTGTATCCTATATAGCAAGTAGCTGCATTTTTAATTCATAATTCATATGGAAGCTGAGCTAACTCAACTGGGCCGTTGAGGGTGTGGATGACTACCTAAGGTTCAAGTCCCTGGGTGCCTATATTTTCTTAATTTAATAAAATGCCACTTAGTTCCTCTTAGGTTGGTCTAGTTTTTTTAATTCATAGTTCATAGAGTAAGGTACCAGTTCAATTCCAATGGTATATTTGTCTCCATGGACATAATAAGTTTTTGGTCTATTTTAAAGTTGGATGATGAGGTTACAGGTAAGGGAGACTGAATTGGATGATTATATTGAAACCCAATAGAAACTACGTATAGACTACATGAGAGACATAGGAGGGAAACTCAAGACTAAGAGACTACACTAATACCCTTGACTATTATACCTTAATACTCCCTCTCAAATGCAACGTGAATGCAATGTCATGGCATTTGGAGAGTTGACACCATGCACTAGACTAATACACCGAAAATCCAAAACTGAAGATGTCATCGAAGCGTACAACTTTTGAACGATGCAATGTAGAAAATGACCTCCTCTACAAGAGGGTACTACTTCCACAAACCACTATGCCAGAATCCCTAATCACAGATGGGCCTCAACTTCATCACAGACAGGCATTTCACGCGTCTGTGAGAATGCGTCTGTAATAACTGTAATCACACACGGTTTCCAGATCTGTCTGTGGTAAAGTTTCATCACAGACGGGTAAGCTTATTCAGAGTACTTGGTTTGTTCATGTGCACTATTGAGCGGAGGCCACTAACTACAGAAATTGGATTTGTGTGTGCACAAACTAATTACTATGTGGGCTGATTTAGTAGTACTATGCATTAGCTCTTGGTTAATTGTCGAAGTAGTTTTCAGGGACAATGCCATGTCATAGTGTAACGGTGCTCGAAAATTTTGCTTGAGAACTTTGCAGGACCCCAAGTCTCCAAAAGCCTCAATTATTCTGCCATGTTTGATATTTAACATGTTTGATCCAAGATGCTGACTATCAGCTTAACAGTTTTGTTGCACTTTTCATATATGGAAGCAGGCCCATTACCCTTGCATTTTCTTGTTGAAGCATATGTTTTGGGCAAACTTTTACAACAATACTTCTACAAGCATATATTTCTGCATGTACAACTACTTAGCATTCTTGTCTGCTGATTTAATATAACTATTGAAGAAATAAAGGCAATGCAAAATAAGACCAAATTTTTCCTGTAGGGGTTGGTTTGCCAGGCTCCTGTTAGATTTTTCCAAAATGGCATCATAACCACTAGTTCTCTAAGATAGTATACAATTTATTTCTTTTCCTTCTTTCTATTTCAGAGTGGTAATGCACTGATGACTGCATATTTGTGCATATCTTCAGGAGCTACAAACTGCAAATTGCTGATGCAGCACCACTGGGCATTGGATAGCTTGGTTGCTGGCAAGGCATCACTACAGAGCTCAGGGATGCCTTCTCAGCTTCTTTTGAAACAAATGCCTTCTCGACTTCCTCTGATGCATTTCTCCGGAGCAAGCATATCATATATTCCACCACAGCTGCATCATAAGATTACCTGTGAAGCCAAACTCAGCCATCCTCAACAGCAGACTGAAGACTATTGAGCTGAGGTACGCTAATGGGACCTCGAACCTGCTCCCATCCACTGTTTACACGGTGCAATGACCCTTGTCTGCAACTGACGAAATGGTGCAGCATCTGTCGTCGCCTTTGGTGGCTATTTTTACCCTTTGCCACTTCGTTGCCAAATGCCAACTGAGCAAGCTTCTTGGTATTGATCATGATTGCTGCTTGGTTCTTGATTCTCAGGTATGGTGCTTGGAAATGCTTAGTTTGTGACTGTGATTGTAGTGATGGTGTCTTGGTATATATAGGTGAACAAATGCTCCATGTCTTGAGTGCAGCTGCGCTCTTCCCAGACTAACTGTCAGGGGACATGGCTATGAGCTGGGTACGTGCATTGCTAGCTGCAAATGTAGACACTTGATATTCAGATCTGATTTTGCTGGGCCATCACTTAGTCCACTTTGAAGGCAAAAATAGTGGACTAGTGGTTGGGCAATCAGATATGTACTACAGTACCAGCTACTGAATTGGGCTGAGACATACATAGTGCAAGCATCCAGAGTTCAGCTTTTATGGAGTTGCTCGTATATGTTTCAGTGTCATGTCTGAAGTGGCTCTGAGATGAGCTGGTTAGGTTCGCTCAGAAGCAATTTTTTCTAAATGATTCAGGCTCTACCTTCTTCTTTTTTGCTAACACCAATTATGGAGCTTGATTGGATGCAACCCTGGACTGAGTTTGCCTGGAAAAGCTATTGCCTGGACCTTGCCTGACCGTGTTTGAAACCCTGAAAAGTTTGCCTGCGTGCCTGTGGCCCGGCTATCAAAATCGACTGCCTGGGGGTTGCACCGGTGTTGCCCGGGAAGTCACCCAGCGCCATCATGGTTAGGAGGTACTGAGGCATACATATATAGAAGATAAAGCAACCTGTGTTAGCTTTTATAGTATGTGAATATTAAAATATATAGATCACAATATAATACAGCTTTATGACGATCAACCTGTGTTGGCTTTAAAGTTTTCCCTCTCTAAAGCATAACTCCCTTGCTTTTTTCTTGTATCATTTCATTAAAGAAGAAAGCCTAACTCCCTTGTCAGTTTATGATTTACTAGGGACTGAATGGTTTAGGCACAAAGACACAATGGCATGATTTGGTTCGTCCAGAATGGATAATGCCGAGTGTCCTGTTCCATTGATGTTGATTTTTGGAGCTCATACTGTAAGATTTTGCTGAAGAATCTTGTTACCTCGTAATGTAAGTCCTAAAAAGCAATATAATCATTTGTCAATACAATAAAGCATAGTTACAAAGAACAAATATCATTTCTCTAACTTGCTGTGTTGGCATCATCATTGATTGATTGCAGATTGTCCAGTTGATCTGGAGGTGGAGGAAGAATAAAGATAGGGGAAGAATAAGAAGAAAGGATAGGATCCCAATTCATAAATACAAAGAGAAATGATAAAGTATAAAAGTGTCTTGGTGATTTGAAACGGTTAGAGATTCCCAATGCAAAACTGCATTTATAGCTTTCAGCGAGATATTGAAACGGTTGGACAAAGAAAACAAATATACTCCCTAATAAATTTCATTTCCGCTCACACAATGTAACTATTTACATTTATCATTCAAAAATGATACAACAATCTAAGTGCTAATCCTCAGAAGCTAGAAACAACAACTTGCTGGCTAATTCCCATGGTTTGTGCCAAGCCACGGTGGCAAGGCCTAACCATGGAGCTCAGGAACGCCCTCACGACCTCTTCCGATGCATCTTTCCTAAGCAAACACATCACGTACTCCATGACGGCGGCATCACAGGGCACGATGATCCTGCCATCATCTCCGGCGAACCCGAACTCCTGCGACTTGCTGAGAAGCACACCGAAGATGGCGGTGCCGAGGTACGCCAGCGGGACCTCAAACCGCCTGCCGTCTGCTGAGTACACCACGCAATGGCCCTTGCCGGCCACCGGCGAGGTGCTGCACGATGATGATCCCTCGGTGGTTCCTTTCGCCGGCGTCGATGCGATCCGCCTCCTTGCCATGGCAGCCATCCTCTGCCACTTCTTGGCCATTTGAACAAGTCTCTTGGCGCTGACCATGTTTTTGTATCCTTCTTTCCCGGCTCGAACTACAAGTTCAGAGTACTTCAGTTTGTATTGTATGTGTGGTGTTCAGCTACTTGGTGAGTTGGTGTAGTGCTTCGCTTGCTGACGGACTGATCAAGTTTTGGTGCTGAGCTGATGGATTTATAGGTGATGAGGGGAAATATAAGCATGCTGCATGCCGTTCAGGTGCAGCTATCCACTCCGGCTGGCAAGGGACAAGCCCACGAGCTCTGAACATGCAGCGTGGCAACTTGCAAGAGAAAGCAAGTGTGGTTTTGCTTGGATTTCTATGGGCCATCTGTGTTGGCACTTGCTGGAGCCACTAGTGCAGCATTGTTGGGCGTGCTTGGATAGTTCAGTAGATGGATATCACAATGCGCTGCCATACTGGCCAATCGAGTCCAAGAAGCATGCCTTGTGATGACCACATGAAAATTGGGACCAACGTGTCAGGACAATTTCTATGTGATCCCTTCACTGAGATATCAAGAAATCTGGGAATGGATTGGGTCTTCAGATTGAGACATAGAGCGTGTCTGACAGTTGTCTGCTCCCGTCCCATACCATCTTCTATCTCTGAACAACCGGACTGGAAGGTGTTCAGCGGTCCAAGCAACTTGCTGGACAACTTCATATCACTTGTTCAGTAGGCGGTCTGTTGGACCACTGGCATCTCATGTGAGCTCCATTTCGTCGCTCCTTGTTACATGGACCTACAAGATTACAACTAGGCAACAACCAACAAGCTGATAATAATCTTGGTAGTTCTAGTGCGTTGAGGCTGACCACACTGTTTGGTTCACCGACACCACTTACAAATATGATCCTATTTTAACAAAGATTCTTTTTTTTTCGAAAGATCCGTGTACCGGCTTCGATTGATAAGTAGAGAGCAAAATATGTACAAGGCAGCCAACATGGCGTAAACCACCACGAAGGCGAAGCCTACCCACGCAACACAACAGAACAAACGACAACCTAAGCAAGATGTGAGACCAGAGTTCTCAAAGCAGGAGGCCATAGCAGGTCATCGTTGCCCAGCTCAAGCATGTCGCAAGAGCAGCTCCGACTTCCGACCATGATCACGCCCTGCCACGAGACGTCCTGACCGAGTCGGAATCCATAACGACGCCTTCAGGAAGGTTACGACGTCAAAGCGCCGCCGTCGCTCGTCCAAGAATAGACCGAGTTCTCACTCGTGGGAAAACTGGGGATGCGACGTCCCCAACAGGGAAAGCAGCGCCCACAGGCGTCGCCGTCGCCGGCTTTCGCCCAAGGTACCCCCGGCACCGACCTCAGCCTAGATGCCGAATCTCAGCCTTTCGCCGCTGCCGTCGCTGCTAGCCTTCCTGCAGAGCCTTGCCAATGGGGCACTGACGTGCCGACATCGTAGCCACATAGCTGCGTCAGCCACCCCTACCGACCAGACGACGTGCCGAAGACTAGCCTCACTCCACCGTGTGCGCGTCCCCCGTCTTGGGCATCGCCCCCTGCCCTGGGGGCACCGGATCTGGGAGCTAGGCCCCGAACCCAGAGCCCCTGCCGACGCCACTGCCTCCATCTTGACCACGACCACGGACACCAACCTTCGTAGCAGTTGGGCGCCGCAGCAACCAAGGCCTTGAGGGGAGGGACAACAGAGAAGAAGCACCGCCCCGACGCCTCAAGCCCCAGCCGCCGCCGCGATGTGCCGCCACCTAGCCAGCGCCGCCGCCACGGCCCAGAAGAGGGAGAGGACGCGCAGAGAGGAAGAAGACCTCGTCGCCGTCCCCTGCGCCCGCACGGACACTAGCCGGCGCACGTGCCGTCGCGGTAGCCTCACCCCGTCAACCCCCACGCAGGTTGTACGAGGCTGAACCACCGCCCTACTGCACCTGCACCACCACCACACTACAAAGGGGAGGAAGAGCCACTGCCCCGCCGTCACCATCACGGCCAGCCGAGCGGCCAGCTCCGGCCACGGCGCGAGGGGAGAGGAAGAGAGGGGCGCGGGGACACCGCCGTCGCCGTGGGCGACGCCTAGCGCCCGCCCCGGCCTGACGGCCAGCAGATCCGGACGCCTGGGCGAGGGAGCCGCCGGATCCCCGTTGCCGCCGCCGGTAGAGCACCAACGGCGGCCGACGCCGCCGGATCTGGCGACCACGTCGCACCCCATGCCGCCCCTCCCGAGCACTGCTCCTTCGACCCCTGTCACCACCACGAGAGAGAGAGCCCCGCCGCCGCCTTCCCGGCAGCCCGCGCGGCCATGCCGGCGGCGGCGCGACGGAGGAGAGGGAGGGAAGGTGGTGGCGGGAGCTAGGGTTTGTGTCGCCCCCGGTGTCGCCCGCGTGGGAGTGACGCGAGGGCCGGGGCCGCAAGGCTGGCCCCAGGAATCAAAATCTACAAAGATTCCAAATCAGTTTTAGCAAAATCTACCTTCCAATGGTTAGTTTCTCCTTGTTCTCAGCTCAGCATGAGATGATGATATCCATTTGCAGTGGCGACTTTGGCACAATGACCAGCAGGTTTAAATATTTGCGTGGATCAACACAACTCTAGTTTTTCATGGTTTTGTTCATACAATGCCAGAATTACATAAATCTAAGACATGAAAAAAAGAGTAGAACAACCCAGTTGGTTACAACAGAGTCTGAGAACTTGCTGTTTCATTTCTTGGTTAGCAATCACCCCACTTCCATTCTCCCAAAAGCAACTATTTACATCTTTACATCATGAAAGAAATGGAAACAACGAGAACAAAGCAACATGACAAGCTCTAGCAGTTCAGTGCTAATCTTCAGAAGCTAGGAACAGCAAGTCCCATAGACTGCTGCATCACGTCATTTACATAGTAATAAGGTTTCGTCATTGAGCTCAGGAATGCCCTTTCAACTTCTTCAGAGGCCTCTTTCCTAAGCAAACACATCGCGTACTCCATCGCTGCGGCATCACAGGGCATCGTGATCTTGTCACCAATGCCTGAGAAGCCAAACTCAGCCTGCGACATGTTCAGGAGTTCGCTGAAAACCGTTGTGCCAAGGTACACCAGAGGGACCTCAAACCGCCAGCCATCAGCAGAGTAAACAACACAGTGGCCCTTGCCAGCCACCGACGACGTGCTGCACGATGACCCCTCAGTCTCTTTTGCCGGGGTTGGCATGAGGCTCTTCCTCGCAAGGGGAGCCAATCTTTGCCACTTTCTTGCCATTTGAGCGAGTCTCTTTGCACTGATCATGGCTGATTCAGCCTCTGCCTTTCTTGTTGGAAAGTTCAGAGAAGCTCAGCTTCTAGCAGGTGATGATGTTCAGCTATTAGGAGCTGTGCTTATCTTACTCGTGGGCCGATGAAGTATTGGTGCTGTGCTGATGGATTAGGGAAAACAGAAGGATGCAACTCAACTGCAGCTATCATCTCAAGCTGCCAGGAGACAAGGCCATGCGTCCAGAACATGCAATGCTGCCAGAAAAGGCAGCCTGATCTGTTTCGCAGTTGCTGGAAAGAATACCTTCAGTGTTTGGCCCTGCTAGGGTATCACAATGTGCTTCCATGCCGACTTGACTGCAGTCAAGCATGCAACCTGAAGAGGACCACATGAACACTGTGGGTCCAACGTTTCCAGGCCAGTTGAGCCTATGATTCAATTGTTTTTGGAGATTAGTATGTCCCTTTTGAAGATCTAAAATTTTAGTTTGTTCTACCGATTAGACATATAGCCAGGCAAGTTGTCCATGTCTTAAATGAGATCAGCAGATCCAAACAACTTGGTCAACAACTTCACCCGGCTGTCTGTTGGATGACTAGCATCTTATGTGAACTCAATTTCCTTGTTTTCCTCTTAATGTTTGCACCTGCAAGACTTCAAGAACGCAACTAGATGAATGACAATCATCAGGCGAAATCGGGTACATCCATACAGCATTACACGAGGGCACTCTGACTCTTCCCCTTTTTGGCATCTGCTGACAGATAAGCCATGGTCTATGGCATGCTCTATGCTCATATCCTTGCATGCCTGATCATAACCCATTTGCTTTGAATCCAGTCAGCTTGTTGTAGTATCAGTTTTTAACTCTCGCCTGGTATTAAATCTGAGCAAGAACAACTGACACCTCATCATCCAGCACTGAAATAAATCCCAAACTTGCCGAATACTGCATTCACGTTTAGCAATATACCACGAGCATTTAGTTAAGTGATATGGACTAGACCTTCTGAAGTTACGGGTCCTGCTCAAGAAAGACACATGCAAATTTCCTATGCGAGGATATCACCCTTCTGTACAGGAGATACATGAGAGCACACAAGCATAGGAGAGACACCCAAAACATTAAACATGTGATACTCCAACGGATTCCTATCTCGGTCAGTGGAGTTCCACTGCAGGGAACTATAGCATATACTAAAATAGGATCCTCAAAATCAAATAATCTTTAGATGATAGCTACCTGACAAACCTTAGGTTTCCAGTCATGGACACTGAACCAAAAAGAATCCTACCATGAAAGGTATGCTCTGCCAATATCTGAATTGCACTATAGCTATCCGAACCAACCTGGCCCCTCAAACTTCACGTTGGACCCAATTAACATGGGGTCCTCGTTCCTCTTCTCAGCTATACACTGCTCAGCATGGCTGCAACGCATAGTGTCCAATCCAAGCACCGAAAGTGCACTACAACTGGTTACAACATCCACCAAACACTTCCCATCTGAATCTGATCCTAATTATGCCCTTGTGCCCTTGTCTCTTGCCAATCATCCTACTAAACTGGATGACTTGCTCTTTTCCTCGGCAGCTCAGCTATAAATTCATGGTCAAGCAGCATTCAAACACCATCGGTTGTAGCTTTAAGCCCAAGCTGATCTGGCGATGAATCTGACGGCACAGTCGCGCCAGCTGAACAAACCTGGCCCTCATGCTACACTTTGGCCCCAACACAAACATGGGGTCCTCGTGCCACTTTCCAGCACCGAAAGCACACCACGAGAATTCAGCACCGGCACCGGCATGAACCAAACACTCGGCCTCCATCAGTCTCTCATCCAAATCGTACTCACAGACGCGTCTTGCAACATCACATTCTCTGTCCTCATGGCCTTGTCTCTTGCCCAACCATACCCACTGGATTGTTGAGCTATATATATTCAGGTCAAGTGGCAACACCATCACAATCTCAACTCTGAGCTCTCCACTTCTCCAGTTCCCAGCCAAGAAAGAAACAAGTGACCATGATCAACACCAAGACGATCGCTCAGCTGGCCAACAAGTGGCAAAGGCTGGCAGTTCTTGGGAGGAAGCACCTCACCTTGAGGACGGCAACAAAGGAAGTCGACAAGTGCTGCACTTCCGTGGCAAGCAAGGGCCACTGCGTTATGTACGCCACCGATGGGGCACGTTTTGAGGTGCCATTGGCGTGCCTCGGGACAACAGTCTTCACGGAGCTCCTGCAGATGTCCAAGGAGGAGTTCGGCTTCACGGGCGGCGACGGCAGGATCACACTGCCCTGTGATGCCATGGTCATGGAGTACGCCCTGTGCTTGCTGCAGAGGGGCGCCTCTGCGGAGCTGGAGAAGGCATTCCTGAGCACCATGGCAACATCATGCCACTCTGCAAAACATGTGGCGCCATATGTGGCTGCTTGCTGTTAGCTGCAGCTGTATAGGTAGTAGTTCGATCATCTCTGTACATAGTAGGGCAAAGAGAGCTGTTATTCAGATCCTTCTGATCCTGCAAATTATCAAGGAAGGTCGCGACTTAGCAAGTTCTTGTTCATTGAGCACATAAGAGCTTAATTTGGGGCTAATAAATTCTTCAGCACAATTTTCTGAATCCAAACCTGAAAGCTTACTACCACTCCATGCTCCAGCTGAACCACAATGTGCCATCGTGCCTCTTTCATTTCCAGCTGGCTTGCTGCAATATTCAGAGTTCTGCTATCAGTTCTGTTAGAATGTAACGGGCTAACGACCATGGCTTCTGGTCTGAGCTTGGGCTTCACAAGGGACGTCAGGATAACATTACCTTCTGAAGCAGAGAAGGCGTTGAAACAAGCATGGCTCACAACAGGTCAACGACCCACAAGCAGCTGCAGGAAGATGAAAAGAAATGGGTGGCCAAATGAGATGCAGTAAGAGGTGATTCACCAATAACAAGCCAACTCCTATGAACCAGTGAAGGTGCTAGTGCATTAACCTAGAGCTACTTAAATACTAGTTCATCCACGCGCAAATCCAATGGAATAGAGCAGGCATTCTGCTGGCTTGTGCACAGGAACAAGTAGTACAATCTAAACAAATCCGGATGGTTCTTTACCTGCTTGAGCTTGTTGATTTGGAATCCTGACCGGGACCAACACACGTGCGGGCGAGGGCAACGCCGCACCCGAGGCCACTGCCACCGGTAATCAGACACATAGCGGAGGGGTCACGCTCAATGGCGGTGGGCGACTGGCACTACAAGGCGCCCACTTCCGCGTCAGCGGCGCAGCTGATGATAACCCACCATTTGGCAAGCGGCTAACGGAGGCTGATTTGGTCGGTTCACACAACAGAACATGTCAGTAGACAGCAATATCTACACAGAAATCACTACAGAGAAATCGTCTAAATAAAGCAGAATGACACCTCTTACTCAGTTACTCTGCCAGTCGTCCAAATGAGCATGTACCACAAGCTCAAGACTCAAAGGCCAAATCAAACCAAGAAACATTGTACCACAAGCTTAGAAACATCAAACATTTAGACCAAAGATAAGTGTGACCCATTGTTGCCGAGTTCAGGCTGAAAAATGAAGCCAGAAGTCTAGAAAGAAAAATTCAGTGCTGGACCTAAACTCGTTTAATTTCTACATTCTTACAGCTCTTCAAGGCTTAAACTCGTTTCTACATGAGCTGCAGTTAACCTTGTCCTAAGACTCCGGTGAATTGCAATGCAGAACCCGAAAACCGATGATGAGGATGGACAGGAGCTAGTTGATCAGACACGGTGGTCGAAGCTAAACTCCTTGTGGACGCCGCACTTGCAAGTCACGCGCAGCACCAGCTCGGTGCCGGAGCAGATCGCGCTGGACACTTCCACCTCTTGCTCCTGTACAGAACCAGGTTTCATTAAGCAATTGCTGACAGAATACCAAAATGCATGCAGTCCAAAGAAGCAAAGCATCCAAATTATGTTGTATCCTTGAATCCAAACAATGCAAGTAAAAGGAAGGCTGTACCAGCTTTCTCGGCTTTTCTGGTGAGGAAGTCCTCGCCTCCGGCGAAGTGCAGCATGACCCGGCTGGCGAGCGGGATGCCTCGTTGGAGGCTTTCTTGGCTTCCTGCGGCGATCAAATCAACGCATTAGAGGTGAGCTCAAGAAAGCAACGGCAACAAGAAGAGAAATCAAGACATAATCCCTACTGGAGTGGCGATGCTTCAATACACTGATGACACGATCTTGTGTCAAGCATGATATAGAAAGTGCCAGAAATCTGAAAATGTTACTATACTTACATGAGTTGATGGCAGGCCTTAAGATTAATTTTCACAAAAGTGAAATCATCACTATCAATGACGAGGATAACTGGGCTGACCTCTATGCAAACATGTTCAATTGCCAAATTGGGACTTTTCCCATCAAATATCTAGGAGTCCCAGTGAGCCCAAGCAGGCTACATGCTATTGACTGGGTTCCTTTGGTTGAAAAAAGTGCTAAAAGACTAGATGTATGGCAGGGTGGTTCAATATCCATTGCTGGGAGGACTACCCTGATCAAATCTAGCTTAAACAATACCCCCATCTACTATATGTCCATCTATTTGCTGCCCAAGTCTATCACTGACAAACTAGACAAATTGAGAAGGAAAGTTTTCTGGCAAGGTGGGGGAACCAAAAAGAAGCACCATCTGGTTAAATGGGTGAAAATTTGCAAGCATAAGAGAAAAGGGGGCTGGGGATAAAAGACATTAAAAAAAATGTCAGCCTCCTCTGCAAATGGTGGTGGAAGCTTGAGAAAGAAAATGGCCTCTGGCAACAGATTGTTCAATACAAGTACATGAAGAATAAACTGATCAGTAATGTCTCACATAGGCAGAATGACTCTGCCATATGGTCTGATCTCCTTAAAGTCAAAAATGTATATCTTCAAGGGAGGAAAGTGAAGATTGGAAATGGGAGACAGACTCTACTCTGGAAAGATGCTTGGTTATATGACAGACCACTTCACATTATGTTCCCTAACCTTTTTAAACTATGTGAGCAACCTGATATACTGTTCATTGTGCCACAACTGGCAACACTCATATAACCTTCTCAAGATGGCTGACAAATGACCTTAGAGACAACTGGAATAGCATTGTCTCAGATGTAAACAATAGTCAGCTTACTGATGCTGATGATCTTATATCCTGGCAATTTGGTCCTAATAGAAAATTTAGTGTCAAGTCCACTTATGAGCTATGACAAGGAGTGATGGGGGCATCTATTATAAGAAGATATGGAAAGGGAGAATTTCCTCCAAAATCAAGATTTTCCTCTGGTTGTTAATGAACAATGCCGTTCTCACTAAAGACAATATGATTAGGAGAAATTGGATTGGTTCTCCAACTTGTTACTTCTGTGATAAAGATGAAAACATCCAATACCTATTTTTTCAATGCTCCACTGCTAAAGTTGTTTGGTCCATCATTGCATTTGCAATTGGTGCCAATGATATTCCTACATCTATACACCACTGCTGGAAGTGGTGTGAGAAGTGGCTTCCAAATGGAAAGCAATTTCACACTACTGGCATCGCTGCAGTTTGCTGGGCATTGTGGAAAACGTGCAATGCAATCTGCTTTGAAGGAAAATGTGTTAACTCTCCTGCCACTATTGTATGCTATATGTGTGCGCTCATGGGTTACTGGGCAGGTTTATTCATCGACTCGGACTGCCATGGAAGCGATGCTGTCGATTGCAACCAAGCTCATGGCCAGGGAGAAGAAGAGGAAGACGTGCGCCCTTGAAGACAACCCTGATGATGCTGGACAGTGAAGATGAAGCGCTGTCTGTTACTCGTGCTGGTGCTTTTGCTGAGAAACTGTTATGCTCTCTGTCGCTCATCAAAGTGTGGGCGTTTTCGTTTCTATCATTTAATCAGCTTGTATGCTGGTTCGTAGCCTGGGGCGTTCGTGCCTGAACCTCTTTCTGTTTCCTGTCTTGCTCTATAAACTGCTGTAAGAACCTTGTATTTCCGTTCTTTGAATGGAAATGGGGAATGCCTCGAGTCAGAGAGAGAGAGAGAGAGAGAGAGAGAGAGAGAGAGAGAGAGATCAAGAAGTCCAAGCACAGCGTACCTGCTTGGCCGCCTTTCCCGGCGATGCGAAGAACGCACAGCACGGGTCGGGCATGATAGACGAGCGGGAGGCCTCGGGGTTGACGGTGGAGTTCGTCTTGGCGAGCTTCTGCGGCGACGGGGTGAGCTGCTGCTGCGGCGTGTCGTCCTCCCAGTGTCGCGGACTCATGCGTCGAGGGGTGGTCTCGATGTGGAGGTTGGGCCGCGGCCGCTTCCTGCTCCCGCTGCGCGGCGGAGTCAGCGACCGCGACGCCGAGAAGACGAACGACGGCGTCCCGAGGCCCACGGAGGGGGGCGTCGCCTCCTTGGCCGCCGCGGAAGATGGAGAGGCTAGTTTCGCGGACGCCGGCCCTGACGAAGCCAAGAATTCGAACCCGGCGCTTCCAGTGGCGCCCGTGCGCGCCGTCTTGACGGAGTGGAGGGACGCGGACGCGCCGCTGCCGGTGGGCATCAAGGACGCCTCGCAGCCGCTGGCGGTGGAGCCCGTGGGCGTCAACGGCTGCTTCGGCGAAGCCAAGAACGTGAGGCCGCTGGCGTTGGAGCCCTGGAGGTGGGCGTCAGCGGGCGCTCCGGCGAAGCCGCGAACACGAAGCCGCCCCTGGAGGTGGGACCCGTGGGCGTGTCGGGCCGTTCCGGCGCAGCCAAGAACGCGAACATGTTCCCCGCGCTGCTGGCCGAGGATCCCCCCGGCGTCCCCGTCGCGTTGTCGGCGAACGCGAACATGTTCCCCATCCCCGCGGAGGTCGGGTGGCGCGGGCGGAGCCCCGGCTCGAACGAGAACTCCGCGGCGCGCGGCGCCGTCGGCGTGGTAGGCGTGGGCGGGGACGTCGGCGTGTTCGGCGCGGGGTCGAAGGGGGGCAGCTCGAGCAGCATCCTCTTGCGCACGGAGGAGGCCGGGAGGAAGCAGCGGCGCTTGCGCCCCGCGTCGGCGGCGCAGGGCGCGGAGAAGGCGACCGCGTAGTGCGCGGGGTCGATGCGGAGCTCGGCGAGGTGCCGCGGCGCGGGCGGCGGGTGAAGAAGAGGGGCTCCGGTGCCATGGCCATGGCGGATGTGGGATCTTGGGATTCTTGGATGGTCACCGGCCGGCGGCCGCTCGGGGATCAGGGGATGGGCGGAGCGGAGAGGGGAAGGAGGCGGTTGCGGTTGCGGAGGCGGATGGGCGGAGAGGGGAAGGAGGCCGTTGCTGTTCCGTTTCCACGTTGGCCGTTGCTGCTGTAAAATAAAATAAATAGGACTAGGATCAGGGCGGAACGGCTGTGAACCTGGGCCACCAGGAAAGATCAAAACGGCTCCGCGGTTCCGATCGTACGGTCAAATGTAAGCCCTGGGTTGGATCGCGATAACATCACAACTTAGATTCTTAGAGCAATTCCGGCAAATTGATTCGATATTCATAAACTTTTGACAAAAGAGAAAAAATGGGCTCTAACAGTTTTATAATTAGACTTGACAAATCTGTTAACTTGGCATTTCATTGCGCGCTCGGCGATCGCTTGGCATCGCGAAATTTTGCACCGTCGCCTCCTGTCCCGCGCGCGCGAACCTTTTCTTTCCTCCGCGCGCGAAAGGCTGCGCCTGTATTTCTTTCGCGTATAGAAGCCCAGCCGCCGCCGCTGTTCTTCGTACAGGCCGCCGCCGTGCTTCTTTGATCATCTTCGAGTGAAGAAAACGTACTACTCTGCACGAACCTGTGAGATTGGCCGGCCGTGGCCTCCTACTTGCTTGCCAACTATGCTGCTTCTTGCTGTGCGGTGATCCTCGATGGCCGGCTGGAACTAGCTCGATCCGGCGACGGAGACCTTCACACCTGGCGACGGCGGCCAGTCCACGAACCGTGAAGATGCGACGACGGCACGCGAGAAAAATACCGCGTGGGAAATTTCTGTGGGTCCACAAAATTGGTATTTGGCAACTGAATTATGGAAAATTATTGAAGATAACCTTTTTTTTCTTTAGCATTTGTTTAGAGAGTTGGTAAAACATAAGATTTGTCAAGTGAATTATAAAAAACTGTTGAAATTGCTCTTACCATAATAAGATTATCGAAGTGGTAGATTCTACGTAACAACTTTACATTCGGCTTCGCTGAACAGAACTGCACTATACATACATCAGGAAAGTCCTGAGCTAAAAAAAAAAAATTGAGCTATTGAACTATACACATGCGGCTAGCTGCTGCTTGAGCTCCATCGGTGGCGCCACGACACTGACGGTGTGGCACGGCCTGACCATGGAGCTCAAGAGCGCCCTCACACCCTCCTCAGAGGCGTCCCTTCTAACCAAACACATCGCGTACTCCACCACCGCGGCGTGTCATAGGGCAGCGTGATCCTGCCATCGTCGCTCGCGAACCCGAACTCCTCCTGAGAGTGAGACATGCGCATGAGCTCGCCGAGGACCGCTGTGCCGAGGTACGCCAGCGGCACCTCGAACCGCCTTCCGTCGGCAGAGTACACGACGCAGTGGCCCTTGCTGGCCACTGCTGTGGACGCCGTTCCGCAGGAGGCTTCGATTTCTTTCGCTGGCATCGAGGTAAGCCGCTTCCTCGCCAAGGCAGCCATTTTCTGCCACTTCTTTGCCATCTGAACAAGCCTCTTGGCACTGATCATGGTTGCTTTGCTTCTCCTTCTTTTCCTGGCTGAATCGAATGTTCAGAGAACCTCTGTATCAGAACGTATTTTCTGCTAGATGTATTGCTTAGATTGCTGATGGACTGGTGGAATGTTAGTGCGAAGGTGGTGGATTTATATGTGAGGGGGGAAGAAGAACACGCAGTTCAAGTGCAGCTATCACCTCCGGCTGGCAAGAGACAAGGACACGAGTCCAGAACATGCAGTGCTGCAATGGAAGCAGTGTGTGGTTCTGATTAGATTTCTCTGGGGCCATCATCTGTTGGCACTTGTCGGAGCCAATTGTAGAAATGTATTAGTGTCTGGATCATTACACATCACAATATAATGTGCCATACTGCTATGCCTCATGGGCCATGAGGACCACATGTAAATTGGTTTTTGTCAGTATCAGTTTTTTCAGTGATTGTGCAATGAGATACCGATTGAAATTGTTGTTTGTAAGACATCCGGAAGTTTTGTGCCCACAGCTCATTGTTTCTGAATGACTGGAACAAGACTGCTCAGCCATCCAAACTTTGTGGTCTGCTGGATCAATAGCACATCATGTGAACTCCACTTCGCAGCTGCTTCTTGCAGTTCCCTGCATGGACCTACAAGATCGCAACTAGGCAACTAGCTAGCTCCAGTTTTATTTGCATTCTTCAAGCATGGCATTGTCGTCTCACAAAAGCATGCAGTCCATGCTTCCCTGTCTTCGTTTAAACTTTAAACACAAGCTGATCTGCTGATGATCTGACTGCACAGCAGCAGCAGCTGAACAAACCTGGTCCTCAAGCTCCACGTTGGCCCCAACAAACATGGGGTCCTCGTGCCACTTCCCAGCGACACCGCTCGGCATGGCACGCCAGCACGGATTCTGTGCAGTCCAAGCACCGAAAGCAAGCACACCACGAGCATTCAGTCAGCACCGGCACCCGAGCGGCACGCACCAAACACTCGCCCCCCATCAGAGTCTCATCCAAATCGGCATCACGGGTACTCGCAGACGCGTCTTGCAACATCGCACCCACCGTCCTCATGGCCTTGTCCCTTGCCCAACCATTTTGGTCGAGTTCGAGTGTGCTATATATTCAGGTCAATTGGCCTCAGAACACCATCAGAATCTCAAGTTCACAACTCAGAGCTCTCCACTTCTCCAGTTTCCAGCCAAGAAAGAGAACTAACCACGAATATGATCAGCACCAAGAGGATCGCTCAGCTGGCCAAGAAGTGGCAGAGGGTGGCAGCGCTTGGGAGGAAGCGCCTCACCTGGAGAACGGACAAGTGTTGCACTTCCGTGGCGAGCAAGGGCCACTGCGCAGTGTACACGACTGATGGGGCACGGTTTGAGGTGCCATTGGCATGCCTCGAGACAGCAGTCTTCGCGAAGCTCTTGCAGATGTCCAAGGAGGAGTTCGGCTTCACGGGCGGCGATGGCAGGATCACACTGCCCTGTGATGCCATGGTCATGGAGTATGCCTTGTGCTTGCTGAGGAGGGGCGCCTCTGGAGAGCTAGAGAAGGCATTCCTGAGCACCATGGCAATGTCGTGCCATTCTGCAAACCACGTGGCGCCGTATGTGTCAGCTTTCTGTTAGTTGCACCTGCAGCTGTGTAAGTGCTTAAGTAGTAGTTCAGCTTGTAAATATTTAGGACAAAGAGAGGTGTTATTCAGATCCTTCTGATCCTGCAAAAGATCAAAGAAGGTAGCGACTTATTAGCAAGAGCAAGTTAGCATCAGTGTTCTTGTTCACTGAGCACGTCAGTCCTCGATTTTGGACCAATGAAATTCTTCAGCATATTTTTCTGAATCCAAACCTAAACCTGGAAGTCTACTGGCACTCCAATATGATCCGTGCTCCAGCTAAACTGCTGAACCTCAATGCACCATCGTGCCTCTTTCATTTCCAGTTGGCAACTTTCTGCAAAATTCAAAGTTTTGCTATCAGTTTTGTTGGCAGAATGTAAAGGCCATGGCGCCATGCTTTCTGGTCAGAGTTGACCAGTTCAAAGTGCTCTTTAGGCGGAGGAGATAGACGGACTATTGCTTTGCCATTAAGTTCATTCCTTAGTCAAGAATGAGGTGTGGATCCAACTGTCGTGGCAATGCGGTATTTTGACACGGAGTAGATCGTGTGTATTTGGACCTAGTAAATTTGATACACTGTGTGAGGATCTCAACCTTAAGTAACATTTTGAAAATTTAGGAAATCTAAATGACGCAAAAAACAAGTTTAGCTACGTAAAAATATGTTTTAAGAGTTCAGGGACCTAAATGATATGGCTGGACACGTTCAAGAACCCGGGTATATTTTTACTCTATATTTTTTATCTCTAAACTTATTTACTAAAAGAATAGTATACTAATAGTATACTATTAATCTAATAATACTTATTACACATTACAAATATTACTATCTCCATTCCAATTTATAAGTCGTACTGCCTTTTAGAGATACATAGGTTTTGCTATGCATTTAGATATATATGTGTAACTACAGTATTTTTCTCCAGAAACAAAGAAACTTTATAGATATGTACTTATGTTTAGATACGTAGCTTTTGTTTTGTATCTAAAAAAGCGAGACTAACTTATAATTTGGAATTGATGGAGTAGTATTTTTATATATATTTTATCAACCTAAAAGAGTTTAACTCTTGATAAGTAAGACGTTTATTCTTTTAGGACATAGGAAAAATACAAAGGAAATCAAGAATCTAGCTAGTAAATTTTCACGATGGTTGCAAAGTTTGGTGAGATTTGTGATATAGTATGTACTTCATTCATTCCATTCCCTATGATTCTAGTACAACATAACAAAAGAATTATACACATCATCACATCACAGCTATTAAGTCATACACAGACAGCTAGCCGCTGGTTCCATGGTGCCACGCCACTGACGGTGTGACATGGCCTGGCCATGGAGCTCAAGAAGGCTCTCCCAATCTCTTCAGAGGCATCTCTTCTAAGCAAACACATCACATACTCCATCACCGCTGCGTCACAGGGCAGCGTGATCTTGCCATCGTCGCTCGCGAACCCAAACTCTTCTTGCGACAGCATTAGGAGCTCGCCGAAGACCACCGTACCGAGGTACGCCAACGGGACCTCGAACCGCTGCCCGTCAGCCGAGTACACAACGCAGTGACCTTTGCCAGCCACTGACGTCGAAGTGCTGCACAATCCTTCGCTTTCTTTCGCCAGGATCGGCATGATCCTCTTCCTCGTAAGAGTGGCTATTCTTTGCCACTTCCTTGCCATTTGCACAAGTCTCTTGGCACTGATCATGGTTGCCGGCTCTCCTTTCCTGACTGAAGTTCAGAGAGCCTTTGTATATCAGGTGGTGTTCAGCTAGGTGTAATGCTTAGCTTGCTGATGGACTGATGAAGAGTTTCTGCTAAGCTGATGCATTTATAGATGAGGAAGAACTGATGAGAAAGAGATGAGCATGCAATTGAACTGTCTAGAGACAATCAGACAAGCCCACGAGCTCTGAACATGCATTGCTGCAAGGAGAAATTAGTGTGTGGTTTTGATTAGATTGCTCTGGGGCACTCTGTTTGGCGCCTATTGGATCCACCAGTACCAATGCGGGCTGCTACGATATCACAAGGTGCTGCCATACTGCAATACCTCGTGGGCCATGAAGACCACATGTAGATTGAGTCCAAACTGTCACAAGATATCTGAAAGTTTTTGTGCCCACGGCACATTGTCTCTGAGCAACCGGATTATCCTGCGGGCTCGGAGCGGCGGCGAAGTGGGAGGGGAGCCCGAGGACGACGGGAGTGGAGCTGCAGGCGAGGAGGCCGGCGTAGGCGAGCGGAGGGGAGAGCGGCAGCGGCAGCTCCATGGCAAGAGCTAAATCACTCGCCTCTAAGCAGAGTGGGAGTGGGACAGTCTAAGCAGAGTGGGAGAGTGGGACAGTCTCCTGCGCTCTACGCGCCATGGAGTCCTGTAAAGGCAGCATTCTCCAACAATCTTTCTTAGACTCCTTTATAAATCCTTATTTGAAAAATCATTTGTACATAACCACTATCTATATATTTTCTCCCTCTAGCATCTCTATACTACCTTTGATATCTTGTGCGTACTTTAAATTTGTACATAACCACTATCTATATCTTTTCTCCCTCTTAACTTCTCTATACTACCTTTGATATCTTATGCGCACTTTAAAGAGCCAGCAATATTTAGCAAGTGAAAAGGCAAGTAGAGGATCAACTCTCTCCCTCTATAGCGTGAGAAAATAGACCTTACAGAGATCTATTGAAGAAAACTATTGGAGGTTATACTTATTTTCACCAAAATCTTTATCCTTATTAATACAAAAGGACATAAATAGCCTCTTTTGCAGTTGCTCTAGTATTTTCAAGTAGCATTAGTACACCATTCATCCACAAATGTAAATGCTCAAGTTTATCTTAAATCAAACTATCAGTGGGTAAAGAAAAATTTGGGTTCCAACTCTCGATAACAAATAGTCAAATAATACTAGCATCTTTAAAATGCCTGTTGTTTTAGAGGAAGTACTTCCCAATCATGGTTTTGCTCTTGACTACGTTAAGTTTTTGCACACAGGAAAGGGGCCGACCAAGAGCAAAACCATACAAATCAACCATCAGCCTGTGCGAGACCGTGTACCAGTATCACGAGCAAAATAATCGATGTAGATGGCATCACCTCCAAAAAAAAAAAAACGAAGGGAGTCAAAATCGGCACCATTGTCCAATGCTGCTGTCACACAAAGGTCAAAGTTACCAACAGTAGCGATAACGATTCTGGTATTCATCGCTGTAATCATATCTCATAATCTCATCGAGTCAATGCTCGACAAAAAACTCACATACCAACGCAACTGTTGAATGCTACTCTATACCCCCGCTCAAAACCATATTTGAGGGCATGTTAACCACTGCATAGCTGCACTACAACTCTGAAGAATAATTAATTTGCAGCCTCAAAGAAAAGCACTTGGGGTTGCAAATGGTCCCTTTCACACATCACCAGCACATCACCCCAACTACCTATAACCTGCACAAAGAACATGGAACCAAAATTGGGTCACAATAAGCAAGAGTGGGAAAAGTAAAAAGGATGCTTCAAGTAGTATGGTGATTGGCAATAACAAGCATCCTTTATTGGGTTACCTTGACTGTCTGGTCACTATACATGACCCAACGTCCATCCTTGAAGGCAAAACACTGATAATGCAGGCCATAGTAACAAACCTGCAGTTATCAAAAGCAATAATATTATCTAATGATCCTTGCAATGACCCAAACATCAGATTTAGATATATGCAAATGCATGATGTTTACTTAAAAATGCAACACACCCTTACTGTGAATCCATAATTTGGACAGAATAAATTATTTGGTAGGTATAGTAGTGAAGCTAAATGAAACAAAAATTGACAAAAAATGGAAATATACGTTACTGTGGCAAGAAGTGAATTTTTTACCACAATTATGTGAACAGCAATAATAATACAGTCACTGACGTTATATGGAGCTGAACTCAATATGCTATTCGGCTTAAATATATTCAACCTACTTCATATCATGTCAGCTCCTAGTTTACGTAATTTTTACTGAAAGCAAGCTCTCGAATCAGCTGATAACACATCTAATACCAACAAGTGGCAACACACAGAGCTCTGTGGAAAAATAAACAAATAATCCCAAGGAGATATCGTCTTATTCTCAAACTGGAGTTATTTTGGTAGTTCCCTAGACCTAGCAAAAGTCAGGCCAGGCCTGGAAAAGGCACAGGCCAGCTGTACATGTTTTTGCTGCTGCATAAATAATATAAATATATATGCACAACAGAAGAAGATAATTTACAGGTTCAAGAAAATTACAATCAACAAAACCATCCACATATTCAAGAATGAGATAAAACAAAAAACAAAGGGTTTCCTTGGCCATACCACTGACACCAGGGTGTGTTTGCTTCCTTGATCTAGACCACAGTAGAATATGCTAATGTCTATCTCAGTTGAAATACCAGCCAAAGTTGTAGATATGTCATCCACACTCTCTTTGTCGTTCTGCCATCCCAAGACTAAAATGAAAGTTGAACAGGTAAGTAGAGGTGTATGCCAACAAATGATCTCACCAAACATAGAACATGGAAGTGTTCGTGCAGGATCATCGCCTCACAAGGTTGTAACGTGCCAAAAAGTAAGTTGGATACAGCAATCTATTGTACATTATTATAGCAATAATAAACATATAAAGCATTCTAAGAGAATACTGTGAGGGGTCAAACATTCATCAAACAACAGCTAGATTGGACATGAAACTCTACGGTGCAAAATAATTGCAGCCTCAAATATCCAAGAGCCAAAAAAACAAAGCTTACCTACTGTAAAGATATGCGGGGAGGTAGAAAGGATGTGGTCTTTATGATTCAGTTTTCCACAGCCACCAACGTCTTGATTACAAGCTAGTTGATCATTCATTATGACAACTTTCAAAAGTTCATCAAATGAAGAATCTGGAAACATCATCTGAAGAAGGAATAGTTAGAGGAAACTACCATGATTGCACTATATAAGAAACCACATATAACACAGAATAAAAATAGGGATTCAACCGAACAAACAAAACTAACCTTTGCAGCTCGGAGAGAACTAGCATTGACATTGTGGAAAAATGAAGTATACTTGAGCTGCCTAGACTCCGTCTTACAACTGTGACAGCTCATCAGCTCATATACGTCCATCCCAAAATAACTATGTGATATGCAAGAAATGTTTGCACAATCCCATGATTCAATAGAATTCTTCTCGTGAGATAGACCATGGTCGACAATACGAGAAGTGTATGACTTATGCAAACACTCAAAGATTACACCCAGTACCTCAGATGCATCATTCATCTGTCCCTGCCATGATCATAAATGATTATGACCAAGAAACATATATATAAGAAAGTAAGAATTTGGATGCTAAATGCTAAAACACCATATATAAAGCCTTAAATTACCAAGAGAGGACATCAATTTACCTCCTGAAGTAATTTGATGTTTGGGGAGGATTTGCTCAAAGCGATCCTCAATGAAGTAGGCGCAACAACTTCTCCTTGTCCCTTGGCTGCTTTGCTCAGGTCAATGAAGATACCATATAAAGCGCAGACAGCACAAGGATCTTCAAGATGCTTGTGCAGTGATGATGTTTTAAGGAACTCGTCTCGAAACCGCCTTATATGCCATAATGACTACAAATGGAAGAATAGTTGGTAAACACAAGAACGATTGCCTAGTCCTAGAGAATAGCACATTATGAATCTAAGCTTACCTGAATAATCACATTCAAGAAACAATTGTTCTCACCAGCAGCATTTTTAAGGCCAATTCCATACATTTCTGTCCCATTTGAAGTGCTTATTGTACCAGCAGGATAAGCATCGTATCCTTAAATGATAGGATTTAAGTGAGAAATCATCGAAATTTCATAAGACAACTAACATCACTACCAGAAATCTCAAGAAAACAGTAAAAAAACAGTCATCATGACATCACATCATCATATATATTTAATGATCTGTCAGCATATAAAATAGTTATTGAAATCCCTCTGCAGCATCGGTCGAAGTATAACGGTGATGAAGTGCAGGTAATAATAAAATGCATACTCTTCCAAGAACTAATCAAACTTGCAGCATGTTAGAGACCCAAGGTAATAATAACATTATAAGGGATTAGTTATTATCAAAATATTCTTCGGCATGGCAACAGGATATAGATATGGAAACATTCAGCATAAATACAAATAACTCATTAAACCAGCAATCCAGCATGCATGTAACAAGAGGAAGGCAGATTCATGCATAGCAGAATATTAGTAGACTGTACAAGGCTACAAAGCCTTGACACAGAGAGATATATTTATGGTAATACAGAGGTGTTGAATAAAAATGTCCATGGATGTTCAAGAGCCTAAGATATAAGCATATTTATAGAGAATGAAACCAGTCATAATAAAAGGCGTACCAAGGCTTTTGCACAGCGCTTCATCAAGATCTTCTTGAAACCTTTTATCAAGATCAGCCTCAATGGACACATCCACTGATGGTATTGCACCACTGTCAACTGGATGTGAAAGGAACAATTTCACAGAAGTCCGGATCATAAATAAACAAATAATATATATATATATACACACACACAATAAATTGTTTTTTTGGGTAACTTACAAGATATGATATCAGGCAAGGAACCAGAAAGTAAAAAATTCTTGGAATGAGTATGTAAAAATGGTCATATTAAAAGAGAAATAAAAATGTCCATGGATGTTCAAGAGCCTAAGATATAATCATATTTATAGAGAATGAAACCAGTCATAATAAAAGACGTACCAAGGCTTTTGCACAGCGCTTCATCAAGATCTTCTTGAAACCTTTTATCAACATCAGCCTCAATGGACACATCCACTGATGGTATTGCACCACTGCCAACTGGATGTGAAAGGAACAATTTCACAGAAGTCCGAATCATAAATAAACAAATTACATATATATACACACACAATAAATTGATTTTTTTTGGGTAACTTACAAGATATGATATCAGGCAAGGAACCAGAAAATAAAAAATTCTTGGAATGAGTATGTAAACACAATTGACGGCTGTTAGCTCAGCTAGTCAGTACGGAATTACATCAAGGCCTTGTTTAGATGCACCCTAAATTTTAAGTTTTTTCACTCTCTTTTCATCACATCAATGTTTAGCCATTTGTATAGAGCATTAAATGTAAGTAAAAAAATAACTAATTACACAGTTTGGTTGTAAATCACGAGACGAATTTTTTAAACCTAGTTAGTCTATGATTGGACAATAATTATCAAATACAAACAAAATATTACAGTAGCAAAGTTAAAAAAATTTCAGCATCTAAACGATCCCCGTCAAAAAAAAGAGTGGGCTAACTTTAGGCATAGAGGCGGAGACCAATTTTAATGCGTGAGCCATTTAAAAAAATAATAATAATAACGTACACCCCTGACCCGCGTCTGCATAGCATGCCAATCCTTGAACATAATTATGTAATCGCATATGTTGTCACTAAGTAAGATCAATTATCTCACTGAATGAATCCCTCGTGCAAAGTGTTTACTACTCCCTTCATTCCAACATTTTAGTTTTTCTAGATGCATAAATTTTGCTATGAACTTAGATATACATCATGCCATATGCATAGTAAGAGCAATGTATCTAAAAATCAAAAAAACATCACATAATTTGGAATTGAGTAGGTTCTGAATTATTTAGAAAATATTTCAATTTTCCATTTCTCTGCAAAAAATATATATGTTTTTGCATCATTCCAAAAGTTGAATTCGATTGTTGTTTTCTTGATGGTACATGCTTATTCACCTTGTCCTATGTATTTAAGTATCTATCTATCACTTTTTTTCTTTACATTTATAGCCTCCTTAGTTCACTTCTGTTCACTCAATTAGATATAGAGATGCTAGACTGGACTGTCTGCTTTCTTAGTGGACACGAGACCCTGCTCCTTCTTCTTTCTCATGTCATAGTAAACAAGGTACAATACTGGTTGGTTTGGTCAAGTAACACAAATGCTTAAGGAAAGAATAAGAATATTACAAAACTGAGTTAAAAATACAATGACTAACTGATGCCTAGATGCATTTCAATGTTTTATAAGATTTTAGCTGAATTAAGGCATTCCTAAATGTGGTAAACTTATTTTTTATCAATTTGCTAAGTGAATCCTATTATTCATGAACAAGATTGTAGCGTAGGAAACCAAAACAATACTCCTGTTTAACCAAATAGGCAAGTAGCTACTTACGGCATATAGATATAGGAAGGACATTATGATACTTGTACACTTGTACATTTTCATACCAGGAACATGGGGTGCTTGTACAATTTGATACCATGCAGCTCAGAAGAAACTACTACTACTACTATCATTGTGCATGCCACTGTATGCTAATTTAGTTTGTAAACCTTAGCAGTCTGTTTAAACTTCAACTCTTCAACTTCTATACACAGTATTCAAAACAGATATTGCAAATTATTTATATATGTAGATTTCTGTACCCACAAAAATATCTACCTTTTCTTAAAATTTGGCTTCTTTGTTCATGGTGCAACTTTTTTCAGTGCTTCATCAGAGTCAGAGTCAGAGTCATATTCATCCTTACACACATATGTTTTCCATGGCTCTCTTAAACTGCACAAAGAAAAAAGGTAAAAAAAAATATAACAATGCACTATAGCAATGAGAGGCATGAATTTGTAATAATAAACTTACAAAGCAGGTGTTTTGACATCATCAACACCAAGCATCACAAACTCAACTACTGTTGCGGCAATAACAATTCCGAGATGAGAAACCATCACTTCAAATATTTCTTTGGGCGATCTAACCATTTGATCAAAGCATTTTTTTTCTTCTTTCCTTGTTACACAAAGTGATAGTTATAGTTTCAAACCATAGTTATGTCATCAAATCTGATCTTAGGGTTCAATGTTGCATACCATCTTTGAAGAGTATGCTAAAGAGCTAGTTTGGTCTTCAGTTCCACTATCTTCTATCTCGACCTAAAAATCAATGTCAATACAATACTGTCTTCAAATCTAAAGCTTAATATGAGATGAGATATAAAAGTAAAACAATTAACAAAGGCGCGATAGATGCAGGGGGTGGAGGCCCGAACAGAGCTTCTGAAACTTTCTCAGAATTTTCTGGGCACTCGAAATTTGAGGTCCAGTTCTGTCCTTTTTAGAATTGTATGCATAATGGGGCTTCAAATTGGGGCATCCATGATACTTTTAAGTGCTTTTGGAATATTTATGATCTTTCATATGCAGCAAGAAGGGCGGCCCTGGTACAAGCGGTAGAGCTTTACCGCCTATGACCAAGAGGTCCAGGGTTCAAGCTCCAGCCTCTGCACATTTGTGCAGAGATGGCTACTGGCTATTTTTCCTTCCTCAGACCCTGTAGTGTAGGAGCCTACGGCACTGGGTACGTCCCTTTTTTCATATGCAGCAAGTATATATATGAATTATAAGTGTGTATGTGCATATGGCCTTGATTGTTTGCATGAGTAAATGCAAACTTTGATGCTTGTTTGTAAATGCTTAGTCTAATTGGAATATGCTGTTAGGTGCACGTCACTGATTGTCTAATGAAATTATCATCTCAAGCTGATTCCACAGTTAACTGGTCAAACAAAGCAATCTCCCAAATCTGTCCAGATATTCCAGAGAACAAGCAATTCTGATGACTAAAATCAAACAGCTATAACTCTCAAAACCATTTGGCATGAAAAGTGAACACAAGCAAGATAAGTAAGTTATCTACTACTACTACTTTGTTATAGACAATATTCACAGCAAACATCATTTTCATCATGTAATTTGCTTAACAACCAAAATTGTCCAAAACAACCCCTAATTGAATTATATAGAGCAACTAATATGTAACACCCATGTTGTTAAGCATGCATTATCTTACATATCATGAGCATAATCATCTCTTTGCATAGTCATTGTTTACATGAAATGATAAAATAAAATATGTGCTTGCTTTGATTTGAACTAGAGCTATGTGATAGGTTGCTTGTTTGGGGCTGAGTGTTAAATGAAGTTTGTAGAGAAAATTATTTGGAGCAAAACTTATTTTTGGAGCATTGCATGAAAAGGCTTGGAATTGGGTCAAAAATGTCAAAATAATTTATAAAAAATGTTTTTATTTTAATTTTAAATAGATTTTAAATCCTCATTTTTGAATTTCAAATTCTAGGCAGAATTAGGCTTTGATGTTTAAAAGTGAAATGTTCTACTCTTTGAGAGAAACATTTCATCTTTTAAAAGTTTCTTCAAATTCGGCGTAAATTTTTGAAATATGGAGTAAATCAGTTCTGCACGAATCTTGGCGCAGTGGGACCCACCCGTCGGCCTCCTTCTTTCCTCTCTTCTTCTTCCTCGCACCGACGGTGTCCGTGTCGACGCCGGCCGCGTGGCGTTCGTACGCTGAGCGACGCCGCTGCCCACTGTTTGGCCTCCCCATCCGAGCGTCGCTCGCCCCCGCACTCGGCCTGGCCCCACCGCTCGCCCACGCGTCTCTCGCCCCGGTCCCGCATTGCCTGCCCGCGCGCCACGCGCACGCCGAAGCCCGACGCCATGGCCCGGCCCTCCGGCCGTTGGCTCACTTCAATGCGTCCCGACCGCGCTTCTCGCCTCGCATTTCCCTCCCCGAGCTCAGCGGACGTGGAACCCGCCATTGCCGCCGCCCAAAGCTCGCATCGTCACCGCACCTCACAGCAGTGCCATTTTCTTCCCAGAGCTCGCCAGTAGCTCCGCCGTGGTGCGAGGCACACCATGTGCACACTCCCTGCCCCAATGACCTAAGGTAGAGGTCGAATCGACCATTTCCCCCTTCGCCGGCCATGGCCGCCTCGACCGCCGCGCGGTCCGCCATGACCAGCAACCCCTTTCTCCCTCCTTTGTCTTGTGCATCGTGGTCGCCTGTATGAGTAGAACAGGTTGGTGTAGTTTATGGGATCGATTAGGGTTAGGGTTCATCGGATTTTGGCCGACCGCCGTCGTGGGTCGCGCCGCCGCTCGCCGGCATGCATCACCGTCGTCGTTTCGGCCAACATCTCTTCACGTTTTCTGGTTAATCCGAGTCTAATTGGCCTGCTGTACCCGGTAGGCTAGTCCTTGCGACCCACCGTGGCCCGTGCTGGCCGACGCACCGCCGACTCTCGCCGTCGTCCGCCGTCGCGCATGGCCGTCGGTCAAAACCGCACTAATAGCCTTCATCTTGTACAACATTGGGTTCGCAAACGTTGAGTTGAGTCGTATGGTGGCCGTAGTTTGGCCGGTGACCTCGCCGCCGGCGAGATTGTCGATCGCCGGCGACCTTTCCCCTCGGCGTGGACCGCGTGCGTCATTTATATTCTTTTTCGGACTTAAGTGCAAAACTGCCAGACACAGAGAGTTTCTTTTTAGGGCTCGGTTAATTACTAGAAAGTCCAGGGTTCCCGGTGCAAAACTGTTTTCTATTTCGTTTTAAAGAATCTGTTTTCTAGATTTTTGGTAAAAGCTTTAAAAAATCATATCTCACTCATTTTTAGTCCAAATGAGTTGGTTCAACTTGTAATATTTTTCTTATAAGTAGATCTATGCATGAAAAATATGAAATATGATTTTTGTGATACTTTTCTGTATAGATTTATTTATCCCTATTAAATGCCTTTATCTTGGAAATTGCATAAGTAATTCTCTATTGCTCAGAAAAATGTGAATCTAACTTTGTTAGTCTTCTTATGTCATGCTCTATCTGTGAAAAATGTTGAAAGGCTATGTCATGTGTAAATATTATCCTGTTTAATTATGGTGCCTTTTTCAAGTAGATGATAAATAATTCGTAATAAATAATATATAAGTGATTTATGCATGAAACTTTTTGGAGAGTGGGTGTTTTGATGCTAATCTAGAGCTAAGAATATTCTAAGATCTGTTGTTTGATTTTTTCTATGTACAAAGTATTTTATGCCCATTAAATTATGCTTCCTTGTCATTTTTGTGTAGAATAAAGTACTTACTGTTTTGACCTGAAAATTTTATGGTAGTCTACATTAGGCATGCTTAAGCTTCTGTAATTTTTACAGAATT
Organism: Bothriochloa decipiens; assembly: GCA_023333625.1. Taxonomy (NCBI): domain Eukaryota; kingdom Viridiplantae; phylum Streptophyta; class Magnoliopsida; order Poales; family Poaceae; genus Bothriochloa; species Bothriochloa decipiens. The sequence continues at coordinate 52,888,760 of CM041630.1, read as the reverse complement.
TTTTGAGTAATCTAAAGTCATGTTGCAGTTCTGCCCTGATTTCTTTTAATAATTAATAATGCTTTAAGTCATTATTTCATGTGTATAATAATGCTTTTTCTGATGTTTGTGATAAGTGAAATCTGTTATTGGTTTTGGTTCAGTAGAGGGTAGTGTGCAAAACATTTATCGTTTATAATTCCTTTTAATGTGTAAGTAAATTATAATGTGAGGCTTGTATAAGATTTGATTGTAGAAGAGAATGCAGATGACATGTGCTTATCATATATGTTTTAAAATCATGTCAATTATCTTTGACTGAGCATTCATTCATATCAGCATGTATCTTTGTATTACTATATATTCGTGGTATTCATACGCACCATGCATCATACAGGATCGTCAGAGCTCGAAACGGTAGTTCCCGGAGTACAAAGAAAGGAAGGCCAGCAGGAAGCATTTGTACAAGGGATAACAGCAGAGGAGGATCCCGAGGTTGATCTTCCCGAGTGTCCCGACCATCAGCCAAGCCCTTTCCTGAAAGGCAAGCCCTGGAGCATTGTCCCTGTGGTTAAAAAAATATCTAACTTGAATCCTTTACTTATTTGATGCATTAAGTTATAGGCGTTGTTTTATACCGTTGTTGCATTACTTATATTCCTTGCCCACTTGATATAATTCTACCCTGTTAGGTTCAGGTGTAGTTATCTGCTTAGCCTTGCTTAACTAGATCGGTAGAAGTCGGGTGATTTCCTGTCATCCGCGAGTTATAGGTGGTGACTCGGAATGGTTGAATACATTGTTATCTTGGATAACCATGTGGAGATAATAAATTAAGACCGGGCGGGATTGGTGTTGGGACTGAACTGGAGGTTCGGTGAGGTTATCCCGTCTGTGTCGAACTAGGACCCCGTCCGTTGTATGTCCTGAAGTCATATTGAACGCATGCCTCACATTTAGCTGGAAGGATAAGTCGTTCCGACCGTGAAGCTTGAGTTTGGTTTGGGCCAGGAGTCGACCTGCTATACGCATCGTATTGGAGAAGATGGGGGACCACGGGTTACGCGGAGAGTAAGTTTGAGGTCAGGGTCATCCTGAATAAGGCAGCCGGGCGGTTCCCGGATACGATGGTACCTGTTGATCCCGGGATTTTCCCGAGTTGAACTTTCGGTGATCTGTAGTTCACTTTAGCGGGTGAGTGTGGTTTGTGTGAGGAATACCCCACCAGCTGGTTAGTAATCGATTATAATCGCCATCGTTCCTGGACAGTGAACACTTGACTTGAACAGCGACATCGTAGTAATAACTTGAAGAAAAAGATAAGATGGTTGAGCCGTGATGTTGAAAGGCACTCAACCGGAATTGGTTACTATTATTGTTGAATAGTTATTACCCTGCTTGTTTAGTACAGGTGCTAATTTAGCATGATAAGGTTAATCAAATTAAAAACAATGCTAGAAGGTTATGATCAAATCTTTCTTTAATGCAAGCTTTTCCGCAACTTATGAGTCAGCTATCCTACTTATCCAGCCTTGCATACTCTTTGGAGTCAATTTATTTTTAGTTTATGATGGGTAAGTCTAGCTGAGTACATTCTCGTACTTACGTTATTTTATTTCCCATGTTGTTGCAGATGGCGAGATGTTTTATGGCTAATGTCAGCACTGTTTCTATCCCGCGTTGGGTGATGATTAGACCTTGGGCATTGTCACTCTACTCTACCTTATGCTTTTGCTGGATATTGACCGAGAACCAGGCACTGTATTTGAACTGAGGGTGTGTGTGGATTTGAACTAAATCGCTTCCGCTTTATTTCGAATTTGAATTTGGGTTGTAATAACTTATTTCGAACTTCGATGTTTTAAACTATGTGCGAACTATGTATGTTGTGAATGGTGACAGCTAAACTTATTACGATCTTGGCTATACCGAAAAGTTGAAAATCCTTCAAGATTTCAGAAATGACTACAGGGTTTATTAGGTCTCAATCATGTACTTTGCTATCTTAATGGCGAATTAGGTGCTTGTGCTCTAATAAATTGGTCGGTTCTGTCACGTAATATTTCACTGCATACAAGCAACTGAAGATACTTTAACACAAAGGCATAACTAGTAATGCAAGCAATTTCATTAGTACACAGGGAGTAAATATTAATAAAGAGGTAAAATAGAATTAAAAAAGAACATTCTAGTGTAGGACTATGGGGGCTCGCATTTACTAAGTGAAAGTCAGCTTGACAGAGAACCCCTCGAACCAATTTTTATGATAAAGAGCGTCACCTGAACTTGCATCAAGTAACCTGGAGAAGGAATGTGGGGAGAAAGGTAACTCAAAAGAGATCTGTTCAACAGCTTCCAGCTTCTTCTTTCTTGCGTTAACAGCAATCAACAATGCTTCATTTGAGAAAAGATTTGTCATGAAGTAAACTACATCCTCGTTGGTCAAGCTTAATGTGGGCGGAGCACCGGACACCTTGTTCACGTCTAGCTTGTTCGATTTAGTGTCCCAGACCTTTCGCAGTAAATCAGAAGAACTTGAATGGTGGGTCAAGATTTTAGCAATGTCAACCTCGAAACACACTTCCCATTCCTTTGAATGGCACCTCCTCTTCCACATGGTGGAAGTCCTACCAATGGGAATTGCATCCCTTGAGTGGAAGCAACCAACACTGTAATGAAACTTTATCTCAACAAATCTGATTGTGCCATTGCTCAATGTAGCATCTCGACTCCCATCGGCAGAGTACAAATCCATTGCGTTACTACAAGGCAGCGGAATGGGCCATTTGATGAGCTGCAGAACTGGGTTGTCCTCTTCGAGTCCATCGCACAAAAGAACACCACGCCAAAGATAGCCTTGCTAGGATGATGCGCGACCGCCTGAAGGTAGGTTGTTTGTGAGTCCCTGCTAGCGAATTTGGTGCTCCACGACTGGTCCGCGGACGAGAACACGCGGATCTCGTACATGGGACCCGTCCTCAATTCTGCCACAGGGAAGATGACGGAGTAGTGCTCGCCATCGTCACTAGGCAGGATGCCAATCCGATTGGAGAAGTTAACACTTGGACATGGCCCTGGGATTAGGTCGAGCGATGGCTTACCAGGCCCGGACTTGTAGACGAAGTAATCCAAGATGCGATCGCCGCCGCGATAGAAGGACATGCTTATCACCATGAAGGAGCCGGAGGAGTTGAGGATGTACGGCGGCCCATTGAAGCCGCGATATTTCTTCCGGCCAACGCGGTGGACGAACCAACGAGAGACTCTTGGCGGATCGACGAGCTCGAAAGACACCTCTATGGGGATCTTGGCGCTCGTCAGGCTTGAAGCGGTGGTGTCGTTCCTGCATTCGCCGAAAGATGCAAACGGATCGAGAAGAACCCACACAGGAAAGCCGGAGAATTGGGAGGCGGCAGCTACGGGATCCGGCATGGCGAGCGGCCAGCGGGCCTAGCCGGGAAGGTGGATCTGCGATTGGGTTTGTTTTGGGGCGGCGCAGGTGGAGGGGATGTGGGGATTAGGGTTTTGACGTGTTGCAGCGGACGCCTCTGCTGCAGTTTCGAGTCCGTATCGGTTGCATCGGTTGCGGTGCTACTGCTCCTTCCGTTTGTTTTGGGAAGGCTGAATAATGCCGACCCCACGGAGCGCCAACACGATTTCGCAGCCCACGAGCGCGGCCCACGCAAGCAGTGCACGCAACGGCCCAGAAATCGCGACGTGCGTCAGGCTAACGCGCTAATCTAAATGGGCCTGGGTTGGCCTGACCAACTACGGCCCTCAAAACGATTGTTGGGACTCGAAACAAAGTGTTGTTAGCACAGCAACAGGCCCATATTGGTTGAGCTTGTAGCGAAGTAAATTCAATGAGTAACCAAACTGGCATTGGTTACTCGCTAATTACCAAATTTTATGAATGAAATTTAAACCAGGTTTCTCTAAAAGAAACAAACTAGCATGGCCTGGCGCCGCGTCCTCGTTGAAGTGTGCTATTTGGTATGCAAAAGAAATACACATTTTGTCAGTGGAACAGGTTGTATTTATGATTGACCTTGCGTTCTATGATTCTATCTGGTCTACAGATGAAATACATATTTCGTCCACAAGCTTTGCCTTTAAAAAATAAGCCAAAATCATATACTTTAGTACTAGCTAGGCGGCTAGGCGCATGAATGAAGAGTTATTAAATTCCTCGAGACATTAGTAGCTACGATCAAAGTGTTACTCTCGGTGATAGAACCTAAACGCTGTGGTCCGTGGCGTCGCGGGAGATCTGCCACCGGTGAAGATGGAAAATGGAAAATGGAATATTGTGAAGCTTGAGCTTTGGTGAACCAAGACTGAACCACGTGTCTGAACATCTATACTCGAACCAAAGACAAATGGATCGAAGTCTGCCCATCGGCTCGACCGTACGTGACGACTGACGATGCTAGACTCTAAACCATTAGGCATATGGAGATGGGACAGTGGAGTCAGACGCAACCAACGAACGGCTAACGCGTAGCAACTGCAAGTGCGACTGCGAGGCTATTGAAAAGCACACCTGTTATCCTTGCTATCCACGAAATGCAATTGTTGTGGAATTATTTATGCGCAGTGCGTCGGTCACTGAACTGTACTCCGCACCTCCTTTCAACCAAGGCTGCCATGTGATTTCAACGCACACTCCTGCGATGACGCAATAGCCAACCCGCTCCATGTGTTTTTTCCTTGAGCATGCAATCCAGAAAGTAGTCAGTGGCTAATGCTGAATCGCACGTACTCCAACAGTCCAACACACAACGGCATTGAAATTTGCGGCACAATGTCTCGCATGCGTGTGCCCGAGATTGCATTTGCGCACACGGTCAGAAGAAGCACAGGTCCAGCAGATATCGCAGTGGGCGGTGGCGCCAATGGATCACAAGGCGGCGAAGCGGGTGGCCATCGTCGGCGCGGGCATGAGCGTCTCGCCGCGTGCAAGCACCTCCTGGCGAGGGGCTTCCGCCCGGTGGTCTTCGAGGCGGGCGCCACCGTGGGCGGCCAGTGGACGCGTCCACCCGCCTGCAGTCGCCCACCGCCGGGTACCGCTTCTCCGACTTCCCGTGGCCCGAGGGCGCCGACACGTACCCGCGCCACGACCAGGTCGTCGAGTACCTCGCCGCCTACGCGCGCCGCTTCGGCGTCCAGGAATGCGTCAGGTTCCGGAGCCACGTCGTGGCCGCGGAGTACGTCGGCGAGGACGATGCCGGGGGCGTCGCTGAGCAGTGGGCGGGCAACGGCGAGCCGTTCGGCGGCGACGGCGCTGGCGTGTGGCGCCTCACCGTGCGGCAGGGCGACTCCGACTCCGACACCACGCAGGTGTACGAGATCGACTTCCTGATCCTGTGCGTCGGGAGGTTCAGCGGCGTGCCCAACATCCCGGCGTTCCCGCCCGGCGGCGGGTCCGACGCGTTCCGCGGGCGGGTGCTCCACTCCATGGACTTGTCGGACATGGACGACGCGGACGCCGCCGCGCTGGTCAAGGGCAAGCGGGTCGCCGTCGTCGGCTCCGGCAAGTCCTCCTACGACATCGCGGCCGAGTGCTCCGACGCCAATGGTGTGGAGCGGCCGTGCACGATGGTCTGCAGGAGCCCGCAGTGGCTGCTGCACGACGTCGACGTCTGGGGCAAGATCAACCTCGGGTACCTCTACATGAACAGGTTCGCGGAGCTCATGGTCCGCAAGCCCGGCGCCGGCGTGGCGTCCACCGTCCTCGCCACATTGCTGGCGCCCTTGGCGTGGCTGATATCGAAGGTGACGGGGGCCTACTACAAGAAGGCGATCCCGATGCGGCAGTACGGCATGGAGCCGGAGTTCGGGTTCGCCGGCTCCATCTCGTCGTGCAAGATCGGCATGCTGCCGGACGCGTTCTACGACAAGGTGACTAGGTGAGGGACGGCAGCGTCGTCATCAGGCGGTCGAGATCGTTCGCCTTCTGCGAGGACGGCCTGGTGCTGGATGGTGGTGACGCGTCCGCCGCCGTCGTCGTCCCCGCCGACGTGGTGATACTCGCCACGGGCTTCCGCGGCGACCAGAAGCTCAGGGACATGTTTGTGGCGCCCAGGGTGAAGGCGATCGTGGCCGGCGGCTCGTCGGACACCGCCGCCGCAGTCCCTCTCTACAGGGAGTGCGTGCACCCTCGGATCCCGCAGATGGCGGTGGTCGGCTACTCGGAGAGCCTGACCAACATCTACTCCATCGAGATGATGGCCAAGTGGGTGGCAACCTTCCTGGACGGCGCGTTCCGGCTGCCGAGCGTGCCCCGGATGGAGCAGAGCGTGGCGGAGTGGGGCGAGTACATGAGGCGGAGCAACGTCCGCGGGTCCTGCCTCGGCGCCGTCAACATCTGGTACAACGACCAGCTGTGCCGCGACATGGGCTGCCACCCCAGGAGGAAGAAGGGCTTCTTCGCCGAGTAGTTCCAGCCTTACGGCGCCGTCGACTACGCAGATATCCAGTGAGAGAGTGGAGCTTTTATCGGAAGTCTACTTACAACAATTTTCAGACAAGTTAGCGAAAATTTTGTAATATGAACGTAAGTTTGGAGATTTAGATACCAAATAAGTTTTGAGATTGTTGGATACTTGGATCAACTTAGATTTTACTAAACGATTGGATACCATCTTGTATTTAGATTGGACTGGATGTGCATTTTTTTTTTTCAATTGGAATTCAGTTACACTAGTATACAATTCGTGAGTAAATCAGCCTGGGTCAGTATCAAAATTGATGCCGATGGTATGAACCAAAACAGAAACGTTTCTTTCAACTAAAATACTAGGGCGTTATTACAAATACAAAATGGTAATGGATCCAAATGACTACAATGATCATGTCAGGTATCAAGCTAGTTGATGCCACCAAAACAGAAACGTTTCTTTCAACTAAAATAGGACGTTGTTACAAATACAAAATGGTAATGGATCCAAATGATTACAATGATCATGTCAGGTATCAAGCTAGTTGGTGTTCACCAACGGCCCAATGCTGACAATGTCTCCTATATCTAAATGTGCCTTCTCTACAAAAAAAAAAATACAGATCAGATGGTGTGTAGATATAGACATTTTAAGTCGGAAAGAGACCTACAACACAACAAGCATTTGCATCAGATGCATGCTTTGGTTCCTACTTAATACAAAAAAACAACACATCAAAAACAACAGCAATGACAAGAATAATCCAGGAAGCAACCAAAGAAAACAGCAAGGGGGTAAACAATATGAAGATTGGAGAGTACACTTACTATGGAGGACCCCGACCCCGACCCCCTCCGCTCTTTCCTCGTCCCCCCACCCCCCACGACACCAAATCCGTCCAGATCCGCTCCAACCAATCCCTCCACCCCCAATCCAACCACAGATTCGTCACCGGCGCCGCTCGATCTACAGCCGGAGACGCAGATGGTGCACCAGAGAGAGAGATCGAGAAGGTGGAGCAACGGGCAGCAACGGAGCAGGAAGCGCAAGTGCAGTCAGGCGCGGTGGCGTCGCCGGTGCCGGATGCGGGGCACGCGGAGCAACCCTCGTCGGTGGAGCTGAGTGCGCTGAGGCAGCAAGGTCTGGTGGCGCAGCAGGCGTCGGAGATGCCAGGGCATGGGCTGCCGCAACCGCCGTCCAAAGCAAGTCAAGCAGGGCCGTCAACACAAGCCACCCAATCAGAGCTACAGCTACAGACCAGCGACGGCCAGGAACCACCATCAAGTCGAAGCCCCCAATCCTGGCAAGCCCAACCACTATTGATCCGGATCTGTAGGCTCAGATAAGAGGGATTCTCCCAGACCTGGCGATGGATTTGCTGAAGAGGAAGAACCAACGGGCAGCTCCAGAGAGGAGTAATGAAGACAAGGCCAATCCCAACCTCAATCAGCCACGGGGAGAGTCCTCAAAACATGGAGAGGCTTTAATTCGGAGTAATGGGAGCGCTGCTGTTCAAACGGAGATGGGGAGACCATGGAAGATGCAAGACAAAGAGGGCATGAACCAGGTAGGCGCTTCCACAAAGTCCCAGATTCTCCAGCAGTCAAAAGGGGAAACAAGTCTGGATTGAAGGCATTCATGGCACCGAGCAGCTCCACAGCCTTCCTAAAGCCACATTTCAAGCTGAGCAGAACAGAGCTACTGCTCCAGAAGGGTCTACCTCCATAGCCACGCATCTGGTGGAACATCAATTGCTCAGCTCTACCATTGAAGAAGAGGAATGGGAACCAGCCAGGAAACCGCGTAGGCACAGAGCGGTGGAAGAACAGAGCCAGCCATTCAAACCAAGCAACCCACCAGGCTCAGCAACGGCTGGATTTGAATTCTTCAAAAGCAAGCTCATTGGAAGGTGCTATAACTGCTTTTCACCAAATCATATAGCAAGAGACTGCCGCGCTCCGCATCGATGCTGGAAATGCTTCCGTTCTGGGCACCGCGCGGCGCAATGCACCAAAGGACAGCCAAGACCTTAGCTGCAGTATAAAGAAGAAGCCACAGCAAAGAAGGAACTAGCATCCACCAGCCAAAGCCCCACTGCTACATCACAACAGTCACACGGCTTCTCCTACGCCGACGCCGTCCGAGGAAGGCCAGCCATGGCGATCGCAAGGTACCCGGGCGACCCATTGGCCCGGCCGGAGCGTGGCTTCTACGCGGTGTCGGCCACGGGTCCGATCAAGGAGCGCAGAGATGACCTCATCACCCGCTCGGCCGTGTGCTGGCTGCGCACCCGGAGCCACGACACCGAGCCTCACCACCTAGGAGACGCCCTGCGCGAGCGCCTGCACGTGCGACATCAAGACATCCAGATCCTGAAGCATTTCCCAGAGCAGTTCCTCATCATCTTCCGGTTCCCGGAGGACAGGAACAGGCTGCTAGAGAGGGGAGCCATCTATGACGGGGGGCGCAATTTCAACTTCGCCCCCTGGAGTGAGAGGCTCCACGCCGTCAATGTCAGCTGGGAGTTCCACGTCATGGTGCGCATCGAAGGCATTCCGCTGCACTGCTGGGCCGAGGAGGTGGCGGCCAAGGCCCTCGGCCCCAGCTGTGCCATCCACTACCTGGAGGAGAAGACCCGCCATCGGGAACGCACCTGGACTTTTGACCTCTGGGCGTGGTGCTCCGACCCCAATGACATCGCCAAGGAGGTCATCCTCACCGTGACTTCACCAGATCGTGTGCCGCCACCGACCTCCATCCCCTCCCTCCAAGCACCAAGGCACTCCGATGACCCCACCGACATCAAGAGACGGCACACCTACACGCTGTGCAACCACATCGAGTGGGTCGAGGACCTGATTTTTCTGCAGGGTCACGGGAGACAGGGCGGCGCCAACAACCGCAAGGCACGCCATGAGCTGATCTAGGACTGTAGGGTCCCAGACTCGGTTGGCGAGCGTGCACCAGGAAGAAGGGTGGAGAATAGAGGCAGGGACCTGGGCATGTTCCACAGGAGAGATGATGATGGCCACGACAACGACCGTCACAGCCATGGTCTTCGTCGCCACAGAAGCGTTTCAGGTTGGGCAAGAGACTCGCACTGCAGGGGCGCCCTGGAGGACTGCGTCAGCTCCAATAGATGGCGCGGAGGTAGGGGCTCCCCACCACCGTGCAGCAGGGGCATGGCGCTCAAGTGTCAGGTGTGGCAGGAGAAGCAGCAGGCCGACAAGACCACGCTCAAGGCTAAGAAGAGGGTCACGTTCGCAGATCCAATAGCAACTGAACTGAAAGCTCCCAAGCTCAAGATTCGCGACGACAGCATCCTCCTCATCAAGGATCAAGTGCAGACACAGGTCGTCATCACCAGGAGACCCACATGCAGCTGTAGATGTCCGAGAACATCGACAACGGCAACACCGTCGCCATCAAAAAACTAGAGACAAAGAACACCAACGGTATGCAGGTCATGAAGGGTGGACAGGAAACAACCCAGCAGCAGATGGACATCCAGGCTCCCAACAAGAAGCCTGAGTCCACAATGAATGAGGCTGCTCGCGTGGCTATGACTGAAAAGCTGAGGGAGATGACCAAGGACCTTACTAAGGTGTGCGACAGCATGGTGAGCACTTCTAACCAGCAGTTACTATAGCTTAATGCCGATCATACCTTAGGGGTCATAGGCGGGGTGGATTTCTGTGATAACAGCACATCTGAAACCGACCATAGTTTAACTGTTAACTTTGAAGAGGTTGCTTTACAGTACAACACTGAAAAGTCAGGTTTTATTAAAGCTGTTGAGCAACAAAGTAGGCCATCACTTAACTAGTTAGATGGTAGTGCAATTTTACCAAACAGTAGTGGCACTATGCAGCAGGACACTATGGCTCAAGGCCTAATACAGGTTCAGCCTGAAACACACAATGCCGCTGATCCCATGCCTGAAAGCTCAATGCATGCACAATCTGACACAGAGACCACTGTTGAAACAATCATGCCTGTCTCTCCGATGAACGAAAACCAACAGCAGACTGCTACGGTGGAAGTGCTACCTAGCAGTACAGACAATAGTTCCAATACGCCTTTGATAGATGCCTTTCTAGCCCAAATCTAGGTTGCAATACAACAACCAATTATTCAAGAGCCTCCCCAGAACACAATAACAGATGACTGCGAAATAGTAGACAGTGAGTTTGACCCCCTTCATCTGAACAATAAAAGAAGGAGTGTCAGATTAGCAAAAAAAGCAGAATTAAATGTGGGCAATGATTCGATGCAAGTAGCTCAGGATCTTCTAGTAAAGAAATTAGGGGAACTGTCGGGTGTTGAACAAAAACAAGATGATCCTAACTATGATTTCTATGCACAGCATTTCCAGCATCCAGCTGAGCTGACCAAGATGGCGGTGATTCAAGTTCTGGTTCAGGAGGAGAAGAAGAGGCAGAAGAGGGCCGTCAACAGCAAGAAGGCATTGGCCCAGGTGGTCATGGAAGCCTGATGGGCTCCATGCTTAGGTAGCTCCATGATCCATGGAACACAATCCATGTATTGGAGATGGGGTTTGTATCCCCGTGTATCATAGTGCCCTAGTGGGCTGGCCCTTAAGGCCCAACTTAGTTGCAGAAATAGACTCTGCTTATGCCTGCGGGATGGTAAGCCTTCAACACATTATGAGACAGAACAATTTGTGTGTGGGCACCTGCTGGCTTTGTTGCCTTCGGTGCATGTTTTGTAACCGGTGGCCTATTTGTGACTCTTTCAGTTATCGATGTTCTCGAAGATTTGCTTACATCTTGCTGGTTCGTGTCGTGCATGTGACTGATAGTAGCTTTTTGTATCATAAATGACAAGAAAGAACTGCAACGTTATTTGCTGGAATGTGCGGGGTTTGAATGATGCAGCGAAGAGAGCCAGTGTTCATAACCAAATACAATTATCAGGAGCGACTATCACTTGCCTACAACAAACAAAGATAATGAACTGGACAACCGCACTCTTGGTCGAGACCTTAGGAAATGACCTTGCTACAAATGTCGCCTTTCTACCGTCTATAGGGGCGTCCGGAGGTATACTCTTAGCTGCTTCAGAGCGCTTCTTCAAATTAGACAATCCGAACACCACAACCAACATGGTGTCGACCATCATAACGATGCTGGCAGATAACACATCATGGGCAATAACGGGCGTCTATGGACCACAGGTCGATAACGAGAAAGTGATGTTCATGCAAGAAATTATAGACATAAAACAAAACATGCCCCCAGCCTGGCTACTAATGGGTGACTTCAATCTGATTTATAAGGCAGAGGACAAGAACAACAATAGGATAAATTTATCCTTACTGAATGGGTTCAAGAACACCATCGACAACCTAATGCTAATGCCAATTGATCTGAAGGGACGCAAGTTTACGTGGTCCAATGAACAACAGTCCCCTACGATGACCAAAATTAACCACATTTTTGCCTTCCAGGAGTGGATGGACATTTTCCCATGAGCTGATCTTCAGGCGCTGTCGTCGCTAGGATCAGACCACTGTGCCCTTTTTCTACAGGGGGACGTAGTGAGGGACTTCTACAAAGGGTTCCGGTTCGAGTCGTACTGGATAAACTGCGAAGGCTTTCTGGATACGGTTTAGGAAGTTTGGGTAAAACAAGTCAACACACAAGATGCATTGTTACGAATGCATGTCAAGCTGCTGTGAACAGCCAAGGCACTCAAATTATGGCAAAGAAAGAATTTTAGCAATTGGAAAATCCGATGGGCGATAATCAACATTACCCTGTCAAACCTAGAAAGAGCACAAGAAGAAAGACAACTCACCAACGAGGAAATCACGTTCAAAAAATACCTGAAAATGAAAGCGCTCGGGATAGCAGCCATCCAAAGAGCAAGAGCTACACAACACTCGAGGATTACATGGATGAGGAAGGGTGACTCCAACACAAGATTTTTTCACCTGCACGCTAATTACCGCAAAGGAAAAACTTCATCCCGGCACTCACATCTCGCCTAGGGACAATGGTTCGACAGGAGGACAAGTCTAAATTGGTACAAGAGGATTTCACTCAGATCATGGGAACACCGGTGCCAAGAACAAAGGCACTCAATTGGCAAGAGCTAGGCTACGTACCGCATAATCTGGATGACCTAGATGCTCCATTCACGCAAGAAGAGGTCGCGACGACCATAAAGGATATGCCATCGGAAAAGGCACCGGGGCCGGATGGATTCATAGGTCTTTTTTATAAAAAATGCTGGACAATTATCAAGGACGATCTGACACAGGCGATACAAGGTTTCTACAATCATAGAACAGCTAAGCTCAATTTAATAAATGAAGCAAACATTGTCCTCCTCCCAAAAAACCAAATGGCGGCTACAATTTCTGAATACAGGCCAATAAGCTTGACAAATAGCATGATCAAAATCATCACCAAAATCCATGCAAACCGGTTGGCGCCACACATGGACAGATTAGTTTCACATGCCCAAAATGCTTTTATAAAGAAACGGTGCATCCATGATAACTTTATATATGCACAAAGAGTGATCCAACTACTCCACAAAAGAAAGACGCCAGCTCTGTTTATCAAATTAGACATATCCAAGGCATTCGATTCAATTGGTTGGGCATTCCTACTCGAGACGATGCAGGCTCTAGGATTTAGTACCAAGTGGTGAGATTGGATAGCCTCTATCCTTGGTTCGGCATCTTCAAAAATTATAGTCAACGGACAGCCGACTAAGCCGATCAAGCATGCAAGAGGATTGCGTCAGGGGCCCCTTTATCTCCTCTTTTATTCATTCTAGGCATTGACCCCCTGCAACGCATCATTCAAGTAGCAGCACAAAGAAATATTTTAAAACCTCTTCTACCAAGAGTAGCACAGCTTCGATGTTCCTTGTACGCTGATGATGCTGCAGTTTTCGCGTGCCCTACATCAGAGGAATTAGTTAATCTACACAAGATCCTTAGTTTCTTTGGAGAATGCTCTGGGTTAAAAGTAAACATTTCAAAGACAGAGATATGCCCTATCAGAATTTAGGAAGACATGGTAGCCCAACTCTTATGCAACTTCCCAGGGAAACTTTGCAAGTTCCCGGGTAAATACCTGGGATTACCATTACACACAAGGAAGCTGTGAAGAATAGAGGTTCAACCATTAATAGACAAGATAGGTGCCAAATTACCAGGGTGGAAGGGAAAGCTAATGTCGTCGGCGGGTAGAGAGACAATGGTCAAAACAGTCCTGTCCGCACAGCCAATCTACCATCTTACAATGTTCTCTGAGCAAAAATGGTTGATTAAGAGAATTGATAAACTTAGGCATAGTTTCTTGTGGAGAGGAGAAACACCTGACAAAGTCTACGGAGGTCACTCATTGGTAAACTGGCCGACATCTTGTAGACCAAAAAAGATGGGCGGACTAGGAATTCTTGAGCTGGAAAGGTTCGCTAGGGCACTAAGGGTGAGATGGCTCTGGTTCAAATGGAAAAGCAAAGATCGTGCTTGGAACAAACTGGACCTCCCATGTGATTCAAAAGACCTGGACCTTTTCAACGCGTCCACGGAGGTGATAGTAGGCGACGGGACGACGGCCAGTTTTTGGACGTCTTCATGGATCAATGGTTTGGCAGCAAAAAACTTTGCCCCTACGCTTTTCGATAAGTCAAGGCGAAAAAACATCACAGTACAAAAAGCTTTGCAAAACAATAGGTGGATTGCAAACATCCTCCCCATCCAAACCGAACAAGAGATTAGAGAATATGTAGACCTATGGGAAAGACTGCATAACATACAGTTGCAAGAGCAGGTCGAGGACACCATTCGTTGGAAATGGACACGGGACGGCGAATACACAACAGCAAGTGCATATCAAATCCAATTTGAAGGTTCCTTCAGCAAAATAAAGCTGATGCCGATATGGAAAGCTTATGCAGAACCTAAGTGTCGCTTCTTTGCATGGACACTCCTACACAAAAAATTTTTGACGGCCGACAACCTCGAGAAGAGGCAATGGCCCAACGACCCGATATGCAAATTATGTAGTACTCATAATGAGACACTCAAGCATTTGTGCCTTCAATGTCCCTTCGCACAAGAAGTTTGGTCGCGACTGAAGATATGGTTTAACCTTCCAATAATACAAACCATAAATGCAAATGGTTCGATATACAAACACTGGAAAACTTGCCGAAGGAAAGTACCGGTAGCAGAAAGGAAAAAATTTGACGGCATCATCATCTATTTCTGGTGGCACATCTGGAAAGAACGTAATAGGCGAACTTTTCAAAACAAGAGTCTACACGTGGAACAAGTAGCCCAACTATTCAGGGATGATATCAAGCAATTCTTTTTCGCCAAGGAACCGAATCCGCAAGAAGAGTAATTCACAGTTTGCTTCCTTTCGGCGGGTGTGCCAACTCTTTTATCCCCAGGGGCCTTTCTGTTTTCCTCTTCTTCGTAGACTTTGCTTTTGTTGCTCAGGTAAGTCTGGTAGAGTAGCTGGTAGCCCGGTTGAGTCTGTACAGTCGTTTTTCTTTTGTCTTCTCCCCTCTTTGTAAAGTTTTCTGTTTTCCTTTCTATCGTCTAATAAAATTAGACGGCGAAGCTTTCGTCGTCCCTTTCAAAAAAAAAACAGCAAGGGGTGGTTGTTTGGCCCTTTGGCCCCATATGAAAATATCCAGCATCTAAAAAATCTAACTTATCCGGAGAATCAAACGGAAAAGCTATATAAAAACACCAGCATTCCTTTTTCCCCCCTCACTTCTTCCTCCCACCCTTCCAAGAACTAGGAAGCAAAGCAGAGCAAGGGATGGATAGCAAGTGGGTGGGAATTGTCGGTGCAGGCGTGAGTGGCCTAGCAGCCCGCAAGCACGCGCTCGACAAGGGGTTCAGGCCAGTGGTGTTTGAGGCTGACGGAACCATCGGCAGAGTGTGGGCACACACCTTGGAGTCGACGAGGCTTCAGGCGCCGATGATCGCGTTCCGGTTCTCAGACCATGTGTGGTCGGAGAGCGTGAGGGAGGCGTACCCAAACCACCGCAGGGTCATGGAGTATATAAGGTCGTATGCGTGTGCATTTGACCTCCTCAAGCACATCAGGTTCAACAGCCAGGTGCTTGGCGTTGAGTACCTCGGTGCAACTGAAGAAGAGATCATGAGCTGGGAGCAGTGGTCTGGCAATGGGACAGCATTCGGAGCAGTGAAGGGTTGAGGATGGCGCCTCACGGTCCAGGACTTGAAAGTCGGTAGCACTGAGGTATGTGAACTCTCTTCAGATCATCTGTCAAAAAGAGTTCAGATTGTTTATGTTGTTTTTTTTTGAAAGAAAAGATTGTTGTTTTTGTTTCCATCCTTCATGTCAACCTAAATTGGTTCATATGGAAAGAAGCAATGGAAATGAAAATCCCTATCCAGAAACATTACTGCCACATTTTTATCCTCCATAATGCAACTCTTTAATATTGTGCAACCCACTGTTACAGGTTTTTATGGTGGATTTTCCGATCCTGTGCATAGGAAGACATAGTGGAACCCCAAATATCCCAGAATTTACAGTAAATGGGCCTGAGTTGTTCAGGGGAAAATATTGCACTCACTGGACTATTCTTACATGGATGATGTTGCTGAGTTTGTTAAGGGGAAGCGCGTGACGATAATTGGCTCTGGTAAATCAGCATTTGACATTGCCGCAGAGGTTGCCAAGGTGAATGGTAGGTCACTGGACTAGAACTTCTCTAATCTCACTAGAGAGAATTATTCTAAAGAGTATGGTCAACAGTTCTGTTTCAAATTTCAATGCAGGTGCCACACAGCCATGCACCATCATATATACAGAACGAAGCACTGGTTGGTCCACAAGTCCAGCATATGGGGAGTTGACCTCAGTTACTTCTATCTGAATCGCATCTCACAGCTTCTATTTCATAAACCGGGTGAAGGATTTTTACGTTATATGCTGGCCACTGCACTATCTCCCTTGGTAATTATAAGATCACATCTTCAGATAAAGAGCATATTCAGAGAATAGGCTGTAGAATCTAGATAGCTTAAAGTTTACCTCTTGTTTCAGAGATGGGCGATCTCTAAAGTAATTGAAACATACTACAAGTGGAGCATTCCTTTACAAAAGCATGGGAGGTCCCTGACTACAGCTTCTCCTTTGCTATGTCTTCACGCTTGATTGCAATGCTGCCAGAAGGTTTCTATGACAGGGTCGACAGAGGCAGCATTATTCTCCTCAAGAAATCTAAGGCATTCAACTTTTCTAGTGATGGAATCATCCTGCAAGACAGAAATGAAAGCATAAAAAGTGATATTGTGATTCTGGCAACAGGATTTAGAGGACACCAGAAGCTTCGGGACATCTTCACAGCAATTTGGTGCAGAGAGATAGTAGCAGGATCACCGGATACAGCAGCTCCTCTATACAGGTACACCTTGTAAAAAATATTGACGCATATTTGAAGTACCGATCAACACTACATTTGATAGCATAGCTGAAATGGACAACGAGAACATCAACTCCATAAGACTAGTGTGCCACTTAGGCACTCGCCAGTTATCAAGGTTGACAAGAAAATTGAATGAAAAAATCAACAAATAATGTCAAAGATAAAGTAGGAAGCATATCACAGAGGATTTTTTTGAAAACTAGTTCAGTGCACAAAACAAATACTAGTACATCAATGCATGATTTCCATGACTGCGATCTATTCTCAGTGATTCAAGAAACAACCATCCTTTGGCCATGATTTATACTAGTAATAGATTTTGAAATATTTTTTTTGGAGTGTCTCTAGAGACTAGGCCATAACCAATATCGATAAACTTTTTTTTTTTGCGAGAACAATATCAATAAACTTGATATACGAAGTCATTGTAGTATTGTTTTTTTTCAATGTTTGCAGTTTACTTGTTCAAGTCAATAGTATGTTGGTTTCAGCAATCTCATTTTATCTAATTGATTGAATACAATACAGAGAATGCATCCATCTCCGGATTCCTCGGTTGGCTACAGTTGGTTATGTTGGCGCTAGAACCTAGCACCGACCACTGCCGACCGCCTCGGAAGGTGTCTAGCAGTGGTGACGTCCAGCAGTGTTGACTGTAGACCTGGTTTGAGGCGAGCAGCTCCAGCTCGACCCCCCTCGACCTCTCCCCTGCTTTAAGGAAGAAGACGAGTCGAGCTCCCAACTCATGCACACACAGCACACCCTCTGTTCTTCTGCGTTGGCTGAAGACAGAGCCTGAATATGGTGGCAAGAAGCTGCTCTTTCCATTGCATTATATTACATATATATACAATCCTCCACCCTCTACCAGGGAACACGGAGGCATGACTGCAGTACTTAACTATTCCTAGTACTATGCTAGGGAGCCTCTACTGATGCACGACCTATCGTAGTGCTGCTCCAGGATCAAGGCATGGTCGGCCTCGACTGAATGACCTCCCCTGTCCTTGCCCATGCTAGAAACGTGTTGATGGGATTGCAGCAGATTATATCTAACAATCTTCCCCTAATCCTACTGCTAGCCCTTGACCTCCACCATGCCGACCATCTTCCTCAGCTCCTGGAACCGAAGATGACCCAACGACTTGGTGAGGATGTCAGCAAGCTGTCGACCAGTGTCGACGCACTCGATGACAATCTGTCCTCTATCGACGCAGTCTCAAAGGAAGTGGAACTTCACATCGATGTGCTTGCTCCTGCCATGGAGGACGGGGTTATTTGCCAGCATAATTGCTGGCTGGTTGTCCACCTTGAGCGGCCGTGGCTGAACTTGAACTTCAGTAAGCTCTGTCAGCAGCCGACGTAGCCAGACCACCTGGCATGCCACCGTGGCCGCAGCCACATACTCTGCCTCATAGGTGGACAGAGCCACCATCTTCTGCTTCAGCGACTGTCAGGCGATCGGTGCTCCGCCAAGAAAGACAAGCTGAACGCCGTGAGTCCCGGCGTGCCCTCCTTGGCCTCGGGCGGTGCTTCACTGAACACCTTCAGCTAAAGCCCGCTGTGCTTGGGGAAGACAATCCCCAACTCCACCGTGCCCTGGACGTAGTGCAGCAAACGCTTGACCGCCGTCCAGTGATCCTCCTGTGGATCCTCCATGAACCGGCTCACATAGCCAACCGCAAAAGCGATGTCCAGCCGCGTGTGAGTCAGCCAACGCAAACCGCCGACGATGCTCTAGTAGAGCGTAGCGTCCACCTTCACCGCGGTGCTCTGCCTCGAGAGCTTGATGCGCTCCTCCATTGGTGTGGCCACAGCCTTGCAGCTTACCATGCCCGCCCGCTCGAGCAACTTCTGCGCGTAGGCACGGTACCCAAGTCTGATGGCGTCCTCCCCCTGTTTCACCTAGATCCTGAGGTAGTAGGACAGGGCACCCAAATCGCTCATCCGAAACCGCGCGGCCATCTCTTCCTTGAAATTGGTGATGTCCTGTGCTCGTGCGCCGGTGACAATGAGGTCGTCCACGTACGCTCCGACGATGAGATGCTCCTTCCCCCGTCAACGGGTGTACAGTGCATGCTCCGTGGCGCATCTCCCGAACTCGAGCTCAGCCATGGTGGCATCGAGCTTGGCGTTCCACACCCGTGGTGCCTGACACAGGCTGTAGAGAGCCTTGTGCAGGCACCGCACCTTCTTCTCCGTGCCCTTGACGACGAACCCCGGCGCCTGCTTGACGTAGACCATTTTGGCTAGGTCCCCGTTGAGGAACGCTGACTTGGTGTCGAGGTGGTGAACCTGCCACTCCTTGGCAGCGGCGAGAGCAAGCAAGAGTCGTACGACTCCATGCATGCGATGGGAGAAAAGACCTCCTTGAAGTTGACCCCTTCGTGCTGCATGAACCCTCGAGTGATGAGGCGTGCCTTGTGCTTTACCACGGCCCCGCGCTCGTCCTGCTTCACCTTGAAGACCCACTTGAGTCCGATCGACCGGCAGCCCGTCGGCGGGTCGACCAGGTCCCAGGTCTCATTCTCCTCGATGGCCTTCATCTCCTCCAGCATCGCCTTCCGCCACGCCGTGTCGCGCTCCACAGTAGCATATGTGGTTGGCTCCTCTGCGCTCATCAAGAGCAGAGTCGGGTTATCGTCGAGGTTCCACGCCGTCAGACCAGGTGCCTCCATGTCACCGATGATGTTGTCCATCCGGCGGAAGCGCACCTCCTCTCCTTCGTGGTAGGCGTCCATGAAATCCGAGACATTGGATGGTGGGGTCGCGTACTCCACGCTTGCCACCACCACCGTTGTTCTTCGAGACGGGGTCGTTCACAGTGGAGAACTTCCATCAGTCGAGGCCCCCAGAGCAGGGCTCGAGGCCCCTTGACCTTCGTTTGAGCCATCCCGCCTCGCGGTCGAGGCCGCCTGACCCACGGTCGTGGCCTCCTGCCTCGCGTTCGAGACCGCTCGACCCGTGTGTAAGGTCCAAATGGCTAGAGGGAGGTGAATAGCCTAATAAAATTTCTTGCAAATACACTAGACCACTTGTTAGACTAAGAGATAGCGCAATTGCAATGCTAGAGCTTCAATTACTTCTATGCAAGCCTTTCTACCAAGTCTAGCAAATTTATACAAGATAACTCTAGGAACTTCACTAAACTACCAAGAGCAAAGATATGAACAAGTGAAAACTACACAATCTAGCAAGTTCTACTCGATATCTAGCAAGACAAGCAATGTATGAACAAAGTTATAAAGCTAGATACAAGAGAGGGGGATTGGATTGTTATACTGACATGAAGTGTAGACGGCCAATCACCCAATCAAGATAATCACACAAGAGAACCCTCGGTAATCACAATATTGACACAATGATTTTTTTACCGAGGTTCACTTGCTTTCCGGGAAGCTAGTCCTCGTTGTGGCGATACACTTGCTTGGAGAGGTGCTTGCTCAATTGGCTCTCAATGCCAAATACCGCTGCCGGGAGAAGCACTTTTGACACAAGACAAGGTTCCTCCAAGCCACGCGCAATCCACTAGAGTATCCTTTCACGAACTCTGCGGGGAAGGACCAAGAACCCCTCACAAGATCACCGGGTGTGGCCTCGAACAATCTCCACCTCGAGCTCAACACCCTGCTGCCTCCAAACCGTCTAGGGTGACGGGAATCACCCAAGAGTAACAAGAACTCCGCAGCGAACTCAAAGAATAAGTGCCTCTAGATGCAACTCTCAATGCTTAGCACTTGATTCTCATTCAATCTCACTCTAGATGAACAATCAAGTCAAGAGATGAGTGTGGGAGGTTTTCTCTAGCTCAAAGGATGCTCAAAGATGTTAGAATGCGCAAGAGTTCCCTCGCCAACTGGCCAAACCTCTATTTATAGCCTTCCCACAAAATCCAACCGTTACTCAGCTCGGGGGTCTTTTTTTCTAAGCGCCGGACGCGTCAGCCGGGACCGCCTGACGCGTCCGGCGCCTTATACGCCAGTTGACCGTTGGAGCCTCGCATTTGAACTACGACCGCCATGTCAGCGTCCGGCGCCACCGAGCCGCATTCGGCGCTCCGCGTCCGGTGGCTCGGCCACTGCTGGTCAGCTCTGGGTGGCGTCTGGTGCCATTGCACCATGAGACCTGGCACGTCTAGCAGCGCTGGACGCTAAACAGTGCCAGCAGCACGTCCGACGTGCGCGTCCGGCGTGCCAGGCCACTGCAGCCCACCATCAAGCGCCGGACGATCCGGCCCTCTGGCTAAGTGTCCGGCGCAGTGTCTACTGTGCGTGTGCTTCTCTATCAAGCGCCAGACGAGTCCGGAGCTCCTGGCCGCACGTCTGGCGCATTACAGAAGCAGCTGATTTCGTCGTTTTGTCATCGTCGTCGCGCCATCGCCGATCCAAGTCAAACCACTTGCCTTAGGGTGCCAACTCCAACATGTAAAACACTCTCAATCACATAAGTTAGCATTTCATCACATGAAATATGGCAAGTGTTAGCTCTCTAGTTAGTCTCTCATATGCATCATGCAAAGTTGAACCTAGAGGCACTTGGACCACGAATTCAACCGTGAATTCCCCTCTTGATAGTCTTTTATCAATCCTAAATTTTGATCACACTCTCTATAGTGTCTCGATCACCGAAAGGGAAAATACCTATCTCTTGATACCTTAGCCTTGACCCTCAATGCTTGATCATCACCATGTCCAAGTCCATCACCGAGCCCGAGGCCTCACCATCATGTTGCTATGTGTCTAGTCACACTTAGAGTAAAACATTAGCAACATTGGGTGTCATCAATTATCAAAACCAAACACGAGATTTCACCATGGTCGAGGCCGCCCGACCTGCAGTCGAGGCCTCCTGCCTTGTGTTCGAGGCCGCCTGACCTGCGGTTGAGGCCTCCTGCCTCAAGTTCGAGGCCGCCCGACCCGTGGTCGAGGCCTCTTGGGCCCTTTGTCCCATGGTCGGGGCTCCTCCCACGATCGTGGCCCTGTGGCCCGCGGTCGAGGCTCCTCCCGCAGTCGAGCCCCCTGACCCCACGGTCAGAACCCCCCGACCCTCGGTCATTCTCCTAGGACCCGCGGGTGAGTCCACCCGTCCTTCGATCACGGCCGAGGCCCCCCGTCGAGGGGTTGATCGTCGAGTCAAAGTGCGGCCAGGGGACTCGGTTCCGAGTGGACTGGGTGGCTCCTCCACCCCAGCCACCGATGGCTCCTCTGCTTTCCCCATCACGGATTCCCTCGCTCCGGCTTCCTCGGTCCCCGACGCCTCCACAGCCTCACCGTGGCCATGGATTACCATTTGCTCGACAACGAACGTGTCATAGAGTCCGCCGCCGCCGTGCTCGAGGCCCTCCGCTTCTGGCCTATCCTAGGTCCACGACGCTGCCTCGTCGAAGACCACATCCTGGGACACTACCACCTTGCCACCAAGTGGGTCATACATCCGATAGGCCTTCGACCCCTCCTCGTAGCCGAGGAACACCATGCGCGTGCTCCTATCCTCTAGCTTGCCGAGGCCCGGCTTGGTGGCCTTCACGTGGCCAATGCAATTGAAGGTATGCAAGTACGAGACATTAGGCTTGCACCCGTGCCACGCCTTGTACGGTGGCTTCCCCTCAAGGGCTTTGGTCGACGACCGGTTGAGGAGGTACACGGTGGTCGTGACCGCCTCTCCCCAGAATGCCACCGGCATCCCTTGGCCTTCACCATCGAGTGGGCCATGCCGATGATGGTCTGATTCCGGTGCTCCATGACGCCGTTCTGCTGTGGTGAGTAGGGTGCCGTGAGATATCGACCCACCCCCTCCTCAACGCAGTACTCAGTGAACTTGAGCACCGTGAACTCGCCGCCGCGGTCAGTCCGGAGCACCCGCAGCTACTTGCCACACTCCGCCTCCATGCGCTCCTTAAAGCGCTTGATGGCGTCTGCCGCGTCACTCTTGCTCGTGAGGAGCTGCAGGCACATATAGCGACTGCAGTCATCCATGAGCAGGAGGAAGTACCTCCAGCTGACGTGCGTTGCTGGCGTGATTGGCCCACAGAGGTCCCTGTAACAACCCAAAAATCCGAGCTACAAAATTTTTTGACAAAACCCTGAGTGATGTGGTGCAACATGTCATCATCTATCCCCTTATTTATGCATCAACCCTAGCATGTCGTGCATAGCATCCATGTGTTTATGAATTAATTAATATCCCATGTCAATGCTTTATGTTTCATATGTTAAAAGTCAATGTTGCAATAGTTTTGTTTCAATGTTTCAAAAGCTCAATCATCATGTTGCATTAAAAGAGTGATTGGATTTTATTTGGTTTATGTGTTGATTAATAAAAATGGCAACATAATATTTATTTTGACAAATAAATATTAAAGGGATAAATACCCTAACATTATTTGGGCCATGTATACCCACTATTTTGTTGCTCATATTTAGCACACCACAAATATATATGTATATATATAAATATATTTGAAAATGAAAAAGGAAAAGAAAAAGGAAAATAAAAAGAAAAGGAAAAAATAGAAGAGGAAACCGGCCCGCGTAGCCAGCCAGCCCGGCCCGCACGCGCGCCCGCACTCGTCCGCGCGATCGCGCGCTGCGCGGCCAGCCCAGCAAGCGGCCCAGCCGTGCTCGCCCGCTGCTTGCTCGTTCGCTCACCGCGTCGGCCAAGCAGGCGGCCCAGCAAGAGCCGCGTCGTCCGCGCGCCACGTCGTCGCCCCGCAGCCGCTGACGATGGGGCCCCGCAGTGGGATCCACATGTCATAAGCGCCACTGAGGTCACCCGACTGACCGCGCGCGTCCGCGTCAGCGCTGTTCCCCGGCGTTGCCCCTAAGCAACCCGCCTCGACCACTCGATCCCGTGTCGCCCCACATCGACGCGCGCCCGCAAGCCACCTAGACCGACCAGCCGGCACAAAGTACCCACGGCCGCAGGCAAGATTCTTCGCGCGCGCACCTACGCTGCCGCCGCAGTGGAACGCTGCCGCCGTGAAGAGCTTTGACACCCAGCGCTACCTAGCCCCCTCTCGCTGCTCTCTGGACCCAGACCGAGCCCCAGCTGCTGACCTGGACCCCCTTGGCCGCTTGATCGAGCCAGAGCCGTGATCGGCCGTCCACCGACCACCTACCTCCGCGTCCGCCCTATAAAGCAAGCACCCCGGCACCCTAGGGTTCCCAGGCCACCGCCACTGCTCTGGTGGAGCTCAATTCTATTTTGCCAGCCTCAATTGGAGAAGGGGTGAAGAAAGGGGGAAGAAGGGAGCCGAGGAAGAAGAAGAGGCCGTCGCCAGAATTGGGGAAGGAGACCTCCGCCACCGACTCGGAGCCACCGCTGCTGCGTCAGGAGCAGGAAGAAGGAGCAGTACCATGAGCCGGAGCCGCTTGGACTTGTACCGCACCTCCATCCTCGGCAATCCGTCGGTGAGCACCACGCCATCGTCGCTCTCCCGAACCCCCGCCTTTCTTCCTGGCCATGGCGCTCCGCCGTGAGCGCGTAGGCCCGGGTCACCACCGACCTCGCTGGACACAACTGCACACACACGCACGAGACTAACCAAGCCACCTTGGACCATGGCATCTGGAGGATGCCGGAGCGGAAGCTGCCCTGACCATCGCCACGCGCCGAGCACCGCCATGGCGAGATCACCCTGCCACCTCTTCGTCGAACCTCGCCCTCCATTGATCCCGAATCCACCCTCGCCTTGATGAGACGGACCCCATGTGCACCCTAGCTCCACGATTGCCTCACCGGAGCACTGAGCCGAGCCGTCATGCCGATGCCTTGCCCGCGTGTTGCCGCTCCAGAGCGCCGCCATTCGTCGTCGTTTACCCGCCGCCTCCGACCACCTCGAAGTGCAAGAACACGACGGCAAGCCCCACCGTGACTTGCTGCATCGACTGGACAAGAAAGTGGAGGCCATGGACCCTCCCGGATGCCATAGCCATGCACCGTGGACACGTCGGAGCTCCGCCGTGGGAGTTGTCGCCCGTGCGGACTCCGCCGTGTGTTTTGGTCACCGCCGGCGCTTCGGACAGGTGCCGCGGGACTCCAATCGCACATCTACGCAGTCAATTGAAGTGGAAGTGACTTGGTGTAAAGAGTGCACCGAGCGCCGCCGCCGCCGAGCAGCTGCCCCGCCGCGGAGATTGTCACCGGAGGTCAAGCCGCCGCCTTGAAGCCCATCATCGTGTCCGCCATGAAGTCCTAAAGCCGTTGGGCAAGATAATGTGGCCGGAGATCCACCGTAGTGCCAGAAATTTGAGTTTTCCTCGCCGCCGATGAACAGTGCCGTCGGGCTGAGGAAGGAGGAAGGGGATGAGTTGGTGGACCGGAAGATGGACGCGGTGTACATGAACCTGAGTGGCTGACAGTGGGACCAAGCTGAGTCGGTGTACCGTGGAGCAGAGCGGTCAACCGCGTGGACCCGAGAACTTACCTGTGCACCCGGCTCACGTGGAATAGAGTCGCTGACAGTGGACCCCAAGGACGCCGGTGCACCATGGACCAGAAGCTGTGGACCGAGCCCGTTGTGGAATCAGCGTGATGACGTGGCAGCACTAGAGCGTGCCACGTGGTGGGCCCGGCCCGGCCCATATCTGGCCCATTCGGCCCAATAACGGCCCGTTAACGGCCCAGTGGGGCCCACCTGTCAGTCGACCGTTGACTGCTGACGTCAGCAGTGACGTCACCCCGGACCCACCTTTCAGACCTCTGTTGACTTGGTCAATGATGACGTCAGCATGACGTCAGCATGACGTCATCATGACGTCAGCCACTGTGTTGACTCTGTTGACCCGCACGTGACACGTGGCCCAATCAGAAGCTGCCACATGTCAGCACCAGATAAATCGACCCTTTTTCTTTTTTAGAAAATGGTTAAATCTTTGAAAATTCATAACTAATTCATACGAGCTCAGAAAATTATGATCCACATATCCAAATTTTCTATAAATCGAGTCCTATCTATCTAGGCTATGTTTGAGTGCATTTGGATCTTCTATTTTGCATTCGTTCTTTGTGCTAATCTATAGGGGTCGCTTGCGCGACCGTTAAATCTTGTTACAGGCTCGAGCGAGGACAAGTCTGACGACAGTGACTACCAGGAGAAGTCCGATGGCCACGTCAGTGAAGGTGCCACACACCACCCAACCTCGTAGATCCCATTACGCATGGCAATTATAGTGTGGCTAGTGCTTTAAATTAATGTTGCTATAATGCTATGCCTGTGCTAGGATTGCATGATAGATTATTTACTTGATGAGCCCTACCTTGTTGTAAACTCTCACCTGCTTACCCGCTGTTATGTTAGCCACTTGCTTATCTGCTATATTTATATTTTTATACTTCACTCGCTTACATTTTGATGCGACGTGATGAACCCGGGAAAGGCCTAGAGGGTGCCAGGCTAGATGTGTGAGTCGATGGATCAGATGGGCATGTGAGCTGATGATGTTGTATCCAGGTTTGGGGTGGAGCTTACGGCAGGGAGTAGGGTGAGGGTTGAGTCGATCAAGCCAGGATCTACGACGAGCTTTTGGAGCAAGTCTTGCCGGGGAATGGTTCTGGACATTCCCACGAGAGGAGCCTGGCGGGCTAACTGAGTTGTGTTGGTGGTCCTTGGGTGTGATCCTCTGAGAGGTGGAGCCCAGGACGAAGGTGCCATGGTAGCACGTTAAAGATAAACCCTGATGAACATATCCCGGTTTGGTCAAACCTAGGAACTGCTGCGCTGGTATCCGGACCTTAGGAATCTCTTGCTTTCCACTCGCTCTCCATGGGGGGAGACGGCCGAACCGCTGGATAGGTCGATGCCACTACTGCTAGGCGAGAAGTGATAGGAAGGTATGTGCATGGGATGGAGCTAACACCCTACCGAGACGATCATGGCACCCCCTTCGGGAGTGGGTACATGGCATGGCATCCTCTACGGGAGCGGATACATGCTCTCTTCATAGTTCCAGCGATCCAGTGCTGGATGGTAGAGTGGCATCGCCTATGGCAATAGGCGCCCGGAATCTGCCTAGGTGTGCGTGTGCATCGATGATGGTTATCTGGTGGTTTAGTGAAACCTCTACAGAGTGTATGGTTGATCGATCGATACATATGCCGAATCTTTGGCTATGGACCTTCCCTATGTTCCGCATGCACCGAACTAGTGAGTGGAGTGTTCTACCTTCCTCCTGAGTATATTTTCCGGCCGTGAGCCAGATTAAGGGCTGCGGGCCGCTGAGGCAAGTCAAGTGGGAGTTGGCTTGTCGACCAGAGTCTGAGAGGGTGTTGGAGGAGATGGGTTGATGCTACTGATATGGATGGATGATGGGAATGGGAATGTGATTAACACTTGTTTATTATTATACTCGCATAATGCCTAGGAAAACCCCAGCCTTATAGGTTCCTTTTGAGATATCCTTATTTTTGCATCCACTTCCACAAAGCAATGCATAGATGGGAGTGTGGCCAGTACAAATTGTACTAAAAATTTGGTTTTAGGTTCAAGGAGTGAGTACTCATCTGGGGAGTACAGCGATTGAGGGTTTCGTGCCTATGCTCAAGTTGGAGAGAAGATGAAAGCTTCCGCATCTCAAGCTTTTACTGTTATGCTGCATGAACTCTGATTTCGCCCAGTGGCGATGTAATATTTTATTGTAACTCCCTATATTCTGCACTCTTTTGTTCGATGTATGGATTATGGATTTCAACTATTATCGGGTAATGTGATTTAAATGATCATATTACGCTCCGACACTGTGGATTTCTCTTCACGGAAATCAAGGTTGTTTCAGTTGGTATCAGAGCCATACTTGACCTTAGGAAAAAACCCCAGAAATGGACGTTAGAACAGGACAAACCAGTTTTTCTTTCGGTTATATACCGACCCTGCATTTCTTCTTATGCAAGGCTTCTCTATTGTTACTGACTTGCTGACCCTTTTTCCCTTGAAACGTGCAGATGACAAGCCTTGGACCCCCGCTTGGACCATTGAGCAGCATGCCCAAGGCAGAGTTCACCTACGAGGGACAAGAGTTCCCAGGCTTTCCGTACACCCTGCGTCGTGTTCTGGAAGTACTCGGAGTGCCTGTCGAGGAGATCAAGTACACCTGCACTGGAGCACCTAACTCAGAAGGAGGAATCAAGGCTTATGTGGTCACTCACCTAGAGATCCCTGCAAGTCAGACTCTGCCCTCAGTACCAGCCCTCCTGGAGATGACAGTCGAGGACTCAATCGAGGAAGGAATCCAGTCTGTGTCACTCAAGGCGCTGCGTGAAGTGATGAAGATCGCTTACGAGCACCTTCACAACACAGAGTTTCGTCTTCTTCCTTAGGCCCTGAACTCTCTCCTCACACCAGAGCAGCAGGATGACCTGGTTAGACCGATCATCCTAGCTGAGTCCAGTCTTTGCAACCGTGCCTCCGCCGCTCACCTCTTCGAGCAGAACCGCTACATAGAGCACCTGGAGAAGAAGAGATGCCTCGACCGCAACACTCTGATGGAGTACCAGGAGTTCTGCAAGCAGGAAGCTAAGGAGAAAGAAGGACTCAAGGCTACCGTCGCCCAGCTGAAGGACGAGCTCGCACGTCAGGCGAGGGTTCACAAAGCCGAGGTTGCTGACCTGTGAGACAAGGTTGAGGACATTGGGCTATGAAACTACTACCTTGACGCAAGAGTTCTACAGTTAGAAGGATAAAAGATGGATAAGGACAAGGAGATCAGAGAACTGCAGAAGAGAAGACTGGAAGATGGCAAGAGCAACTTCACCGTGCAGTGTGAGAAGTCAATGCTCGTCAAAGCCCTAAAGAAAGTAGAGACAAAAGCACAGAGCAACCAAGGCCATCTGATTGCCCTGATGATTCAGAATGAGACCTTGGTGGACCGGTACAAGAGACTCAAGACAGCTTGGAAGAATGCCAACGAGAGACGTTGCCAGGAGTACGCTGAGTTGCGTGATCGGTTTCCTCTGTCTGCCAGACGCAAGGACCCCTTTAAGGAAACTTTCTAGATTGGCCAGACTCTCTTGAGGCACGACCACTGTCCAGCTCCCACCAACCTACCACTTACTAAGGAGTTAGGAGAAGCTCAGGCTTATGTGAAGCGCCTTCACATGTCACAGGAGGAGTTGACCGTTCTTGGCAACCGTTTTCACCCAGCAGTATACAACACGCCGATGTATGAGTCAGAGTAGTGTGGACCCCGTGTGGCCACGTCATGAGTTAGAGTTGAGTTAGTTTTTTTCTAAGAGTTCTGATGTACCCTCCAGGAGTTACCTTCTCGTAGTGCGAGTCTCGCACGTCATCTAGCGTAGCTGCTAGAGATGATGCCATGTAATGCAAACCATGTAATGAATGATCGATCTTATCGCATTTTATGGCTTTTATTGCTTCTTTGTATGCGTGTTGGATAGATTAAATGTTTTTCCTTAAATCGTCGAAATCATTTAATTATATTTAACCAATAAGTAATAAACAGTTGTCGACCCGTGTCGCAGATGTTTGCACGTCGCTCCGCACATCTGGGCCACCGTCCGCCTCCACCCGAGCCTGAGCTTGGGCGTGGAAGACGCTATGGATGAAGGGAAGGTCGTGTTCCACCCATCGACCTCAACCAGGGTGGGAACGATCGTGAGCAGACCCCGCCAGCTGGAGGTGCTGCTGGAGGAGGTGATGCCAATGGCAATGGGCCTCCACCTCAGCCGAACCCTCCGCCGCAGCCGATTCCGCCACTGCCACCACCGCCAAACCTGGAGGAAGTGATGGCGCAACAGACACAGCTACTTGCCGCTTTGGTCAATGGAGACAATCACCGCTTTGGAGGAAATCCAAATGACTTCCAGAGGAAACTTGAGGGTTTTCTGAAGCTCAGGCCACCCACGTTCGATGGCACCTACAAGGAACCGCTGGAAGCTGATGATTGGCTTCGTGAGATCGAGAAGAAGCTGGAGCTTACCACTTGTACACCTGAGGAGCGAGTCGGGATCGCTGCTCACCACCTCACCGGAGCTGCGCGTTCCTGGTGGGACAGCTACCGCCAAGCTCATGAGGACCCCGATCATATCACCTGGGATGAGTTCGCAGATGAGTTCATCGAGTACCATGTTCCTGAGGGAGTCATGGAGCAGAAAGAGGAGGAATTCCGCAACCTTACCCAGAAGGGATGTGACATCTGCGAGTACACCAACACCTTCACCAGTTTGTTGCGCTATGCACCTCTGCATGTCGCGACTTCTGAGAAAGAGAAGATCACACAGTACAGGAAGGGTCTAAACCCCAAGATCAAGGTAGCCCTGGGAGGCACCAAGAGTCACACCCTTCATGACATGATCGATCGTTGCATTCAGATCGAGAAAGACCAGAAGGAGGCAGGAGAAATGTCCAGAAGGGAGAAGAAGAAGTTTGAGGGCTTCTACCGTGACCATGAGCGTAAGAGGTTCCGTCGGGACAAGATGTCCAGCCGTCCTCTTTATGGCAAGGACTCTACCTATGGCTCGGGTAAGAGTGGTGTCGCTTACTCTGCTGACCACTCACGCTCTCCCCGTGACCATCGCTCCCGCGACCGTTACTCTCGTGACCACCGCTCTCGTGACCATGCTGGGAAGGATCGCCACCCCCATGAGCACTCATCGCAGCCATGTCATAGGACCGATCACTCTGCACCTGTTCGTGCTACGCCAAGCTCAGGCAGCTGGAAGGCCGCTGCGCCAACCCCTACAGGCAGTGTGCCGTTCACTTGCTTTGGTTGTGGCAAACCTAGCCACAAGGTGTATGACTGCCCTGAGAAGACACCCGCACCTGCTGCACCCAAGTCTCAGTACCGGGGATCTACAAGCCATGGTCATCTCACGCACATGAACGCAGAAGAAGCTCAAGCTGCCCCAGATGTTGTGTATGGTATGTTTCTTGTCAATGGCATTAAAGCATCCATTCTGTTCGATTCTGGAGCTACATGTTCATATATCTCATTTAAGTTTGCACGAGAGAGTAAGATACCTATCACTCCACGTTTGGAGCCTATAGTCACCAGTTCTCCTCTTGGTGAGATGAGAAGCACCCATATCTGTAAAGGAGTGAAGCTTTCTATCGAGGGTCTAACCTTTCGAGCTAACCTTACCCTTCTACCATCAAATGGTTTGGATGTCATCCTAGGCATGGATTGGCTTACCAAGCACAAGGGTTTGATCTCTTGTTCACCCAGATATGTTTAGATAATTCACCCTTCTGGCCAAGCAGTTAGATGTGCACCTCAGAAGGATAAATCAGTATCTGTTTTATGTGCCCTGAACGCACTCAAGTCGCAGGAAGAATCTCAAAAAAAGGAGAAGGCTCTCACTGATGTCCCCGTTGTCAGGGAATATGAGGATGTGTTTCCAGAAGAATTGCCCGGCATGCCACCTGATTGAGATGTCGAGTTCATCATTGATCTTATGCCAGGAACCGGTCCCATCTCTAAGCGACCGTATCGCATGGGGATGAGCTAGAAGAGCTCAAGAAGCAGTTGAAAGAACTTTTCGATAAGGGATTTATTAGGCCTAGTGCTTCGCCCTGGGGATCGCCTGTTCTGTTCGTGAAAAAGAAGGATGGTTCGATGAGGATGTGTGTTGATTACCGCAATCTCAACGCCGTCACTGTCAAGAACAAGTATCCTCTGCCAAGGATCGATGACTTGCTTGATTAGCTTCATGGTGCTAAGTACTTCTCGAAGATTGATCTCAGATCTGGTTATCATCAAATGAAGATTCGGGAAGAAGACATTCCCAAGACAGCTTTTGTCACACGCTATGGGCAGTATGAGTTCACCGTTGTATCTTTCAGTCTCATGAATGCCCCGGCCTATTTCATGAACATGATGAACAAGGTGTTTATGGATGATCTTGATTGGTTTGTTGTGGTTTTCATTGATGACATTTTGATCTATTCACCTACTACCAAAGAACATGAAGCACATTTGAGGATAGTGCTCGAGAAGTTGTCCCAACACCAGCTCTATGCTAAGTTCAGCAAATGTGAGTTCTGGCTTGAAGAAGTTGCTTTTCTTGGTCATGTACTCTTAGCAGACGGAGTTGCTATAGATCCTGCAAAGATAGAGGCTGTGAAACAATGGGAACAACCTCGCAATGTGTCCGAAATCAGGAGTTTCTTGGGATTGGCGGGTTACTATCGCCGATTCATTGAGAACTTCTCGAAGATAGCTCATCCTATGACAAATCTCTTGAAGAAGATCAATGAGTTCGAATGGACACCTGAGTGTGAACACAGTTTCCAAACTCTAGCGACTTACCTGTCCTAGCCTTACCTGATATCACTAGCGACTTTGTCGTCTACTGTCACGCCTCGCGCCAAGGACTAGGCTGTGTGCTGATGCAGAATGGGAAAGTTATTTCTTATGCTTCCTGACAGCTGAAGGAGCACGAGCAACGATATCCCACTCACGATCTTGAGCTAGCAGCTGTTGTGCACGCTCTGAAGATCTGGAGGCACTAACTTATTGGCAACAAGTGTGATATATACACCGATCACAAGAGCTTGAAGTATTTCTTCACTCAAGAAGATCTGAATATGAGACAACGCAGATGGCTAGAGCTAATCAAGGACTATGACATGGAGATTCACTATCATCCAGAAAAAGCAAATGTAGTCGCTGATGCTCTTAGTCGCAAGACCTATTGTCATGCTCTGTTCATCTCAACCCTGTCAACTGAATTGAAGAAAGAAATTGAAGATCTCCATCTTGAGATAGTACCCCATGGCCTGTTGCATGAACTTCGCATCGAGTATAATCTCACCAAATGAATTCATGAAACTCAGAAGAGTTGTGAAGAAATGGAGTACATACGTGGGTTGATGAAGCTAGGCTACAACCCTGAATTCAGAGAAGATGAGCATGGAACCATCTGGTTCAAGGACAGAATCTATGTGCCCAGCAATCCTGCTTTGCATAAGGAAATTCTATCAGAGGCACATAACTCTAAGTATTGCATCCATCCCAGTGGTGCAAAGATGTATCAAGATGTGAAGAAGCATTTCTGGTGGAAAGGCATGAAGTCGGATATTGCAAGACATGTGGCCAAATGTGATTTCTGTAACAGAGTCAAGGCCAAACACAGAAGACCCGCTGGATTACTCAAACCACTCGATGTTCCTAAATGGAAGTGGGAAAGCATATCTATGGACTTTATCGTGGGATTACCTCGATCCCCGCAAGGTCATGACTCCATATGGGTAATAGTCGATCGTCTGACGAAGGTAGCACATTTTATACCAGTCAGAACTACGATACATGCAGAGCAGTTGGCAGATTTGTACATCAAGGAGATTCTGAGGCTTCATGGAGCCCCCAAGAGTATTGTGTCGGATCGTGGACCCCAATTCATGTTCTGATTCTGGCAAGCTCTTCACAAGTCCATTAGGACTGACCTTGATTACAGCACTGCATATCACCCGCAAACAGATGGTCAAACAGAGAGGTTGAATCAGATTCTTGAAGATGTGCTTCATGCCAGTATTCTCAAATATGGAACAGATTGGGAGAAGTGTCTGGCGTTTGCCGAGTTCTCTTACAACAACAGCTACCAGGCAAGTATCAAGATGTCACCCTTCCAGGCTCTTTATGGCAAACCATGTAGAACCCCGTTGATGTGGGACCACCCAGGCGAAAGAGCAGTCTTTGGCCCCGCCAAGATCAAGGAAGCCGAAGAAGGAGTAGCTCAAGTCAGAGAGAATTTGAGGATCGCCCAAAGCTGACAGAAGAGCTATGCCGACAAAAGGCGGCGAGACCTTGAGTTCGAAGTTGGGGATATTGTCTACCTCAAAGTGTCTCCACTTTGTGGTACCGTCAGATTCCACGTGAAAGGAAAGTTGGCCCCAAGATATGTTGGACTGTATCATATCTGTCAGAGAGTTGGGAAGCTTGCATACAAGCTTGAACTACCTTCTGAGTTAACAGGATTACACCCCGTATTTCATGTCTCACAGCTACGCAAGTGCTTAAGGGTACCAGAAGAAGAAGCGGTCACCACTGATGTGCTGGATATCTAGGATACTCTTGAGTATAAGGAGCACCCAATCAAGATCTTGGGTTATGACACCAAGGAGACCCGAAGCAAGTCTATCCCTATGTGCAAGGTTCAATGGAGCAATCACTCTGAACGTGAAGCAACATGGGAAGATGAGAATCAACTTCTGCTACAATATCCTTACCTCTTCAAAGGGTATGACACCTCTTAAATCTCGAGGACGAGATTCCAATGAGGGGGAAGGACTGTAACAACCCAAAAATCCGAGCTACAAAATTTTTTGACAAAACCCTGAGTGATGTGGTGCAACATGTCATCATCTACCCCCTTATTTATGCATCAACCCTAGCATGTCGTGCATAGCATCCATGTGTTTACGAATTAATTAATATCCCATGTCAATGCTTTATGTTTCATATGTTAAAAGTCAATGTTGCAGTAGTTTTGTTTCAATGTTTCAAAAGCTCAATCATCATGTTGCATTAAAAGAGTGATTGGATTTTATTTGGTTTATGTGTTGACTAATAAAAATGGCAACATAATATTTATTTTGATAAATAAATATTAAAGGGATAAATACCCTAACATTATTTGGGCCATGTATACCCACTATTTTGTTGCTCATATTTAGCACACCACAAATATATATATGTATATATATAAATATATTTGAAAATGAAAAAGGAAAAGAAAAAGGAAAAGAAAAAGAAAAGGAAAAGGAGAAGAGGAAACCGGCCCGCGCAGCCAGCCAGCCCGGCCCGCACGCGTGCCCGAGCTCGTCCGCGCGACCGCGCGCTGCGCGGCCAGCCCAGCCGCGCTCGCTCGCCGCTCGCCCACCGCTCGCCCGCTCGCTCACCGCGTCGGCCCAGCAGGCGGCCCAGCAAGAGCCGCGTCGTCCGCGCGCCACGCCATCGCCCCGCAGCCGCTGACGATGGGGCCCCGCTGTGGGACCCACATGTCATAAGCACCGCTGAGGTCACCCGACCGACCGCGCGCGCCCGCGTCAGCGCTATTCCCCGGCGTCGCC
The DNA here is from genome assembly GCA_023333625.1 of Bothriochloa decipiens. NCBI lineage: Eukaryota > Viridiplantae > Streptophyta > Magnoliopsida > Poales > Poaceae > Bothriochloa > Bothriochloa decipiens. The sequence continues at coordinate 52,853,861 of CM041630.1, read as the reverse complement.
CCTAAGCAACCCGCCTCGACCACTCGATCCCGTGTCGCACCGCATCGACGCGCGCCCGCAAGCCACCTGGACCGACTAGCCGGCACAAAGTACCCACGGCCGCAGGCAAGATTCTCCACGCGCGCGCACCTGCACTGCCGCCGCAGTGGAATGCTGCCGCCATGAAGAGCTTTGACACCCAGCGCTACCTAGCCCCCTCTCACTGCTCTCTGGACCCAGACCGAGCCCCAGCTGCTGACCTGGACCCCACCTTGGCCGCTTGATCGAGCCGGAGCCATGATCGGCCGTCCTCCGGCCACCTACCTCTGCGTCCGCCCTATAAAGCAAGCACCCCGGCACCCTAGGGTTCCTAGGCCGCCGCCACCGCTCTGGTGGAGCTCAATTCCATTTTGCTAGCCTTAATTGGAGAAGGGGTGAAGAAAGAGGGAAGAAGGGAGCCGGGGAAGAAGAAGAGGCCGCCATCGGAATTGGGGAAGGAGACCTCCACCGCCGACTCGGAGCCACCGCCACTGCATCGGGAGCAGGAAGGAGGAGCAGTACCGCGAGCCGGAGCCGCTTGGACTTGTACCGCACCTCCATCCTCGGCAATCCATCGGTGAGCACCACGCCATCACCGCTCTCCCGAACCCCCGCCTTGCTTCCTGGCCATGGCGCTCCGCCGTGAGCGCGTAGGCCCAGGTCGCCACCGACCTCGCTGGACACAACCGCACACACACGCACGAGACCAGCCAAGCCACCTTGGACCACGGCATCTGGAGGATGTCGGAGCGGAAGCCGCCCTGACCATCGCCACGCACCGAGCGCTACCGCGACGAGATCACCCTGCCACCTTTTTGTCGAACCTCGCCCTCCATTGATCCCGGATCCTTGCTCGCCTTGATGAGACGGACCCCATGCGCACCCTAGCTCCATGATTGCCTCGCCGGAGCACTGAGTCGAGCCGTCATGCCGATGCCTTGCCCGTGCGCTACCGCTCCAGAGCGCCGCCATTCGCCGTCATTTACACACCGCCTCCAACCGCCTCGAAGTGCAAGAACACGACGACAAGCCCCACCGTGACTTGCTGTGTCGACTGGACAAGAAAGTGGAGGCCATGGACCCTCCCGGAGTGCCGTAGCCGTGCACCGTGGACACGCCGGAGCTCCGCCGTGGGAGTTGCTGCCCGCGCGGACTCCGCCGTGTGTTTTGGTCACCGCCGGTGCTTCGGACAGGTGCCGCGGGACTCCAATCGCACATCTTCGGAGTCAATTGAAGTGGAAGTGACTTGGTGTAAAGAGTGCACCGAGCACCGCCGCCGCCGAGCAGCCGCCCCGCCGCGGAGATTGTCACCGGAGGTCAAGCCGCCGCCTTGAAGCCCATCATCGTGTCCGCCATGAAGTCCTGAAGCCGTTGGGCAAGATAATGTGGCCGGAGATCCACCGTAGTGCCAGAAATTTGAGTTTTCCTCGTCGCCGATGAACAGTGCCATCGGGCTGAGGAAGAAGGAGGAAGGGGATGAGTTGGTGGACTGGAAGATGGACGCGGTGTACATGAACCGCGTGGACCCGAGAACTTACCTGTGCACCCGGCTCACGTGGAATAGAGTTGCTGATAGTGGACCCCAAGGACGTCGGTACACCGTGGACCAGAAGCTGTGGACCGAGCCCGTTGTGGAATCAGCGTGATGACGTGGCAGCACCAGAGCGTGCCACGTGGCAGCACCAGAGCGTGCCACGTGGCAGGCCTGGCCCGGCCCGGCCCATATCCAGCCCACTCGGCCCAATAACAGCCCGTTAACGGCCCAGTGGGGCCCACCTGTCAGTCGACCGTTGACTGCTGACGTTAGCAGTGACGTCACCCCGGACCCACCTGTCAGACCTCTGTTGACTTGGTCAATGATGACGTCAGCATGACGTCAGCCGCCACGTCAGCATGACGTCAGCCGCTGTGTTGACTCTGTTGACCCGCACGTGACACGTGGCCCAATCAGAAGCTGCCACATGTCAGCACCAGATAAATCGGCCCTTTTTCTTTTTTAGAAAATGGTTAAATCTTTGAAAATTCATAACTAATTCATACGAGCTCAGAAAATTATGATCCATATATCCAAATTTTCTATAAATCGAGCCCTATCTATCTAGGCTATGTTTGAGTGCATTTGGATCTTCTATTTTGCATTCGTTCTTCGTGCTAATCTATAGAGGTCGCTTGCGCGACCGTTAAATCTTGTTATAGGCTCGAGCGAGGACAAGTCTGACGACAGTGACTACCAGGAGAAGTCCGACAGCCACGTCAGTGAAGGTGCCACACACCACCCAACCTCGTAGATCCCATTACGCATGGCAATAATAGTATGGCTAGTGCTTTAAATTAATGTTGCTATAATGCTATGCCTGTGCTAGGATTGCATGATAGATTATTTACTTGATGAGCCCTACCTTGTTGTAAACTCTCACCTGCTTACCCGCTGTTATGTTAGCCACTTGCTTATCTGCTATATTTATATTTTTATACTTCACTCGCTTATATTTTGATGCGACGTGATGAACCCGGGAAAGGCCTGGAGGGTGCTAGGCTGAATGTGTGAGTTGATGGATCAGATGGGCATGTGAGCTGATGATGTTGTATCCAGGTTTGGGGTGGAGCTTACGGCAAGGAGTACGGTGAAGGTTGAGTCGATCAAGCCGGGATCTAAGACGAGCTTTTGGAGCAAGTCTTGCCGGGGAATGGTTCTGGACATTCCCACGAGAGGAGCCTGGCGGGCTAACTGAGTTGTGTTGGTGGTCCTTGGGTGTGATCCTCTGAGAGGTGGAGCCGGGACGAAGGTGCCATGGTAGCACGTTAAAGATAAACCCTGATGAAGATATCCCCGTTTGGTGAAACCTAGGAACTGCTGCGCTCGTATCCGGACCTTAGGAATCTCTTGCTTTCCACTCGCTCTCCATGGGGGGAGACGGTCGAACCGCTGGATAGGTCGAGAAGTGATAGGAAGGTATATGCATGGGATGGAGCTAACACCCTACCGAGACGATCAAGGAACCCCCTTCGGGAGTGGGTACATGGCATGGCATCCTCTACTAGAGCGGATACATGCTCTCTTCACAGTTCCAGCGATCCAGTGCTGGATGGTAGAGTGGCATCGCCTATGGCAGTAGGCGCCCGAAATCTGCCTAGGTGCACGCGTGCATCGATGATGGTTATCTGATGGTTTAGTGAAACCTCTACAGAGTGTATGGTTGATCGATCGATACATATGCCGAATCTTCGGCTATGGACCTTCCCTATGTTCTGCATGTACCGGACTAGTGAGTGGAGTGTTCTACCTTCCTCCTGAGTATATTTTCCGGCCGTGAGCCAGATTAAGGGCTGCGAGCCGCTGAGGCAAGTCAAGTGGGAGTTGGCTTGTCGACCAGAGTCTGAGAGGGTGTTGGAGGAAATGGGTTGATGCTACTGATATGGATGGATGATGGGAATGGGAATGTGATTAACACTTGTTTATTATTATACTCGCATAATGCCTAGGAAAACCCCAGCCTTATAGGTTCTTTTTGAGATATCCTTATTTTTGCATCCACTTCCACAAAGCAATGCATAGGATAGGAGTGTGGCCAGTACAAATCATACTAAAAATTTGGTTTCAGGTTCAAGGAGTGAGTACTCATCTGGGTAGTACAGCGATTGAGGGTTTCGTGCCTACGCTCAAGTTGGAGAGAAGATGAAAGCTTCCGCACCTCAAGCTTTTACTGTTATGCTGCATGAACTCTGATTCCGCCCAGTGGCGATGTAATAAGTTATTGTAACTCCTCTATTCTGCACTCTTTTGTTCGATGTATGGATTATGGATTTCAACTATTATTGGGTAATGTGATTTAAATGGTCATATTACACTCCGACACTGTGGATTTCCCTTCACAGAAATCAAGGTCATTTCAGTCCCCATGGACTAGCTTGAGGGGATCCGTCGAGTGGTACCTAGCCGTCTTTGGGGACGACAGCCACCTCTGCTTCCCTACCAGGCAGCTGTCGCAGAGTTCGCTGGCGTGCTTAATCTCTGGTAACCCGGTGACCAGCTTGCCGAGGCGGCCGAGAGCGTCAAAACTCATATGGCCAAACCGACCATGCCATAGCCACGACTCCTGCGTGCACGTCACTGCCAAGCACACAGGATGCTCCACCTTCAAATCAAGAAGATAGAGATGCACACAGGATGCACACAGGATGCATTTAGGGGAGAGTTCAGTCCTTACCCTGTTCTGATCGACCACATCGACGATGACGACGAGGCGGCCATAGTCCTTGTTGTAGTTCACCAGGGCCACGCGCCCGATCTCGACAAACCTCACATCCCGCAGTAGAATCAACAATTTGATCAATACGTGGTAAAGGAAAAGGAACTTTAGGACATGCTTTATTCAAACTGGTATAGTCTATACACATCCTATATTTCCCATTCTTTTTCTTAACCAGTATAGGATTAGCTAACCACTCAGGATGATGAACCTCCTTGATGAACCTGGCCACCAAAAGCTTATTGACTTCCTCCCCAATGATCTTGCACTTCTCCTGGTTGAAGCGGTGCAAGCGTTGTTTCACCGGCTTAGACCCGGCCTAGATTTCCAAGGCGTGCTCGGCGACTTCCCTCGGTATGCCTGGCATATCCAAAGGACTCCACGTAAACATGTCGGCATTCACGCGGAGGAATTCGATGAGCACTACTTCCTATTTGCCACTGAGGGTGGCGCTGATCGTCAGCGCCCTCTCATCAGAGCTGCTCGGGTCAAGGAGGATCTTCTTCATGTCTTCGGTGGGCTCGAAGTTGCCGGCATGGCGCTGGGGGTCGGGGACCTCGGTGGCCAACCCGTCGAGGGTTGCAGCCATCATCGTGGACTTCTCGACGGTCTCCCCATGCTTGACACACTCGACGTCACACTCGTATGCGTGCTCGTGGGAGGGGCCGATGGTGATGACATCCTTGGGTCCCAGCATCTTGAGCTTGAGGTAGGTGTAGTTGGGGATGGCCATGAACTTGGCGTAGCCGGGCCAGCCGATGATCGCGCGATACGTGTCGTGGAACCTGACCACCTCGAAGGTGAGGATCTCCATCCTGAAGTTCAAGGAGGTGCTAAAGCAGATGAGAAGGTCAATGCGGCCGATGGGGAGAGCTTTCTTCCCCAGCACGACGCCATGGAAGCCTCCGGCGCTGGGATGGAGCTTCTCTCTAGGGACCCCCAGGAGATTGAGGGTCTCCACGTAGATGATGTTGAGGCTACTGCCCCATTCATGAGCACCTTGGTGAGGCGGGTGTTGATGATGATGGTGTCAACGACAAGCGGGTACACTCTTGGCTTTGTGACGTAGTCCGGGTGGTCGTCACGGTCGAACGTGATGGCCGTACTGGACCAGTCTAGGTATTATGGGGTAGTGACTCATATAGAGAAGACTTCTCGATGTTCCCTCTTGTGCTGGCATGATGTGAGGTGGGTCGAGGGCCCCCATAGATCATGTAGCAGTCGTGGACCTTAGGGAAACCATCCTCCTTGTTGTCGCCTTGATCCTTGGGGTCGTCTTTCTTGTCGCCCTTCCCGAGGCCTAGGCTCTCGAAGTACTTCTTGAGCATCCGGCAATCCTCGAGGTTGTGATTTGCCCCTCCCTTGTGGCAAGGGCAGGGCTCTTTCAGCATCTTGTCGAAGATGCCCCTTCGGGGGCCTCGAGGCTTCTTGCGCTCAGCTGCGGCGATGAAGTCATCGACGGCGGCCTCGTGCTTACCTTGTTGGTTCTTCTTCTTCTTCTTCTTCTTGCTGTTGTTGTTGTTGTTGTTCTTGGCGCCCTTGATCGAGCCCTCGGGGTCGTCCTCCTTCATCTTGCCGTTCTCGTTGCCGACGAAAGCGCCTACCGCCTCCTCGCTAGCTGCATAGTTGGCGACGATGTCCATCAGCTCGTCGGCAGTTTTAGGTAGATTACGCCCCAGCTCCTGGACCAATTCCTTGCAGGTAGTGCAGTGTGTTGCTTGGAGAAGCATTGGGCGAAGTCGTGGAGGGACTCTAGGTTTCTACTTGTAGTTGCGGAGGTCCCAAGAGTTCCTGGGGCTCACATAGGTTCCTTTGAAGTTCCCCTCGAACACCCAGACCAGGTCAACCCAGTCGCGGATCTAATTGGGGAGAAGCTCCTCAAGCCACCTTCGAACAGTTTTCGACAGGAACAGGGGAAGCTGGCGGATGATGGCGTGGTTGTCACGCGCCCCGCCTAGCTGGCATGCCAACCTGAAGTTAGCTAGCCATAGCTTAGGCTTGATCTCGCCATTGTACTTGGTGAGGCTCGAAGGAGGGCAGAAAGGAGTTGGTAGCAGCGTCCTCCGAATCATTCTGCTGAAGACTTGAGGGCCCGATGGCTCGGGGGACTAGTGTTGATCTTCGTTGCTGTCGTAGCGCCCGCCCCTCTGCGCGTTGTAGCCTTGCGCCTCAACATCACTGCTCTTGCATCGGCGGTTCTCGTTCATGTCATGGCGTGCGTCTCTAGGCTCGAGATTGTCGATGATGCGCTCTCGGACGGGGGTTTCCTTCTTCTGTCGGGGAGCAGCATCCTAATGGACTGAGCCTTCCCTCTCATGTTAGGAGGGGTCGGCTGGTCACTTAGAGGCTACCCCTCAATGTCTCGAGGCTAAACTTTTGGCCTGCTGTACGGCTGCTATCTCGAGTAGGCCCTGAACCTCCTGCCAGATGCGACGGCCCTCGAGGTTCGAGAGGGCCGGCATGTTGCGGAGAAGCATGGTTGCCACGACGATGTTTTTGCTAGCATGGTTGAAGATGGGGCGTTCAACTACCGCATCTCCGATGATCTGCCGGTTGACCTCTTGGGCCATGGCTCGAGCCCTTCCACCGGGTGGATGTCCGCGCTCCTGCTTGAGGGTCCGCTCGAGCTGGCACAGACGCTCTCAATCCTCATTGAACTTGGCCCGCAACTCCTGGACTTGTGCGAGCTGAGCATCTTGAGGTAACTGAGCATCATTGGGCGCGGCCGACGCTTGCTTCTCCCAGTCTGCTGCAGCGAGGGAGCCTCCCGCTGCAGCTGCGGATGCGGCCGTGGCCATGGGGTCGACGGTGTCGTTGCTCGACGTGATGGCTCCATCGAGATGGAAGCATTCACGCGTGGGGTCGTAGTTGTCGGAATCGGAATTGGGGTCACCGGAGTAGAAGATGGGGAACTGCCCACGCTGCTCTTCCTCCAGCTGGCGTCGCATTGTATCGACTGTAAAGCGCCTTGGGCCAGGCGCCCGAGAGAAACCATAGTACTCGGAGGCCGGCTTGACCGTCGCCAGATCCATGGTGGCATGCAAGAGAGGCCCCTGAAGGGTCGCGTGCGCACTCATGTCGGCGCTCATGGCAGAGGAGTACGATCTGGCGGCGTTGTTCAGGTCGAATAGGAACGGCCACTGAGTCGCGAACAGCCCATGGGGTAGCAGGTTGGGTGGCGTTGGAGCTGCACACACCGGGGAGACCGTGCCCAACCCCCTTGGTGAGCGCATCACAAAGATGAAGTCAGGGTCGCCACAGAGTCCTTCTAGCCCTTCCTTCGCTCCCAGGTGTAGGTCTGTCCGGTTCCCAACCAGGGACCCTGCGTCCTATTGGTATTTCTTAGCGTCAGCAGATAAATCCGCAAGCGCACAGAGTACCATTGCAGCTTTCACTTGAAAGTATTCAGGGTATCGTATTTTTCACAGGGAACAAAGTGTACTAGAGGGAAGCAAGAATGCCCAAGAGAAGAAGGTAGAAGGATATTTTTGTAGGTCAAGAGGGTTTCCTAAGCTCAGCCCAAGGTCACCATATGACTAAAGTCTCGGCTTACTATACTCACTCACTTCGTAGCAACTGTTCCTTTCAGGTTCTCAAAAAGATTGGGAAAGGGGTAACCAGGGTCAGGCAGCCAAAAGCTCTATGAAAACACCAACCCAAACATGGTGGAATATAAAGGCCTTGTCGGGTTTGTCACCCCCGGGGCTACCACAACTATCCATTGGGTTGGGCGCAAACTCAGGTAACTCATTAGCCCAGACACCACGTCTATGCTAACGGTACTACTCTAGTCCAAATTCTTAATTAGACTAAAGCACTCGGTAAAGCGGAGATCTCGTAAGCAAGCAAGTAAGCACATAAACTTTAATTAAATAGATCACTAGGGAATTGCAAAGAAAGAATACAGATATTACTCACAGAGTCAGCTCTGTAGAGGTACAAACTGGAGGAGAACCCGACAAGCTGTCTCTGCCTCTGCTCTTCCCTCCTCTCTCTTCCTCTTTTCTAACTTGTACAACTTGGTACTAGCACCTAGAGGGACACTACTACTACTTCTACAAAGATATGGAAGTGGAAGCTCAAGTGTGTAGGATGAAGAGTGTGTAGCTCAAATGTAGTGTAGAGTGTAGTAGAGTGTGTGTTGTAGGGGTGCTCCTCCTCTCCTTTTATAGCAGATGGAAGGTGGTTCGGGGGTATTCTGGGAAAACCGACAGCGCACCGCCCTCCCTTGGCATTGAATGTACCGCCTCTAGGAAGCTGGGCCCGAACCGATGTTCTAGTGTGCCGGCCGCCCCACTTTCGGGTCCGTTCGGCACCGCCTTTGGTAGGTGGGTCATGGAGTGGACCTTGATCGCAGCCATGTTCATGGTTTGGTCCAGAAATGCTTTGGTTAGGCTGCTTGTCTCCCCCTTGGTATTTTACGCTTTCCTGGAAGGTGCCTTTTGGTACAAATATTCCATATACTTGGTTTATTTCATACTTGTGTCCTGAAAATGATTAACTCACCAAAACTTATGGAATATGTTAGTACATAAGCCTTATTACTAAGTTCGTTGTTCGTTTTATTATAAAGTTGGCAGTAAATATTATGCAATAAGGAGCGCCAACACGTCCTCAGCCAAGAGCGAGGCAGCCGAGGTGGATGTCGACTCACTCGTGGAGCGGCGATGATGGTTGCGCCGACCACGCCTCCTCCTGGGCGTGTAAGCATGGTGACGAGACCGGCAAGGCACCCGTTGTGGGGACCCAGGATTGCCTCACTCAGATTTTCGACCGAGAGCAGGACCATGTCTAGGCCACAGCCGAGTGACATGAACTCCAAGCTCCCGAACCAGATCACCGTAGTGAACGAAAGCGATGGTACGGAGTCTGCCATCCAAAAAATGGCAGGAGGCGCTGATGACATGCAGATCCCCTACCTGGCATGCCAACTGTTGGTGTCACGACCCCGGGGGCCTAGCACCAATGAGTATAACTACGTGCTGCGTGCTCCCTAATCCGGATGGTGATGCAAGAACACTCGGTTTATCCTAGTTCGGGCAAGAGAAGGCCCTACGTCCAGTGGGGGGAGGATGTCTTGTATTATCTTGCACCGAAGTGCTTGTACAGGGGAGATACAAGCGAGCGTATATGAGCGGGGAGGGAGAGCAGAGCCTTAGTCTAGAAGCGCTAGTCCTATGCCCTGCAGTGTGCGTGGTGATGCTGAGTGAGTTCGAATGACTTCAGTTTTCCATTCGGCAATCCAGCGCCCCCTTTTATAGGCTAAGGAGGGGCATGGGTGTACAGAAAACCCTAATGGTGCTGCAAGGGCTGTCGTAAGCAGTGACGTCGAGGAGTGATGCTTATCATTTCGAGGGTACTGTAGGGGTGTGCATGGAAGCGAAGTCGAGCCCTGAAGCAATGTGCCTCATGATGAGATTCTCCCTCCCGAGATGTCACGGTGAAGTCGGTGATTGACCGGTCCTGATGATGGCGCTGGCATGCTTCAGTGATGTGGCAAAAGACATGACCTTCTATTGAGGGCGTACGGCTCACTATAGATGCATGTGGGAGTGGTTGGATCGCTGACTGAGGCCGCTGGGAGCTTGAGTCAAGGGGTACTCATGGGGCCTTGAGGTCATGCGGATGAGAGGGAGCCCCAAGATTCCTGGTACGGATGTTGACATTTGAGTCTCGAGGGGGTGCCTAACGGGGCACAGTGTTTTGTACGGTGGAATAGTGGTCTATACAAGATGACGCTTCCTCAAGGATGGGCGGTAAAAGGTAGACTTGTCCTCTGTACTTACCCATCATTATCATCGCTGTAGCCACGGAGGTTGGCAGGAGTAGGTGGGGCGCATTGAATGCTCTGAGCGTCGTACAGGAAGTGGACGGGTTGAGGGGTGTGATACTCAACGGGGGGTCATCCGCCCGCGCGGACTTCCGTCACTCGAGCAAGGAGGGTTGTTCGCCTGGGCGGACTCCCGCCACTCGAGGCCCCCTGTCGAGTGGCCGACGGCTGCCTGGCTCAGTCCGTCCGTGGGCTGGCCTGGCCGGGTTTGGTTATCGGTTGTTGGGCCTTGTCCTTTCAGTGGTGGTGGGCTCGGATTATAGAGGGCCTCTTGGGGGTTTTGGCTTTAGTTGTTTGAGGATTATCTCACCTGGATTTAGGGTTAGGGTACCCTCTTTTCCAGGTACCCGACACAACTGAATCGGTAATGCTTGGGATTGTATGTCCTAAGCGTAGGATGGGTGTCCATGCGCAACTCGACCGACCGGGCCGCATGCACCTCCCTCGGATGCTCCGCCCGGTTTGCTAAAAAGATCAGCTCGCTCCTGGTCACCTCTTCATTTCTACCTCTCCCATTTATCTTGCTACCGCTCCTTCTCCATCGCTGACGTCAACGCGCCGTCGTCGTGGCCATGCGCACGCCGGGTGCCTCGAAATAGATCTGCTCACTTGCGGCCGCCTGCCCATGCTCCCTTCCACCTTCTCTTTCCCCGTGTTCTCCATGCATGGCACATCCCTGGCCATGGCGGCGACACCGAATCCGGTGGCTGCTGTGGAGGATCCAGCGGCAGCGGCCGCAGATCTGTCGGATGCGGCAGGGACGACGGTGGATCCGCCCGAATCTGGCCTCCTCCTCCTGTTCGTGCCTTCCTTCCTCTCTTCCCGCAACCCCACGTGCACGCCTCCATGGCACTGGAGTTGGGAGACAGCGGCGACTCCGGGAGCAGCGGCATCTCTCTGCTCCCTGCATCCCTCCTTCCCTCCATGTCCTCCACCGGCAACGATGAGGGTCTCCACCAGCCCAGATGGAGCAGCAACAACGGAGGTGGATCTGGTCGAGGTAGGCATCCTCTCTCCTCCTCCTCCTCCAATTTCGGCAACAACCTAGGGTTTCGACGAGCACCCCATCCCTCCTCCTCCTCCCCTCTCTTTCGTCTCCCTCCACCTCCTGCTTCTCCTCATCCTCGTTCTCCTCGTACTCTGAGTTTTGGATCTAGTGGCAGTTTTGTTGCGTTTGCTCCCCTTAGATGTTGCATAGGTTTCTTTTGGTTTGTTTCACCGGTTTTGTTGCAGCAGTTCACTTTGCGTGAACATGTTCATGTTGTTTCAGATTTGTTAGCCATTTTGTTTCATTTTTTCGTATTTTTTGTTTCAAAAGCATGTGTTTCATTGTTTGCAAGGTTTGTTGCAGTATTGTTTCTTTGTTTGTTTCTTTTTATTGTTAGGGTTTGTTGCATTAGATGTTTTCGGTCTGTTCCGCAAAAGCTTTGTTATTTTTCAGTCGATTCAATATATTGTTTCATTCGCTTGAATCCTTTATTTCAGTTGCTTCAATCTCCTATTTTCAGTAGTTTTTTCCTTTTGTTTCATATGCTTGGTACGAATGGTTGTTTCAAGCTTTTTGACTTTGTTTCTGCAACAGCAACAAATGATTTCAGTAGATGTTTCTGCTCTGTTTTAGCTCCACTGCTTGTGTCATTTCTGCAACATATGTTTCTATGTACATATGTTTCTATGTTTCAGTTGATTAGATCACTTTGGTTTAGTTGTTTTCAATCTTATGTTTCAGTAGTTTTTTTTCCAACTTTTTCGTTTTAATTTGTGTTTTTTGGTTTGTTTCAGGGGAGGGCCCGTGCTGTTGGAGGTGCTTTTGCCAGCGGCAGATCTTGGCACTGCGCCGTGCGGCAGACACGGACAGTGCGAGGGCCGAGCGGGGATGTGTGTGTGGGCGGGGTGGGGAAGACGCACTGTCGTACGTGTCGGGGGCAGGGGTGGGCCGGGCTCGGACGTCCTATGCTTAGGACGTCCAAGCGCCAGCATCACACCAACTGAATCCTTGCCTCCCTTGTATAGTCCTTCCCACTCAGCACGCCGGCCCGCACGATCATAAAGCCGCGGAATCGGATGTCAGACCTCCTTCACTGACGCCGCTACCCGAAGAGGAGATCATGGAGCTGCGGAGTCTGATATCAAATTGGCGGCGTCCTTCCGTGTCGTCGCCGTGCATGCAGAATCCCGATGGTTTGCGTACACTGTGGTGAGGATCGAGGAAGGACGATGGAAGCCAGACGGTCATGCCGTGGCATCCATGCGGCAAATGCAGCGTTTGGTTGTCATCGCCTGTCGGTCAAAGCGTGGATGTCCAGCTAGCAGCTGCTATGTGTTGCAAGCATACGAACTACATTGCCCTCCGCTAGGCAAATAATCTCTTTGTCTCCGAAAACAAGCAGAATATTAGCGCATGTTGCGGCTGCCTAATGCAATTGTTGTGTCACGAGCACAGTTATATATGTAAGCATGTCAAATCTTCTGTTTCTTCCCGGCAATCTTGGAGTACAAATGACATGCCAAGGATCTCAAACCCTTCATCAGGTCTTCCGGCTCATCCATATCAAGCAGAAGTTGTTGCCAAATGTTCACTAATTTTTAATTACATTAGTCATCTCATTTATATTCCCCTTACATACCCACGGCAACGCGTGGGGAAACCACATAGTTATCCTAAATGGTCTCAACCTGCTTGTGTTGCTCGCGTAATTTATTGGCTTGTGTTGTGTGAATTTTGCGGAACATCGGTTTATAACTGAAGAACATCGCTGATAACATGATAGAATATCGTGTACGTACGCAGGCATGATTCCCTTTGTCATACTATTGCTTGTTTTGTCCATTGTATTTGTCCTTTTATAGAAAAAATTGTCTATTGTATTTGTCCTTGTGCTGTTCTAGGGAGATGTTTTCTCTATTGTCCTTTATTTTCTTTATTGTCCTTTTATAGAAAAAAAATTTATTATAATTATCCATTGTATTTGTTTTTATGCCATTCTCGAAAACCTGAACAACAAAGGATACACACCAGAACATCAAAGGATATAGGAAGAACATCGTGTGCGTACTCAGACCGGCACGCCAAAAAAACACGCCGAAACATCGCTAAGAACATACGAGAATATCAGAACAAGCACAACGTAACATCGCGTGCGTATGCGGGTGTCCGCAAGCTAGTGCAGGATTCATGTGACAGGGCGGGCTTTTTTACACGAATTTTGAATGCCATGTTATCAGTGTATTTATACCCTTTCAATCACTCGTGTAATGGATGTCTTTTTATTACTCGAGTTACCATTAGACAGCCTAAAAGACCATGCATCTTGAGAATCTCAAAACCGCTTTGGTTCGTTCCCAATTATGAAACCAAAACCAAAATAGGCAGCCCACCGCGCCATGCATCATCACCTTGTGCAGCGGCGCAGGGACTTGCAGCAGCACAAAGAAGGCTCGCTGCATGGGGTCGAAGGCTTGCAGCGGCACCGGGTTGAAGAAGTGCGTGTGCCAACCATCCTCCACATGGCCTCTGTCGCCGCTGGCCTGCGCCTTGCCCAGCCGCCCCTTGTTCTCCACCTCCGCGCCCATTGTTGACTCGCCGCACCCGACGTCGTTGTCGATCCCCTTCCCCTGGAGCAAGTCCGCGGGGGTCACGGTGCCATCAACGGGGTCCTCCTCAGCTCCTGCTCCTCCGGCCGGTGACGGCTGCATGGCTGAGTGGGAGTGGGAAGTGGGAGCAGCAGCGTGGAAGCAGGAAGGAAGAGGAACTGATCGAAACCAGGGAGAACGCCCAAGGCGTGTGGATTTTCCCTCTACTCATTTTATGGTGTTTTGGGCTCAAGTTTTTTTTAACAAAGGGAAGATTGTACCGTCGGCACATGGGCCGCAGAGACAATGGGCGTGTTTCATATGGGCCAAATTGTCTGGCCGCTGCGACAATTTCTCAAATGAAGCATTGTTGGTTGCTTGTTAACGCAAGAAAGAAGATGCTGGATGCTGTTGAACAAACCTCTTTTGAATTACCTTTCTCCCCATATTCCTTCTCCAGGTTACTCGATGGAAGTTCAGGTGATGCTCTTTGTCATGAAAAATGGTTCGAGGGGTTCTCTGTCTAGCTGACTTTCAGTTAGTAAATGCGAGCCCCCATAGACCTCCACTAGAATGTTCTTTTTTTTTTTGCTTTAGTTCTTTATTAATATTTACTCCCTCAGTCCTAATGAAATTGCAGTACTAGTTTTGTCTTTATGTTAAAGTATCTTATGTTTCACCAAGTTCATATAAATATATAAGTATCAACATTTACATCACCTGTCATGCTGACAGTTGCAAAAACTATCTTTGAAAACACAGCTTTGTATTTCAGGGTGGTTGTTGATTTTTTTTTTGGGTGGGGTGGGGTGGGGGGGGGGGAGTACCTTCAATAGTTGATGGGCTTACATGGACTTCTATTATATACCTATATGTACTATGCATTTTAAAGCCTGAGTATGCCTTTGGTCCATGGATGCAAAATCATATAGACATTATGTAATGATGACATACAATAAGTTGCATGCAAAATCAAATAAACAATTGTATTGAACATAGGAGAAGCTGCATTAGTGAAACGTTTCTACTAGAATTAATCAGCCAAAAACCATGATAGGTATAGACAAGTGAAGTGAATAGTGTATTCCCATCTCTTCAAATACCAGTTGATTTGTGTTGATGGGTGTTTGGATACTGAAAGGTGAAAGCTTGTCACTATGTATACCAACAAAATAACGCAATATCCTGGTAAGCACCGAAACTTGTACGATAGAAACAGAGACACCACCCCTGGCTGAACCAAACCCAGATCACAGCTGTTGATTGTGCTTGGTGCTGTTACTTGCTTGGCAACCAATTCACTGCATAACATATATTAGTGTGTTATCATATTGTGCCGATGTCTGTTTGCCCATTTATTTAATGTGTTATATCCTTTTTTTTGCAGGGATTGACACAGCCAATCAATTGGATGAATGCAACAATAGGTAATTCATATCTGCTGTTATTGCAGCTTGGTTGCATTAGGATGCTTATGTCGAAGATTTTTCTTTTTTTTTCCCCTGCACGATAGTTATTGCTTGCTGTTGCACCCTTGCTGTCAGGTATAACGTGGAGTCTGTAGAGACCTCTCTTATGGCTGCTCTAGATGAGCTCAAGGATATTGGTAACTAACTTATAACTCTCTTTGTTAGACATAGAGATGTCATAGAAGAATCAAGCGATATGGCTCATCTCGCAATCATGTCAAAGTTTGTTTGAGTTGCCTGCAATTATGTATCCTCCTTCTTTTTTAGATGTTTTTGAACTTTTGTGTCATAAACCAAAGTTGTCATAAAAACACCCACTGTGACAAAAGAACTAGTTCAGATCGTAAGATGTAGGAAATGTTCTATGATGTGGGGGCATTCTAAGGGAATTTCCTCCGCACCCCGCATTAATGGATCCACTTGGGCGTCCCATGGTCACTGACGTCCTGGCCCCACCTATCATGGCTCCACCTATCGTACTTGCATGCATGTGGCTTGTTAAAACCTAGCCCTTTCCCCACCGTCGCCCTTTCTCGATGTTCAGAGCAGCAGCAGTGGCTGCTGCAGTCTTGATTGCAACCGTCACTGCTCTGGTTGCCTTGGCTGTGCGTGCTGTTGTGGCCTCTGCTGCACTGATGCGCACTTCGCACTCCCTGGCCATGACAGCAGCCCTGCACTAGCTCGACGTGATGGAGGATGTGTCGCTATTGGTGGGAGCAGCAATAACCGTCGCTCTGTGCCAGACAGAGGAGGTAGACATGAAACAAGTAGATCAAATTAGAACCCTAGGCAGTCTCTAGATACCAACTGTTGGCCAGGTAACACCACAATTGGGGAATTGGGAATTTGGTTTTGATGGCAGCAATTGCACTAGCTGCTTGTAGTTCCATATAGGCAAAAGCAAATTTGGTACAGAAGAAAAGCATACAAGTTCACCACATAGCGTATTCTAAATTTCTAATCACTAAAGTAGATGCTAGAGACACTTTAACAAAATAGATAGTTAGTTAACTAATGACAAGCACATAGGCTTAATTCTCACTAATGACCACGCATATTCCTTTCGCTGCAGGTGGGGAAGGAGGACGACTGCGAGAGGAGATTGGCATGACCGAGGCCAATGGAGGAGGTGCAGCGTTGTGTGGATCTGCTGGGGATGTTGGCAGTTTTGTGGAGGACAAGGTGGTTGCTGCAGGTAATCGCTGATCTTTCTCTCTTTGTCCAGGGCTTGCTGTTGTTACTTCCTTCATTTGTGTCCTGTGTTTTGGGATGTTACAAATCAAAATTGGAGTTAGGTTCAGCGGTTGTTATTATGTAAATCGATTTGCATAGATTATGGCATCTTGCGCTTTTTTGTTGTTTCGTTCGTACATTTTGCGATATATTGAAACGGGAAAAGCCGCAAAATGTTTGGCTGCCTTCCCCCCCCCCTGTTCTGCACTTGAAGAGGGGCGCAAAACTCACATGTGCATAATGAGATGGTACTCCTATGGGGCTTGGGATAAAAGTCTGTGTGCCTCTTGGGTCGCATTAAAACTCAAAGCGTGGGTGCTTTCTCATTTTCATTGGAGGTTGAGGAGATACTTTTGTGATATTGATGTAACATTTGGTGTGCCTTGTATTTGTAGCTTCCGATCAGATCTGAACTTGGTTAGTAGTATGTAATTACTAATATGTCAGTAGTAATTTCGTACTCTAGAAGCTGAGATCCATGTGTATCTGCCGTCTCGAATCTCTCTCCTTTGTCTCATGGAAAATTGTTCCCTTATACTGGTCACTTGTCAGCAGTAAGAATCCGTTCCTTGTCTTTTTGGACCTTTACATACATTGGATTTGTTCTCTAGTCTGCTATAGGATGAATTTGTTGGTTTCTTGGTACTTGGTAAACCATCTATTTTCCTAAAAAACCACCATATCTGCATAGGTGGGTAGGATTTCTTTGAGCTTGTCGTGTAAGACTTGTTTTCTTCGGTCTGCTAGTTTGTTGTGGCCCTCCACCACATGTTGCGTCCTATTTATTTGCAAAACAAAGTGTTGTTGTTTCATTGTGTATGCATGTCTCGTCTTATTCTTTTTAATTTATCTATGCCATCTTCTCATACTTAAACAGATCCCTTCATTTGGTTTTGACATTGTTTGCCTTAATGTACTGTTTTTATTTATAGGATGGCTAGGATCCGCGAGAGGAAGACGAGGGACATCAACCAAATCAAATGCATCAAGGATGGGACAGATCAACTTTTGGTGAGGGATGAGGAGATCAAGGACAGATGGAGAGAGTACTTTGATAAGTTGTTTAATGGGGAGAATGATGAGGGTCCTACCTTGGAGTTGGATGACTCATATGACGATACCAACAGACACTTCATGAGGAGAATTCAGGAGGCAGAGATCGAGGAGGCTTTGAAGAGGATGAAGGAAGGTAAGGCGATGGGCCCTGATGGTATCCCTATTGAAGTGTGGAGATGCCTAGGTGCCAGAGCGATAGTATGATTAACTAAGCTTTTTAACCTCATTTTTTGGTCAAACAAGATGCCTGAAGAATGGAAGAGAAGTATATTAATACCGATCTTCAAGAACAAGGGAGATGTTCAAAGTTGTACTAATTACCGTGGGGATTAAGTTGATGAGCCATACGATGAAGCTCTGGGAGAGGGTTATCGAGCATCGCCTAAGAAGAGTGACAAGTGTGACCCAAAACCAATTTGGGTTTATGCCTGGTAGGTCGACCATGGAGGCGATTTTCTTATTATGATAGTTGATAGAGAGATATAGGGAGCAGAAGAAGGACTTGCACATGGTCTTTATTGACCTCGAGAAGGCATATGACAAAGTACCGAGAAATGTCATGTGGTGGGCCTTGGAAAAGCACAAAGTCCCAACTAAGTACATCACCCTCATCAAGGATATGTACAAGGATGTGGTGACGTGTGTTCGAACATGTGATGACGACACCGGTGACTTTCCAATTAAAATAGGACTACATCAAGGGTCAGCATTGAGCCCTTATTTATTTGCTTTAGTGATGGATGAGGTCACAAGGGACATACAAGGTGATATCCCTTGGTGTATGCACTTTGCTGATGATGTGGTGCTAGTTGACGAGACAAGGGCAGGGGTTAATAGGAAGTTAGAACTATGGAGACACACGTTAGAGTCGAAAGGGTTTAGACTTAGTAGGACAAAAACCGAGTACATGAGGTGCGACTTCAGCGCGACTAGGAATGAGGAGGGAGACATTAGTCTCGATGGGCAAGTGGTGGCCAAGAAGGATACTTTTCGGTATTTAGGATCGATGCTACAAAAGGATGGCGACATCGATGAAGATGTTAGACATAGAATCTCAGCCGGTTGGTTGAAATGGCGTCAAGCTTCAGGCGTCCTCTGTGACAAAAGGGTGCCTCAGAAGTTAAAAGGTAAGTTTTATAGGACAGCGATTCGTCCGGTGATGCTATACGGTGCTGAATGTTGGCCTACAAAAAGGCGACATATCCAACAATTTAGTGTAGCAGAGATGCGTATGTTGCGATGGTGTTGTGGGCACACAAGGAGGGATAGAGTCCAGAATGACGATATTCGGGATAGGGTTGGGGTGGCACCAATTGAGGAGAAATTGATTCAACACCAGTTGAGATGGTTTGGCCATGTCCAACGGAGGCCACCTGAGGCGCCGGTGCATAGTGGGGTTGTAAAGCGGGTCGATAATGTAAAGAACGGTAGAGGTCGACCTAAACTGACTTGTAATGAGTTGGTTAAGAGAAACCTTAAGGAGTGGAATATCTCTAAGGATTTAGCTATGGATAGGAGCGCTTGAAGATTAGTAATTAACGTGTCTGAACCGTAATTCTTTTTTCTTATACCCTCTATCTATCCTTTATTTCCTGGTCTCTTTTGGGTTTTATCTCTAGCCTATCCCAACTTGCTTGGGATAAAAGGCTATGTTGTTGTTGTTGTTGTTATGACTTGGAGACATGTCTGTGCGTTATTGTTCAATCGTGAAGTTGCTGCATTGGTAGGTCTTCTAAGTCCAGATTATTTTACTGCTGCAATTGTGAGAATTGAGGAGGAAGTTACTATTTGTGTCCCTTTTAGGTTTTAGCCCTCTAGATTGTGAACTTCGTTATCAGGGAAGCTTCTGCAGTGTCTACTTGAGATCATGATGTGTATTTGTTGTCGGGTCCGCTGACCTGTTACTTACATGATTTATTGGTCCCCACTTATTTTACTTATGGACATAATTTTTCTCAGGCCTCTGTTCAGTGTCATTATGATTTTACTGTATGGACTACTGTTATAACTGTGTGAACAATTAATGAGCTAGCGAATTCATTCTTAAATTCATTTTTTCTGTGCCTCAGAATCCCCTTCTTCTGCACTTGTTCCTTGTATTTCTTTTCAAATGCCTTGTAATATTGACTAAAGTTTCACTGGACCTATGGTCATAAAATTATTATTCACATCTAACTTGTTTCTGGATATTTGTATGCACCAGCATTTCGTTCAAAGAATATCAGATCATTTTACCTTTTTATTCAAGTTACACATAGTCTATGTTGATTTTGTCTCTCTATTGTTTTGATAGAACATTCATCGCCTACCTGTACTGGAGCTCAAGTCATTGCCCTTGAGTTAAGTGAAAACCACCTGATTACTTGCGGCAGCAATGAAAATGTTTTCCTTGAAGATACTGATACTGGAGCTCAAATTGGTGAATTAAGTGAAAATGGCCTTGTTGACTGCAGCAACAATTCTATTGAAATTGTAAACGATGGCAGTGGAACTGAATTACTGATTGCTTGCACTAATGGAAGTCAAAATATCGTGGGATATCCTGCTGAGCGAGAAGACAACTTTGATGAATACCGGGATGCATCTCCTTTTCTTCATCGATCAGATTCTGAAGATGGCGCTACACCAAGTTCAGTACTTTGTACAGAAATGAATAATTTGAATGCTAATTCAGCAGGGTCAGGTTTAACTACAAATGTAAATTCTCTAGAAACAAATGGATTACTCAAAGATCAATTTTCTAGAGAACCCAGTATGACAGATTTGTCTGCCGACTCAAAAGTTGGATGTAATTTGGAGGAAAAAGCTCTTAGATTGGCTGAACATGAAGTAAACCTGAAGCTTGGGGGTCCATTTGAACAAGCTGTGAATGTAGACTACACTTACACAGATATGGTTGATAGTAAATCTGATGAAGCATCTGTTCGTATTGAGATGATTGGTCGTTCGAATGCTTCATCCCTTCAAGAAACCTGCCTTGTAATTTTGGAACCAGAATCAGAGTCTACATGCTCAAGAAAGGTGAAAGGTTTTATGGAAGATAGAATGCATGTTCTTTATACCATGCCTGGAGTATCACCAAGATCAGAAGTAGTAGGATCGGATAATGTTCAGTTGGAAACCATAACCAGTCCTAGCACTAACCCCATGTCAATTGGGAGTGATCTGAATGTTGTTTGCACTGATAATACTGCTACATATTGTTCCATGGAGCACCCCGGACAAAACTGGAGTGTTGTGGATGTACCAGATGATAGTCAACCTGTTGAGAAGTCTAGCAAGAAAACTTTAAGATGTCCCACTGCTGGTTTTCAGGATGATCCTCCTGTTATCAAGATGGATGATACTCCTGTTACTAATGTGGATGATGTAGAATTCACCTTTGAGGAGAGGCCACAGACAGATACTGTAGAAGAAAATCTTTCCATGCATAAGACTAACAGATTCACTAAAGAGGAAGTCTGCAACAAGCAGGTTGACCCTGAGATCCCTACAGAAGGTCAATTTTCTACGAGTCAGAAACATGACATGGATCAAGCATCTTCAGTCAAAAATCCATTTAATCTAGACGATGACAGGAGTGACTTTTTATTTGAGCTTCGTATTGAGAGCTGCCTTTTGGAGGTACCAAATGCTGTTGAATCAAGACAGCAAGTTCACTCCACATCCCTAATGGTGGATCAACCAATAGTCTGTATCCAAACTAGGATGGTTGAAGTTCAACAATGCCATAACTCAGGTAAGAATTTCTGACTCTTAAACATTGTTTGATGCAAGTTTGCACTCATGAACTCTGTTGTATACCCATTTTTTTGCTTGTTACTTTCTGTGAGCTCACATCATTTAGGTAATGAACACTATTGTTGCATTGTAAAAAATCCACTGTTTTGCATCCTTTGCCAGTTTAATTGATGGCTTTTAGAAAACATTGGTCATAGCTAAGCTAGATGGATGTTTCATCTTCATTTCTAGTTTGGTTGATCAAGTATCATAGTACTGTAGTAGGTATACTATGGAGTGACTTTATCTAAACCCACCTTGCAAGTTTAGACTGCACCTCTGATGTTGACTGTACACTGAGACCTGTAAATCTCAAGGTTTTGTATTAATGTATGTTTTTTCTATCAGATCTGTAACTTTGAGTACATAAGGTTTTATGCTCAAATATGTTGGACATTCTGCAGATGAACACATATTATCTGCATCAAGTGCTAGTGAAAATGGTGAAGTCATCGCTCCGGAAGACATTACTGTCAGCAGTAGTTCTGAACTGGTGAACAAGACTTGCTTGACTGACTATGGTCTACAGGAAAATGGGCATACAAGTGGTGATATTTTTGTCCCATCTCAGGCAGCCTCCATGGAGCTTAGCACAATGTCTATACAGGATATCAGTGCTCTCGTGAAGTTAAAGAAATTATGCAAACCGAAGATGCTAGTGCAAAGGACATGACTGCAGTACGCAGCATTGATTGTATTGAGATGAAACCGGCTATTGACACTACAGCAAATGATACATATGCAGCTAATGGTGAAGAAAAGAAGCTGATTGAAGGCAGCGCTGCAGGGATGAATGAGGTGCGACAGACAGATCATATTGAAGAACAGACGCACGCTACCGGCACAAAGGAGATGAGCGCTGTACAGAGCATAGGAAATGTTGACAAAAATAAGCAGACCGAAGATACTGATGCAAAGGAGATTAAGGCACTGTTTAATGAAGAAGATGTTGAACACAAAATGCACACTGCAAAGGAGATGGCTGCAGCAGAAATCACATGTAGCATTGAAGAGAAGCAGCAGCTAAATATCATGGTTGGCCAAGATGGAAGCAACAATAAAAATGAAGAGATTGCATCGACAGGTGCCCAGCTGAATTCAGGAAAAGTTCGTGTCCCGCTGAAGGTTCTACTCGCCGAGGCAAGCATGGAGAACCAAGCAAAGAAACCCAGCACCAAGGGACGAATGCTGTCGTTCCGGCGCTGGTTGACCAAGGACAGCAACCTGTCAGGGAAATCTGGCTCTGACGGCCATCACTGGAGCTCCCCAACCAAATTGCCAAATAAGGATGGTGACAGGACTTCCAAAGAAAAGAAGACAGATGCCCTTTGTGTCCCGCTGAAGGTCATCGCCGATGCAAGCATGGAGAACCAAGTGAAGAAACCCAGCACCAAAGGACGAGTGCAACTGCCTCATAAGGACGTTGACAGGAGTTCCGAAGAAAACAAGCAGCAGTGGATGCCGGTTATCTGCTGTCACTCCGCCAGCGCTGATGCCATCTTCTCTCCAGATAATATATATCAGTCGACAACTCTACATGTGCCGCTGTAACTAATGCTATCCGTCTGTGTAGATAGTCTGCAATCAAAATGGGTTTGATATATAAACTAGAATATCAGATATTTTGAATCAGCGCAATTCTGATTCATCAGCTAGCGCAACATGACTTGTTAGACATTTGCGCAGGAATCTTCATGTTCAGATTCAGCAGTGTTTGTGTGGACTGAATAGGCCTGGAATCTTACAGGATTAAACTCAGTGTAGCCTGCTGGTAATTTTGCGTCAACTAAAAAAATAAAGTGAAATTAACGCAACGATTTCATGTTGATGGGAGTGCTGGATGTGATGACAATTGGCTGTAGAGTGGAGAGAAATCAGGGGTCCCTGGTGCCGATTGGCCATTGGGAATTCGTCGCACAATATTGTTTGCTATTCTAAATGCTTTCTATAAAAGATAATTTCACCACACGACCCAAAAATATATTCCCTCCATAAATTGTAAGTCAAAAATCTTAAAAAGTCAAAACATCTTGAATTTAACTAAATTTATATGATAAGATGATAACATTATCATCATCTCTCTCCAATACAATTTTGAACACCTTGCATCAGATCCATTGGAAATTATCTTGATAGTAGTTTTGTAAAATTATATGCTATTCTACATGCTTAAAGAAAAGATAATTTCACCACAGCTTACAAATACGCTTGTCTTGAGATGATAAATTCCCCATAGCAACAACCCCTGCAAGACAGCAAAGCAGGGTAGAGTTGGAAATGACCATTCTAATTTAATAATTTTTAGGATCAAACACAGATTCAAGATTTGGCCACACTGACCGAATGCCAACCAAGTCAGGATGAAAGAAATATATAAACAAAGTAAAACAAAAGGAAAAACACCAGAATGTTTAAACTTGTTGCTCACAAAAGGAAAAACAGATGTAGCCAGCCAGGGTAGAACGGGCGGCTGGAGCGGGCCAGCTAAATCGCGAGTTCCCTTCACCGCCTCCGCCTCCGCCTCCGTCGTTCCTCGTCGCGTTGCTCCTCCTTCGTCACGGGTGCTCCTCTTCCCTCGCCAGTGGTCCACCCCCTCCCCGCGCGGAGCTCCTCTTCCTCCCCCGCCGGAGCTCCTCCTCCCCAGCGCAGTGGTCCTCTTCCTCCGCTGCCGGGCCGGGGTCACGGGATGCAGCAGGATTGAGCAAAGCATGCCGGCGTAGCTGTCCGAGCATGGCGTGGGGGATGGCCTCCGAAGCGGACCTGCAGGAAGGGCTCCGCGTTGATGCAGAACCAGTGGCCCGCCGGATTTTGGCTCGATGAACGGGACGGTGGTGATGACTGACAGGTCGGCGTGCGCGCCCGAGGAGCCGATGGCGAGGTCCGAGATGCTCACGGTGGCGGACTCCTCGTCGGCCATGGACGTACAGGACCCTGGCCCGTCCACGTCTCCCATCGTCGGCCATGGACAGGACTGCTGGGACCAGGAGGCGCGCGGGAGCGGCCAGCAACTCGAGCATGAGCATCCATCAACGGGAGCATTGGATTCATTTGACTTGGTTTGGTTTCATCGGTGGTGGTGAGGTGAGCTTCTGGATTTAGGATTCCGTTGGGGAATCGAATTGAGGAAAGAGGCATTGGCAACTGCTGGGAAGGTGATCAAGTGGCAGAGGTCCGTGCTCCCTCATCTCTCTACTATCTTGATTTGTCCAATTTTTTGTCTCTTTATCGGCAGTAAATTGCATTTCTTTTGGATGAACAGTCAGCGACTAGAGCAGCGCGCGCGAGCAGACAACAACTCGAGCAGCGCAATGTGTTCATGGCCGCCGTGCTCGTCTGCTCGCCCTGCTCGTTGTGCCAGTGGTGCCGCCATCGTGGTGCTCACTGTGCTGTTGGCTTACTCAATCCTGCTTCTCGCCAAGGGTGCGCACCACATGTTTGATTATCATCAACCGAAATGACATTCCCAGAACGACTAGAGAAACCATGTTGTCACCCTGTTTAAATATGTAGTGCCCAGATGCGTGGATTCACGACACCGCTGAAAAAGTAAGCAAAAGACGCATAAAAAAGACCAACCTATCCTCATCAACAAAATTAAATGAACAATCTTGGGCCGCAAAACTTAGAATCCCACAGCTCACAGGCGCAGAAAAGTCATGAGTATGACAAAGGAATCACGTAAAAAAGACGTTTGAACTGTAGATGAGCACATTGTACATCATTTGAGCACATTGTACATGTAGACGAAGTTGAAAACTTCCAAAGAAAACTTCCAAAGAAGGCATGTAGATGAGCACATTGTACATCATTTGAGCCCACAGGCATATAACCATATAGTTTCACCTAAAGATCTAGCATCCTTCTAAAACAGTTAAGATGGTGCTATGGAACATAAAAATGAGGCACACCAAGCGGTGAAGGTAAGTATATCACAACTCACAAGCCAAGAATTAGGTGTCCTCCGGGGCACCCTTTGCAGCCTCGGCTGCAGCGTTCTCTGCCTCAGTCGGCAACATATGCATCAACCTCAGACTCCTCGTATTCTTGACCTAACAGGATTGTCATTCTGTCAATATCACAAAACTAAAGATCTAGCATCCTTCTAAAACAGTTAAGATGGTGCTATGGAACATAAAAATATTAAGAAAATTTGAAGATCAACAATCTCCCCTGAAAGGTTCCTCACTGCACAGAATTGTTGCAAAAATTGATGCAGAAAGTAAATACCATCCCACTAAAGAGTAGGGACTTGAATGAAAACGGTCTAATCATCATAGAACACTAGAATCAGTCATCTTCAACTAACAACAATTTCTTGGCCTAGTGAAGCACACCAATGCTCCCCCTGTCTTAGCACACTGAAAACTTTTCAAACCTATCTATTGACAGCCTTCTAGAGATTTCATGTCCCCCACTCTATCCTACCATCTTGAATGGTGTGAAGTTATAGATAATACTCCCTCGATTCTAAATTGTAAGTTGTTTTGACTTATAATTTAGAACAGATAAAGTAGTTTGGTATTTTGAATAGGTCTGAGGTTTTAATTTACCACATGTAGGGAGTGGTTCCATCCTTTGCCTAAACAAGGGAATTTCCTAATTGTTTCAATAAAATCTAGAAGGTGTAGTCCTAATTTTTCGAAAGGACGATAAAAAATTTATCGTGATTTCTATTAGACGAATAAAGAAAAAAGAAGGCAAACGCCCCGCCCAGTTTTTTGAAGTGGAAACTGGGTGAAAACCATAAATACAAATGTGGAGGGTACCCTACTTCGACTGCACACCTAGGTACCAAGTCAACTCAACTTGCGCCACAGAGCGCCAACTCAAACTCAACTCTATTGAACTCCACGCTTGGTCGGATTGGGACGTCGATACAAGCCTCTAACAACTAGAACTCGGTCGGATTGGGTCGTCGACATGAGCCTCCACTTTAAACCACTAGGAGCTCCACCACTGACGCAACAAACAACTAAAAGCTAGCAACAAAAACCTAAAACTAAACAACTAAAAGCAAACTAAGCCTACTCCACTGCTGGCACCAACCACGAACACGTTGACGGAGACGACGAACTAGCACTGCCCAAAGATATCCCGACCAAGTCGAATTCCACAACGACGCCTTCAAGAAGGTTACGACGCCCAAGCGTCGCCGTCGTCCGTCCACGAAGGACTGGGCTCTCACCCATGGAATGTGCTGAAGGCGCCACGCCCTCAGCAGGGGAACGACGCCCAAAAGTGTCACTGTCGTCAGTCTTTCGCCCAAAACAACCCCAGCACCGATGTCGGACAAGCTCTCGGGTCCCCACCAGCCACCAAGACGTCGCTGCCGGTCATCCAGAAGAAGTCTACCAGAGTAGACGCGCCGGCCACGCGAGCGGCCGCAAAGCTGCGCCAGCACCCCGCAAGACCACCTGCCGAACACCAGCCTCCGCCACCGTGAACGACCACCAACCGCCCGCAGAAACCATAGCCGCCGCTGACCATCGCCGCCGGCCGAGCCCCCCCGCAAGCACCGCCACCCCTAGGAGGCATGGGGAGGGACGGCATAGACGAAGATCGCCCCCCAACGCCAACACAACCCCAGTAGTCCTAATTAAGTTTACTTTTAACTAAGTAGATTGAGAAGAAAAAACTTCACAAGAAGAGAGCTGAGTTTGCTGACAGGGGCAAGATAGATATCAGGAGGGAACTGAATTTCTCTCGGGGGGGCAGGCAGATATCAGGGAGAGGCTAAAATCACCTTAGTGCTAATTGATTAATTATAATAATCAAACATCATGCTATGTATTTACAAATGATGGTGAGTAGGACAAACACAAGCTGACACGGGGGAAATCCGTAACTCCACAGTTGCGGTGAACATTTATCAAAGATCTTGGACAGATATAAAATAGCCTATGCACGTCAGCACAGATGAAAAATCTGGGAAGTAGGAAGTGGCATGTCCTACTGCTAGCCCCGGCGAGGCGGGGAGGAGCGTCCCTTGGAGCGAGTCCCAGAAGACGGGCCAGTTGCGTTGCGCCTCGTTCCATCCCAGCAGGCGGCCCGGCCAGCGCCGCGCCGAAGAAGACGAACGACACGCCGAAGGGGATCCACGTCGGCACGTCCACCTTCGCCACTGCCTTCAGGTAGTAGAACACCGAGGAGAACCCCACGCCCACCAGCGGCAGGCCCACCGACGCCCCCACCCGCCGCATCATCCGGTTCGTCACCATCTCCGGGATCGTCGCGTCGCGCTCGTCTTCGTCGTCGTCTTCTTCCTTCGGCGTTGTCTCCTCCTGCTGCTGCTTCCTGTTGCGGCGCCGCGGCTCTTCTCCGGCCGCCCGAGCGTGATGATCTTGGTCTCCGCCGCGGTCTCCTCGTCGCTCCGGCTGTTCCCTGTCCAGCGTCACAGACAACTTGCTAGACAGCTTATCTCCTCTTCAATTTGAGGTCTGCAGATGGATTACTAGCACATCATGTGAGCTCTATATTGCAGCTGCTTCTTGCAGTTCTCTATTTAGCAGTTTTTCCTGCAGTGTGCCACATCCATCTGATTGAAACACTCAGGTCATGCTTTCATATCCTCGATCATTTTGCTGTGGCCATGCCGATGCATCTGACGACACAACTCACAGCTGATCAATGCTGGCCCTCACTCTTCACGTTGTGGCCCCAACAAACATGAGGTCCTCGTGCTGCTTCCCTACAACACCAGCATGGGTGATGTTCAATCCAAGCACCGAAATTGCACCTGGACAGGCACCAGGCGCACCACAATCGTGCCCACAGATGCGTCTTGTATCTGAAACTTGCTCGACAGCTTAATCGCATCTTCAACTTGAGGTCTGCAGTTGGATCAGTAGCACACCATGTGAGTTCTATTTCGCCGCATGTCATTGCCATCTGATTGAGATACACAGTCCATGCTTCCGTGTCCTCATTTTGCTGTGGGCATCCCTTGTTTTCAGTCTGAAAGGAGACAAGAAATCCTCATTAATCTGCTCTGAAATAAACCCAAGCTGATCTCCTGATGTATCTGATTGCACAACAGACATGGGGTCATCGTGCCACTTCCCTACGGCATGGCTCCAATCCAAGCACCGAAAACACACCACAACCAGCAGCAGCATGTGCTAGAGACTCGGCCCCATTAGAATATCATCCAAATCGTGCTCGCAGACGCGTCTTGCAACATCGCATTCATCGTGCTCATGGCCTTGTCCCTTGCCCAACCATTTCGCTCCAGCAGTCGAGCGAGCTATATATTCAGCGTCAGGTGGCCTCTGAACATCATCACTTGCAACTTCAAAAAAAAAGTAGCAAACTGAAGTTTCAGCTCTCCAGCTTCCATCCAGAAAGAAGAAGGTAGAAAGCCAAAAACCAGCCATGATCAGCGCCAAGAGGATTGTTCATCTGGCCAAGAAATGGCAGAGGATGCCTGCACAAGGGAGGAAGCGCCTCACCTTGGCGACGGCAGCAACGGAAGCCGACGAGTGCTGCAGCTCCGTGGCGAGCAAGGGCCACTGCACGGTGTACACGGCCGATGGCGCACGGTTCGAGGTGCCACTGGTGTGCCTTAGCACCGCGGTCTTCGGGGAGCTCCTGCAAATGTCACAGGAAGAGTTCGGCTTCACAGGTGACGATGGCAGGATCACTCTCCCCTGCGATGCGGCGGTCATGGAGTATGCCTTGTGTTTGCTCAGGAGAGGCGCTTCTGCCGAGCTAGAGCATGCTTTCCTTAGCACCATAGCGATGCCGTGCCACTCTGCCAGCAGTGTGGTGCCGTGTGTAAAAGCCAGCCAGCAGATTGTTTAGTTGTTGTTCAGTGTAGTGTAGGTAGTAGAGCAAAGATATTAACTAGATAAGTGTTACTCAGAGCCTTCTGATCCAGCAACTGATCAAGCAAGGTGTTATAAGTAAAAGAAAATAGAGAGACATGATTCTTCTTCTGAACTTATGTTTCGCTGAAGAGTCAGAGATAATTGGTTTATGAAAATTGTGAGGACTTACACTAAATGGCAACAGAGTTTCTTCTCAAATCCTAGAGGTTGTTCGTCCGAGTAATCTGAGAGTTTCTTGCATGTGGCACAAGTGCAAAACGCAAAAGCCATGCACAAGCACAACAGCCATTACGGACACCAGCTCAACTGAATGTTGAAATCGTGCCTCCAGTCCAGCCGTCTTTACCGAATCCCAGCGAAATCTGAAAGCAGACAGCAGAGCTGAGATTTGGAGAAAGGCCAAAGATGGAACTTACAAACTGGCTATGAAGATTCAGGAGCAGTAAAATGGCATGTGCTCTGTGTGCCGTTTACTTGTAACTTTCTTTGTTCCCATACAATATCTCCTAGCGTATATTTTTGACCTTCAATGCATATATTTCACCACAAATATCACCTAAAATAGATTCTTAAAGCACATCAAAACCTATATATTTTGAAAGAATTGCCAAATACAAATCTTCATATATGCTAGAAAATAGCATTGCGCATCACCATGGTGCTTTAGATCATGTATGCCAGTGCAAAAGGTAACTAGATTCTTTCACCATGACATGAGCAGCACCCATTTTATTGGCAATACAACACATGTATGGTTACTATCGTAGATTAAACATGATGAAAATGAAACTCAGCTAAATCATTTAAATGATATTCACGCAGCAAAAGCTCAGGACTAGTCCAAACTCCAAACGGGTAGTCAAGTACAGCCCGTCAGCTTCTAAGCTGAAAGCTACAGCAACGAAACAATTATGGCTGACAGCTGGGCGAAATATCACATTGGATGTGATGCAGGAAAACAATATGGCACCGCCCGCCCAGATGCTACGAACCAATCAAGGCACAAATGCATTATTACTCTTGAGGTACACAGGCAAATCCTAGCCTTCTGCTAGCACCTATTCGGTTCGGGGTTCTCACCGGAGTGCCGAGCGGCGCACTCGTGGGGGGCCGCCACGCTGCCATCACAACCTACAGACGCCACAGCCACCGGAAAGCTCGGAGAGGGGCACGGCGGACTCAACGGTGCTCGCCAGGCTTCCGCGCCGCCGCCGCCGCCAGCAGTGAAGGATGAGCCATAGAGGAGCCCAAACGGTAATACAGGCAATACGTGGGCCCACCGGGAAAAACCAAGACCAAAAGCCCAAACTGCTCTGCCGGTGCCGGGCCGCAACCGTAAGAATGCAATAGCACAGTCAGATTGGACGGTGCTAAAGGTCATTTTGGGCAATACAAAGACAGTCGCCGCCGGTGACTTCGCTGATTTCCGCCCTCCGCCGCCGACGTCGGCTGCTGCCGTTGCGTCCTTCAACCGCATCTCGCTCGTCTGCAAACTTTCCGGCCATGGCTTCCTCTTCTTTCTACCTTGTACCATGTCATTGACGCAACGAGAAACGTTTCCAAAATTCATGCCACGAGACATTCAGACTTCAGAAAGGATAGAAAACGGAGAACCTTTTGTACGATTCCATGTGATTCCAGAATATTATATCCAGCTAAATAAACTTAATTACATACATCATGAGCTAATCATAGCTATACACAGATGGTTGATTGGCGCATCGATGGCACCATGCCACTGACGCTGTGGTGGCAAGGTCTGACCATGGAGCTCAAGAACGCCCTCATAACTTCTTCGGAGGCATCTCGCCTAAGCAAACACATCACGTACTCCATCACCGCGGCTTCACAGGGCAACGTGATCCTGCCATCGTCGCCGGCAAACCCGAACTCCTCCTGCGACATGCTCAGGAGCTCGCCGAACACCGCTGTGCCGAGGTACGCCAGCGGGACCTCGAACCGCCTGCAGTCAGAGGAATACACGACGCAGTGGCCCTTGACGGCCACCGACGTCGATGCGCTGCACGAACCATCAGCTGCTTCTTTCCCCGGCGTCGGCGTGAGCTGCTTCCTCGCCAGGGAAGCCATTCTCTGCCACTTCTTTGCCATCTGAACAAGTCTCTTGGCACTGATCATGGTTGCTTCTCCGGCTTTTTTGACTGAATACTCAGAGAAATTCAGTTTGTACAATAAGATGGTGTTCAGCTACCAGGTGTGGTGCTTATCTTGCTGATGGGATGATGAAGTGTTGGTGGCAAAGAGAAGACGATGCAGATCAAGTGCAGTTACCATCAGACAGCCAAGAGGCAGAGTCATGAGCTCAGAACATGCAGTGTTGCAAGGAGAAGCGATGTGGGGTTTGATTAGATTTCTTTAGGGCCAGACGAGTTTGACACTTGCTGGAACCAATTGCAGGGTGCTATGGTATCACGATGTGCTGCCATACTGACCTGTTTCATATGATACTCTCTCCGTCTTAAATTGTAGTTCATTTTGACTTTTTTGATGTATGCATTTTGCTATGTATCTAGACATATTATTTATCTAGATACATAGCAAAATACATGCACCAAAAAAATCAAAGTGAACTGCAATTTGAGACGAAGGGAGTACTTGCTAAGAGACATGCCACATGGGCCATGAGGACCACATGTAAACTGGGTCCTATTTCTCAGTTCCAGATCTTCCACTGATTGTGCAATAGATATCAAATGTTATTTCAGACCACAGCACGTTGTTTCTGAGCGCACAGATCTTCAATTTGTGGTCCAACGGCCCAAACAAGTTGTTCGACGACTCAATACCACTTCTTCAAGTTGTGGTCCGGTGGATCAGTAGCATATCATGTGAACTTCATTTGATTGCCCGGTCCCTTCCTACAGTTCACAGCAAGGACCTACAAGATTGCAGCTCTAAATGTGTGCGGTGACTTGTTTCAAGCCTGAAGAAAACAGCTCTGAAATGGATCGATACTGATGTATCTGATGGCGCAACTGCTAGCTGAATGAGTGTGTCCTTCACACTTCATGTTGGCAACTTGGCACCCACTAGCATGTGGTCCTTGTGCCGCTTCTAAGAGACACCACTCGACATGGGTGGTGTCCAATGATCCAATCCATGCACCCAAAGCACACCACGATCTGCTCCCACATGAGCTAAATGCTTCGGCCCACCAGAATCTCATCCAAATCATACTTGCAGACACATCTTGCAACATTGCGCTCACCATTCCACATGGCATTGTCCCTTGCCCAACCATCCCAACTCGAGTTCGAGTGAGCTATATATTCAGGACAAGTAGCCTCAGAAGTCAGAACACCATCACAATCTCAACTCAGAGCTCTCTATTTCTCCAGTTTCCAGCCAAGAAAGAAAGAAGTAACCATGATCAGCACCAAGAGGATCGCTCAGCTGGCCAAGAAGTGGCAGAGGATGGCAGCGCTTAGGAGGAAGCGCCTCACTACAGCAGCAAAGGAAGTCGATAAGTGCTGCACTTCCATGGTGAGCAAGGGCCACTGTGCAGTGTACACGGCTGATGGGGCACGGTTTGAGGTGCCCTTGGCGTGCCTCGGGACAACAATCTTCGCGGAGCTCCTGCAGATGTCCAAGGAGGAGTTCGGCTTCACGGGCAGCAATGGCAAGATCACACTTCCCTGTGATGCCATGGTCATGGAGTATGCCTTGTACTTGCTGAAGAGGGGCGCCTCTGTGGAGCTGGAGAAGGCATTCCTGAGCACCATGGCAATGTCATGCCACTCTGCAAACCATGTGGCGCCATATGTGGCAGCTTGCTGTTAGCTGAAGCTGTACAAATAGTAGTTCGATCACCTCTGTAGACTGTAGATAGTAAGGCAAATTATTCAGATCCTTCTGATCCTGCAAATGATCAAGGAAGGTAGACACTTAGCAAGTTAGCACCAGTGTTCTTGTTCACTGAATAAAAGAAATTCTTCAATACAATTTTATGAATCCAAACCTGAAAGGTTACTGCCACTCCATGCTCCAGCTGAACCACAATGTGCCATCGTGCCTCTTTCATTTCCAGTTGGCAACATGCTGCAATATTCAAAGTTTTACTATCAGTTTTGGTAGAATGCAAAGGCCATGCTTTCTGGTCAGAGCCAAAAAATCTATCTAAGAAACATACCTAACGAAGGCCACATGCAATTGGGTGGTCCATTTTCAAGTGATTTTATCATCCACTTCTGGTTGAAGGTGTATTCATAAAAATCTAGAGGGAGATGAATTCTTCAACATGCATTGTTGTTGTGATCTTTCCTCTCAAGGCTCTGATCCATGAGTCATTTTTTAACTCTTGATGTACCGTTCTATTCTTCCTTCTGGCAAGTTGGAATAAGTGAGGTGCAAGGTTCCTCAGGGCCTCACCTTCAAGTCACTTCATTGCCGATGGAGACCATGGTAGAGTTATTAAACAGGGGATGCTTCACTTCATTACAAGGAGGCCTCAAATCTGGCCCAAGGTTTTTCTTCTACCATCCATTCTTGCCAAAGCCAAGAAGAAGGTTCTGCCTAAAATTATCAAGGTCTATCATTCCAAGGTCACCTATATCCTTGCATGCAGACAATTGGTGTCACACCCGGCTCTAAGGACAAAACCAGATATACACTATATGTGAGTTTTAAAGGACAAATCTCACATATAGCCACAAATAGTATCAAATACAATGCTTTAAATATAGCGTACACAATATATAAAAATCACCTAATGAACAATCAGCGGAAGGACGACTTCAAACTCCGGGTGTAGACTTCGCTCCACTAGACCCAAACTGACTGGTTGATCACAAGCCTAAACTTCTCCTGAGGTGTGGGGGAATAGCAAGAGTGAGTCCATGTCGAACTCAACAAGTATAGCAATAGGCAGTACCCATCAACTCATGATCAATGTAACATAAATAATATATGAAGCATAAAACGGTAAACCACGAACATGTTAGCAAACAAAAGTCATCATCTTAATGTAAGGATTCCAAGGCCGCTCGTGTCCTTGAGCAAGGCTAGTATACCAGTTTATTAAACTCTGCGCAGAGATGTACACTTTCACTGTGAGCCGTGAATTGCCCTTTCACCCGAGGTGATCAGCCTCTTAGCCCACTACCAAGGAAGACCGACAGGGTTCACTATGAAGCCTTTCAAAGGTTCGTCTAACATGTTAGGGCCGCTAAGGTTTCTGTGCCCTACAAATGTAGTATCTCTCTTTCTCATGGCACACAACCGCAGCCTATACACATGCAGACAAGGGTTCAACTACACCCAACCCGAAACATACCCCTCTTACGCCAAAAAGGGAACCGCTAACAAGCTAGAAAAGGTCCTCATACTGAGCTAAAACCAGAGCCATATAGCCCTCACGGCTGTACTGTAAATCCCGGAGGTTCAGTTACAGATAAATCCTCAAGTTGCTAAAAAGTCATTTTTATCGTTTTATTGCTTAAACATTAATTAAGTCACAAGATCATAGTCACATAAATAAAACCCACGCTATACTTGCCTTAAGACTTGCTTTACACCCAAAGCAATGTGCTTGGAGAACATCATCCTTTATCTTCCATTCTGCAGCTTCTGATCTCCAACGTTCACAACGGTTATTCTTCTACTCGTAACAAGCACCATACGTAGGGGAACATACAAGCAACAAGGAAAAGCAACTAAGAACAGTACACCACATAAGGTAAAACAACGTACTAAAAAAACACTGCTATGATCATGAGTTCACTAGAGGCGTCGAGAACGGAGCTTCAAATAAAAGAAACGACTATAGAGATGCTTTATGTTATAAAAGAAAAGAGACAACTACAAGCTTGATATATTTTAATTAAACAAAATTAAGCAAAAGCTACTATTTCAGATTAGACATCTCATATTTTGGCATAAACATCAAGTTGCAACTAATCATATTTTAGTTTATAAATATCATCACCTTATTTATTAAGCAAATTAACATTATCTTCTAAAAGAAAACACATATATGAAATCATCTAATGATGTGCAACGTGCATTTATACTAAGCATAAACAAAAGCATATTTAAGTTAGCAATTAACATTAACAATTAAGTATAATTACAGATATATAAAACCTATATTTCTTTTAGTTATAAAACTAATTATATACATGCAAATCAATTTAATATTTAGCTATATATAGAAAAGCATGTGACATGATAAACGTCACTACTACTGCGTAGAGCACGACGACACGAATCTAACACAACTTGAACGACTCAAATCGGAGTTAAAACGAAGATTTTATGGCTAAAACAAAATCAGTGGCAGAGTTATAAATATCTGCGGGTGGCAAAACTGTAATTTATTCATCTTGTACCTTGGTCTTCTTTTTTTTTCCTGTTGGCAGGCCGTAGCTTCCATGGCCGCATGGCCTACTGCTGCGCGCGGGGGGAAAACCTAGCCGGGCCTTGCTGGCCGGCCGGCGGTGGACGCGGCACAGAGCCCACGCGGGCGGAGGCAGGGCCGGCCTGCGCCCTGGCCGAGCGGCCACCAGCGGCAGCGACCACTGCTCACCGAGCAGTGCGCGCGCGCGCTTGGGCGGGCCGTGGCCCATGGCGGCGGCGGCGCAGGGTGCCCGCGGATGGGACCCGCCGGATAGGGCGCTAGAGGAGGCCGGGGTGACGCCAGAGAAGATGAACAACATGATGTCCATGGAGCACCTCGAAGGAAAACGAAAAGATGAGTTAGGGACGACACCAACCGGATGGGAACTCGCAAAACCAAGGGCGTGCCGGTGTAGAGGAGATCGATACAAACCTCGCAGCGATGACGGTTCCCGCGGAGGATGGAGGAGATGGCCGGAAAAGCTCGCCGAACGTTCGCCGGAACCTTAGCCGAGATGAAACTTCGGCGATCGATTCCCGGAGCTACGAGTGGCGGCTCGCGATGAGGGTTTTTATCTGGAACCAACGCGAGGAGACGAACACCGGCATATATATATACCTAGGGTTTGAAGCCGGGAAAAATAAAGTATTTAAAATAATTTCGGGGTTTATTAGGAAAATCATTTTCAGTTCGAAAACAATTCCAGAAAATGCTGAAATCATTTTAAAGCCCTGAAAAATATTTCCAAGTCTCCGAAAATTATAGAAAAATACCCAAGGATAGATTGAGAGATGATGAACCCGAATGAACTATTTGGAGCTCATGAAAATGATATTTTAGAGCATCCAAAAATTGGAAAAACTCTAAGATAAATAGAAAAATACACCGGGCAAGTCTAGAAAACTCCCGGGACGGATCGATCGACGTCAAAACTCGTTTTCTATAATCTAGCACACTAAAAACACAAAGCACAAGCATCACACAAGCATCACATTAACAAAAGCCCATTCGATTATTTTCTAAAAAAATAGAAAAACATATTTTATTTAGTGTTTTCTAAGCACAACACAAAATAGAAAATTTTGGGGTGTGACAATTGGTCAGTTAAGAAACGACGAATATTGTCAATTTGCTTTCTTTCCCAAACGTCGAGTGGGAGACTGGCAGATGGTGGACTGATACCATGAGAGTGTGATGTCCCCACTCGGTTTAGAAGTCTTCCTTTCCACCTTGGAAGTCGATAGCTAATTTTTTTCGATGAGTGGTTGCCCATGAACTTTTTTGAAGGGCATGGGTGGGCTGTGGGCAGCTGCCAAGATAGCGGCATGGGAAATCTTTGCAGGCTCCCTGAAAAGGTTCAAGTATGTGCTGTAAGTCTAGATCTTCACACCTGATAGGATGGGTGGAGCTTTTGTTGAAGTTTGTGACTAGGCCGGTCACTGCCCCAACGGTCTTGATCGCCACCAAGTTTGACTGAATCCATAAAACAGTGTTGCAGAAAAACTGAACATAAAATTGGCCACATGCTGACACTTGCATAGCTGCTGGTCCAGCAAGGAAAAAGGCAGGACAACTCTATGGACAGACCACAGTATTGGAACCAGAACAATGAACAGAAGATAAGGTAGTGACTAAGAAAGCTGTTATGCCACCAGAATCAAATGAGTGTCCAATAAAGGGCATCAGATTTATGTAGGACTCCCCAAGATGTTACTTGTTAGGCCAATGAAAAGTGAGACAAACAAACAGAAATCTTGCCTTCTCAAGTCTTTACATTCAATATGTTGGGTTTACCTGAAATAAAATCACGAAGAGTGTTCTTATATCAGTTGAAGTGGTAGAGAAAGGAAATGGGGAGGCATAAATCTTGAAACTTTTAGCTTGGATATTTATTATTATAACTTTGTTTTCAACCAATCTTATGAAACAAATTTACAAAAAATATTCAAACAAATTCAACTGTCCATGTCAATTAGTTCTTGATAATAAAAAAATGTGTCTTCAGTTTGAGTGCCAACCAAACCAGTCACAAGTGTAGAACCAAGCAGCAGGAAACTGTGTACCATAATGGATGGATGAGGCTGACACAAACGTAAATAGACTGAGCAGAGAAGACTAATAGAGTGGACCCAAAGAGCACCAATAGGTTAAGAAGCAAATTGAGCATCAAACTCTATCATACACAGCAAGATGGCAACGTCTAGAAAGATAAAACTCCTAGCTTTGTCTCTTGCCAAATAGTCATACTGATGCCTACACCCATCAGACATAGCTTATGGCCTAGTGCTCCCTTGCTATCCTATAAGTACATGAAACTACGTGCATATCATCTTCACAAACTCATAAAAGAACTGAAGCACTAGCACGGTGCACCAAAGTTCATCCCATAGAATTACACATGATAAATTCAAAGAGGCTAGTTCAACTGGCAAAGAAGTGGCAACATATGGCAGTCCTTGGGAGAAGGAGGCTAACAATGATCACAGCGATCAAAGATGGCAACCTATACTGCACATCAGCCATAGCGAACAAGGGTCACTGCGTCGTCTACACAGTTGACGGTAAGCGATTTGAAGTCCCTTTGGCGTATCTCAATACAAACGTTTTTGTGGAGCTCCTGCGGATGTCCGTGGACGAGTTTCGTTTCACAAGTGAAGACAGGATCACAGTGCCTTGTGAGGCCAAAGTGATGGAGTACGTGATGTGTTTTCTTAGGAGAAAGCCCTCAGAAGAAGTGGAAAAGGCGGTCCTTAGCTCTGTTGTAATACCATGCAACTGCATGAGTAGCATGACCATGGTTTCCAAGAGTCTTAATCAGTAACTATCTATATTTTAGCTAATGAGAAGTGTTGTATGCATGCATATGTAGATAGCTGTACATACCGCAGTAAACAATACAATTAGAATCTTGCAGTTGGTTCTGTTATGATACAATGAGGCTGTTGAATTCACTCCACAATTATAGATCTCAATTCTAGCAAATCTTTTGAAGGTTCTGAAGGGGGAAAACTATACTGAGATTTCCCCTCTTAATTTCTGCAGAACAGTTAGCTTGCACTTTACCTCGTATGTAAAAAGAATGCCATTGATCATAAGTTAGTTTCCACTTTACCTGATTAAAATGGGAGATATTGCACCAGATATGCTCAAGCAAGTTGTGTGGTAATAAGCAATAAAGCAAGACCTTATCCTAAACGACTGGAAAAAAAAAAGCAAAAACAACATTATAATGTACAGGATAACAGTTTATACAACCAAATTGAGAAAACATCTTGCGTGACAGCAGTAAATTGTACCTTTCAGAGGATGAACCTTGTCATCCAGGAAGCAACCATGATTATGACCACAGGCGCAATTTTCCCATCCTTATCCATCCTTATCTGATAGAGAGCAAGAATTCAGATCAGTTTCCGCACACCGCGGTGACACCCCCATACAAAAATAGCATAAGCGATGGGATCACTATCCTGTGCTCCAGTAATAATTGACAGTTCAGCACTTCTCATTGTAATACCAAATGTATAAAATAAATATACAGTGTCCTCCATCGAGTTCAACAGCATAGGAGTACTAATAAGTATGCTCATAAAGATGTACAAAAGTAATTATTGTACAAATATTTCATATTTGACATATAGGCATGTGAACTAGTGTATATGATATATATTGATATATCCGGTAGGCCTCAACTGTAGAAGAACATGTATGGGCTTAGACGCAACAGGATTCATGAGTTCAAGGTTATACTGGCAATTCTTACATGTTAAGTCCATGCACGGGCATTTTCTGAAATCTGTCAACAGGACGCAGGTGCAGAAACAGAAAAATAAAAGGTCACATTTCTCACTCAATAGTAAGCCTAAATTCAAAAAAAAAAAAAATCACACCCAAATTAAGGAACCTACAATTCTAATACAAGTCAGCAAGGCATGCCACTCAAAGTCAAGCAAGGCTATTGCCCAAGAATGCCAAGGAGAAGAAAAAAAATGCTGAGTCAAAGCTATTAACTCAGTACTACCAACTTAAGCCTGCATGTTGTGTGTACCAACATAAAAAAAAACACAAGGACAACACTCAGGAATGAATATTGAATACAGCACAAAGAATCACAGAAGTAAATTATAGATCGAATTCAAGTTAGCAGCCAGCCACCAGTCAATGAAGCAGGAGTTGAACTGATTTTACCAGATTCTCTTGTTGATCGATAGTTAACATCAAATTTCATTTTCACATGTTTAAAAATTACCGGAGAAAAAAATCAGTCTTAATGGGAAATTGCCGACAAGAAGCCCATTTAATTGACATCTGATTAATTCATGTTGGTAATTACATACTAAGGCGTCCATTTGCTTGGGAGGGGTGCAGTGCAGGGGCATATCCATTGACCAAGAAAGTTCTTGCAACAAGTTGAATATAGGATACATTTATGCATACTAAGAATTAGTCCAAAATCACTCATTTTCTTTCCAAAACAACCTTCTGCCATGCCATTTTGTTCTGCCCGAATCACCAACGATTGTCCGATTTACCTCTCTGTGATACACATACAACTAAATGTCCCTGACTAGTAGCAATATTGGGCCAACAACTCAAATCATGTTTCCTCAGATGGAGATGGTTTTCTGACTCAGCAGTGTGGTGCCAGCAAAGAATCTTATCGTAGTTTTTGTAAGGTCATGCTAGTTGTGGCAGCAGGGAGCCGGTTATCATTATAAGATAAGATTGTGACAGAATACTACTCTGGAATACAGAATACTCCGCTGAAATTCAGACGCTGGAATACAAAAAAGAAAGGACTGTCAGACTGTGACAGAATACTCCGCTGAAAATCAGAAGGATAGGACTGTGACAGGACAATGGCTGATTGGCTGGATTATATTGAGGTAATGCAGTAGCCAACAGATTCAATTCAACCAGTCATGGTCGCATTAGCCATCGAAGTCTTCAATGCCGACCAATGCGGAGAAAAAGCGCATGGTCTCGCCATTTGTCGATGGGGACAACATGACAAAGACGAATGATTCGATGAACTGGAATCCAAGAGCAAGAACTAGCTAGCTACGAAACGTGTATGTAAGACTGTAACCATCATTGGGTCAAGGAGCAGGACCAAGCACGGGGACGAAAAAGTGAAGATAATAAGGTGAGGAACGCGGCCGCATCTAGGGTGAACTTACCACGAAGGCGAGGAACCGGGACTTCGAGCGTCAGATTGACGAGGTCGGCCGTCGCCATTCGCCAATGACCGGTGACCGCCGAGGCGCCGAGTCCACTCAAGCCCATCCGGAGCCTCCCGAGCGGCTCCGTGAACAGATGAAACGAGTTGACGCGGGGAGGGTACTACTGGGCTCAGCGGACGAACCGCGGGGTCGCGGTGGCCCCTGGTGGTTCAGACTGAAAACCAGGTGATGGTTGGTCGGAGTCGGAGCGGCGGCCTCAGTGGCTCGGCAAACTTGCGCCGCTGAACTCCCGTGGATTAGACAGGCGTGCCGCGGGAGCCAGCTGGCGGGCGCCCGAGGGAGGAACAGCCAGCTGCCCACCAGGCCAACGGCCAGTTGGATGGAGCACAGGAGCAGTGAGGAGATGTTTGACTTGACCTCGGCGCCGTTTGCTTGAAGCTGACTAGCTGAGGTTGATTTTTTTTTTTTTTAATCTAGCAGAGGTTGATTTATGAAACATTTTTGGCGAATTATGAAGACGTTTGTTAAAATAACTTCTCATGTTAGATAAAAAATATTAAAATGTCTATAATGTTATTTTTTTCTTCTCCCTTATGTCTAATATACATGGCACACCGGAAGCCTCATGCTCCAGTGACCTCTCAACAAAGTACTAGCTCTCATGCTCCATCAAACTTCCTCCTCAGCAACCTCGCACGGTCACCTCACACCCTAGCGACTCGTAGTCGCCATGCGGGCCCACCCACAGCAAATCATACCACACGACATACAGGCCCACATGAAGAAGACGAAACCACGCCAATCCTCCCTATCCGCTCCTCTAACCGGATGTTTCAGGCTTGTCAGAGAGCGGTTAACAAGAGTTTGGTTGTTGTTCGCACAAAGTTGATCATATAAAGCAACTTATATGGAGTACTGCCAAATCCCTTCTTCTATTCCAAAACCCCAATACATATCAATAAGCGATAAAAAATAACTTCCGTATATCCATAAGTTAAGAGTATGGCCAGGCATCATCTATAGAAGATATTAATGTAATCTCTTATCCTCATGTTCATCCAAACGACAGTGGGATGCCATGAGCTCCCCATGTTTCTCTAGGGCTAAAAAAGGACTTGTTGTTCTATCGCCCCATAAAACGCCTACGACCAATAGCCAGCTCGTGAGGTGAACTTTTCCCTACTCCATTGCTTTTCTTGGAGATTGCATTGGGACACACATCAAGCGACTTTCCTTTATCATGTGTCCATGATCTCGAGGGTACACACTAATTTAGAGCAAAGTTCATCCAGTGAGCTACGCAAGGTGTGCCATAGGATCCAATCTATAGATGTGGCCCACTCCTATTTGATTATTGAGCCGCACTGAGCTAGCTTGGTATATTATGGCCGGGCCCAGTCTTGGTTTAGGCCAAGAAATTTTTTTCGGATTGCAAGATCTGTTTCCAATAAATTTGGTGAACAAGCCGAAACCCGTCATGCTTTGGCTGGGTCCACAGCCCACGTTAGGCCGGGCTAAATTTGATTAGGTATACTCTCGTCTTCTCCTCTCTCACTAGTGGTTGGTTTTCTTCACTCTGATACATGTGGCACACTGACAACCACGTTCTCCTTGGCAGCCCCACCCTAGTGACTCAGTAGTCTGTCATGCCGGCCCATCCACGACGCACTAGGCGCATATCAACCTAGTAATTCTAGTTTCTCAACTCTCTCCCTCTCTATTCCTCTGACCAGTGCGAGTGCTACCAAATACCCCCTTCATCTATGCCAAATCCCTGATCTATATCAATAAGCTTTAAAAAAATAACTAGCTATTTATCTAATCCACTCTAGTATACCCTTGTATAGATTGAGATAGGTTAGAGTACGGCCAAACATCATCTGTCGAAGATAATGGTGCAATCTCTTATCCTCATGGTCGTCGAAACGACAGTGGCTGCCATGGATTCCGCCTGTTTCCTAGGGCTGAAAGATGACTTGTGGTTCTATCAGTTCATAAAACACCTGTGACCAGTAGCCAGCTCGTGAGGTGAACTTCCCCTAGTCCATTTCCCTGTTTCTCTTGGAGACTGGGACACACACATCAAGCGACTTGCCTTTTGATGTGTCCATGATCTCGAGGGTACACTCGCAAAATGTTCATCCGATGAGCTGTGCAAGACGTGCCATATGATCCACATGTGGCCCGCTCCTATTTGATTATTGAGCCGCACCGAGCTAGCTTGGT
This sequence comes from Bothriochloa decipiens, assembly GCA_023333625.1. Classification (NCBI taxonomy): domain Eukaryota; kingdom Viridiplantae; phylum Streptophyta; class Magnoliopsida; order Poales; family Poaceae; genus Bothriochloa; species Bothriochloa decipiens. The sequence goes on along the minus strand of CM041630.1, from coordinate 52,811,068 downwards.
ATATTAATGCTGAATCGAGGCAAGCTAGCTCGATATCCACACCTTGATTGTGTTGATTTTAAGATGAAATACTTCTAAACCCAAACATTCACAAAGGGTCCTTCACAAAATCACACAGCATGAGCTTACTCTGTCACCAACAAATACCAACGTAAAGTTAGCCTGGATTTATTTTTTTTTGAAAGATCCGAACAAGTTCGGCGTTGATTAATAATAAGCAAGAAAGCAAGAGTTTCAGCAGATTACATGCGCGAGGGGCGCTCCCTAATACAACCTAGGCTGCATAGGACATAGATATTAAACCGATTACTCGCTACCTAAAAAAGCTACCGTGGTCTGCTCCCTCCTCAGACCTCCTGCTAGTGACCGAACACTGATTAGGGGTTTTGGGCTGCCCCTTCTAACAAGTACTGGTAGTGCCTAGTATCCTTAATCTTCATGAATATATCCTTTGCTGATCTTGCATCGAAAGATGACAACCAAACAATAATTCCACCGCTGGTTAAGTCCAGCGAACTAGCTAGGTGCTGAAATTTAGATTTCTTCCATCTTCCTTGGTTCGCACATCACAAGGGCCAAGAGACCTTAACTCCACCGAATGTGGGCCAGTCGTTGCTAGTACTGAACTGACATCCATTGATCAAACTTACTCTACAACATTTTGATATCTAGCTGCTCACTAGACCTCCTTCAACGCTGCATCAGACTTCTCAATTATCGCCGCTAGGGCCTCAGTGAGCTCCTTGTTATCCAAGCGTGTTGCTGTCCTTAGGGCCTTGATAGCCTGCTCTAGAAGATCACCTCCACCACCATACTTGTCGATGTACGCAGTCACCACTGCGTCTGGTGCTGTGGTCTGTGGGTTGATGAAATCCAGTTCACGCATCAGCTTGAGTTGGGCGTGCTCAGCAACGAGCACAGAAGAATGCCTAGTAGCCTGACGCAAGCTTGAGCGCATCGGTGCCATTGTCTTCCTCACTTTGTGTGCACGGGGGGTGGCTGCTTGTTGTGTGTTTTGATGTCGGGTTGGGGAGTATGGGAGGCGGTAGTTCCTTGAACAATCCACTACAAAATTTAGCAAGAGCATGTTCACCTGCCTCCTAGGCTCCCTCTCCCAGCATGGGGGTCGCGTGCCCCGCCGTGTTGACTTCCCCATTGGTGTCCACGCTGGTGACCCGGTCGGAGCTGTCGATCCTCGCCGCCATGCCGATGTCCATATTGTTGTCGTGGTCGGAGATGGGATCAACCTGGCCATCCTCCTCAAAGGATGTGGCCGAGTCATTGAGCACAACTGCTGGCACATTATGCCCAGACTCGATGTCGGAGACCCCTTGGTTGGTTTCCACGGGCTTCTTGTGCTGATTTTGGCCCGCAGCCAGCTGCAACATGTCTTTGCCACCATCCGGGGAGTGGCCGGGCTCAACGGCAGCAACATTCAGGAGGCAGGCCGCTGGCGAAGCTGGCAGGTTGGCGAGCAGGAGCGACGGCGTTGCCAGTCCTCGGTGGCGTGTTGAAGGTACTCCCTTTCCCGCGCGGACCGGGAAGGCGAGCGGTACAAGGAACGCCCGCGATCCAATGGCTCCATGTCTTCTTCCCAACAGCTCATTGGCTCCTTCCCCCTTGGCACAGCCTGTCGATAAGGCCAGGATGAGCTGGTGTACAAGCGCACTGCCTCGATGTATTCCTTGCAAAGAGCGCGGTCTTGCTCCGGCAGCATCATGTTCTGCCGTGGTATATGGAGCTGCTGAGACAAGGTGTTAGCAACCTCCAAATTACTGGGGCGATAGCCCTCCTGCAGTGAGACAATGGTGACCGTGCGGAGCTTCATATTGCACACCACCATCTCACCAGCAGCTGTGGATGATGCTAGCTTGGTTGGCTCTTTATTGGTTAATTTTGGTGGAGGGAGTGGGGGAAATGCTATGCCACTGTGGATGTTCTCTGGCGGAAAGATGAGGCGGGAGCATAGTTGGGTGGAGATTGAGCGGTGCTTGCGGGACGGGCAGAAGCGGGAGATGTGTCCCAGGCCGCTGCACTTGAAGCAGCGGATTGGATCACGACATTGGGCGATGCGGTGGTCTGTGGCGAGGCATCGGAAGCAGCGACCAACAAGGCAATTTATTTTGGTCACCGTAGAAGAGCTCGTCGTCTTCATCCTGGACGTCTTGACTGCAGCTTCGTCTTGTGGCAGTGGAGCAGTCTTCCTCCACCAATGCTTACGCCTTGCCTTTTGCCATTCCGGTGAAGGAGCGTAAGCCTCCTCCGCATATGCAGCAGAGTCAGCCGGCGCCTTGGAGCTTGGCACCACTGCTGCCCGGGCGCCTGAACCGGATGGCGCCGTCAAATCCAGGCGCCTCCAGGCCTGCTTGCCATGGCGGCCCTGCAGCATAGGCATGCGATCTGGAACCACGAGAATGGATTTAAGCTTGGGTGGTGCTTGATCTCTAGCAGGCACAGACTGGTTCGCCGCCAAGATTGAAGACGATGTGCCAGAGGCGGCCACCCGGTCACCCTCAGCGGATCCACCGGGCAGCGATGCTGAGGATGCACCAGATCTTGGACCAGCAGCCGATTCCAAGTGCCTGGCGTGTAGATCCGGTGAAGCTGCTCTCTCCTTGACATCGATGGCAGCAGGGGAGCCAATGTCGGCTGGCACATCATCGTCTCCATAGTTGAGCAACTCCTCCTCCTCTAGCTCTGCATACGCAGCAGAGCGGGCAGTGGGTCGTGCTCCCAGCTGTGGAAGCTCTATAGGGGTAGCTTTGGGGGTTGTGGGCTCTGGGGATACGGGGCTGCTGGATGTCGTTGCTTGGAAGCGACGCCGGTGGCGGGGTGAGACGGGGCTCACCAGGTCGGAGATTTGGTGGGTTGGCGGCGAGCTCTGGGAGGTGGAGGCCCACCGGCGGGACATCAGCGCGCCGTGGGGGAGCGCCGAAGGCTGGTAGGGGGGCTTGGGGCGGTTTGGCGGCGGCGGATCTGGGGCTCGGCGAAGGGGCGGCGCGGGGGGACGGAGGTGGGGAAGGAGCGAACGGCTCCATCGGGGAATCCATGGAGTCTGACTTCGGGAACTAAGGCCTTGTTTAGATACCAAAATTGGTATCCAAACTTTGCATAATAAGTGTCCTGTCACACTATAGTAATTTTGTTTTTATTTAGTAATAATTGTCTAAACATTGATTAATTAGGCTTAAAATGTTCGTATCGTAAAGTACAGTAAAACTGTGTAATTAATTTTTTATTTCATCTATATTTAATACTCCATACATATGCCGGTATTTTGATGTGACGGAGAATAAGAATTCTACATAGTGAATTTTGGACCTAAAGTTGGGCATCTAAACGAGGCCTAATTAAACTGGTGGCGTTAGCCTGGATTCGAAAATTGAAACATAATAACGGGGATATTTTGTCTCAAATTGATCACGGAGGTCTTGTAACGTACAGCAAGCCTGTCTGTCCCTGGCCGAACAACTGACCCCACGCGGCAACGCCAACGAACGACACAAGAAGGGCGCTCCGCTCCCCCGCCGCCCAAACCTGGCGCATCCCATGGGACCAGCCCGCCGTGCCCTCCGCACATCCGCCAGCCGGCGCACGGCCTCTTAACCTCCCCCCGCTCCGCCCATCCCGCCCGGCCCTGCTCGCCGCCGGCGTCGGCATTCGGCACGCCTGCGACCGACCGGCGATCGGTCCGGCGGCATGGCGCGATCCGTCGATTGCGCCTCGGACAGCTCGGTCAAGAACGTGGCGCTGGACACGCTGTTCCTCATCGTCCTCCAGGCGGCCGTCAGTCATTGCGCTCGCCAAGTTCATACACCTCGGCCTCCGGCGCCAGAACCTGCCCAGCGCCACCTCCCAGATCATCGTACGTACGCGTCATTCGTGCACGAATACAATGCACCGATCGATTATCTAATTTCATTGGGCATTATTGTGAATCGATTGCATGGATTCTGCTGTTAATTCGCGCTCGGTTTCCAGGCGGGGATCATCGTGGGGAGCCTGGGCCTCCACGACGCGATCGTGCACGTCGACGTGGAGAACGCGGAGGACACCTACGGCCGCTACGTGTCGGAGGCGCGCATCTTCTACATGTTCTACGTCGGCCTGGAGGCGGACGTCGCGGCGCTGTGGAACGACATACGGCGGGCCACCATCTTCACCTACGCGAGCTTCGCCACCTGCCTGCTCCTCGCGGCCTTCGTCTCCGGCGGCATGTACGGCAGCATGATGCACACCCCGGTGAGGTCGCCCGAGCTGCTGGCCGCGGTGCTCATGCTGTCCATCGCCGACACCGCCTCCGTCGACGTGTCGCGGATGGCCAGCGAGATGGGGCTCGCGGCCACGCCCAGCGGCCGCCTCGTCGTCACCACGGCGATCGCGACCACCATCATCTGCATCGTTGTAACACCCTATTTTTTTTAAATTTTCAAAAATAGCAAAATGATTTTATGATGATTAAATAAATAGGCAAAATAAATATTTTTTTAATGAAAAGAGAGTTAAAACATGGTAGAAACATGTTTGAGCATTCATGCTGGTGCATACTTTCATGTTGTGGTATTTGAATTTGAATTTAATTTTAAAATCAATTTGAAAATGCATTTGAAATGAGGTTTGAATAAAAGAAAATTCATTTTTCCTTCCCTCCCTCTCCTTCCGGCCATTTTGGCCCGCAACCGGCCGCTCGGCCTGCCTCCGGCCCGCTGCTCTGCTTCCCCCACGTGGTCCGCTCCGGCCCGCTTCCTCCCGCGCTCGGCCGGCCTGCTCCGCTCCCCCAACCGCGCGCGCCGTCGCCTTCCTTCTTGGGCCGCAGGCCGCCGGCCCATCAAGACATGCCGTCCGTCTGCGCGTCCGCCTCCCTCTCTCGCTTTCGCCGACGGGTGGACCCCGCGCCACCTTCTTCTTCTCCGACTCGACCGCGAGCTCGAGCCCGACTCGACCCGCGTCGTCGCTCGGTCGTTGCACCACCCCGCGCGCGGTCTATTTAAGCAATTAGATCGCGTCCGCAGCCTCCGCCCGTAACCCTATCCGCCGCCTCTGCCTTTGCTTCGAGTCAGAGCCGCCGACGCCAAAACCCTAGCTGCCGCAAATTTTTCGCCGGAGCTCGCAATTCGCTGCAACCGACGGACCATCTTCACCATTAACTGGTTGGCAAGCTCCGCCATGATCCCCTGCGCACGTTGGTGCTATCCTTCGGGTGCAATTTCATCTAAATCGTGATCTCCCCGTGTGTAGTCCGTCGCCGTCCGCCTCTCCGAGCCGCACGCCGTCCCCGCTTCACCTCGGTCTCCATCTTCTACGCAGGTGAGCGCGGCGTGAGCTGCTCGTTCGTTTGGTACCAGCCACGGTGTAAATGGTGGCTGGAATCACGGTCTGTGTGAACGCCGGTGAGCTTTTCTCGCTGTCGGCCATGTCACCGCCGTGTCGGCCGTCTTCCCCGGCGAGGCCGATCGTCTCGATCGATCTGAGCCGTTCATCGTGAAACGGACGGCCAGAAACAGCCCGTACCCCTTCGTGGGGCACTTTTGCAGAAAACCCCCTGGGTTTTGGTCTATTCTGTTAAGAGCCATTGGCGGCCTCAACAGGATACGTTTTCTCCTCTGAAAAACGTATTTTCTATTTAACAGATCCATAATACGCTTTGTCCACTGAAAGGCGTATTTTCCTTGTAACAGCTTCTAGAATACGTTTTCTTATCTAGAAAACATATTTTTCTTTTTAGTTTAGAATTCGTTTTCAGCTATTTACAGTTTTGCTATTATCTTTAGAAGCTTATAACTTTCACGTTTTAACTCCGATTTGGTCCGTTCAAATTTTGTTAGATTTATAATTTCATAATCTACGCAGTGGTGATACTGTTGAAGTATTTTAGAAACTTTATATTTTTAGTCTATATTTAATGTATTTATTTATCTATAGGAAATCTTTGAAAATTCATAACTTCGCCGTTATAACTCCGTTTTCGGTGAACTTGACGTCTGTGTGATCGTAGAAGCGAGTAGAATAGTTTTATAAACTTTTTATTCTGTTTTGATGACATTGGTGTACTGTTCCTCTAATAACTCTTTGTTTGCTTCGTGTATGTATGTTCGATTGGATTGTCTGGTGTTGATTGTTAATGTCGAGTTCAGACGGTGAAGTTTTTGTTAATCAAGGCTACTTTGAGGATCAGCAGGATCAGCAGGACTTTGTAAATCAAGGCAAGATAGCATGGATCATCCTTGTTACCTATTCACTATAAATAACAATTCATTTGCATGTGTCTTTGATGACCTAGAGATTATGACTAGCTTTGATATCCTGATTCCTTGAACCTTTTGGGTTGCATTGGGTAGTATGATGCTAGTGCTTTAATGATCATGATCTTATAACTTGATGTGTGTTATGCTATTAACGAAAATGATGACTTTTAACAAACATGGACTCTTGTCTGTAAGTGATTTATCATGGAGAATCCGTATAGCTGTGAGGGCTATATGGCTCTGGCTCTAGTCACTTATAGGCCCTTTTCTAACTGGTTAGTGGTCTGAAAGTTAGGGTATAGGACTGCCTCTGTCCTTATGAGTATAGCCGGAAAGGATTGTGCCATATTGGAAGGGGGGTTTCTACACACAACGTATTTTCGTATCTCTGATTGGTTAGGAGAACCTATAGGAGGCTTTATATGTTTTGTGGTGGTTTGAAAGTTATAAGTCCACTCAGTTGCAAAATATGACTCACAGTGAAAGTGTACACCTCTGATCAGAGTTTAAATCAATATATTGTCCGTGCCCTTCGGTTAGGGCGGCCTTGACACATTTACAAAAGATAATGGTTCTCAAATTGTTAATGTGTGCATCTTAATATCGTTATTGCTACACACTGGTTAATGTTGTTTTGATCATGAGAAGATGAGAATTATCACTACCTTGATGCTATGCTTCAATATGATTAAGTTATAAAAGCTAAATGCAGTTAAACGTGTCAGCTTATTTGAGCCTCATTAACCCATGTTATGCTTGTTGAGTACTGTTGTGTACTTACGCTCGCTTTATTTTCAATTTTAGAAAATCCCGGATGGGTAACAGATGAAGGTTGGGATGAAAGCTATCGTGATGAGTACTAGGCTTGGTGTTCACCAGTTGACGTGTCCCTGTGTGGAGCTTCCGCAATAAAGTTATATTAGTTATTTATTATTTATGCGCAATACTCTGTAATAAATATTGATTCACTATGTAATAAACAGGTTGATGATACTCTTTGTAATTTGTCATCCTATATGTGCGACTGTTCCTAGGCGCATATAAGACTATTTATGTATTCTACTTTTATCCTTAAAAGTGGAGTGTGACAATCATCGACGAGGGGGTGTTCTCCTGCATGAAGCTGGCCTCCAGCAGGACCCCAGGCTACAGCGCCCCGCAGCGGCTGGGGCTGGGCATCGCGCTCGTCAAGGTGGGCATCGCCGTGGCGCTGCTCCGGCCGGTGGTGGCGTTCATCAACCGCCGCAACGCGGGGCGGCACCGCGTCGGCAACTGGGAGCTGGTGCTGCTGCTCTTCGCCATGTCGTGCATCGGCAACTTTCCGCAGCGCGTGGGGTTTGACGGGATGCCGGTGAGCCTTCTGCTGGGGCTGGCGTTCCCAAGGGAAGGCCCCGTGGCGAGGAGCATCATGGACACGCTCGCGTACCCGCTCCACGCCCTCGCGCTGCCCTTCTATTTCGGCGCCATGGGGATGCGGCTTAACTTCAGCACCATGTCGGGCGCCATCCTGGTGCCGGCGATCCTCCTGACGCTGCTCGGTTTGATCGGCAAGTGCGCCGGCACCATGGGCGCCACCAGGTTCCTCAATATGCAGACCTCCGACGCCCTGCGCTTGGGCGTCCTGCTCAACATGAAAGGCCATGTCAACATGATCGACATGAGCTTCGCCAGTTCCGAAGGGGTACGGTGGTAATGCATTTCCCATTTCTCTGCTTGCTGGCAACCCCCATGCGACGTGCACGAGTAAATAAGACTGATGGATCCGTGCACGACGACTGCGTGCAGATCTGGGCGGAACAGGCGCTGATGGCGATGGTCGTCGGCAGCATGATCAGCACCATCATCGCGGGGCCGGTGTTCGCCGTGGTGTTCCGCAAGGAGAAAGAGGCGTATGAGTGCAGCCACGAGGCGCTGGAACACATGGCCACGGACCAGGAGCTGCGCATGCTCGCCTGCGTGCACGGCGCGCGTGGCACGCCGGGCATGCTCAGCCTGCTGGAGCTGCTGGCGAGCAAACCCCGCGCGCAGCCCACCATCCACGTCCTTCACTTCTTCGACGTCGCGCGCAAGAACGACGGCCCCAGACAGTACCACCGGAGGGTCCAGGACAGCGAACATAAGCACATGAGCCGCCGCAAGGACGCCACCACGCAGGTGAACTGGGCCGTCGACGTGTTCACCTGCGCCACCGGCCTCGTCATCCGCCAGATCGACACCGGTGACCGCGGCAGCGCTGTGAACGCCAAGGCCATCCGCCGCTGGACGGAGGACGTCCGCTCGGGCATCCTGCTGATTCCCTACCACAAGGAGCAGCACTACGACGGCACCATGGTCTGCCGGCGCGAGGACCGCCGCGAGCTCAACCTCAAAGTGCTAGAGCACGCGCCGTGCACCACGGGCATTCTCGCCGACCGCCCGTTCCGGAGAAGCGGCCCCAGCTTCCAGCTGTCGACCAAGATACGGACGAGCAACCAGGGCGACGAGAAGGCGACGACCCACGTCTCCGCCGTCTTCCTCGGCGGCCCGGACGACCGCGAGGCCGTTGCCCTCGCCTGCCGCCTCGCCAAGGACGAGTCCATCAGACTGACCGTCGTCCGCTTCGTGCTCCGCGAAAGCACAGACGACCGCGTCGCGACGACGACGAGCGCCGACGATATCGACGGGGAGGTGTCCGTGGTCGTCGACGACCCGGACGAGGAGTGCGTGTCGGAGTTCCAGCGCGAGTACGTGGCGAAGGAGCGCGCGGCGTACGCGGACAAGGCGGTGACGGGACCCATGGACGTGGTGGAGGCACTGCGCGGGATGGCCGGCGCGTATGCGCTGGTGGTGGCGGGGCGCGGGTTGTAGGGCTGGAAGGGTGGGCGGCAGCCGGCGGAGCTGGTTGTAGGGCTGGAAGGGTGGGCGGAGTGCGCGGAGGTAGGCTCGGTCGGGGAGATCCTGGCGTCGGACGAGTAGCTGGAGATGGGCTCCGTGCTTGTTGTACAGCAGAAGACCGTGCCCCCGTTCCACCTGGACTTGCCGCCGCCAACTCCGTCGAACTGACAGTCTGACACCGTGACACGGTGCGAAACGCACAAAAGATGTCACAAAGACAAAGTAAAAGAAAAAAAGAACATAGCTGTGTATACGTAGATGTATACGTAGATAACTCGTAGAAGACCAGAGAAAAAAGGGGAAAATTGCAAGGAAATGAACTTTTTTTTGGGGGGTCTTGTCTGCAACCTCAATTTGGCGCGTTCGAAAGCCGCTATCTGACTCTGCGTCTAGCATTACGTCTCATGCCGGAATTAACTAGAGTCTTTTTTATATATGTCATTAAAAAAGTTATCACTTTCACTTAAGTCACTAAAAAGTTAGGTCGGTTACTTGTATCATTCAGTTAAAATTTATTTGCCACACACGTCGTCCAATCTAAGTGCTAACGGTGTCAAAATATGGTGAAAAAAGTCTAAAATACCCTTGCCTCGCTGTCCAATGCCATCTAATATAGACAGCTGCGGTATGCAAAGTTTAACAGAGGTTATTTGAAAGATTTAAAAGACACATGATACACTGAAAGAATAAAATAAAAAGAGAAGGGTTAAACTGCAAAGCAACCTTCTTCTTCTGCCTTCTTCTAGCTTCAGCTCGGGGAGCGGGATCGGGACGGGCCGAGCGGAACAGCGACGACCACGGTGCGCTGGCTGGGGTCGGCGGCGCGTTCTTGGATGCCGGCGGGTCGCCTTCCCTGCATCTTCTCCGCCGTCATCGACTCGCCGAAGTCGGGGCGCACGACCAACGGTGGGGCGCGCAGCCGAGATGCCGCAGCTGCGGCAAAGGCGCAGAGCTCGGCGAGTCGCTGTCGGCACCCTGCAGGGTCGAGGCCGCCCCTGCCCCACCTCCACCCGCGGCAGCGGCGGCGGACGACGAGGTGCTTGAGTCGCGGGACGAGCGCCGAGAACGAGGCGAGGGACGTGTCCGTCGCGGGGTTCCTCAACGCCATCTTCAACGGCAGGCGCGCACCGCAGACACCGCTGTCAGCAGCGCCGGCGTCGCGTGGCGCGGCGGCGGCGGAGTCCGCATGCTCCACGGCGTCCTCGTACTCGCGCTCCTGCCTCAGCAAGACGGCGTCCACGCGGGGCCAGCCGAAGCGCACCCTGCGGTTCCTGGACAGCGATGACGGCGGCGTGGCGGCGTTTGCGGTCGCGGCGCCAGCCGAGCGCCGGAGGGTGCAGGTCGGGTTGGCGGAGCTGGAGCAGATGCTGCTCCACCGGATGGAGATGGACAGCGACGAGGACGACGACGAGAGCAGCGACGCCAACTCTGACCTGTTCGACCTCGAGAATTTCGCGGCGGCGTACAGGGACGAGCTGCCAGTGTACGAGACGACGAGGGTGGTGCTGGGCCACTGAGCCATTGCCCACGGGTACGCGCATGGAAGGAGTACCAGAATGGTGTGATCTTGCTGCCAGGATTCATTCATCGCCGCCAGCCCAGGCCGTTGGGAGGACAAAGGAGGAAGAAGGGCATTTTTCTTGCGAAACGAAGAAGGGCATTTTTGGCTTCTTCATCGACCAGGCGTGACAAACAAATTTTAACTGAATGACACAGATGACCGACCTAATTTTTTAATGACTTAAGTGAAAGTGATAACTTTGTTAATGGCACGAATGACACAGATGATCGATCCATTTTTTAATGACTTAAGTGGAAGTGACAACTTAGTTAATGGCACGAATGAAAAAGACTCAGTTAAGGCAGGTCGCTGGCTCGATCCAGCAGCGCGGGCTGACAGCTACGACTACTTAACAATGGCTCGCGCGGCGCCGAGGCACGCCACCCGCTCCGCGTTGGCTTCGCCTCCGGCCTCCGGGCATTGTCCTGCACCATGGCGCGCAACGCCTCCGCGACGGCCCCGTCCGTCTCCTGCGCCATTGACCCCGCCATGGTTCTCTCTCACAAGTTCCCCGAGGTTACACGGTGCTTTCGCTAGCTCTCCGTCCTCGATCACCGGACTCTTGTGGCTTGACGAGAGCTGCTCTCTGTTTTGCAGGTTGCGTTCGCTTACGATGAGAGGTCGCCGCCGCCCACGATCTGCTCGATGGAACGTCCCAACGGCTGCTCGGCATGGCTGATGCATTTTTCACTTGGTTGGTGTAGGGATGTAGCGATGTACGCGCTGGGGGGTGGGAGCTTGCAATGCAGATGATGCAGCGGATGAGAAGGAGCTTCAGCTGGTGTACCACAGGGATGGGCAGTCTTCCATTAAGGTGCTCAGGATGAGTTGGTGGTTTGCATTCATCGTGGTGTTGATAACCATTGCATTGCATTCATCATAGTGTTGATAATAAGTGATAACAGTGTTCATTTGTTCAAATCCTAATTCGGTAGGAGTAATTCCTGTGTTCAGCCCAGCACCTGGTGCACCCTAAGTTTTGTATCCTAGTCGCTGGCTGTTTGTCAAATTAAATCAACTCAACGTGGAACGTTTAATACTTGTAGCTGGGTCAGGTCAACTTGGAGGCTATTACGCCTCCTGGAATCTTATATGGTACTTTCTGCATTTTATATGGTACACACCATTAAAGCACTTCCTTTTCTCCAATCACAAATTAAGTCTGCCAATCTTTTTTTTTACAACAAGTCTGCCAATCTTTGATCTAGTTTAGACTTCAGAATTTTAGAGCACTCTCCAGTAATTTCCAAAACCCACTCCCAATCTTTTTTTTGGCAGGATTGAAAAAACTACTCTCCGACAAGTCCCTATCTCAACTCCCAATCTTTCGTACTTGGAAAATCGACCCAAGCACTCGGAATTATACACACACATCCATTGGCTAATCTAGAGGTGGAAGGACGTGGGAAGAATAAAGAGTAAGACAAGGTTTCCAATACAAATATACAAGAGAGAAAGAAAGTATAAAAGTTGGTAGGATGATTTAGAAATAGTCTGGGATTCCTGATGTAAAATTTCCTTTTATATTTTAAGAGCACTATTTTGAAAATTGCTCGAGAAACCATATAAATATGCTCCCAGCATTTTTTATCTACTTGGAAAACTCGTTGATCTACAAATTGTTTTTTAGAAATTGTTGGAGATGCTCTTACTTTCCCTTCAGTGTCAGTAACGTATAAGAATCTTCATTTCAGAGAAATCTCTTTTGGCATACAACACGATAGCTTTAGTGTTTTACATACAGTTTACTGCACGCAAAATCAACAGTCGTTTAGTCATAAGTCTGAAGTAACAACCTAATAGGTATAAATTACTTTTTGTTATGCTCATGCTACATTGGACCTATGTATCACACTAGTGAACGAAATATTTTAATGTATTCTATTGTAGTCTATTTATACAGACATTTCTATATCTGCCAGCTATTTGTTGGAAGTAATTGTCCCTTGCATGTTGTGCAGGTTTTACCTACTTTTATTGCTGTACTTAATGCAAAAACTGGCGATGGGTTTTACATGAATGTCCCTGGGCTTCAGTAAGAACACTGTTCACATATTTACCGAGCATAGTTGTTGGGTTACTGTGGTTTCATTGAAGTTACACAATATTTGACCTTCATTTTTTTTTTATCTCTATTCAGTCAATCCTTGCTAGGGTACTGTCAATATTCTTACACTTGAACACTTTGGCTTGCTTCTGTTCTCCAGCTATGACCCAGCACTTTTACTGCACGGTCAGCAATATATAGAGATATATAGACCAATTCCTTCAAGGGCTAATGTAAGCTGTACACCAAAATTGTTAACATTGAAAGAGTAACTCTTCATGATCTATGGGTTAACATGTGATGTGTAATCTAGATAGAAGATGGTAAATTTCTTTTAAAAAATAGGGCCTTACATCCTCTTTATCATAAACTGACAGACAAAAGGCTCATATGCCTGAATTTAAATAAATCTATCATATTTCCCTTACTATTTAACATATTTTACAATATTTATTATTTTTTACTCCCAAAATGTGTTTGACCCTTTTCTTTTCCATAGGTTGCTAACAAAATTAAAATAGCTGGTTTGCATGACCGAGGTATTCTAGCCGTGACATTTGATCACTCAATTTTGATTGTTTTGTTTCTTCTTTTTTCTATCTCCATGTTAAAAATGTGTGGCCAAGGTTGAAGTTCTAGTATAGTTATTAATAGCACTAATTCACCCATGCAATCTGAGCCTCTCAGCTAAACTAGTGATGCGATACACTGTTTTGATATGTGAGCAGGATCTCTATGGTGTCAGACCATGAAAAGATTTCTCCTTCCAGTGTTTTGAAGATTTATTCTGTTATTATAGGCCTATTATAGCATACTAGTATAGATTTTTGGCTGTTTCAGTGTTATCCATAGTTTTTTTAAAAAAATGATGTTATCCATAGTAATGTTCTAAAATGCAAAAATATGAAGCAAATATTTTATTGGGACCAAGTTCCTTGTATCTGTAACTCGATCAAGAAATCAAGAGAGTTTCCCTTTTAATGCTGAATTCACAATTACGGCTGACTTCTTATGCTCAAATACCTTGTCCAGAAGTGAACAATATATTACATACGTTGATTGGCACAAGTACATGTCGCTCTTTTGCAGGGAAGTTACACTTATCTAAAATGCCATGTCCCTCTTTTGCAGGGAAGGCCGCTATTCTTGAAGTTGAAACACTAACCTGTCTTGAAGGTTCTGGTGAAATTTTGTGTATGAATAGGTCGGTACTTTTTTTTTTTTTGGAACAATTGAGCTATACAGCTTGACTGGAATGAGTGAATAACCCATTGATGCGACACCTGGCACAGGAGTACTATCTACTTGCGTGGTGCTGGTGGCTTCTCCAACTCTTCACAACCGTTCTCATATGCCAGCTATCCTTCTAATGAGGTTTCCAATGTTAAATTTCCAGATTCCACACCTTTTGCTGTGTATGAAGATCGCACTCAGAAATCCCAGGCATGATACTTCATTCCATATGTAAATTCCTTTCTGAAGTTGTATTTGCAATTGCTTATTTCTAGCGAACATGCAGGAGAGCTTCTTATCTTTATATTTTCATTATTTGTACACTTGTTGCAACACAGCTCTTCTTTGTACTTTGATTTGTTTTATAGAATTTATTTGTCCTATGAGGAAGGCATCTGAAATACTTCCTTAACAAAATATCTTTCAAGGCTGTTATTGCATTTAGCAGCACCATTATTCTCTGGTCAAATTTGATACACAGCTTCAGATTAGGAAATATCAATCAAAGTGTTACAAAGTTGTCCTATTTTAAATGTTTGAGGTTTCTCTCTGTTGGTTCAGGCACTACTCTGCAGCTTATCTGGCTATTTTCATCCTTTGCATTCAGATCCTATCTTTGCACAGGCTTCAGGGTATGTTGCTTTAGCTACTAGTTACAACTCATCTTCAGTTCCAGTTTGGAAATAAAAGCATTATTGCTAGAGTTTTATTTTTGCTTTTTGTAGAGAGATATTACTTTTTTTTGGAATGTGTAGAGGGATATTACTAGAGTTTTACTATTTTGCATAAAACCAACTTGATTATAAGTCTCTATCCATTGCCTTGGATCAAGGGTATAGTTTGTACCGTAATCCCTAGTGTTATTTACCTCCTTATATATATGCTTATCTGACTTAATGGGCCAGCACCAGCTAACCAATTAATCCCGGCGTTGGCTGTTGCTAAAGTAACAGCTGCTGTTCATGTGTTGTGAACCTTTGGCCAAAGCGCACGACAAATCAATGCATTTTTCTGATGCTGAAGTAATGCCAATTTCATGTTGTTAAGTTGGTAGTCGGTAGGACTATACAAGATATGCTAGGATTTTTGCTCCATTTCTGGATGATCTATATCTCTAGATTTACGACTGACTGTGTTCTTCAACTCCATGGCATTTCCTGGTTTGGTCATAAGTCAAATGTATTTGTGCATCTATCTGATCCATCTTTCATGCACAATTATATTCTCAAACAGATTAATCTGAACTTAAAAAGTTGAAGGTTTACACACCCAATAATGCATGGACTGTCAACGCTTGGATTTGCTGTTCGGGTTATCATGACGTCATTCTGCAACATGGAACCAACAGCCGTGAAAGGTATCTCCTGTAGGTTCCTGCACCATGTCTACCCAGGGGAAATTCTGGTTACTGAGATGTGGCCTGAAGGACAGAGGTAATGCTGTGCTTTTGCGCAGCATTTTGATTCAGTTGCTTCTGACCTCTTGGTCGATGAATACATTCCTACAGTATGCTTTTGTTTGCAATCGTAGGGTGTACTACAAAACTAAGGTGAAGAGCGAGGTCGAGCAGTGCTCTCAGGATACTACTACAAAACGCCCCTTCATCACTGTAAGCATGTAAGGTGCGAACTGTATCCTGTGTTATTAGTCACAGCAATGTCATCTCAAGAAAGGAACCGACCAACATCTTCTCAAGAGTTGACAAAGAAGGGACAAGGCAATTTCTTTCAGTTTTTTTATAAGATTCAGCTGGTAGTTTGGACGTTTAGTATGAGTTATTGTCGAGTGATTTATGAACCCAAACCTTTGGGGAATGAACTGCAGATTTCCTTTTGTGAATTTGTAACAAAAGCCGGTGTAGGCCATTCATGCATTCCTCGTGCAATCATGCTATCGGAGTATCAGTGAGCTAGCGTCGTTTACGCACGTCCACAGACGTCGGCAGTATCCTTTGGTTTGCTGGTGTTCTGGAAGTGATTTCCCCTGGCAACATCTCAAGAACGAGCCTAACTTTTTGAGCTCTTGGACACATTTTATATCCATTTCAGTCTTACTTTATTGGAGATTATCTGACACTAAAGAGGAAGGAATAGAATAGATATTAGGATCCTTAGCTATGCTCCTTTGAACTTTCTAAGAAAGGTTCTTACTCTATTGGAGATTATCTGACACTAAAGAGGAAGGAATAGATATTAGGATCCCTAATAATTAGCTATGCTCCGTTTGAAGTTTCTAAGAAAGGTTAAAAAAAGATCTTAAAGAATTTTTCAGGCGACGTATCAGGACCATCATATTCAGATCGCAGGTTGGTTGTTCATCTTCTTCCATTAGTACTTGTTCCAGTTTCTATTTCACGTGTTTACCTTATGAAGTCAGGCATTTGAGATATAGGAAATGTAAAAAAACAAAGGGAGAGCATTTCTCAACCTTCTAACACCGGATTCTTGTTTTCCTTTTTTATCGAATCAGGTAGTAGACAAATCAGTAGACCTGTCCAAAAGAAAAAAAAATTCAAACCTATAACAAATCAGTAATAATGACAAAGTAAAATGAAACCTCAACACGAGCCATATAACATCGCACTCACTATTGCTATACACCATTTATGTGTCGCTCCATACTATTAAGTTCCCTGGCAAAAGCCAACTCCGCCAGGTCAAATACACCATAGTCACAACTTGCGCTATTGTTCACACCGAGCTTCTGCCATGAAGATGTAACCGTCATGCGTCACGCCATCAGATTTACTTGCATCACCTCACGATGTTGTCTCACCTAAACAAAACCTGACGTTTAGGATTAGTCGTTATAGGTCTGTTTTTTTAATGTCGTCATAGGTTTGTTTGGATCCTCTCCTCCAAACTTTAGAGCTTTAAAAGTTTTCTGGCATTTTAGCTCATTTTTTAAGCTCTAAAGCTCTAATGTGAAATAAGCTAACATTTAGAGCTAACTTTAAAGTACATGTTTAAAGCTTTAGCTCTAAAGTTTAGAGGTGAAAATCCAAACACACCCGTAATCTTATTGGTTCTCGAGTTGTCACGGTGTGCCGACCTCACCCCACGTGATCTAGCACCTCTCGACAATTGTTACCGCTTCCTATTATGGCGTTAAATTGGCATCATATGCCCATGTTGGGGGTGGCCCCCAGTCTTCGTATCTATCGTAGCTAAACTGGATTTAAAGCTACTAATAAGGCCATCTCCAATGCTCCTACGTGAGTTATAGCCTCAACTTTACTTAGATGAGCAAAATTAGCTAACATAGCTCCACAGAATGTGTCAGAGCTTGGTTGACAGAAGACATGAAATATCAGTTTTGTGAGAGAAGAGAGTTGGATGAGCGACACGCGAAGAGGAGGTAACATGGGTCATAGTTGTCTCATGATGCTTTTTATAGGATTATTGTTTATCACTGGGGATTTGCTATAATCCAGACGCTTGATTTTTAGAGAAATTTTAGGTAATCAATGTCAATCGCTGCATCTTGATCCAACGGCCCAGCTGACGGAGCCTATTTATCTTCAGAGAGTGAGCAGCGTGTGGCCTGAGCAAGTCTGAAATCTCAGACATCTGCTTTGTAGAAGATGTGTTATTTTATATCCTAGGAATGGAAAATGAGATTGTCTCAAGGTATGTTTTCACTGTATGATCTTCGCTCATCATGTTGTGCAGAGCATATTTTGCTAGTATAAAGAATTTTGTTTTACCATCCTTTCGTTCTAACTTCTAAATTATAAGTCACCCTGATTTTTTTATATATTTGATTTACTATGTCCTCCCTCCATTGCAATTTGTAAGCTATCTAAGGATCTTGAAGAGTCAAAATATTTTAAGTTTGATCAAAATTATAGAGATAATTAAAAAAATTGATGACAATAAATAAATATATTATAAAAATATAATTAACAAAAATTCTAATAAATATTATTATTTTATTATATAAATTTAGTCACATCAAATGCTTTGACTCTATACAATTTAAGATAGAGAGAGTATTTAAACATCGTAATAAAAAGTCAAGCGTTACTAGCAAACTTTTGAAAGGTCGATCATTAATAATTACACAATTTTCTTCTCACGTTAATTGCGTTGTCTCTGTCTCGTAGAGGCAGCCGGAAGATATTTTGCGGTCGGAAGATAATCATCAAGCAGTTTTAAAGTTAATTCCATCGACTCGTACAAGCAGTTTTATACTCGGAAGTGACGTGAAGCAACGAAACAGTCACTGTTAACCAACAACAGTAACATTCAGATCGTCAGTTATCTCGTTGTGTCCTAGTGGCACAGAAACCGGTATCCGCTCGGCGGCTGCGGCTGCGGGCGGTCACCGGCCACCGGCCACCTGCCGCGTGCCGCAACCTCCCCTTGCACACCGTCGCAACCTCCTCCTTCCCCTTCCACCGCTCCACGTCATCACTCACGGCATCGAACCAGCGACACCTCTCTTCATCGTCTCCTACAAGTGGCCAGACACCACTCCCACTTCGCCGGCGACCCGTGAAGAGCGACGAGGCGCAACATACGGCGTACGGGGACGGGCACGGCGGCCATGGCGACCAGCTCCAAACCCACCGCGCCCGTGGACCCCGAGGTCGTGCTCGCCCACAAGTTCCCCGAGGTAGAAGCCCACGCCACTCCTCCTCGCAAGTCGCAACCTCCCCTGTCCTCCGCCTC
This sequence comes from Bothriochloa decipiens, assembly GCA_023333625.1. Classification (NCBI taxonomy): domain Eukaryota; kingdom Viridiplantae; phylum Streptophyta; class Magnoliopsida; order Poales; family Poaceae; genus Bothriochloa; species Bothriochloa decipiens. The sequence continues at coordinate 52,792,435 of CM041630.1, read as the reverse complement.
CGCGTTCTAACGTCCTCCTCTCCTCTCCCCATCTCCTGTGCCTGTGCTGCGCAGGTGTCCTTCGACTACGACGAGAGGTGTGGCCCCGCTCCATCCGCGACCTGCCCGACCGCGCGCCTCCCGATTTGATAAGATCAGCTTCTGCAATTGATTCGCAGGGATGTAGCGCTGTACGCGCTCGGGGTTGGCGCCTGCGGCGGTGACGCCGTCGACGAGAAGGAGCTCCACTTGGTGTACCACAGGGACGGGCAGCCAAACATTAAGGTCGAACTCCCTCCCCCTCGCTTAATCCCTTCCCGTTTTGGTTTTGGTGCCAATTGGTAGCTGTTGCTGTGCTCCAGATTCCGGTTTTTGGCCGTTCTGCTGTTGAACTTGCCTGGTCGAACCTGTGTTGTCAATAATCAGGTTTTACTGTAGTTTGATGTTGAGTTTACATTCTAAAGTCATATTAAACTAAACTAGATCCTTCCAACACATAGAGGTATTTTACAATTTCCAGATAATAATCAAAACCTTGTCTTACTTGCAGTACCATAGCCATGCACACTGCCTGAGCTTAATATATAAGTTTGTGTTGGGTATTATGTGAAATTTAATCAAGTAGTTATATAGTCTGCATTGAGCAGCCACCAAGGCGAAGAGAATCTTTTAACAGAAAGTCAACTCGCACAGAATTAAAGACTAGAAAAGGTATTGGCCATGGAAAAAGGTACTTGGTGATGAATGGATTTTGAGCTATAAGAAATGACTTCAGTGCATATTTTGTTTTGTTTTTTTTACTTTGTCTTCATCCTGTTAGCAAGTCTTGTATTAACTTCTTTCATATAAAAGATAACAACACGGTGCATAGATGGGTTGCATAGAATTGATGCCATACATGTTTGTTTTGCTGATGATGTTTTTTTTTTCAATTGATAGGCCATTGATACTTGCTGACATATTTGCATTAGGTTGGACCTGTGCTGAAATATTTTTTTGGCATACACATAGTAGATAATTGCTCCATCTACAAATTCAATCTAAGGATAGACTAAGGAAGAAGGGAAATAACTTTGATGTCTTCATGATTCACCAAGACTACAAAGATGCGATTAACACCTGCCTTTTCTACTGATACCATAAACAGCTGGTGCTAAACATCGGTTACATTGATGCAAAACGTGCTTGCCACCAAAATAAATTGCTGCCAAATTAATGATGAGGGAGGGGGATGGGCAGATTATTTTTTTTAAAAAAATGCTTACATTTATGAACAAAGTTTGAATGCTAAGAATGCTTATATTTATGCTTAAAATGCTAAAAAATCATAAATACAACTATACAAGATGTTTATTCTGATTAGAATATATACCATACAAAAGTAGGAACATTGTGTATTCTTTAATACATTTTTTTGAATTATAAAAAACCCAATATTGCATACGCAGACAATCAGTGGGGAACTAGGAATTTTGATTAAGGGGATGCAATTGAATTTTTTATAGGGTATTAATTTTTTTTCATTGTGTTGGGGTGGTGGGATGGCCCCTGCCGCCCCCTCAACCCCTCTTTCCGCCAGTGCAAACGATATTGACATGAACAAGTAAAAAAAATGTGTAGTTCTACAAATTATTGACTATGTATATTCAAGTAACAAAATTTCAAGTTTGTAAGGGTTGATGCTTCCTTTGTGCTAATCAATATTTGAACTAATATCAGTACTATTATAATCTCTCAATTGCACGATCCTAGTTGTTTATGATTTGTGAGACTTAACAAAATCTGTACTCTCCATGAGAACAAATCATTATGTGTGATTAAGGCATCAATAAATGTTTACAATGAACCTTTAGAGCTTATAGTGACAAAAGAATGCTGACTTCATGCAAGGCATGATTGAAACCTATGGACTTCCAATCGTGTATGAATGAGAACCCGTAAATGATTTTTAGCTTGTGCAACATTCCAATGTTTTGGTTCTGGGACCTGTATTCATAGAAAACACAATTGTTTGGAACTTTGGATAGTGTTCAGTGAATGTAAATGACCTGGCAATGTATTAAAGCATCTACAAGAACTACGTTGAGCCATGCAGGGAGTGTATTTGGGGATATGTGTATTCAAAGAAGTGAAGGATGGATTTTCATGTCCCTTTTATCTCTTATACTCATATGTCATTAGTCATCTATAAATTCTGAACGAGACAACTGAATGGTCACGTCTGAATCACTGCACTGGATAATAGTATAAGACTAATACACTAATATCTTCGGTTTTTTCACTAAAATGCAGGTCCTTCCTACTTTTGTTTCTTTATTTCCCAACAAGAACAGCAATGGGCTTGGATTTGTTGATGTGCCTGGCCTTAAGTAAGAGTTACATAAAGCAATAGCTTTTGAGATTCACCCTCTCTATTATGTGTTCTGCTGCAATTCTTCTTGGCCCTTGTTTTTCATTTCCATATATGTGCAGTGTTCAGGTTTTGTCAGGTCAAATTGTTCAACATTCTGAGTGTACATTTATTGCTACGATACTTTACTGTATTTGCTATTCTCCAGCTTTGATGCAAGCCTTCTACTGCATGGTCAACAATACATAGAGATCTATAGGCCAATCCCTTCGTATGCCAGTGTAAGTAGCTTTACAGTTCTCCAAAGTTTGTGTTAATATCTTTGTGTTGGGAGATTATACATGGTATAGGCATTTTGGTTATTAAAAGCATTATCTATGAGAGTTTCAGTCTTCCTGTCCAGAAGTGGCTAGATCAGTACCTTTGTATGTGGGTTAACCAACTGGAGTTCCATCTCATCTAAACTGGATTGTTTTTGATTTATTTTTGCATGATCATTAGTTATGACTATGGGTAGGTGAGTAGATCAATGCAACAGCTAATGTTGATGCCGTCCTCTAAATAGAATGATTACAGTAATGCTATTTTTTTTTTGTTTTATTCAGCATTTAGGATGAAACATTCTTGAGCCCATCTTTGGTTTCAACTTACAGAAGCAATTGTCTCTTGTATTTATTGTTCAGGTTGTAAACAAGGTTAAAGTAGCTGGTTTGCACGACAAAGGTACTTGCTCCCCTCCCAATCTTAATTGATAAATTTGCTGAATGATATGAAGACCTTTTATCATCGGGCTCCTTGCTTTTTTCATCCTTGAAATTAATGTCCATGTTTCCCTATTTCAACTCATTTTTATGGTAGCTCTGACTCATGTTATTTGATATGAAATAATTAACATTTGGTTGAACTAGGGGGGAAGTTCCAGCATTTTCTTATAGACTAATAATCGTCCGTCTTGAGATAATAAGAACTACAGATTTTATTTTTTGCACAGCAATGACGGACACACATCATAAAGCTACAAACCATTTCCATAAAACCATAATGAAGAACAGTATAGCATAATCCTTCCTGTGATAGTTTTGTGCTTCTTGCAGTAGAAATTTTGAAGTTGCAGCTTTGTGCTTGGAGGAATGAAGGGTTCTAGTGAAAAAAATCTTTATTTATGAACTACATGCTGTGTAACTATTAAGTTGGTCCTTACGATTTATCCCTCTGCTTAAGGTGCACCCACTCCAGCAGTATTTTTTTTGTCAAACTGCCAAAGTACTACTTAGCACCTTGAGTTTTAATCATCATAAGTGGCATCCTTAAACGATTTCACCACTGATCTGGCATCCTTCTGCCAAAATACTCCAGGGATTGTAATCAATTTCATTGAATTGATTTTACCGAGGCACTATTTTAATGTGCAGGGAAAGCTACTGTTCTTGAGCTCGAAACTACCACAAGCCTCAAAGAGTCTGGCGAAATTTTATGCATGAACAGGTCAGTATGACGCCCATTTTGTTTCAGACTCCCAATAGAGCACTATAACCTACAAAAAGAACAATGCAGTCATCTTATTAGTTTGTAATGCAGGAGTACTATCTACTTGCGTGGTGCTGGAGGGTTTTCAGACTCTTCGCGACCATACTCGTATACTACTTATCCTGCTAATCAAGTTTCTCGCGTTTCTATTCCCAATTCGGCACCTTCTGCAGTATATGATGACCAAACAAAGCAATCCCAGGTATGTTACTTTATTTGCTTGTGCAGTACTGCAATGACTCGTCTCTGATGCTAATAAGGCGCAATTTTCGAGAAAAATGCTAATAAGGCGCAACTCATATCTCACACTGTGATAACTTTTTCTATAGCCTGTTTTGATGAATTGATGTGTCCTTCCTACTGGCATCATTCATAGTACAATTCAGTTTCTGTGCTTTCAATCTGTGTTATTTGGCCAAGACCCCAAGTGAACAAATTTTTAGTTTTTTGCAAATGAAATCAGTTGCTCAGTTTGTTAACATGGGTTTGTCATGCCAAGCCTAATTCTTTCCTTTTCTAATCAGGCATTATTATACAGGCTATCTGGGGATTACAATCCTTTGCATTCAGACCCTGATATTGCACAGCTTGCCGGGTATGCCCCTTCATATTGCTATCTATCTTTGTATTTATAGTGACATCGAGGAAGTATTTGGGGGTAGATGTTGGACTGAGAAGCTCTTAGTTTCAGGCTTTCAGCTTATTCTTTCTTAGCACTTGTCCAAGTTAAGTACTTATTAGATAATATCAGGAAGCAGGTAACTAATAGTACCTAACAGTGTGTTTGGTTAGTGGAATGTCTCCATGCAGAGCTATCCCATCCAGAAACCAAACCTCCTCGAGCTGCTTGGTTTGCGTTAGAGATTCACATCATCTGTCACAGCATAGTACTCCTGTGTAGTGATTCCGCAAAAAATGCCGGACCGACCCATTCTGATTAAACTCATGCCGCATGAACCAAATCCGCAAACCAAACACACTTTAAAAATAATATACATAGTATTAACAGCAGGGCTCCAGCTCTCACTTGCTGTATTAACTTACATCCTTACCTCTGATCTCTGAAATAAAAGGGGCAACCAGTTTCCAATTTTTTATTTTTTTATTTGATAAAGTGTTCTACATTAGTCCATCGTTAGCAATTATCAGACGCACTAACATTGGTTTGGATGTTTTAGACGAGAATGAAGGATTCCTTGATGCCTTTAGCCTATAGGTTAAGAGTCATTTCTGCTCATTTAAGATGAACTTGAATCTCAGCAAGTTCTACGATAGTCCATGGTTAGCACTTACCAGACACGCGTGACATTGGTTTGGATCTTAATAAAAAATGAAGGATTCGTTGATGCTAGAATGCTAGCATGAAATTTAGGTTCTGACTCCTTTCCCTTCATTCTGATATGAACTAGAATCCCAGTGAAATGTCACTGTGCTCCGTATATTTCAAATGATGACTTGATCTTCCGAGGGAAATCTTTGTGTTCTTTTTATTTACATGATCTGACAAAAGTACTGCAAGATCGTCCCTTTACCTGGACTCAGCTTTCCATGCATGAAGCTTTGGTTCATTACTGAAGATTTTGTCTGATACGAGCTTTTGCAGGTTCACTCGTCCAATCCTGCATGGTCTGTGCACCCTAGGATTCGCCGCTCGCGCTGTCATAAAATATTTCTGCAACGGTGAACCGACGGCAGTGAAGGGCATCTTCGGCCGGTTCCTTCTGCACGTTTATCCCGGGGAAACGTTATCTACTGAAATGTGGCTTGATGGCCAGAAGTAATAAACTGCTATTCTGACCACAGCTGAAGTCTGCACCTGCTGCTCCTGTTCCTTGCTCACGAAAATGATTTGACCTCTGCAGGGTGCACTACCAAACGAAGGTGAAGGAGCGGAACCGAGCCGTGCTGTCTGGGTATGTGTTGCTCCAACACATCCCCTCATCATTGTAAGTAAAAAAGATTGTTTCTTATTTGGTGCCCGCTGAAACATTGGTTGTGATAAGGAATTCCTTGTGATAAATGGAGAGTTGCTGCACGAGGTGGGCTGCCGCTGTAATGATAGCCAGAAGTAATGTATACGTGTCTGCACATTTGTGCCGTACTTTATAAGGAATACGTGGCACTTAGATACGCAGATCCAAACGCCTTGATTTTGTTTTGTTCGTTTTGGCATGGTAATTGATTTGTTGTTAAGTCGGCGGTAAGAAAAAGCTTTTGAACCGAGACTCGAGTCTGTTAACGTGCCACCATTGATCTAACAAACGTCAGGCCCTGACCAATCGAGCATCAGACTGGACGCTGTCATTCATAAAAGTCATTACATGCTCCGCCAGTCTGCTGCATCTGCTTTGCCCGTGAAGGCTGCTGTGGCCTCTAGGACTGGAGGGAATACGTGATCATGCCTCTGAAAAGGACTGAGCAGAAAACGAAGAGAATCTGGAGAAAGAATCTGACCGACGACAAGAGATTTGTACCAAAAGATAAAGCTTTGCTTACGCTTTCACCACCAGGTATGATGTATGGGACCTGCGTAGCGGCAGCGACGAGATTGTCCGCTTTTCTCCCCGACTATTTTCCGTTGAGCTGCATGGAGTCTTTTTGCAGAGAAAAAAAATGGCTACCGAATAGATGATCTTGTGAAATAAAAGAACAGTTATTAAACCTGTATGCATCGGAAGTCGACTTGAGGTTAGGTCTATCCGTCTATATAAAGCTTGCCAAAGCTCACGTGAGCTAGACTAAGTTTTCGGTAACTAAAAACACACTGGACCGACGATACAGACGGCAGGCGGCAGGCGGCAGGTCCGTTGCTCGTAAGAAGCTCGGTGGTCACGCTCTATTTTTAAGGATAAAAATAAAATATATAAATAGCTTTATATGTGTCCTAGGAATAACTGTATATATAGGATGATAAATTACTTATCCTGTTTATTACATAGCGAACCGATATTTATTACAGAGTATTATGCATAGACAATAAATAACTAAGATATCTTTATTGCAGAAACTCCACACAGACACACGTCAATTGGTAAACACCAAGCCTAGTACTCATCACGATAGCTTTCATTCCAACCTTCATCTGTTACCCATTCGGGATTTTCCAAAATTGAAAGTAAAGCAAGCGTAAGTACACAACCGTACTCAACAAGCATAACATGGGTTAATGAGGCTCAAATAAACTGACGCTGTTTGACTGCATTTAGCTTTTATAGCTTAATCATATTGAGACATAGCATCAAGGTAGTGTTAATTCCTATATTCTCATGATCAAGATAACATCAACAAGTGTGTAGCAATAACGATATTAAGATAAACACATTAATAATTTGAGAACCATTATCTTTTATAAATGTGTCAAGGCCGCCCTAACCGAAGGGCACAGATAATATATTGATTTAAACTCTAATCCGAGGTGTACACTTTCACTGTGAGTCATGTTTTACAACTGAGTGGACTTATAACTTCTAAACCACCACAAAACATATAAAGCCTCTCATAGATTCTCCTAACCAATCAGAGATGCGAAAAACGTTGTGTGTAGGAACCCCCCTTCCAATATGGCACAATCCTTCCTGGCTATACTCATAAGGACAGAGGCAGTCCTATACCTCAACTTTCAGACCACTAACCAGCTAGAAAAGGGCCTACAAGTGACTAGAGCCAGAGCCATATAGCCCTCGCAGCTGTACGGATTCTTCACGATAAATCACTTACAGATAAAAGTTCATGTTTGTTAAAAATTATCGTTTTCATTGATAGCATAATACACATCAAGTTATAAGATCATGATTGTAACACCTCTGGTGTTACATTAACTAAAATGTGCCATGTTATCATATGCATTGCAAAGCATTCATGTTTAAGTCAACCTTAATGTGCATTAACTAAAACAAGATTACATTTCATAGGTTGATTTTGTTTCTGGAATGTTTTATCACATGAAATAATAAAATCCTACTTTTGAATGTCATCGCAAATACTTGGTTTATATTCTATGTACTTGAGGTGTAAACCGTGTTTACACTAGTGTCAAGCATAGTGTATAAACCTAAGTTCAACCCTTAAAAATTTGTTTCTATATTTAAAGTTGAATTTGGGTTTCAAAGCTTATTCCCAAGCCTTGCAATTCAAATTTAAATTCAAATTGGAAAGCTATAAAGTGTTTTTCGAAAGTTAATTTGGTCAACCAAGGGTGTCATTGGGTCAATGACCTAAAAATGTCCGTGGATGATGTTTGTGATCACTAATGACCAACCAATTAAGTTAGAAACCAAATCGAGTTTGAATTCTATTTCAAAAACCCTTTATTCTAAAACTTAGTTTTATCCCCTTTTCTCTAATTCAAAATCTATAAATAATTTAGAGATACTCTAAAAAGATAGTTTGTAGATCTTGACAAGAGCTACAAAGTTGGTATATAAAGTTTTTCAAGTTTCCAAAAGAAATTTCAAATGAATTTTAAAACCATAATTCAAAATTTATGCATAATTTTGGAAAACTTTGTATGTGAAAAAGGTTTGGTTTGGAAAGTTAAACATTTCATAGTTTTGAATATTTTCAAGTTTTATTGAAAAATCAAAAGTAATTTCAAATGTTTGTTTCTAGGGTTTTATTCCCTTTTCGAATTTGAATTCAAATTTCAAAATCCAGACAGAATTTGAGGATGCCAGTTAAAGGAAAAGTGTAGCTCTTGAAAAGTTATGCAAATGATATTTTTGGAGATTTTTAAGTTCTTATATAAATTTTGGAGTAATTTATAATTTCAAACAAATGGCATTTCTGTAATTCTCTCGAACAGTACCGAAACCTATCGTCGGCCGCCATCGCCGGCTTCTCAACCCGCGCCGTCGTCCACTGTCGCACATGCTTGGCCGCCAGCGCACTCCTGGACACCCAAAATTTCTCCGTCGTCGTGTCGCCCGTCCATGCGTCACCTTTGGCCTATAAATACCGGTCGGCCGCCGCCGTTTCTCCTTCTTCTTCTTCCTGCCGCCACCGCCGACGACCTCGCTCCGCCGCTTGAATTCGCCACCGTCGATTCACCACTGCCCGATTGCTCATGCCAATAGCTCCGCCACATCCTTACGGTCAGTTTGAGCTAGCTCGTGCTTGCTCTCCTCGCCCGAGCTGCCCGCGCGCCGTCGTCTTCTTCGTGGCCGGTCGCCGAGCCACCGCGAGCTCTTTCACCGTCGACCGCCGCACAGGGTGAAAACATATGTCCATTAACCCTCCTGTCATGTTCTCCATGCTATCCTGCCCCTCATGCGCTTCTTGGCCGACTTGATGGTGCACAGGAACTCCGGTGACGCCGTTCTTGCCGTCGGAGCGTCGCCACCGCCATCACTGTCGTCGTCCGCAGCTCAACACAAACACTCCGGGCCTTCATCAACGTGCGCATCAGCACCGTGGTGAGCTCCTGCATCTGTCTGTGCCTTCAATTTCATCTTTACCGCGTGGTAGTCGCCGGCCACCGTAGCTCGCCGTCGGCGCAGTTTGCCAGCGCCGCCGCGTGCGTAGCCGTCGTGACTGGAGTTCCAATTTGGCCTCATCTTGTTGCCAAACGAGTTCGTCTGAATACCCTGCGCACGCTCATGACCTTGCCGTCGCCGAAAATCGCTCCGGTGAGCTTCGCCGCCGCGCCCGAGCTCCGCTGCGCCGCCATGGCCGCCGGCGTGGGTGCCGCCGTCGCTCCGCCGCCACGTTAGCTACCTCAATCGACTCGCGTGTCGAGATGAGCCTGTAGGGACAAACCTTGTCGCCGGAGACCTCGCCGTCGGCGAGTAATTGCCGGTCAACCACCGGCGGACCGTCGGTCAGCGCAGGAGCACTTGCCGATTTTTCTTTTTCTATTTTCAGAAAATGATATAAATGTTATTTTCTTTGAAAAATCATAGTAATTCATATATAGCTCCAAAAATTCTGAAAATTTTTATGTGTGTTCTTTATGATGTCATCTACCTAGGAAAAATATGAAATACTAAATTTGAGTAACTTTTGCATATGTTAAAATTAGCCCTTTTAATTGAAAAATGGACCTTCAATGATTTTTAATAAATAAAATAATTGGCTTTTAATTCTGAAATTTGTTTTTCTATATAATTAGGCCAAGAGCTTTTCAAAATAAAATTTTGGGCTTAATTTGATAACTTTAATTTTATGCCTTTATTTAATGCTTTTAAATAATTAATTAACCCCTTTAGTTAAGTTTAATCATTATAGGATTTGTTTGACTTTGGGATTGATTGATGGCCTTGGGTCATTAACCTTAATGACCTTTGGCACTTTAATTAATTGTTTACGCTTATCTTAATCATGTCATTAGGGCTTAATCAACGTTATTTCATGTGTTTAATTAATTTCTTAAATGGCGTAGTTAACCCTAATGAGCTTGATAAGCGAAGTTTGGTTGGCTTGCAACTTTATCGTGAAGAAAAGTTATACTCAAGCCCTTAATCTGATCATGCATCCATCGAGCATCATGTTTACTATTCCATCATGTTAAAGCATATCAATTATCGAATAGTTTCCGTTAACGGAGAGTTAACGTTGTCATACCAGATCCCAAGGACGAGCAGATTTAGGAATCCGGAGTTGATCCAGAGTTCGAGACCGTCTACCCCGAATACCAAGGCAAGCCCCGGATGCATTTAAACTCTATTCTATTTATAAAAGTTTTACCGCTTTAGTTATTATATGTTGCATTAAGTAATAGGAGTTGAGTAAAAACCCAACAATTGCATTACCTGTTTTATTTCCTTATTCCTTGTTACCTGCTTGGGAAGATAAGTAGTAACGCTTAGCCCTGCTTAATTAGTTAAGTGTTCAAAAGTAAAAGAATGAAAAAGATGAGATTGGTTTTACTTGTTAGAATCTTGATGATAGTTAATAAATCGAGTCCGGACGGCTAACTTGCACTGGGAATGGAGTCCCTCTGTAGTGTTTCCGTCTATTGATGCCCTAGGTCCCGTCCGTTGGTGAACTGGTGATATCGAGAAATTAGAAATCCACATGCATGAAGTGGTATACAGTGGGCCAGAGTCCCCACGCATATCATGGAGTGACATATAGTGGGCCAGAGTCCCCACATATGTCATAGTGTGTTATACTGTGGGTTTAAGTTCCCATGTATATCGATACACGGGGCAGAAGAGCTCAGGTATATCATGTGGTGATATATGGCTGCGGTTGTTATCCCGGTATATCGGTTCATCTGGGATGCATCGGAGTTAAAGTCTCTGGTATCCCAGTGACCTAGGTCCCAGCTGGGTATGAAAATGGATTCAAATCACCGTTGCTTCTCGGAGAAGAAGACTCGATCGATGTTCATCATCGTAGTAACAACTTGAACAATGACTAAGGTTTAATAATGAAGTTGGTTGGTAATTGGAACTAGATCAAAGCAAACTTTTCTCTCTGTTAAGCTTTTCCACAAAAATTTCTTATCTCTTACAAGCCTTACCTTGTCCCTCTAGCCTGCATTTCTTGAGTCTTCACCCCTCTTTTTCGTCGGGTTAGTCTTGTTGAGTACTTTTGTACTCAGGGTTTGTTGAACCCTCGTTGCAGGTCAGACTCATGGGCAGGAGTGCTTTGCGTCCTGCTGCATGACAGTCGTCAAGGAAAGTGACGACGAGTAAGATGTTTAGCTCTTGGGCAGAGCCTATCGTTTGGTATTGTAATAAAGTTATCTACCGCTACTCCACTACTATTATGGTTTGTACAATTTAAACTTATGGTTGTAAATATTTAAAACTCAAAGGTTTATAAACTTATGTTGTTGTAAGTCTTTCGCTATTTTACTCCGATGTATATTATTTATATCAAGCTGTTGTAATACTGCAGTGCCTCTTTATAACGATTGATCCTGCTCGGAGAATTGTGGATGATTCGGGATTTACCCGACAGACTTTTTAAGTCGTATGGAACACATTCATGGTTATTTGGAGTCTATTTAGACAATAATCGTGCGTGTGGGCCATATGATTTAGGAGGTTCTGCCACAATGACCATTACAGCACTAGCATCATAACTACCCAATGCAACCCAAAAGGTTCAAGGAATCAGGATATCAAAGCTAGTTATAGTTTCTAGGTCATCAAACAGACACATGCATATGAATTGTTATTTATAATGAATATGTAACAAGGAAGATCCATGCTATACTTGCCTTGATTCACAAAGTCCTGCTGATCCTGCTAATCCTCAAAGTAGTCTTGCTCAACAAAAACCTCACCGTCTGAACTCGACATTAACAATCAACACCAGATAATCTAATCGAGCATATATACACGAAGCAAACAAAGAGTTATTAGAGAAACAATACACCAATCTCATTAAAACAGAATAAAAAGCTTATAAAACTATTTTACACGCTTCTACGATCACACAGACGTTAAGTTCACCGCAAACGGAGTTGTAACGGCAAAGATATGAATTTTCAAAGATTTCCTATAGATAAATAAAAACTTTAAATATAGACTAAAAATATAAAGTTTTTAAAATACTTCAACAGTAGCACCACTACATAGATTACGAAATTATGAATCTAACGGAATTTGAACGGACCAAATCGGAGTTAAAACGTGAAAGATATAAGCCTTTGAACATAATGGCAAAACTGTAAATAAGTAAAAGCGTATTCTGAAACTGAAAATAGGAAATACGTTTTCCAGAGAAGAAAACGTATTCTAGAAGCTGTTTCAAGGAAAATACGCTTTCTAGTGGACAAAGCGTATTATGGATCTGTTAAACAGAAATTACGTTTTCTAGTGGAAAGCGCCAAGGGCTCTTAACAGGATACACCAAAACCCAGGGGGTTTTCGGCAAATCTGCCAGCCGAAGGGGTACGGGTTGTTTCTGGCCGATAGTTTCAAATATCTACAAAGATAGGTTTAAATTATACAAACCATAATATTAGTGGAGTAGCAGTAGATTACAATATTACGAAAGCTCTGCCCAGGAGCTGAACATCTTTATTCGTCGTCGCTTTCCTCGACGACTGTCATGCAACAGGATGCATAACACTCCTGCCCATGAAGCTCACCTGCAACAGGGGTTCAACAAACCCTGAGTACAACAGTACTCAACAAGACTGACCCGACGAAAAAGAAGGGTAGAGACTTAAGAGATGCAGACTAGAGGGACAAGGTAAGGTCTGTAGGAGCCAAGAAGTTTTGCAGAAAAGCTTTACAGAAAGAACAGGTTGCTTGGACTACCTCCAATTACCAATCAACTTCATTATTGATCCTTAAATTTTTGTTTAGGTTGTTACTACGATGATGATCAGTGATCGAGTCTTCTTCTCCGAGAAGCAACGGCGATTCGAATCCATTTTCATACCCAGCTGGGACCTAGGTGACTGAGCATACCGGAGACTTTAACTCCGAAGCACCCCAGGTGCACCGATATACCGGGATAACAACCTCAGCCGTATATCACCACATGATACACGTGAGCTCTGTGGCCCAGCATACCGAGATACATGGGAACTTAAACCCCACAGTAAAACACACTATGACACAGATGGGATTCTCTGGCCCCACGCTAGGTCACTCCATGGCATACACGGCTACAACCATCCGTATACCACTTCATGCATGTGGATTTTCTAATTTCTCGATTATCGACAGGTCACCATCGGATGGGACCTAGGGCATCAACAGACGAGAACACTACAGAGGGACTCCATTCCCAGTGCAAGTTCGCCGTCCGGACTCGATTTATTACTATTATCAAGATTCCAACAATAAAGCCAATCTCATCTTTTTCATTCTTTTTCCTTTGAACAATTAAATAAATAAGCAGGGCTAAGCATTACTACTCATCTTCCAAATAGTTAACAAGGATTAAGGAAATAAGACAGGTAATGCAATTTGTGGGTTTTCACTCAACTCCTATTACTTAATGCACATATTATAGCTGAAGTGGTAAAACTTTTTTATAAATAGAATAGGGTTGAATGCATCCGGGGCTTGCCTTGATGTTCGGGGTAGATGGTCTCGAACTCTGGATCAACTCCCAATTCTTGAATCTGCTCGTCCTTCGAATCTGAATGATACGTTAACTCTCCGTTAACGGAAACTACTCGATAATTAATATGCTTTACATGATGGAATAGTAAACATGATGCTCGATGGATGCATGATCAGATTAAAGGATCGAGTATAACTTTTCTTCACGATAAAGTTGCAAGCTAACAAAACTTCGCTTATATGACTGATTAGGGTTAATTACGTCATTTTCATAATTAATTAAACACATAAAATAACATTAATTAAGCCCTAATGACATGATTAAGATAAGCGCAACAATTAATTAAAGTGCCAAAGGTCATTAGGGTTAATGACCTAAGGTCATCAATCAATCCCAAGTCACACAATTTCTATAATGATTAAGTTTAACTAAAGGGGTTAATTAATTATTTAAAAGCATTAAATAAAGGCATAAAAATTAAAGTTGTCAAATTAAGCCCAAAATTTTATTTTAGAAAGCTCTTAGCCTAATTAGATGGCAAAACAAATTTCAGAATTAAAAGCTAATTATTTTAATTATTAAAAATCATTGAAGGTCCCTTTTTGTTCAATTAAAAGGGCTAATTTTAACATATGCAAAAAGTACCCAAATTTGACATTTCATATTTTTCCTATGTAGAGGACATTATAAGGAACACTCACAAAAATTTTCAGAATTTTTGGAGCTATATATGAATTACTATAAATTTTCAAAGAAAATAGCATTTAAATCATTTTCTGAAAATGGAAAAAGGAAAATCGGCACAGTAACCCCGCGCTGACCGACGGCCGCGCGGCGGTTGACCGCCGATTCCTCGTCGTCGGTGAGGTCTCCGACGACATGGTCTGGTGCATCAGACTCAGCACAACACGGGGAGTCCAACGAGCTAGCTAACGACGCTCGAGGGCCCGCAGGCTAAGGCATGCCGGGCTAACTCACGGACGGGCTATGACGGCTCGAAGCCAAGGCTTGCTCGAGGGGCTACTGAGCGGATAAGGATTGTACACTCGAGGGTGCAATTCGGGCATCCTCTCGAAGACGGAACTTTGCTCGGGCGAATGGACTAGACTCGAAGACGAAACTTCCCCAGCGAACGAGCCTCCCCTCGAGGACGGAACTCCGCCCGACGAACGAGCCTCTCCTTGAGAACAGTGCACCCCTCGACTCGACCCCTTCGAGAACAGTGCAACCCTCGACTACCCCTCGAGAACAGTGCAACCCTCGACTACCCCTCGAGAACAGTGCACCCCTCGACTACCCCTCGAGAACAGTGCACCCCTCGACTTCGTCGGCCGAGCCCTCGAGCAGGACTCCGACGACTCCGGACTGCGCTTCAACAACTCCCGATGCGAAATGGATGAAATTGATGACACGGATAGACGCAGGAGCTCACCACGGCGCTGATGCGCGCGTTAATAGAGGTCCGGAGTGGCTGGGTTGAGCTGCGTTCGACGGCGGTGATGGCGGCGGCGGCGCTCCGATGGCACGACGGCGTCACGACGGCCTCTGGTAATGCGCTGCTCGAACCAAGGTGCGCATCAGATGCAGGATGACATGGAGAGCATGATTACAAGGTCGAAGGTAAAATATTTTTACCTCCAGCGACGGCAAACGGCGGAGATGGCGGCGGCGGCGCGACTGACCGGCCGCGGAGAAGAAGGCAGTGTGCGGGCAACTCACGCGAGGAGAGCAGGCATGAACTGGCCCGAAAGGACCGTGATGAAGTGGCGGAGCTTTGAGCGAGGGCAATTGGACAGAGGTGGAGCGTCGACGGCGAATTTCGGCGGCGGAGGGAGATCGTCGGCGACGGCGGCGGGAGGAAGAAAGAAGAAGAATGACGGCGGCCGACTGCTATTTATAGCATGGAGTCGATATCTGAGCAAGCGACACGACGACGGTGAACCTTCACGCGTCTGTGAGCGCGCGGGCGGCCGAGAAGGTGCGGCGGTGGACGGCGGCGCGCGATGTGAAGCCGGCCATGGCGGGCGCCGATAGGGTTAGGTGCTGTTCGAACTATTTATAGAATTGCCACTCGGTTTAAAACACAAATTATTCCCAAATTTATATAAGAACTTGAAAATCTCCAAAAATATCATTTGCATAACTTTTCAAGAGCTACACTTTTCCTTTAACTGGCATCCTCAAATTCTGTCTAGATTTTAAAATTTGAATTCAGATTTGAAAAGGGGATAAACCCTAAAAATAAACATTTAAAATTATTTTTGATTTTTCAATAAAACTTGAAAATCTTCAAAACTATGAAATGTTGAGTTTGTCAAACCAAACATTTTTCATATACAAGGTTTTCTCAGATGATGCATAATTTTTAAATTATGGTTTTAAAATCAAAAGGGGATAATTGCTGGAAACTGTATTTTCAAATTAATTTGAAATTTATTTTGGAAACTTGAAAAACTTTCTATACCAACTTTGTAGCTCTTGTCAAGATCTACAAACTATCTTTTTAGAGTATCTCCAAATTCCTTATAGAATTTGAATTAGAGAAAAGGGGATAAAACTAGGGTTGGAAATAAAGGGTTTTTGAAATGGAATTTAAACTCAATTTGGTTTCTAACTTAATTGGTTGGTTATTAGTGATCACAAACATCATCCAAGGACATTTTTAGGTCATTGACCCAATGACACCCTTGGTTGACCAAGTTGACTTTTGCAAAACCATTTTATAGCATTTCCATTTTGACTTTAAATTTGAATTGCCAGGCTTAGAAATAAGCTTTGGAATCCAAATTAAATTTCAAATATGGAAATCATTTTTAGGGTTGGACTTAGACTTATACACTATGCTTGATACTAGTGTAAACACAGTTTACATCTCAAGTACATAGAGTATAAACTAAGCATTTGCGATGATATTCGAAAATAGGGTTTTATTATTTCATGTGACAAACATTACAGAAACTCAATCAACCTATGAAATATAAACTTATTTTAGTTAATGCACATTAAGGTTGACTTAAACATGGATGCTTTGCAGTGCATATGATGACATGGCATGTTTTAGTTAATTTAACACCAGAGGTGTTACAGCCTTTCCCCCTTAAGGAAATCTCGTCCCGAGATTTAAAGCCTCGAGTGAAGTAATAAAAAAGAAAAGGTGTCAGGAAAACATACTTCTACTAAGTTTATAAAAGAAAGGAATTGTACCACTCATGGAGAAGTTACCACTCGTAGAAAGAATTATTACTTTAGATAGAAGCATAAAACTCCGGGAAATTCTCCAACAGGTAATCCTCTGATTCCCAAGTGGCTTCTTCTTCTGAATGTTCATTCCATTGTATTTTGTACCATTTGATTGTTCTGCTTCTAGTAACGTGATCCTTCTGATCCAAAACTCGAATTGGGGACTCAGAGTAAGTCAAATCAGGTTCAAGTTCAATACCCTCAACATCAATGACTTTATCTGGCACACGGAGGCACTTTTTAAATTGAGACACATGGAACACATTGTGCACAGCCGACAATTGTTCAGGTAATTGTAGACGATATGCTGATTGTCCACATCTTTCTATAATTGGAAATGGTCCAACGTAACGAGGTGCTAACTTACCCTTGACTCCAAATCGGGTAACTCCTTTCATGGGCGACACTTTTTGGTATACATGATCTCCATTATTGAAATACAATGGTCGACGCCTTTGATCTGCATAACTCTTCTGACGGGATTGTGCTATTTTGATATTTTGTTGTATTTGTTTAACTTTCGCTTCAGTTTCTTTTACCAAATCAACTCCGAAGAATCTTCTTTCTCCGGGCTCAGACCAACTTAATGGAGTTCTACATCTGCGACCATACAATGCTTCAAATGGTGCCATTTTGATGCTTTCTTGATAACTATTATTATATGAGAATTCTGCTAAGGGTAAACACTCATCCCATTTCTCTGGAAAATTAAGAACACATGCTCTCAACATATCTTCAAGTATTTGATTTACTCTTTCAGTCTGACCTCCTGTTTGAGGATGGTAGGCTGTACTGTGCAAAAGATCAGTACCTAAAGATTTATGTAATTGCTTCCAAAACTGGGAGACAAACTGCGTGCCTCTATCAGAAACAATTGTCTTTGGTATTCCGTGAAGACTTATAATGCGCTCAAAATACAGTTTGGCATACTGTGAAGCTGTAGTTGCAGTTTGAACTGGAAGAAAATGTGCGGACTTTGTGAGTCGATCTACTATAACCCAAATTGAATCAAAACCTTTTGTTGTCCTGGGTAGACCCACGATAAAGTCCATACTGATATCTTCCCATTTCCAAGCTGGAATAGATAATGGCTGAAGTTCTCCTGCTGACTTCAAATGAACAGCCTTGACTTTCTGACAAGTATCACATTGAGCCACATATTTAGCAATTTCTATTTTCATCTTGGTCCACCAAAATCTCTGTTTCAGATCATGATACATCTTATTACTGCCTGGATGAATAGAAAACTTTGAAAGATGTGCTTCATCAAAGATCTTTTGTTTTAACTCAGAATCTTTTGGTATGACTAGACAATTCTTATACGATAGGATATCCGCTTCATCAACTGTAAAACAAGGATTCTTTTCATTTCTAACTTTCTTTTTAATATGCTTAATTCCCTTATCACTTCTCTGAGCAGTTATAATTTGATCTCTGATATTTGTCTCAACAGCAATGTTAGACAAACTTCCTTGTTGCACCAGCTCTATACCCAATTTTTCTATGTCATGACATATAGAAATATCCAAAGGCTTCACTGTTAAACAATGACAATGAACTTTCTGACTAAGTGCATCAGCCACTACATTGGCTTTGCCAGGATGGTAATAGATTTCCAAATCATAATCATTAATCAGCTCTAACCATCTTCTTTGCCTCATATTCAAATCATCTTGAGTGAATATGTATTTCAAACTCTTGTGATCACTGTAAATATTACATTTATTACCCCACAAATAATGTCGCCATATCTTTAAGGCATGAACAACAGCTGCCAATTCCAAATCATGTGTGGGATAATGCTCCTCATGTTTCTTCAGCTGTCTAGAAGCATATGCAATGACTCTCCCCTCTTGCATTAACACACATCCAATACCAAT
Organism: Bothriochloa decipiens; assembly: GCA_023333625.1. Classification (NCBI taxonomy): domain Eukaryota; kingdom Viridiplantae; phylum Streptophyta; class Magnoliopsida; order Poales; family Poaceae; genus Bothriochloa; species Bothriochloa decipiens. The sequence goes on along the minus strand of CM041630.1, from coordinate 52,773,487 downwards.
ACCAGAGGCATCACAATAGACATCAAATGGCTTCTCAATATTTGGTTGTGCTAGCACAGGTGCAGTAGTCATTAGTTTCTTCAATTTCTGAAATGCCTCTTCACAGGCAGGTGACCAAACAAACTTGACATCATTCTTTAACAATTCAGTTATTGGCTTGGATATCTTTGAGAAATCTGGTATGAAACGACGGTAATAACCCGCCATTCCCAGAAAGCTTCGAACTTGGTGCACAGTCTTTGGTGGTTTCCAATCCAGTATATCTTTTACTTTACTAGGATCAACAGCAACACCCTTACTTGATAACACATGTCCAAGGAATTTCACTTCTCTCAGTCAAAACTCACACTTACTAAACTTGGCATACAGTTGATGTTCTCGCAAACGTTGCAAGACAACTCTGAGGTGTTTAGCATGTTCTTCTTCATTCTTAGAATATATCAATATGTCATCAATAAAGACAACCACAAACTTATCCAGTTCTGGCATGAACACTGAGTTCATCAAATACATGAAATAGGCCGGTGCATTGGTAAGTCCAAAAGACATAACCAAATATTCATATAGACCGTACCGAGTGGTAAAAGCGGTCTTTGGAATATCTTCTGGGCGAATCTTGATTTGATGATACCCAGATCGAAGATCAATCTTAGAGAACACCTTTGCTTCTGCCAATTGATCAAAAAGCAGATCAATGCGAGGTAGAGGATACTTATTCTTGATGGTTACCTCATTCAGGGGTCGATAATCCACACATAACCTCAAGCTTTGATCTTTCTTTTTCACAAAGAGAGCAGGACATCCCCAGGGCGATGAGCTAGGTTGAATAAAACTTTTATCTCGTAGCTCTTGCAATTGAATCTTGAGTTCTGTTAACTCAGGTGGTGCCATCCGATAAGCTCTCCTGGAGATAGGAGCAGTACCAGGTTTCAAATCAATTCTAAATTCCACATTTCTGTCGGGAGGTAAACCTGGTAACTCATCGGGGAATACATCAGGAAACTCACAGACCACTGGTATCTCCTCAATCTCTTTTACAGAGGTGGCACATACCTTTGGAACATGCCTCTTAAGTGTCGGAAGTTGGATAAGAAGTGAAGTTTTGCAATTGGGTATGTTTAATCTCACAGTTCTATTCAGGATGTCTATCACAGCGCCATGCCGTTTCATCCAATTCATACCCAGGATCACATCTATATCTTGATCCTTTAATATTATCATATCAGTGGGAAAAATATACCCACCCAAACTTACTGGCACATCATGTACCATTTCTTTAGTACACATACGCCCTCCAGGCGATTGTATGAAGAACTGTTCTTTTGTATCCTTTATTGGAATTTCATGTGTATTAACAAACGTACCATTGATGAATGTATGCGTTGCACCAGAATCAAATAGCATAATTGTAGGATGATCAGCAACAGGAAACGTACCCATCATGACAGGCTCTCCTTCTGGGATTTCCCCAACTTGAGTGTAGAAGACTCTGCCAGACTTCTTTTCATTCTTACTATTTGATACCTTCGGATTTCCTGCTTTAGGCTGACTCTGTGGTTGTGGTTGTGGTGCAAAAGCTCTAGGGACATAAGAGTTATACTGCCTCGGATGCGGGCAGTTTCGCGTAAAATGACCAGGTTTGCCACAGTTATAGCAGGGAAAGATAGGTGGTTGGGAATTGGGATTATGAATACCAGGGGCATTCGGCGGTCGTGGATATGAAAGATTAGCAATAGGACGAGCGAATGCCTGTTGCGGTGCTTGATATTGTGGTGGACGATAGGGTGGACGAAAATGATTCTGAGGGTGATAGATTATTTTCTGGCGCTTTGGATTGCCACCAAAAAATCCAGAGGGTACACTGTGGCAGAACCTCCTAAATCATACGGCCCACACGCATGATTATTG
>CM041630.1:52485827-52754794 GCA_023333625.1 Bothriochloa decipiens | reverse complement strand
CAAAACCATTTTATAGCATTTCCATTTTGACTTTAAATTTGAATTGCTAGGCTTAGAAATAAGCTTTGGAATCCAAATTAAATTTCAAATATGGAAATCATTTTTAGGGTTGGACTTAGACTTATACACTATGCTTGATACTAGTGTAAACACAGTTTACATCTCAAGTACATAGAGTATAAACTAAGCATTTGCGATGATATTCGAAAATAGGGTTTTATTATTTCATGTGACAAACATTACAGAAACTCAATCAACCTATGAAATATAAACTTGTTTTAGTTAATGCACATTAAGGTTGACTTAAACATGGATGCTTTGCAGTGCATATGATGACATGGCATGTTTTAGTTAATTTAACACCAGAGGTGTTACAAAACGACTCAGGAGCTTCGTGCGATCTCATCTAACCTGAAAATGGGAAGCCGAGGAGGATAACGACGCCCGGTGGCCGACAACGGCGGTGACGAGCTCGCCGACGTTCACAAGACGAGCGCTACGGCTTACCAAACTACTCGAAAGCAATGCCAAACGACACAGGAGATCAAGGTAAGCATACCAGAGGGGAAGATGAAGCTTGAGATGGCCGGCGACGAGCTAATGGCGGTCGACGGCGGACGGCGGCGATCTGCGGGTGGCAATTCAACACAAGATGAACAAAATTGATCAAAATCAAGGATGCCGGTGCGTTCAGGAGATCAAGCTCGAGCTCAAAGACCAACTTACACCACTAAATGAGCTACGGCTGTCGCGAATCCGAGCTCCGGCGAACTTTGGCAATGGCGGCTAGGGTTTCGCGTGGCGCGGCTGCTCGAGCGAAGGCGGCGCTGGCTAGGGTTCGAAGAGGGGTTTGCGGCGCTGAGTAAAGGCTTAAATAGCCTCGAGGGCAGAGGTGCGACCGAGCGTGGACGTCGGTTCGGTCGCGCAGGGTCGGGCTCGAGCTTCGACTCGGTGTCGGTCGGAGGAAGGAGAAGATGGCGCGGGTCCCACGCGTCAGCGACCCAGTGCGGAAGACGGACGCGGACGCAACGGCGAGCGGCTTGATGGGCTGGCCTGCAGCTTCGGCCCAAGAAGGAGAAAGGGAAGAGCAGGCCGCGCGGCAGCGCTGTCGGGCCGAGCGGAACGGCCAGCGTGGAGGGAGAAGGCGGGCCGCGGGGAAGGCAGGCCACCGGGCCGCTTAGGCTGCTCAGGCCAAAAAGAGGGAAAAAGAAAAAGATAAAAAGAAATGGCTTTTCATTTGTTTAAATCATTTTCAAAAGTAAATTCAAAGAAATTTTGAAATCCAATTCAAATTCAAACACCACACAAGAAAAATATGCACCAGCATGAATGCTCAAGCATGTTTCTACCATGATTCAACTTCATTTTCATAAAAATATTTATTTTGCCTAATTATTTATTTACCAAAAATCATTTTGTCTATTTTAGAATATTTGAAAAACCTAGGGTGTTACACTTGGTGACAACAAGACCTATAGATCCCTGTTTTTGGGGGCGACTTTGGAGGGAGTACGAATATACTTGTAAAAAAACAATAGGAGAGAGCATTGGGTTAGTATTGCGATATGATGGGACCACCATTTTTTTTGAGGTCAAAGATGGGACCACCATTCATCGTCATTGCCCCAAACCAATTTAGAAGCAGGACCATTTGCCACCATCAAGGATCAGGGGTTGCCCACCATCAGCTTCTCGTTGTTTGATCTGTTTGGTTTGATCCCAAAGAAAAAGTAAGTGGAACCTAGTTAGCTACACGTATACATCTATCCCGCCTCAAAAGAATATAAGAATGAAGCTATTCTACATCTGTTTGGACCATGGTCATGTTTTGGGCTTCATCATTTGCTTATAGCTAAGCTCAGCAATTTCTTCCCATCGTTAGTGCTTTAGTAAGTACTCAGAAGTAAGAGGGCCTACTACAAGCCAACACCAAGTACAAGAGTGTCGATGCAAACATGAGAATTACTATTAGCAACAATTTTTATGATCTATAATTAGTAGTCACAAATTAAAAAAGCGACAATATATAATGCATCGATCTGCCGTGTGTTTCTTCCATCCCAGAAGTTGCAAACATAAAAGAAACAAAGAACAAGTGCACACCGCTGGTTAACTGCTGACGCAGCTGATGGAAGGTCACCATCAGCTTCACTCAGAAGGCGGGCAGCCCCGACGCTGACCATGAATCAGATCCAGACCCAGGGAGCCCAAATCCAACCCGCCACCGCCGCCGCAAGACGAATGACACGCCGGCCGCCGCTGATGAGCCATCACACAGAACAGGGTCGGCAGAGGGACAGTACCATCCCGGACCGAGGACGTCAGATCCAGATCCGTAGGGCCCAAATCCAACCCTCCGCCGCCACAACGACGGCACGCCGAGGACGGAGAAGCCCGTCTCCGCCGCACCGCCTTGCACGAGTCCGGGCCTGGCCGGCGCCGCCGCGGTCGAAGATCGGTGACCTCGCCGAGCCCCACGCGGCTCGGACGAGTCGCCCCACCCGGCCGCGACTTCCTGCGCCACCACTCCGCCAAACGAGAGAGGGCCCCGCCGCCGCCATCCTGGCTAGCCGCGCGGCCTTGCCGGTGGCCCGCTCCGGCGGCGGCATGGCTGGAAGAGGAGGGAGAGGGCGCGGCGGCGACGGTTAGGGTTGGCCGCCCGAGCCGACAATATATAATACATCGATCTGCCGTGTGTTTCTTCCATCCCAGAAGTTGCAAACATAAGAGACAAAGAACAAGTGCACGCCGCTGGTTAACTGCTGACGCAGCTGGAAATTTGTTTTCCCTTGCATATGCAGAGCTGAAACGGAGGACCGGAGGAGCGTCAACGACGTGGAACCTGCGGGCTGCGGCGCCAACGCTGAAGAAACAGGGGTCGGAAACGCAAACGCGCGTGGCCAGCATAGCTAGCAGTCTAGCAGTCTAGTGTAGCAGCCTACTGACTGGTGGGTACGGAATAACTGGGTATGCAGAGCCGCAAGGCGCTGCTGTACCGCGTAGTGGTGTTCTGCAGCGTCCATGCATACATGCACCTGTGTCGTGGTAGATGGCAATTGTCATGTTTCTTTTTCTCCTTTTTTTACACTTCAAATGGAAATAAAATATAGTAATGTGGAGTTGAATAGTGCACCAATGCAATGGTGTGTGTGAATGTACGAGAGTAGTGCAATGCCAAAGTTCCATTGTATGTACGTAGTCATCTCGGCTAGCTTCTAGTTTTCCTGCTGATCTTAATTGGCATTTAACCCGTTCTAAGTTAGAGGTTAGTAGGTGGTGGTAGGAGGTACTCCTCCCAATCTAAGTGTAATTTTGTTTTTAAATAGTCATATAAAAGTACAAATTTATAACAACTTAAATTCATCGTGTAATATATTTTTGCAATCAATCTATTTGAGCCACTGATAATTTTTAATGTCGACTTTATCAAACTTAAGGGAAAAATAGCATGGTTTATGCCTACAATTGTAATTTTTTAGACTAAATTAAAGAGTAGTTCCAATAGTAGCTAGGTAGGGAGGTGGTTGAGGAAGCAGGAGCCCTGTTGCAGACTTGCGATAGCGCCCGCAGGCCCCATCGAGCTGCTCCTACTCTTATCTTGGTGCCTCGGTCATTTTCCATGCTCCGGTTCCTGCTGCACATGTCGTGCCGGCGGCTTTTGGTTTTGGGGGAGACAGACAAACAGCCGCACAGGACCCTACAGTGGTAGGTTAGGTGGAGCCGCGGAGGTGACGCTACGTACTCCGTACGCCCGTCGCCGGCCCTTTGCCTCCGCCGTCGGCCGCGTGTGGTGTGGTGTGTACAATACATTGGTGGATACCATCGCCGGGCGGCGGACCACCGCAGAACGTGCTCTCTCGCCCCGTGCCCGTGCATGTGCATGGTCCATGGCTCGTGGTCGAAGGCAGGGATAAAAACAGTATCGATATTTTTCGACCGTATTTAAGACTAAATTTATTTAAAAGGGTTTAAATCCGTTCGTATCTGCGTCTGAATATTTAACATCTGATATTGTATCTGTATTCGAATACTAAAATCTTATATTTATGATGTCGATGCCTAATCGTATCCTATCCGGCATGGTTGACACTATCCGTATTCGAATTCGAATCCGGGCCTAAATATGAAAACAAATATGGTATGACTGATATCCGTTCGTATCCGATCCGTTTTCATGGGGAGTCGAAGGGGGTTGCGGAGGGGGAAGGGAAGGTTCTAATCGGCAGTGGGGCCCGTAGCGTACAGGTGCTAGCTGGTTGGATACTTGGATGCTGGTTGGATATGTGGGTGGGTTAGACACTTGACCAGATGGACGCGCCAAATCCCAGAGACGACGACACCCCAACCCATCCGGTACGTTCGGTAGCTAGCCGCGTACAGGCGTAGTGTACGTGCTTGGATTAGGCGATTAGGTAGTTTAATTAGGCTGCTTAATCATAAGCCCGTCGGTGGGCACACGTGATATCACGCTCCAAGACGAATGCACGGGTCGGGGCGTTGCTCCATCGGTTAATTAATAATAATATACTACGGAGTAGTATACTTGTATATATATATTTGTTGCTCTCCGTCGTCGGCTACGGCAATGATGCCTGCCGGAGGGGCATGGCATGGGCCACGGCGCGCGATGGCTAATTCTTAAGCAAAGATCACGCATCGACAGCGCGCTATCATTTCGCGGCGCCGGCGCCGCGCGACGACGGCCGTCTCCTTTATCGTCGCATCCCCATCCATACCACTTTGTTGTCCCACAGCTATAGCGTGCACCAGTCCTTGTGCGTGAACGCGCTAATGAGTGCGCTGCGGTACGGTGCGTGCTTCTTCTGTTTTCGCAACAAACAAGAAGTGGGATGCTGTTGTTGTTGCAAACATAGGCTATGTTTAGTTCTCGTAAATTTTAAAAAGAAATGTCGTCTTGTGTCATCTCAGCGCACTGTAGCATTTTATTTGTATTTGATAAAAATTATCCAAATTTTGAGTAACTAGACTCAAAATATTTGTTTCGCAAAGTACAACAAAACCGTGTAATTAGTTTTTGATTTTATCTACATTTAGTACTCCATGTATGTGTCGGTATTTTAATATGACGGGTGATAAAAATTCTGCATAATGAATTTTAGGATGATTTATAGGTAACTAAACACAAGCCATAGACGCTTTTGGCTAATCTGATGGAACGGGACGGGCCTTGGTGGCACACTACTGCGTTTAGCGGCCTTGGAGTGGAGGTGATCCCATCCCAAACGCCCAAGGGACCCAATCATGATGCATGGCCAGCAGGCCACTCACCACTGTTGGATGGGTGCATATCATTGCGCCCAGGGCTCGGCTCGCATCCCGAGGCCCTTACAACTACGCCTACGGGGCTATGGAACGGCCGTGCGCGCGGGGGCCCGGTTCATCGCTGTTCTCGTCGGCTCTACACTGTCTACACCATGCTGTGTTCATACCAACTACGTACGTACGTACATGCTTTTGTTTTCACGGTTCCTCACCAGGTTGACCGTTCCTTGCGTGGGCCGTGGGCCGGGCCCGCCTCGTCACTTCCGGTGGGCCCGTCCTACGTTTTTAACCCCGGCCCGTTTTCCCCGTCCAAGGACCAGAGTGTGATGTTCTCCAAAAAAAAAAAAAAAAAAAAAGAGGAACGATGCGGGATGCAGCAGTTGGCTCCCGCAGAAATTCCAGATTTTACCGTTAGTCCACTTCACCATCTGTACAGTATACTACCAGTGACTGGCAGTACTACACGTCTACACTATACGTACATTTGTTACCTCCGTATCCTGCAGCACCACCCGCAACTGCAGCGTGTTAAACATCGGCCGTCCTATCCGGTACGCGCTCTTCCGGTCTTCCCTCCCTAGTTATCAATACATACAGTACCTTCAGCAAGCAGAGGGTTAATTTCAGAGAGATGTGATGCTCAAAAAAAAAAAGAATCAGAGAGACGTGGAGTCAACAAAAACAAACATCAGAAGTAACGCCATACTTAATTTCTCGATCGACTACCCCCAGAACCAAGTGATAGAATCAAAGCAAGTATGTATAGTCAAGGAAAACCCATCAATTCAGCTCGTCTTCGCTTCGGTCAAGCTTTTTCCCCGGACCCCTCCAGGGTCAACAGCAATCAACAATGAATGAAGCCGACACGCGGGCCCGCGCCTCCTTGTCACGCGCGACCGTGGCCCCACCCATCATCACCTCCCCGTTCTCCGTTCCGTAAAAACCCAACCGCACCGCGCGAGAGGACGGCTGACGCGCGTGCCCACCTCACCTGCTGGTCCCCCTCGTCAGCTTCTGAGTTCTGGCCCCGTGTGAGTGTGGGTCGTCCGCTTTTTGCCTGCTCGCGCCAACGCCCACCAAAGCAAACCCGTCGTCTGCTTCTCGCCTACTCCGCTGGCTCGCTCGGTATTCCAATCCCAACAGGTTTTATGTTTGCTCCATTTGTTGTCGGTCGCCAATCACGTCCATTTTTTTTAGTATTGACTACTCCTGCTGCTGCTCACAATTGTTTCTAAGCAAAAGTGGCTGAGAGTGTGCTGTCGACCGACAAACCATTAATCTCTACAGTTCAGGCCAAGCCTTGAACAAAGATCCCCGTCACTACTGCTGACATGACCTAACACCGTGGCTATATACGGAGTACCTCAGCAGCAGCTCTGCTCAACATACCGCTGGTACTCGGTTCACACTCACACCTGTGCGAAAGCGAGATACGAGCAGACACCTGTACAAAAAAGCTGGATGACGTACGCACATACTGCTACTGTAGAAATACGATGCGCGCACGATACATGAACAGTACCACTGTACTACAAGCGGCAGTTTATATACGAAGCACAAACGCTAGCATCATCACCACCACCACTAACCTCAGTTACCCCACCATTCAAACGAGATTAGCACTAAAAAACAAACGGGGAGCTCGGATAAATAAAAAAGGAATAAACAAATAGAGGAAGCAGCGCAGTCGGAGGCAGTGAGCTCGCTCGCCCTCCTCGGCTCCTCCTGCACCTCTGCTCTGCACCTGTGCTCCCATCGCTTTCCCCTCCTCCCTACAACTCCCAGATGCGATTCCCTCTTCCACCGCCACAGCGCCGCCTAGCTTAGCCTACCCAAGCCCGCCGCCGGCCTTGCCTTCGCCGCCGCCGCAATGGCGAGCGCGTCGGAGGACGAGGCGGCCTCGGACCGCTGCAGCGGGAGCTACAGCCCCAGCGCGGACGTCAGCGAGTCCGAGACCTCCAGCGACTGCTCCGCGCCCACCACGCGCCGCTTCGGCTCCTCCTCCTCGGCCTCCGCCACCGTGTCCCGCCTCGCGTCCTCCTCCTCGTCGCTCCCCACACCGGCGTCGGCCACCGCCTTCTACCTCTCCTCCTCCAAGCCCGTCTCCGACCTCTCCGGTAAGCAGCGCGCCCCGCCTCCCGCCCGCTTTTGCTTAGATCTCACTCCAAAATCCCCTCTTGTTCTTTCCTCTCACATCAAGTTCTTTGTTCCTTGCCTTTCTGGGACCGTGCCGACAGAGATCGACATGATGAAGGAGCGCTTCGCCAAGCTCCTGCTCGGCGAGGACATGTCCGGCAGCGGCAAGGGCGTCTGCACCGCGCTCGCCATCTCCAACGCCATCACCAACCTCTCCGGTACGCCCACCGGCCGCCGCCACCGCCGCCGCCGCCGCCGTGCTATATACTCCTCCACCCGCATTGCCCGGATTCCTGATGGTTTTCCTTTCCCGATGCCTGCCTGTCGTCCAGCCACCGTGTTCGGCGAGCTGTGGAGGCTGGAGCCGCTCGCGACGGCGCGGAAGGCGATGTGGACGCGGGAGATGGAGTGGCTGCTCTCCGTCGCGGACTCCATCGTCGAGCTCACCCCGTCCATCCAGGAGCTCCCCGAGGGCGGCGGCCAGTTCGAGGTCATGGTTCCGCGCCCGCGCAGCGACCTCTACATGAACCTCCCCGCGCTCAAGAAGCTCGACGCCATGCTCCTCGCCATGATTGACGGGTTCAAGGGGACGGAGTTCTGGTACGTCGACAGGGGGGTGATGGTCGAGGACAGCGGGGGCCCGTTCCCGTCGTCGGCGTCCTCCTCGTCCTGTGGCCGGCCGTCGGTGCGGCAGGAGGAGAAGTGGTGGTTGCCCTGCCCACGAGTGCCGCCCAAGGGCCTGTCCGAGGATGCGAGGAGGAAGCTGCAGCAGAGCAGGGATTGTGCAAACCAGATACTGAAGGCGGCCATGGCGATTAACAGCGATGTGCTTGCGGAGATGGAAATCCCCGAAGTGTACCTGGAGACACTGCCCAAGGTAAAAACACTTTACACTTAGCAATTCACTGTTACCAGCTATATCTCTTGCTATCCATGTGATGTGCTTGCTACATTGTATTTCAATCCCTTGTAAAAAAAGGACTAATAATTGCATAAAATCCCTATGAAAGGGACCACTCACTTCCTATCATATACACCTGTAAAAGTAGAGCTCAGTTAATGTATTTTAGTACAGTTTCTCGAGTGAAAGTGCTGGGCATCAGTTATGGCAGTGCTTTGTTTTTTTTTTTCTTCATGAGCAAGTGTTGTCACTAGCTGTCATCAATTCTAGGTTCTAACCCGTTTTATTTACAGTGCAAGCCCGTGGTACCTCCAGTTATTAGTGTCATGAGGAATTAATTGACGACCGGAATATGATATGGAAAAGCTTGAAAAGCCATAACTATATTCCCTCTTGTTTCTCATTGAGAGTAAATATGTCACGTTGTGCAAGATTATAAATGCTTCTTTTGGAAGGCTCAATATTTCTAGTCTAATCACTTTGTTCTTGGTATGGAAGAAGCTAATTCTTGTGTCCTTAGATAGACTCTCATATGCTAGGACTTCTCTTAAAATTTCTAGACCAACTTGATTTAGTGCATATTGCAATTTCATAGAAGTGTTTAATTAGCATTCCCTCAATAAAAGATGAGTCTGGCAGTGATTAAAGTTAAGGTCATGTAGTGCTGCAGAGAATTAGGTGAATGAATACTGGCCTTACAAGATGCAGAACTCAGTTATGAATGAGTTTAGCATTTGTAGTATTGTCACTGGATGTATAGGGCATTTCTTTCCCTCTTTGTCGGTACTGGGGCGTACCTTTCATGCACAACAAATGTTAGTTCTGCATTTTCTCGCTCAAGCATGTGACTGCTCATGTCAGTTCTTGTAGTAACTCGTGTTCTTTCGAAGGTATAATCATCTTCATAATGCATTTGTGTAATTTAATATGAATGTGTGTATTAAACCTACAGATCAAGCATGTGACTGCTCTTGTCAGTTCTTCAAGTCACTGGTGACATCCCCGCTCTGTTTTTATCTGCAAATAGTGCATACTGCTTTCTTTGGTCCAACATAGCCTGTCTTCAATAATACAGGAGTGGATGTGGTTATTTCCTTAGTGACTCGTGTAGTCTAATATCTTGTCCTTTTTGCAGAGTGGTAAAGCTTGCTTGGGTGAGATAATTTACCGATACATAACAGCTGAGCAATTCTCACCAGAATGTCTCCTAGATTGCTTGGATCTATCATCTGAGCACCACACACTTGAAGTGGCAAACAGAATAGAAGCTGCCATCCATGTTTGGAAACTAAAAGGCCAAAAAAAATCAACACCTCAAGTCAAATCAAAGAAATCTTGGGGTGGAAAAGTGAAGGGTCTTGTTGGAGATAAGGAAAAGAGCCACACTTTGTCTGAAAGAGCTGATGGTCTATTGCAGAGCTTAAGATTGAGATATCCCGGTCTGCCACAAACTTCCCTTGACATGAACAAGATTCAGTATAACAAGGTAAATCTCATGCAAAGACGAGTAACCAAGCCTTTCTTCCAATTACACGAATCATAATATTCACTTTGTTTCTTGCATATTTTTCCAGGATGTTGGGCAGTCCATACTTGAAAGTTACTCAAGGGTTCTGGAGAGCTTGGCATTTAACATAATTGCAAGAATTGATGATGTGATTTATGTTGATGATGCTACTAAGAAATCAGCTGCTGCCGAGTCTGTTTCGATCTTCAATCGTGGCACAGGTGTGCCAGTTCAGAAGAGGATCTCTCCAAGCCCATTCTCCATTCAGAATACGCCATATGCCTCTCCATTTGCAACACCCACTTTCTGCTCCTCCACCCCAGTTACAGGCAGCCCTGGAAGGGTACAGCCGCCGTTAAACAAAACCAATCTAGGAACACAAGAAATCAAGGTCGAAAAGCTTTTTGCTGGTGATCTAGAGAAGGTCTGGACATATGCTGGAAACCTGAGCGCTAGGAAAGATGCTGGAGATGCACCTGAGAGAGACTGAAGGGCGGTGGAGGAAGGTAGACAGGTACCAACAGACGAAAGATCCTGTAATTGCCAGTAGCTAGAATTTTCCTGTACAGAAGCAGCATGAGTAATTTTTTTGTGCTTTCGTAGCAAGCCGATCATTGTGTACTCTGCTTACAATGAATTGATGTCACCTGATCTGAACAGAGAAACCAGTTTCAGCTGTAGTTTTTCTGGATTAGCTATTCAGCGGTGTACTTGTTCTTGTTTATACTGCAAGGCTGGGTTCAGCAAGTGACTGAATTCCTGCTCCTGCTGCTGCTGCTTTTTTGTCGCTGAAGTGTTGTTGAACAGCTAACTTCAGTCGCAGTGGAATGTAAGCTGATGTTGTATTCCGCTGCCTGGTCTTCTGCTACCTGTTAGTTATGTATATGCATGTGAATTTGATCTGGCCCACTTTAATGCTTACTACTGTGTATTGAGAGTTGCTGATCACAACTGCTGAGCAGATCCAGTTCCTCCGCGGTCCATCTGCCAGTGAGCCAGCTGCACAACAGTTGGCTGCAGAGGCGATGAACTATCTGACTCACATGCTGCTTTTGATAGCATCCAAATGAGCTCTAGATGTGTCAAATGATAAAATTGCACACTATTAATAATCAAATCCAGTTGACAAATCGTCAGATCTCTTCTCCCTCGTTGCTATGCACTGCAAGGCTGCAAATGGTCGGAGTACTATCTCCAGCTTGTGCGTGGAGGAGGAAGGAAAGGACGCCTTGTTCCAGGTTCTTACGGCAACGTTACCGAACCCACAGGTGAAAGCAGCATGCTTCCACCGCAGACATACCAAGCCGCCTCCCTTCGTCTCCGATCACCTCCATACAGAGCATCCTCTTTCTTCTCCTTCCAGGGCAAGTTCTGCAACCGGACAGAGACAGTGCGCACAATATAAGTAACTTGGACGCGGCCACGTACAACACAAGCAAAGCTCTGCAGCTCTCCATATCAAGATCAAGCAGACCAGCCGCGGCAATGGCGTCCAAGACGGCAGCTACAGACGAGAAGCCAGCGCCGGGCGCTGGCGGCCCGCAGCTGAAGCTGCTGGTGGACAGGCGTTCGCGGCGCGTGCTGTACGCGGAGGCCCCCAAGGACGCGGTGGACTTCCTGATCGGCCTGCTGCGCGTGCCCGCGGGCCTCGCGGCGCGCGCGCTGGCGAAGCACGGCGAGCCCGCGCCGGGCTCCCTGGGCTCGCTCTACGCGGGTGCGCTGGCGTTGGACGACGCGTTCTTCGTCTCCGGCTCGCCCAACCGCGACGCGCTCCTCAGCCCCGCGGCGCTGCCCTCTGCCGCGCTCCCGCTGCTGCTCGGCGGCGACGGCGCGGTCCCGCCGGCGCTGCCTCCCCCGCCGCCGCAGCGGTACTTCCGGTGCGGCGCGTACACGAGCCCGTGCCGCGGGAACCCGACGAACATGACGGACGTGGCGGGCCTGCCGTGCCCGGCGTGCCGGCAGCCGATGAGCGTGGAGATGCGGATGGCGCCCGGGGACGCGCACGGCAAGCTGGCGCTCGCGCAGGCGCAGGAGGCCGCGGGGCTGGGCGCCGGCGGGTACGTGAGGGAGCTGGTGACGTACCTGGTGATGGACGACCTCACCGTGGCGCCCATGTCCACCATCTCCGCCATCATGCTGCTCAAGAAGTTCGACGTCAAGGACTGCTCCGCGTTGGAGGAGATGACCGTCGAGCTCGGCACAAAAGAGGTGAACGCTAGCTGATGCACTATTCAAAGTCGCATATGTATGCGGAGACGGACATGTGTCTGACGATGCTCTCAACGTTTGATCCATGGACAGGCCGTGATGCTTCTCAAGGCGTCGCTGCAGTCGTCGACGGCGCTGACGGACGTCTTCAGCGGCGGCGTCTCCATTGACATGATTGGCGGTTGATAAACGAGTCGTTGAACATTGGAAAGGACTCGTCATGATCAGTCAACCGAATAGAACCATATATATAGCCACGGCACACGGTAATGTGTACATAAGTCATGCGAACGAATCAAAGCAACCACGATCAATCTCGAACTCCGTGTTCATGTTTAGCGGTGTATGGATGAGACTGTCATTGCCATTGCCAACAAAATAATGCAGTAAAATGCATGGATCAATGGCACTTGTCCGATGCGTGAATGCTGAGATGGCTTGACATGGCCATGACGGGCAGAAACGATGCATGAAATGGCGATGTGCTGGACGCAATGGTGAGAACCGGATGTGTAAAAAAAATGTTTATTTGTGTCTCGCCCTGCTAATGGGGCTAAATCCACCGCTTATCCAATCCGACTAACAGGCTATCAGGTCGTTTTCCTGACCCGAAATAATTTCAAATAAAAAAGTTTAAACTAAAAGGTTTTAGAACTCTTTGGGTACGGTTATATGCCCATCCAATGTTATTTGAAAAACTGTAGAAAAACAGAAAATCATAAATCTTAAAACAGAATTTCTAAACTCTAATGATTTTCAAATAAAAAACAGCAACTAAAATGTTGTAGATGCTTTCGAGTACTACGACTTCAGTTTTGATCATTTTTTCTATCCGAGCTCATTTTAATTTTTTTAAATAACTGATGGTTTTCCTACTTACTTGCAATAGCTGACAATAGCATGTGCCACAAAGAAAATTTGTAGTGGCGGTAGCCGGTAGGTTTAGCTCCGCTCTAATCCCGAAAGCGACGATGGCGGAGGCGACGCCGACGATGGTGTTCGTCTACGGCACCCTGAAGCGCGGGTTCCCTAACCACACGCTCCTCGCCGCCACCGCCACCCCCTTCGTCGGAGCCGCCTCGACGGCCGGCCCGGCCTCGCTCGTCATCGGCCCCTACTTGGTCCCCTTCCTCCTCCCCACTCCCTCCGCCTCCTCCGGTCGCGTCGTCTCCGGCGAGCTCTACGCCCCGTCCCCCGCCGCTCTCGCCGAGCTCGACGCCCTCGAGGCAAGCGCCTGCTGGCCTCCTCATTAGACTCGTTGTCCCTTTGTCCACTGCTTTGGTTATTTTTTCCCCAATCTCAGCCTCCCATTTTGTCGCAGGGCACCCATATCGGTGTCTACGAGCGGCGCCCGATCACCGTCGTGGCCGACAGGTCCGGCGAGATGGTGCAGGCGGAGGCGTACTTCGCGCACCCGAGCTACGCGGAAAGCGCTCTGGCGGCGCTGCGGCGGTGAGGCGGCCGAGATCGGTGAGCACACCGTGGACCATGCCGGCGGGTACATCCCGAAGAGTGAGCGGGCTGCCGGCGTTGCTGGGCTCATTGACGCCGTCCATAGGTTCCTCGCAACTGCCCCGGAGAACTGACGTCGTGCTCACGGATTGCGACCAAAGTTCAGGGAATTTGTCACCTGTTGTTTCCTGAGCTAGTGCTTCGGTTTTCAGCTCTTGTTTTGTTGAGTCTGCCATGAACTGTAAATTTGCAGACACTGGTTTTAGACTATGCAAGTCGTCGTATTCAGCATGACTGAATCCAAGTTTGACGAATAATCATTCAAGGTTTGCATTCTGAGCCATTTTGTCTTGTTCAGTGCAGATTGCATGCAAACAGAGCCGTTCATGTTTATGTAAGCATCGCAGTTGTAAAATCCTGAATTCTTTGGTAGTTTGGATAAATAAATGTACTTGCTGTTGGGCAAGAAAATTTTCGCTAGTGCTAATCCATGCGCTGTTTAATGCAAAATACATCCTTGCATTTGCATTCTCAATGGAACGGCAATTAGAAGAACACAATGATCTTGGTGTCAGTTAGAAGAACCCAATTAGTTGTTCCTTTTTTTTTTCTTTTGTTTTTTCTACGATGGCCATGTTCCAAAGGGAAATGTTCAGAAACCTGGAAGAGGATATTTTGACAGCTGAGTTGCTAGCTAGAGGAATGCATTTCAAGTCAGCGCCGTGTTGTTAGCAGACTCTGCTTGTCCTTTTACAATGAGGTTGTAAGTTGAGACCCGCAACTGTCATTTAGGCATTTAGCTAGATGGGTTCGGAGAATTGCTGCTTACTTTTTTCAATAGAACTGAGATTTGTTTCCTTTTTGGTCAGCACACGGTTCATGAATTTCATCTGTTCCATCTAGTTTGGATGGACTGGACCAGCAGACTGGGAAAGTGCAGTGCAAGGCAACAAACCTGAACCTGGCAAAGGAGTTGAAGTTGAATTCTTTTCTACTTCTTTTGGTTTCTTTCGAATGTGCGTGCGTGTGTTTCTTTTGAAAACAATGGAGTTGGACAGATGCTTGGCTTGCTGAAAGGAAACAGGACGTGTCGAGATTCGAGAAGCCATGCTGAATCCTTAAATCTCAGCCATTCTAAATAAAAATAGAAAATAAAAAAATTCTCAGCCTGTGCTTTCCTCGTACATTGTTTTGTTTGGGCCAATCCAGCCCATCACATGTTGTCAAAAAAAAAATCCAGCCCATCACATCTCATTTCTCTATCTTGGGGCTGGGCTTCGGACGGACTCAGGCACACCTGACGAATTTTTTTATTTTTAAATTTTTTTTAAATTTTTTTTTTTACAATTTTAATGTTTTGTTTCGAAATATGACAGAACTAGTCGTCCACGTTGGGCGTTTTTTAAAAAACGCCACTGTGTGGGCGTTATATGTGACGTGGCATAGGGACCGGCCCGCCTGCAAAAGTGCGCGCTGTTTTGCGGACGGGCCTCGGAGCAGCCAAAAAACGGCGTTTTTTGCGCGCCAGGGGGCCGCCTGCAAAACAGCGCGTATTTTTGCAGGCGGCTCCCTAGCCACCAAGGTCATGACAAGGTAAAGTGCGCGCTGTTTTGCAGACGGCCGGCCCCCTGGCGCGCGAAAAACGCCCACACGGTGGGCGTTTTTTGGCTGCTCCGAGGCCCGCCCGCAAAACAGCCCGCACTTTTGCAGACGGCCCCCTCGCCACCAAAAAACGCCCACGTTTTTTGCGCCAGTTTGCCGCCCGCAAAAGCCAGCACCGGCGGCAGCCGTCCCTGTGCCACGTCACATATAACGCCCACACAGTGAGCGACTAGTTCTGTCATATTTCGAAAAAAATTAGAATTATAAATTTTTTTAAAAAAATTAAAAATAAAAAAATTCCCCACCTGACTGGGTGGACTAGGCAGGGAAATCCCAAGTCACGACGACTTCCCCGAGACGACGGCTAAACAAGGGGAAGTGGGGGAAGAAAGAAAGGAAGAGGATCGCCATGGCGGCGTCGCCGCAGCAGCAGGGCCAGGGCGGCCCCGGCGGCGGCGGGTGGACTCCCGAGCAGTTCTGGTCGCTGCTGGACAAGGCGGACCGCCGCTTCGCCCGGGTGCGAGACCTGCCCCCACTCGGCCGCCAGGAGCCCGACGCGTTCGCCAAGGCCTTCCGCGCCTACACCCAGCTCTGGCGGATGCAGCAGGAGCACCGGCACCGCCTCCTCGAGGCGGGCCTCCGCCGCTGGCAGGTCGGCGAGATCGCCGCCCGCATCGCCCACCTCTACTACGCCCAGTACCAGCGCACCGCCGACACCGCGCTCCTCTCCGAGGCGTTCGTCTTCTACCACGCCGTCCTCGACCGTGCCTACTTCCAGGACGCCGACCACCACCTCTCCCCCGCCAAGCACCTCCGCTTCCTCGCCAGGTTCCTCCTCGTCGCGCTCCTGCTCGCCAGGCGCTCCCACACCGTCCCGCGCCTCACCTCGGACATTCGCACGCTCCTCGATGACTCCAAAAAGTCCTTCCAGGTGCGTCACACTGCGATTCCGCTATCCACATTCAAATTCGATTGACCCAATTATCCTGATCATCAATCAATGTAATTCAATCTTCACTCTTGGATCTCATGCTGCACTGGGCAGGACGCCGAATACAAGGAATGGAAGCATGTCGTGCAAGAGATCGCGAGGTTCCTGCGAGCTGACTCACCGTTTATGAACATGAGGCCGCTCAGGTACAGCTACGCATTCGATCCGCCCCCTGACACGGTTCCTACTGTGCCACCTGCTGTCAAGAAGCGAGGTCTCGTCTTAAGTGACACCATACTTTGTAGCTACTATCCTAATGAGGTAATGCTTCCACATCTTCCTTGCATACATTTACCCATGCTTGTGTTTCGTTCCTTTCTTTGGGGGGCTGGGGGGTTAGTATCGACAAATTAATTTCATTGTGGTTCATCCAGGTCAAATTTACAGACCTCTCCATAGATGTATTCAGAATGGTTCAGTGCCTCGAATGGGAACCATGTGGTTCATTTGCGCTAAACAATGGTTACAGCGCCCATGATGAAAGTGGACAAAATCAACCCAATCTATTGAAAGATTTAAGAGATGCTGCACTGCCTCCGAATCCACTTAAGACAATTCTCTATCGCCCTTCAGTGACACATTTCCTAACAGTAAGTTCGTCTTTCAGTTTTTGTGTTCTCATTTGGCATTGCCTTTCTCCTATTTTTCTAGAATTAATCTGTATCCAGTAGTGCACTTATCTTGCATCTGAGTAAAAGAAAACTACTATGATCGCTACCATCTTTGGAAGCTCTGTGGTATATACAATTAGTTAGACCTGAGAATACTATCACTGTATGTGCTTCTGCGATCAATCTAGTGTAACATGTGTAACAGTTAATCTATGTTGCTTGTAAATATGCAATTGGTTTGTTGCTTGTAAATATGCAATTGGTTTGTTGGAGGGTTAAAACTGCAAGGATCTGCAATATATCATACGAACTTAGTGATCTGAATTATCTGACAAGGAAGCATGATGATGAGGGACGCTGCATAACTCCACTTCTCTGGTCCACCATTTGTGCACCCATTAGTTCATGGAATGAGTGGCTGCAAATTTTGTTTTTGAAAGTGTGATAACACAGAAGCTTGAACATCAAACTTAAGTTGGTCTGTGTTTGCGATTTGTTTAGCAAGACTAATTCAACTCTACCCATAGTTTCAAAATTTTTAGAGAAAACAGTTATATGCAGCTATTATTATTTGGCTATTTAATCATATAAAATGATTAAATAGACGAATAATAATAGCTGCATATAAAATGCCTACCCCAACTTTCTTGGGACAAACAGCCTATGTTGTTGTTGTTGTCATTGTTGTATTTAATCATATAAAATATATTTTTTTTCTAAAATGTGTTTGTTTAAATCCAGGTCCTCGCCACAAAATGTGAGGAGCTTCCTTCAAATGGTATCATGTTAATATATCTTTCAGCTACAGGTTAGTACCCCAGGGTTGTTTGCTTCAATGTTGTCACATTTCCGTGTATGTTGAGGACATTTCAATTAATATGAAAAAAATATTTCAGGGGAGATGGGAACTTTTGGATTTTGTCCTGATACTGGTGAAAAGGTTTTGAGCAACTTTAATAAGTTTGAAATATCCAGTACTAGTCATACTAGTTCAAAGGAAAATAAAGAACCTTGTCTATGGTTAGGCTGCCGTGAAACTGAAGGTATTGTCTTTTCATTTTTATTATAAGTTGCCTTTTTCTGACTAGAATTATCTCCTTTTCAATAAGAATATTGTTTCTGCCATATCTGAAATATCTAGGTTCAAATTGCATATACCCTGGTGATCTAACGCCATTTACAAGAAGACCCTTATTTTTGGTGATTGACAGTAGCGCCAGCTATGCTTTCAAGGCAGGTTTGATCTTTTTTCCCTCTCTAGAAGACTAGAACTTTGCAGCCACTAACTGGACAATGAGGGTTGGAGATCTTTTCCTTTTCTTTTCTGGCCTACCTCAACTTTGCTTGGGACTAAAGGGCTGGTCACTGGTATTCACTGTCTAATGCTTTGTACTGAATTGTCTAGTTTTTAGGCAAAGCACAAGTGCACTTGTCATATGCAAATAAGCCATATCATCTGCAATTGTTAATTTTTTTTTTTGTATTTTGTTCAGTTTTGAAGTTTTTCAAAACATTTAACTGCTTAGTTCAAATGTGACCTGTGGTTTTTATTCCGATCTTGCTGGGACAGTTTCTTTTGTGCCCTTATTTTGCCGTGGGTACGTAGTCCTTTGTGTAATTTTGTTCTTATTTTTGTTTGCTGTTTATTCAATTTCTTTCTGCGTATTGGGATATCTGTACTATTTGTTCTATTTTCCCTATAGTCTTGACTATCTCGCATCTACCGTCAAACATAACGTTCCTTTATAACTGCAGTCTATTCATGGTACTGAAAGGGGGGAGACTGCTGCCATGCTACTTTCACCAAGTTCCCGATCTTCCGCTGCCGGATTCAGTGGTGACTCTACTCGGCACAGTGGTAGCCAATTTACTATGTTCCTTACAGCTCCATTGCAAGCTTTCTGCCTTCTGATCGGCAACAACGGGACAGATATCGACAGGGTACCCATATTTCTAATTAATTTCTTCAGACATTAAAGTATATTTAAAGCCTTGACATGAGTTTTGTAGGATGCATATAACAAAGCTGAGGAGTTACTGTTCTTGTCCCTAAATGAATGGGCCACGACTTTAGTTGCATCGTCTTCACTTCATCCTGTTTGGGTTGAAGTTTTAGGCGACCCGCTCCTAAGAAGGCTACTTCTCAGGTGAGCTTGTCAAATCTTGTCATGAATCTCTACTCATTCTGTCAAAAGTTATCCTTTTTGTCTGGAATTATGAATGATTGGTTTTTGGCTGTCTTTGCTTGCGAAAAAAAAGAACATCACTATACTGTGCTCGCTTATAAGTGGTTTCTTGTTACTCCCTCTGTTCCAAGTGTAGATCGTTTTAGTTTTGTCCTAATCAGTCAAACTTCTCTAACTTTTGCTAAGTTTATAGAAAAGTACACCTACATGTACAAAATCAATTTAGTAAATCCAACCTGAAGTATGTCCTGATAGTGCAATTATTTGGTATTGTAGATGCTAATTTACTTCTCTGTAAACTTGATGAAAGTTAATTTGACTTGGGATTAAAATGACTATAATTTAGAACGGAGGGAGTAGGTTATTAATTAGTTCACATCTGCTGGAATGCAATATGTTGAACTGGTCTCCCAAAATTCTACTAATTGTATCTTCGAGTCTGCTCCATAGATGATGCCCTGATACACATATATTTGATACAGTCCAACTATTTTATTGCTGAAGTTCAGTTCGATTATTTCTGCAGGTTCATCTTCTGCCGAGCAACCCATTCCCTGTTCAAACCGACAAACCATAAGGCAGAGTTCCTTCCGACCTGCATACCTCCTCTGCCTGAGTCTGTTGATGCTGAGAGCATGCTCTCCCAAAGCTGTGTGATGCGAGTTGCATCATTCTTTGGCGTTGTCAGCCAGTTCTCATTTGCTGAGGTTACAACATGGCCTGATGTTGACCCTTAGGAGACTGTTGTCACCAGTTCATCTGGCAATGCCAACAAAGGTGTGCCTGAGACAGCCAGAGATTCAGACATTTCAAACTCATCTTCGTTTTTCTGATTGATGATTAGGCTGCTGTGGTGACCATTGGGCTACCTCGTCCGCTTGTGTTATGTTACCCATCTGCATAAGCGGATCCATTTTGTAATTACTTGTGCTCCTTCATGCTTGATGTTACACACATCAAGCAGGACTGCCTTGCCTTTTTTTTTCCTTTTTCTTTTTACTTACTGAATTGTTAGTCACTAGAACATTTTGTTATCCCTTACTCAGTTTGGAGACATGGAGCTGTGCGAGAAAGTATGGTTGAAAAATCTTTTGTCCCGTTACTCTCCATAGCTCGGTAGAATATACTCCGTTGCAAATTTAAGTCATTTTGGCTTTTGTAGATATAAACATAGTTTTCTTATGCATCTAGATATGCATTATGCCCAGATTTATAGGAACTAAAAAAGTTAAAATGACATATGATTTGAAATGGAGAGAGTATTATGCTAAAGGCCAAGACTTCAAAAAGAAGATGCGTAAACGACACCTGAAGCTTGCAGTTTCGAAAGGGAGTGCAGCCTGAAGTATGCAGTTTCGAAAGGGAGTGCAGATGAATTGTATGATACTACCCCCGGCTAAATCTCACCGAACTATGGACGACTTAAAGAACAAAAATTGTCAACTACAGTTTTTTTTTTTCCTGCGAATATGCCTGGGCACATATTTCATAAGAGAAGGAAGCACGATGACTCGCACATTCAAGCTAGAGAAGGGCTTGGATAAACTACTAGCAGTTGCAGAGAACAGTGTCTACACACTGATTATTGGGCTGTTAATATACAAAGGCGAAATCATTGCATTCTCAAGGACAGGAACAACACAAGAACATTATATATGTAAAGTACGTACAAGGTCATCAACCCAAAGGATGGCAGTGGCAGCAGAGCTGACCTTATTAGACTCGCAATGGATGAGCACATAAGAAAAAAAAAGGATAAATTGAAAAGAGATGAATTCACAAAGCACTTGCTCTTGCTTGGCTTTTATTTGGTAGCGCATTCCCACATAATGTGTTGGTCGGTCGATGAATCATAACACAGGTTTACAAATTACCAGGGCTTATAGTTTTTCAAGTCTCAGGCTTGGTGGGATCAGTTGAGTCATCCAATCTGCTGGAGTCATTGTCCTTGCTCCGAATACCAGGAGAAGATTGCTCGATAGATTTATTTGAAGCTTCTGCCTGAGATTGACTACTGTTGTTCTGATAGCCATTTGCTGGAAGGCCTCTGTTCCTAGGAAGCCCAGTTTCTAAGCTTGGTGCATCAGTTCCACGACCTTGGGTATTGTCTTCAGACTGTAGTTGCATCTTGGATTCTTCAGAAGATCTTGAGCTGTGCTCGGATTTACTATCTGCTTTTCCATCACTTGGTGCATCCTCAGTTGAGTTGGGGGCATCTTTCGTGTTCTTGCCTAGCTGCTGAAATACTGAGGCTTGTTTTCCTGATTGATCTAAAGTTTAGTTCTTTTTTAGTATTCCTCTTTTCACTAAGAAAAACAATGCAACTCTTAGTAAACAAAGAGGAAAATACCAAAAATATTACCTGATACAGGAAGTTTTTCTTCTGCTGGGGCAGCTTCGCTTTGTGTTTGCGAGGAACCAAGTTGAGTGTCTGGAGAAGATGCTAGGTACCCTGTCCATGCCTTGCCTGCTTGACCAGTCGATTTAGCCTTGCTCGAGGCATCAAATGATACATCTTGAGTTGCTGCAGGTGATTGTGTTTGTGCCCCAGGCATAGGATAATAATTTTCTGCTGGCCCTTCACCAATTGAAGGGACAACATCATCAAGGGTTCGTACTAAATCAGACCCAGACTCAGAAATATTTGCTTGGCTAGATGGAGATGTGATCATCTTTTCATCAACATTAGTTCGATAGGGACCAAAAGTTTGTCCTTCACGGGGTTCAGAAGAACTTCCCCGAGGAGGCTCATCAATGTAACCATCATCAGGAGTACTTTCCTGAAATTTCCTTGATGCAACCTTAGCACCTGAGAATGAAGGTTTACCTGTGTCTGGAGCAGGTGCAATGGCTTGTTGATGAGTTATTGTTTGCATGTCCTCAGCTTGATCAGCTGCAGTAACAGTAGTGTCTTCTTTTGTTGGCTCAGTAGAGAAAGGGGTCTGTATCGATCGAGAAGAATTTGGACCTGTAATATGAGGAACAACATTATTAGCAGCAGAACTATGCATGCTAAATGTTAACCCGAAATTAATATTCAGGTGAATTTCTGTTCAACGGGAATTGCCACACCAGGTTCAGTACCTTCAGGAGCATCGAATGGTGCTGCTGAGTTCATCGCAGGTGTTACGGTTTGATCAGTTGAGGCTTGTCTTGGTGACTCGACATTTCCAGAGTCTTGTAGACCCTTAGAAGTTGGTGCTTGTGTTGCTGCAGGAGGTTCTGTCTCTTGCTTCTCCATAGAGCTCGTAGCTGGCATACCAGAACCACTAAGACGAGCATCACCACCAATTTGTGCTGAATCAGGCCCAGTGCTTGATGTTTGTGCCTGGTTAGATGGAAGTGACCTCTTCTCATCAACAATGGCACTATGCTCTTTGGGAGTAGATCCTTTAGAAGCATGTCCAGCACGAGAGGTTTCTTCTTGGCTAGCAATAAGTGGGCTTTCCAAATTTCTGATCTGACCATCGTCAAGAGAAGATTCCTGATCTCTTGATAAAGCGTCAGTAGCATCTGGTGTTGAGCTTGTGACCTGACGGGTAACATTTGTCGGTGGTACACTCGTTTGATCAGCAGTGGCAGCATCTGTATATTCTTCCCTTGGTTCAGCAGAGGCAAATGATTTTGAGGCATTGGCAGATTTTTCATCTGAAATCAAAAGAGCTGTTCTATTTTAGGATCCCGTTTTTTCTATTAAACCCAAAAAGGGTACACCTTTAGTTAACCAACAGGAAAGTAGGAAACGTACCAAAACATTACCTGATACAGCAAATTTGTGTTCTGCTGGGGCAGTGTCGCCTTGTGTTTGTGAGGAACCCTGAGTTTCTGGAGAAGAGGCTTGGTACCATGTCGGTGGCTTGGCTCCTTGCCCAATTGATTTAGTCTTGCTTGAGGCATATGGTGTTGATACATCTAGAGTTGCTGCAGGTGGCTGTGTCTGTGCTGCAGGTTTAGGAGAATAATCCTCCAGTGGCCCACCATCAGTAATACTTTCGTGAAATTTCCTCGATGCGTCCTGAGCACCTGGGAATGGAGGTTTAGCTGTGTCTGGAGCAGGTGTAATGGCTTGTTGATGAGTTATTGTTTGCATGTCCCCGGCTTGATCAGCTGCAGTAACAACAGTGTCTTCTTTTGTTGGCTCAGTAGAGAAAGGGGTCTGTATGGATCGAGAAGAATTTGGACCTGTAATATGAGGAACGACATTATTAGCAGCAGAACTATGCATACTGAATGTTAACCTGAAATTAATAGTCAGTGAATTTCTGCTCTTCGGGAATCGCCTCACCTGGTTTAGTACCTTCAGGAACATCTGATGGTGCTGCTGAGTTCATCGCGGGGGTCACGGTTTGATCAGTTGAGGCTTGTCTTGGTGACTCAATATTTCCAGAGTCCTGTAGACCCTTAGAAGTTGGTGCTTGGGTTGCTGCAGCAGGTTCTGCCTCTTGCTTCTCCAAAGAACCTGTGGCTGGCATACCACCACCACTAAGACGGGCATCACCACCAATTTGTGCTGAATTAGGCCCAGTGTTTGAAGTTTGTGCCTGGCTAGATGGAAGTGTCCTCTTCTTATCTACAATGGCACTATGCTCTTTGGGAGTAGATCCTTCAGAAGCACGTCCAGCACGAGAGGCTTCTTCTTGGCTAGCAATAAGTGGGCTTTCCAAATTTCTGATCTCTCTATTGTCAGGAAAAGGTTCCTGATCTCTTGATAATGCGTCACTAGCATTTGGTGTTGAGCTTGTGACCTGATGGGTAATATCTGTCGGTGGTACGCTCGTTTGATCAGCAGTGGCAACATCCATATCTTCTTCCCTTGGTTTAGCAGAGGCAAATGATTTTGAGGCATCGGCAGATTTTTCATCTGAAATCCAAAGAGTAGTTCTATTTTAGTATCCCATTTTTTCTACGAAATTGGAAAAAAAAAGGCGAACCTTTATTAACAACCATGAAACGTACTGAAACATTACCTGATACAGCAAATTTTTGTTCTGCTGGGGCAGCTTGGCCTTGTGTTTGTGAGTAACCAAGCTGAGTTTCTGGAGAAGATGCTTGGTACCCTGTTGGTGGTTCGGCTCCTTTCCCAGTTGATTTAACCTTGCTCGAGGCATACGGTGGTGATACATCTAGAGTTGCTGCAGGTGGCTGTGTCTGTGGTGCAGGCTTGGGAGAATAATCCTCAATTGGCCCATCATCAGTAATACTTTCCTGAAATTTCCTTGATGCATCCTGAGCACCTGGGAATGGAGGTTTAGCTGTGCCTGGAGCAGGTGTAATGGTTTGTTGATGAGTTATTGTTTGCATGCCCTCGGCTTGATCAGCTGCCGTACCAATAGTGTCTTCTTTTGTTGGCTCAGTAGAGAAAGGGGTCTGTACGGATCGAGAATAAATTCGACCTGTAATATGAGGAACAACATTATTAGCAGAAGAACTGTGCATACTGAATGTTAACCTAAAATTAATAGTCGGTTGAATTCTGTCCATCGGGAATTGCCTCACCTGGTTCTGTACCTTCAGGAGCATCGGATGGTGCTGCTGAGTTCATTGGAGGTGTCACGGTTTGATCAGTTGAGGCTTGTCTTGGTAACTCGACATTTCCAGAGTCTTGTAGACCCTTAGACGTTGGTGCTTGTGTTGCTGTAGGAAGTTCTGGTTCTTGCTTCTCCATAGGGCTTGTGGCTGGCATACCAGCACCCCTAACACGATCATCACTACCAATTTGTGCTGAATCAGGCCCAGTGTTTGAAGTTTGTGCCTGGCTAGATGGAAGTGTCCTCTTCTCATCTATAATGGCACCATGCTCTTTGGGAGTAGATCCTTCAGAAGCACGTCCATCACGAGAGGCTTCTTCTTGGGCAGCAATAAGTGGGCCTCCCAAATTTCTCATCTGACCATCGTCAGGTGATGGTTCCTGATCTCTTGATAAAGAGTTACTAGCATCTGGTGTTGAGCCTGTGACATGACGGGTAACATCTGTCGGTGGTACATTCGTTTGATCAGCACTGGCAGCATCCGCAGCTTCCCTTGGTTCAACAGAGGCAAATGGTTTTGAGGCATTGGCAGGTTTTTCATCTGAAATGAAAAGAGCAGTTCTATTTTAGTAATCCCCTTTTCTTCCACTAAAACCGAAAAAAAGGTGCACCTTTAGTTAACCAACAGGAAACATACTAAAACATTACCTGATACAGCAAATTTTTGTTCTGCTGGGGCAGCTTTGCCTTGTGTTCGTGAGGAACCAAGCTGAGTTTCCGGAGAAGATGATTGGTACCCTGTTGGTGGCTTGGCTCCTAGCCCAGTTGATTTAGCCTTGCTAGAGGCATCTGGTGATACATCTAGAGTTGCTGCAGGTGGATGTGTCTGTGCTGCTGGCATAGGAGAATAATCTTCCACCAGCCCATCATCAGTACTTTCCTGAAATTTCATTGATGCAACCTTGGCACCTGGGAATGAAGGTTTAGCTGTGTCCGGAGCAGGTGTAATGGCTTGTTGATGAGTTATTGTTTGCGTGTCCTTGGCTTGATCCGCTGCAGTACCAATAGTGTCTTCTTTTGTTGGCTCAGTAGAAATAGGGGTCTGTATGGATCGATAATAATTTGGACCTGTAATATGAGGAACGACCTTATTAGCAGCAGAGATATGCATACTGAATGTCAACCAGAAATTAATAGTCCGGTGAATTTAGGAATTGTCCCACCTGATTCAGTACCTTCTGGAGCATCGGATGGTGATGCTGATTTCATCGGAGGTGTCATGGTTTGATCAGTTGAGGCTTGTCTTGGTGACTCGATATTTCCAGAGTCTCGTAGACCCTTAGAAGTTGGTTCTTGTGTTGCTGCAGAAGGTTCTGCCTCTTGCTTCTCCATAGAGGTTGTGGATGGCATACCAGCAACACTAACACGAGCATCACCACCAATTTGCGCTGAATCAGGCCCAGTGCTTGAAGTTTGTGCGTGGCTAGATGGAAGTGTTCTCTTCTCATCTACAATGTCACTATGCACTTTGGGAGTAGATCCTTCAGAAGCACGTCCACCACGAGAGGCTTCTTCTTGGCTAGCAATAAGTGGGCCTCCCAAATTTCTCATCTGACTATTGTCAGGAGAAGGTTCTTGATCTCCTGATAAAGCGTCACTAGCTTCTGGTGTTGTGACTGGACGGGTAACATTTGTCGGTGGTACACGTTGATCAGCAGTGGCAGCATCCGTATCTTCTTCCCTTGGTTCAGCAGAGGGAAATGATTTTGAGGCATTGGCAGGTTTTTCATCTGAAATGAAAAGAGTAGTTCTATTTTAGTATCCCCTTTTTTCAACTAAACCGGAAATAAAAAGGCTCACCTTTAGTTAACCAACAAGAAACATACTAAAACATTACCTGATACTGCAATTTTTTGTTCTGCTGGGGCAGCTTCGCCTTGTGTTTGTGAGGAACCAAGCTGAGTTTCTGGAGAAGATGCTTGGTACCCTGTTGGTGGCTTGGTTCCTTGCCCAGTTGATTTAGCCTCGCTCGAGGCATATGGTGATACATCTAGAGTTGCTGCAGGTGGCTGTGTCTGTGCTGCAGGCTTAGGAGAATAATCTTGCACTGGCCCATCATCAGTAGAGGAAATTAGCATTGCTGAAGGAGACAAATCTCTAATCTCCTCATTCCTTGGACCAAGAGAGAAAGCTGGTCGTGCAGGATCAGCAGAACCTTGACCTGAAAGTTGGACATTAATAGTGAGTTTTGCCACAGCCTAGAGCTAAAGCACTATATGGCGATAATTACCTGATGAGGCAGATCTTTGCTCAGCATGCGCTGCTTCACCAAGTGCACTGCTAGGCGTGATGTCACGAGCATCTGGAGCTGCTGATGGTTTCACTGACTGAACATTTTCCAGCTCAGTGTGATCTCTAGCCACACTAGGTGATGGTGATTGAGTTGCAGACGTTAGTTCTTCCCCTTCAACTGATAAAGGTCTTCTGGAAGGTTCAATGGTACCAGTACGGCGAACATCGTCATGGGTAGCTGTATTACTAAGTGTGTCTTCTGATATCAGAGCCTGTTTTCTGTCTGGTATGTCTTGTTGACCAATGATTGTTGGCTGTGCCATGGTCTGTTCAGCAGTGGGAATAACAGTTTGCTCTTTCCTAGGTTCTCCAGAGATCGACTCTTCTGAAGAATGAGGTGATTCTTCATCTAAAATGGAGAAAGCAATGTAAGGTGTAGCAGGATTTTTTTTTTGGAATGGAATCAAAAATATGTTTATCTCTCATGTAACGAGAAACTAATTACCTGACGTGGCAAATTTCTTTTCAGCAGGACCTAGGGTATATGGAAAAACTCTTGCACCTTGTGGAGATGTCATTTCTTCTTGACCAGGGATTGCTTCTGATGCTTGTGAAACATGTTCTTGATTTCGAACAAATGGTTTTCCAGAGTCAACAGTGCCACGGTTATCAGGAGTTACCTCCTGGATTTTCCCTATAACACCCTGGGTATCTGAAGTTCGAATTCCTATTGTGCTTGGTGCAGGTGGTCTGGCCTGTTGCCGAAAAATCATTTGCGGTGCATTAGTATAATTAGCTGCAGAAACATTACTGTCTGCCTTTATTGGTTCAACAGGGGAAGGATGTTGTGCAGCACGAGCTGATCCTTTATCTAAAATCCACAAAGCAAACTGTTACTTTTGAGGAACTATTCATGATGCAAATCTTCTCTAGACTAGTCAGCAGTTAGTTTTTATACAAAAGAAATCAGTTACCTGACGGAGTAGATTTCTGTTCAGAATGGGCTATTCCCGCTGATATGATGTCAGCACGTTGGGGATCCGCTGATGTTGGGCCAGCTGCAGGCACTGTTACTACTTGATCAGTTACAATTGGTTTTGCCAATTCAGCTTTTCCCGAGTAACCAGTATGTACATATTGGAATGAATCAGAGTCATGTGGAGTCTCAACAGTTGGCTGTGCTTGAATTGATGCAGGTCGTGGTGCCTGTTGATCATGTAAAGATCCTGTGACAACCTCATCACCACTAGCATGATCCATTGCTGTCTTTTCATCAATAGCTGCATCATGAGTTGGCAAACTGGCATCATAAACATCTTCATGAATTGTGGCAGGATCTCGTGTAGCTTTTGCAGCCTCTAATCTTTGGCCCTCAGGTGTGCGAAAAAGCTCACCAGCTTCATGACTATCAGGAGTTCTCATGGTATGTGCTGAAGCAGGATGAGCAGCTGTAATTGGTGCTTGCATTTGTTTTGGTTTCCCCATTCTTTCATCAACGTTGGACTGCTCAGTAAATTTATCACTGATAGTGGCAGCTCTGGCAGCTTCTGGGAGTGACGATGCAGCACGTCCAACATCAGATGCTTCTTCAACAATTGGTACAGGTGGTTCGACCTTTTGCTCACCAGATTGTTTGCCCATCTGATTGACACTCTGTGAACTTGGAGTTGCTTCTTGACTCATCGATCTTGACTTTTGATCATTGTTAGAAGACATGGCTGCCCCATCATCACCAGAATCAGTAATTACACCATGTAATGGAGCAGCCGTGCGTTGCCATTGATCAATGGTGAATAATTTGCTAGGCAAATCCCCATCAGGAACTGCTCTTTGTAATGGTTTAGAGGCAGGTTGAACTTGGGATGCTGGTTCTTTGCTTGATAGAGATGGAGCCACTTTCTGATCATTGGCAGTGTATTTTTTATCTTCCTCTTCTGCACTGTGATCATCATGAATATCTGCTCTGGCTGGTGCAGAAACACTTAATTTTTCACCGTCGGTGTTTGGATCACCAAAGGATTCATGATGCTCTGATGTAGAACCATCTACTTTCTCATCAGCTGGGATGGCTTCAGCTTCCTCCGGGATGTCTTGTGCAGCCAGAGGACCCTTATGATGAACAGATGATGTTTTCTCCAGTGCATTAGAGCCCTCAGAATCGGTATGCTGTGTCTTAGGTGCAGTGGATGCACTTTCCTGGAACATCTCCCTAAGTCGCTTCGTTGATAGCGAATTTTCTTCAGTCATGATGCTTTCATCATCTTTTGCATATTTCCAGTCCTTCCTTTGGTCAGTAGTTGGCATTGTAGGTTCTCCTTTCGTGAGCTGAGAATCTTGAGCATCCAAACCTTGTGCTTTGGGTAATGTAGATCCAGGACCTATTGATTCTTCAAAGATGGCTGTAGATTTCTTGGGAGTGTCAAGGGTGTCTGGAGACTGTATTGTAGCATCCTCAGCTGATGGCTGTCTTGATGGACGAATTTCTTTCTGACGATCTGATAATTGCTCTCCAGATATACCTGTCTTTCTTTCCACCATTTTTTGTTGTTCAGGAATAGTTTCTCTACTTCGCATGCTTTTATCCCTAGCTTTTTCAACTTGTGTTTGCCTTGATGGAGTAAGAGCAGGTTGCTGTACGTGCATAGGTTGGGCACTAGATGGTATAGAGTCAGCGATCTGTGTTTCTCTCTTAGTAGGTTCTGAAGAAGGATGAGCATCTTGACTTGATGTTTGCATTTGTGTTGGTTGTCCAACTCTTTCATCAATAATTGAGCGCTTGGCAAACTTATCACCAATAGTGGAAGGATCATCCATAGCCATAGAAGCTCCTGGAAATGATGGTGAAGCATGTTGAACACCAGATATTTCTGCTTCTATTGGTACGGGTGGTTCCACTCTTTGATCATCAGATTTTTGCTGACTCACTGGCGTTGCTTTCTCATCAACGGTTGACTTGGCCACCTCATCATCACCAGAACTACTAGTCACACCATGTAATGGCGCAGATGAACGTTGCCAATAAATGGTGGATGGTTCGCTAGACAAATCTCTGTGGAGAGCTGCATCATATGATGGTTCAGAGGGAGGTTGGATGTGGGAAGTTAGTTCTCTAGTTGAAAGAGGAGGTGCCACTTTCTGGTCATCAGTGGTATCTTTTCTATATGGCTGTTCAGCACTAAAGTCACCATGAGTTTTTACTCTGGCAGGTTCTGAAAAATTTAATTTCTCAACTAAAGTATTTGGAGCATCAGAAGCTTGTTGATGCTTTCGTATAGAACCATCTGCTTTCTCACCAGCTGGGATGGTTTGAGCTTGCTCCTGACTGTCTTGTGCTACCAGAGGCTTCTTCTGGTAAATAGATGTCTTCTCCTCCTCAACAGAGCCAGGGCCTTTAGCTTCTTCATAGGCACCTCTAGATTTCTTGGAAGTGTCAAGAACATCTGGAGACTGTATTGCATCACCAGTTGCACCACGAAAATCTTCAGCTGGTGCCTGTCTTGATGGAGCACTTGCTTTCCAACTATCAGACTCTTGCTCTCTGGCTGTACCTGCCCATTTTTCCAACATTTGTTCTCGGTCACGAACAGGTTCTCTACCTTTCAGCCCTTTATCCCAAGTATCTTTCACTTCTGCATGCCTTGGAGTAGAAGCAGGTTGTTGAGAGTACATAGGTTTTGCACTAGATGGTGTAGATTCAGCAACCTTTGCTTCTTTGAAGGTATCTTTAGCCACATCATGAGGTGACAAATTGGCGGCATGAACATCTTCATGGACTGTGGGTTGATCCTGTCTAATTTTTGAAGCCGCTGATATATGTCTATCAGGTGTGCTGACAAGATCTGAATCAACAATTTCATGACCATCAGGAGTTTCTCTCTTGGTATGTGCTGGAGCAGAATATGGAGTTGGTAGCATTTTATCATCACTAGTGGCATGACGAGCTGTGGAAGCTCCTGGGAATGATGGTGAAGCACTCTGGACACCAGGTGTCTCTGCTCCAATTTCACCATCACCAGAACTGGAAGTGATGTCATTTAGTGGCACAGTTGCACGCTTCCATTGTTCAATGGTGGATGGTTTGGTAGACAAACCTCCACGGGAAGCTACTTCTTGTAAGGATTCAGAGGCAGGTTGAACTCGAGAAGTTGGTTCATTGCTTAATAGAGGTGGCACCAATGTCTGTTCATTGGTTATTTCTTCTTTGGTAGACAAACCTTTAGCTGTTGGCGGCCTTGATTGAGGAATGGCTTGCAGACGATCTGAAGATTGCTCTCCAGGTGTACCAGTCTTCCTTTCTCCTTGTGTGGTTTGGGCATCCCCTGACAGCATTTTCTGTGATTCAGGAATGGTTACTCTACTTTTTCTGCCTTTGTCCTTAGCATCTTCAACTTCTGCTTGCCTTGGAGGAAAAGGAATTCGTGGTGTGTACACGGGTTTTGCACTTGTTGGTATAGAGTCAGGAAGGTTTGTTTCTTCAAAGATATTTTTATCACCATCAGGTGCAATTTTCCATGACACAGAAGCAGGGTTGGCAACTTGGATGTCTTCTTCATCATAAGGATATCTCTTTTGGAATGATGTATCTGACCTGGAAGAATCCTCGACCTCTTGTCTTCGTGGAGAAACAGGCTGCTCAGTTGATGCTACTTCATCGGCAGTCTTTGATTCTTCAGAGGTGTCGTTATCATCTTGGGCAGCTTTCTTCTTAGGTGTTGGTGCAGTCCCTCTTGGTTGCTTGCTGGCATCTTCAGCAGTTGGATATCTTGCTTTGGATGGAGGAGTCTGATATCTTGTTTGGGAAGGTGGGGCCACACTGTGATATCTTGTCTCTTTGAAGGTGTCATCAATTGTTTCTTGCTTCCGCGAACGAGCATCGGCCCTCTCAAAATATGAAGGTTGCACTTGGAATGATGAAGACTCAGAAACTTTTGTTTCTTCATTGACATCTCCAGCATCATGGCCTGTCATTTGCCATGGGGTAGAAATTTTGTCTTTATCTTGCTTGGAAGTATCTTCAGCTCCAAGATATCTCGTTTCAAATGGTGCAGTAGCATGACGAGCACCATCTAAATCTTGTCTTGGGGGAGACAATTGAGAAGTATATGGAAATCTCTCACTGGATATAGTGGAATCTGGAGCCTGTGATTCATCAGATAACTCCCTAGCATCTTGAGGTTCTCCCTGCCTTGGTACAGAACCATGGTCTCTAGGTTGCTTGCTGGTATCTTGACCGCCTGGATATGCTGTTTGGGATGAAATTCTCCTGCGAGCATCTTTAGCCGCTGCTTGCCTTGATGGAATAACACCATGTTCTTGTGTAGAAGGGGGCAGTAAAGCACCTCTCTGATCATCCTCAAGTTGAGACAAGACATCTCGACTCATTGGTTCTTGAGGAACAGAATGTGAGGTTGCCTGTTCTGAATCATGTGATGGATACTGCTGCACATCTTTTCTTGGTTTTCCTTGTTGAGTAGACACTAAATGATCAGCATCATCATGCTTTAGGTCATTTAATCCAGTTTTAGCAGAATGCCACTGCTCAGCCTGCAGCCTACGATGAACATCCGTTGTGTGGAGCTTGCTAGGAGTATCTGTAGGTTCAAGTTCTGATGGAGTACGACCAGAATATGGAACTGATTCTTTAAACTGAGAATCAACACTGGTGCCTGTGCTGTCACTCTTGTGGAAATCAGATGCAGTAAGTTGGTCAGGCTCTTCTCTGGCTGATATAGAACTGGTTTCAGTATAACCAGTGCCAATGTTGGACCCAGAGAATGCATCCAATGTTTCTAAAGTTGTTCGTGTAGTAGGTTCAATATATGGTGTATCTACATCAGTAAGGTCACTAGAAACATCCTTGGATGAATTTGATTCGAGGATTGAATCATCTTTGGTGCTGGACTTGACTGCATCAGTTATTGGGGGCTTCTTGGCAGTGGTTGGGGAAGTATGTTTAGTGCTTTGGACAGGAATAGTATGTTTTTTAGAAGTGACAGGAGTACTTTGAACTGAGGTTGATGGCGTTTCTTGAGGGTTAGTGAAGATGGTAGTTTCCTTGCTTTGGACATCTGAAGTTTTATCAGCAGGAGGACTATGGCTTGAGGATATCAGTAATTCATCAGGAGAAGTGGAGGATATCAGTAATTCATCAGGAGAAGTGTAACCAGGAAGACGCTTCTTTGTTCGAGGAACTATGGAAGATGATGTTCTGGTATCAGTAGGAGGAACCAATATTGTCCGAGGCTCTGTTCTGATCTGCTTTCTAGGGTCTAGCCGAATTGAGTCAGCAGAGGTTCTAGGATCCTCCTCCTGCTGCTGCTTCTTGAGTTGTTCTTGTTTGTTCTGCTCCTCCACCCACTTCATATAACTCAGTACTTTCTTCCAAGAATCCCGACCAGAAATAGCATCCCACCACCTCCTTACATTTTTCCTCGAATCATAAAGGTAAAGAAACTTGTTAGACGCTTTGATATAGTGGGAGTTTGGCAGGTGAACAAGGTCAGCAAGAGTGAACTTGTTTCCAACTAGGAATTCACTGTCACTGAGCCTTTGCTCATAAACTTCCAGAACCTCTTCTAGCTTCCTTGTATGAATGTCAATATCATCTTCTTCACCCAGGGGAAAGGCCAAATGACAAAACAAGGCCCGGCTTGGGGGGTTGAAAGCATGCTCCTCATTGTGAAGCCATTGCTCAATTGAAGCCCTCTCAAGGGCATCCTTCCCAAGGAGGAATGAATATCCTTGATGTTCGTACTTTTCTGCTATATAACGGCAGATTTCTCTGGATTCTGAAAATAGAAGGCAGAACCATCAGCTTTAAGTGAAGCAAATGTTTACATTTTTTATGAAGGCTGACCTTCAATATTGCAAGTACAGAGTAGTTCTGTATCACTTGAAGAATGTATTAGAACTCTCAAAAGAAGTTTGAATAAATGAGCGCCTAAAATTTAAATTCCATTTCAGTACTGCTGATTTTTTAACCCGCTTTTCTGTTGACTGGCAAGAAATGGATCCCTAACACTTCATGTATATCACTATCACCTAATAAGAGCTAACTATTATGAGCAGTTCATCATGAATTCATTCCCTTGCCTATATTTGTATGTTTACAACTATAGTATTGTTTCTAAAATCCTGAGTGCTGTCAAATTAACTGGCACATACTTTGAACAAGCAGGGTACTAGCTAGTAGCTACAATATCAAAAAGATTGGCACACACTTCGTATATGATATGATGAAAAACACTCTCCTTTTTTGGTGAACAAGAAGGATCAATAATACCTTTTTTAAGTGAGAAATGCCAATAAGTTAATAGATTTGTCTAAATTTATGCCAGGCTAGCCAGATATACAACCTTCTGACAGTTTCCTAGCGATAACTAATAAACAACCTACCTCCTAGTACCAAGCTAATTTGCCTTTTGTTTAGCGAATGCAAACTTGAATATTATCCAGCGGTAGAAAATATAAGCTCCAGTGTTCGACAAAAAAAAACACCAAGGAATGAAGGTCCGACATCGAATGGTAAGTTATTTTGCCAAAAATGAAGTATTACCTTCTAGAAACGTAGGGCCATCATAGAATGGAACTGGAGCATGTGATGATGCCTGCAGTAAGCATAGAATGAAAATACAATAAGAAGATTAATTGCTCACATCGTCGAACATATTCTTCCTGCCACAAAAATTACTAGAATTGGAGAGTCGAAATACCTGCAGTCTGAGTAAGCTCTTGTAAGAGGCTGTGTGAGTCTCAAACTTGACATCCTTCTCATAAAGGCATGCAAGCACCCTTGAAACATCAGGTAAGAGAAAAGATTTCTCATGATAAACCTGCACAATTGGTGCTCCAATACCAAGCCCCACCATGGCGGCATGAACATAGGTTACAATGCTGAAATGGTGTGAAAGTAAACAAATAACTTCCTTGTTCTCAGATATATTAGGTTCCCTGCCTCTCTTGTCAAGCAAAGATAAGATGCTTAAAGTGTAAACAGAAAAGAAAACCAACAGAGGATGAGAACAGAACAGAATTATACAGATAAAAGAGGTAAGAAAAAATAAAGGGAAAAGCAAAAGCTAAAGCAAACAAAATCTGAGTGGGTAGCAGTTGACCTTTTTAAGGTATGGCACGACCACTCTTCTTAATATGTTCTGTAGCATCGAATTTTACCACTAAGAAATTTATAGATGGTCAATATTTTCAGGAACTAGTAGAGGGTTTAGACTTAGTAGGACCAAGACCGAGTACATGAGGTGCGATTTCAGCGCGACTAGGAATGAGGAGGGAGTCGTTAGCCTTGATGGGCAAGTGGTGGCCAAGAAGGATACTTTTCGGTATTTAGAATCGATGCTACAAAAGGATGGCGTCATTGATAAAGATGTTAGGCATAGAATTTCAGCCGGTTGGTTGAAATGGCGTCAAGCTTCAGGCGTCCTCTGTGACAGAAGAGTGCCTCAGAAATTAAAAGGTAAGTTTTATAGGATAGCGATTCGTCCGGCGATGTTATACGGTGCTGAATGTTGGCCTACAAAAAGGCGACATATCCAGCAATTGAGTGTAGCAGAGATGCGTATGTTACGATGGTGTTGTGGGCACACAAGGAGGGATAGAGTCCGGAACGACGATATTCAGGATAGGGTTGGGGTGGCACCAATTGAGAAAAAATTGATTCAACACCGGTTGAGATGGTTTGGCCATGTCCAACGGAGGCCTCCTGAGGCGCCGGTGCATAGTGGGGTTCTAAAGCGGGTTGATAATGTAAAGAGGGGTAGAGGTCGACCTAAACTGACTTGGAACGAGTCGGTTAAGAGAGACCTTAAAGAGTGGAATATCCCTCCATGGATAGGAGCGCTTGGAGAGAAGGGCGGCCCTGGTGCAAGCGGTAGAGCTTTACCGTCTGTGGCCAAGAGGTCCAGGGTTCAAGCCCCAGCCTCTGCACATTTGTACAGGGATGGCTATTGGCTATTTTTTCTTCCCCAGACCCCGCAGTACGGGAGCCTATGGCACTGGGCACGTCATTTTTTTATAAGAGCGCTTGGAGACTAGCAATTAACGTGCCTGAACCGTAATCTTTTTTTTATACCATTTATGTGTTCTTTGTTTTCATGCCTCTTTTGGGTTTCATCTCTAGCCTATCCCAACTTGTTTAGAACAAAAGGCTATGTTGTTGTTGTTGTTGTTGCAATATTTTCAGGAACCTGATCATAGGGCACCCTATAATTAACTAATTACTGTCAAACTATGTAAAGATCAATTAAGTAATATAAAAGTTGCATCATCGTATCTAAAAGTATTAGTCTGGTAAACCAAAGGAGTGCATTACAGCACACACTAAATGAGATTGGGCACTTATTGACGATGTAATGTTTCTTCTATGAAATAAAAGGAGTGCTCAAATTCATCAATTAAAAAGAACTATTAGCGGCCTCACAAGATTATAGAATAAATGTACGCTGTGTCATCATCTACAAGAAGTTTTATCTGAAATTCGGGCAGCATGCACAACCTCAGCATTAAAGTGTAGAGAACTATAATACAATCCTGGAGGCATACCTTATAAACAATGCAATCAGTGCGAAGAGCTAAAGCTTAAAGGCATTGATCTCTCAGCTCAGTGGCGTAGACAATGGGTGGTCCGGGTGGGCCGCGGCCCACCCAAAAAAATCCGAAATTTTTTTTTACTAGGTCACAAATCAGCCCAAGTTGCAGCCCGTCACTCTGCCAGCCCAATTCAGGAAGGAGAACGGCCAGCCGGCCAGGTCTGGTCCGTCTGGATGCATTGCCGTGGACCGGTGGACGCAAAGACTCCATCACGCGTCGCGATCGATCTGGCTTCGTCGCTTCGACTTCAAGGGTATCGCTGCTATCGCACGGCACCGCAGACGACGGCACTGGCGACGGCGAGTCAGCGACTGGCCGCACGGCGCACCGCGCACGGCGCCGCACGCAGCACGCCCCGCCCCTGACGGTCGTCGGTCGACGCAGGCACGCAGGCACGCTGCCTGCCGGAGAAGACAGCGAGCCGAACGCAGGGAGAAGCCAGCGCGTGGTACGATTCATTTGTGGCGTACTAGGTTCTGATTTCTTCCTTAATTCTTCTTGTGTCTTTTTTAGTACTTTATAATTGTAATGGAAGATTCATTTGCAGTTTATTCATTAGTCCTTTTATTCATATAATTGGTGCAGAATTAATAAAATATGAAGAGAGATGGAGATATTGCTTCTCTATTTCGCAAACATACGGCTAAGAAGCATGCTGCTACACCTTCTCCTTCTCCAATTACGGTAGAAGGCCAAACTGAATAACAAGACGCCGTGGCCGTGGAAGAAGCCTTGGCACTACCATCCCCCCCGCCGTCGCCGCCGCCGCCGCCGCCACCACCACCACCAGTTTATGATATCGATCGCCTTCCACATGATCCGGGAGAAAGAAAGCCTATTGAAAGTTATCCGGCCAATGTTCAAGATGCAGTGCGGAGGGGATATGTTCTTAAAGGTCCGTGTCAACCTTATGCACATGATTTTCAGAAAAGAAAAATTGGAACTAGATATCGGTGCTTCAATATTCTATGGTTTCAGAGATATCATTGGCTTAAATATAGCATCAAATATGAGTCAGCATTTTGCTTTGTATGCTACTTATTTAAAAAGGAAAAGGGCAAAGGCAGTAGGACTGATGCTTTTACTAAAGATGGTTGGAACAATTGGAACAGAGATGATGCACTTGATAAACATATAGGGGGTATAGGAAGTGTGCACAGAGCAGCCGAAGAAAGATACATTTTGTATTTAAATCCCACGGTAGCAATTGATGAACAACTTGACAAGATCACTAGTGAGGAGTACCGTCTTTACAGAACCAGGTTGACTTATTCACTTAGATGTTTGAAGTTTCTTTTGCATCAAGGATTGGCATTTTGTGGGCATCGTGAAAGTGAAGAGTCTACAAATAGAGGGAACTTCATTGAACTCTTGAAATGGCTTGCATCAAATAGTGAAGAGGTGAATAAGTTTGTTTTGAAGAATGCTCCAGGTAATTGCACTTTGACTTCCCCAGAGATACAACATCAAATTATTCAATGTTGTGCCATAGAAACTAGAAGAAAAATTATTGAAGAACTTGGTGATAACCATTATGCAATCCTAGCTGATGAGTCCAGTGATGTGTCTCATAAAGAACAATTAGCTCTTTGCTTGCGTTATATTGATAAGTTGGGAAGGCCAGTTGAGCATTTTCTTGGTGTTGTGCATGTGGATAATACCACTTCTTTATCACTTAAGGAAGCGATTCAATCTTTACTTGCTAGTCACCATTTGACTATAACTCAGATTCGTGGTCAAGGTTATGATGGGGCTAGCAATATGAAAGGAGAAATTAAAGGGTTGAAAACATTGATAATGAAAGAGTCTCCTTCTGCTTATTATGTGCACTGTTTTGCACATCAACTTCAACTAGTTCTTGTTGCTATTGCCAAGGGAAATAATGATTGTGTATGGTTTTTTGATCAAGTATCTCTCTTGTTGAATATTGTTGGGATTTCTTGTAAGCGCCATGACATGCTTCGAAATGCTACCCTTCAGAATATAATGAAAGCAATTGAGTGTGGGTCACTTGAAACCGGGAGGGGGCTAAATCAAGAGACGGTATTGCCTAGACCCGGTGAGACTCGATGGGGCTCTCATTACAAAACTGTTGCAAATATAATTTGTATGTACGCAGCAATCCGTGATGTGCTCATAAGCCTCGGACAAGATGCTTCCCAAAAATCATATTGGCCAAAAATACATACTATGGTTGGAGTGTTTGAGTCATTTGATTTTATTTTCAGTGCACACTTGATGCTTGTCATTCTTGGATACACAAATGATTTGTCCGAGTGTTTGCAAAGAAGGGATCAAGATATTCTTAATGCAATATCACTTATTAGTGTGGCAAAGAGAAGGGTGCAACAATTACGGTCAGATGGTTGGGTTTCATTTCTTGAAAAGGTGTCTTTGTTTTGCAATGAACATAGTGTTGAAATTCCTACAATGGAAGGTAACTATGTGCCTTATGGAAGATCAAGGAGGTTTGCTCCAACCCAAACAAATGATGATCATTTTAGAAGAGAAGTATATATTGGGATTATCGATCAAATTAGTCAAGAACTTGATAATCGTTTTGATGAGGTCAATTTGGAGTTGCTTTCTTGTATGGCAGCCTTGAACCCCGCTAACTCATCGCTTCTTCTGACGTACATAAGGTTCGTATACTCATTGATTTCTCTTCTAATGATATTATTTATATATATATATATATATATATTGTTTCTTGAAGCCCTTGTACTGAATTTTTTGTTTTCACAAAAGGTACGCCGACTTGCTGATTTCTACCCAGAAGATATTAAAGGTTCTGAATTATTTAGACTTGAAATGCAACTTGAAAACTATATTGATGATGTGAGCAAAGAAGATACCTTCAAAGGTCTAAACAATCTTGTTGACCTTTCGGTTAAGCTCGTTGAGACCAAGAGAGATAAAGTTTATGATTTGGTGTACTTACTTCTTAAGTTGGTATTGATTCTACCGGTGGCAACGGCAAGTGTTGAAAGAGCATTTTCTGCTATGAATTTTGTCAAGAATAAATTGAGAAATAGAATGGGGGATAACCTTTTGGATGATTGTCTAGTCACTTTTATTGAGAAAGATGTTTTCTTCGAAGTGGATGAAAAAGAGATTATGGACACCTTTATGCTACTTAGGAAGCGTAGGCCCACCAGGAAGTGATATTGTACTCTCCCTCTCCAAACTATTTTAGTCAAGTAAGTATATTTTAAATCAATTTTACCTTTACTTTTGATTTTGCATTATTTGCTTGACTCATCGTTGATATATTTACCGTACTAAATTTTTTTAATGTTAAGTGGGCCCACCCAAACCCCCAAACCTAGCTACGCCACTGTCTCAGCTGCATAACCACTTTATTCATTCCTTGGACCTTTCATTAGAGGACAGAAAAGTAATGCTAATAGTGCAAGTTCAGTATCAGGAGCATGCCTCTAAGAATACAACAACCCATCGAACAAGATGGATGAGCTTGCAGTGCAAAAATATATATCATGTATCTCGATTCTCGCAGCAGTGCAGGAACAAAATCTGGGAACAAGAGAGCTTGCAACTTTACTCACCTTCATTCAGATTAGAATTGAGCAGCAGGTGCCTTGTTCAGCATGAGGGACTAGGATATTGCAACCTTTTCCTTCTCAAAAGCAAATGAATGATAAAGAACAACATAATGTGGGCATCTCAAACAGTACAATTAATAGCATGCTGAGAACGAATGCAGGACATTCAAATTTGTAGACAGCATGTTAAATAATAAATTAAGATTATTCTTTCAGCTATGAAAGGATCACAAGCTGCTAAAAAACAACTGTTTACAATTCCTAATCCTACATTACATATACTATGAAACCCAGAAGTAACAAGTACAAAATAATTATGACAATTTCTGATGTACACAAGTTACAGCCTTAAAAATTGTCTGTTTAAGTAAACTGCAGCAGTTCTTAATCAATATTGTACTGGCATTGGAGCCTGAAATACCAATGAACTGGAACTGATCATTGCTCAAAACATCATGTCCATCAGAGTGAGTGGAAATGTTGACATTTTCACCATTACAGTGTTTCCTCGTTACAGAATGACCCCCAGTATTTTTCTCATTATGCTATCCCTCATTTTTCATCAACCTGTCCCATTGGCTGACAAGAAGAGAAAATCTCCATTCGTTTATGTAATTTAGCCTCAGCTCATTAACACAGGCCTGATACGAGATTGTAATGTTTCAGAGAAG
Source organism: Bothriochloa decipiens (assembly GCA_023333625.1). Lineage (NCBI taxonomy): Eukaryota > Viridiplantae > Streptophyta > Magnoliopsida > Poales > Poaceae > Bothriochloa > Bothriochloa decipiens. The sequence continues at coordinate 52,714,320 of CM041630.1, read as the reverse complement.
TTGATTCAGTTGATCTGGATTTTCCGGTGATTAATTCTTCAGAAGTGCGGCGAACTCTGCATGGGTATTGGACTATTGGTAGCCGTTGTAAAAGCCATAGACCCTCAGATCCTGCAAAGTTAACCACGGACCAAAAAAAAAAGTTCCTGCAAAGGATGCTCGCTACATATATATGGTCACTGGTGTACAGTACTACAGTGTACCTGGATCAACCAGTAGGCAGTACCAACCACCAAAGAAGAACATAAAGCACCTTTCGAACGATTTTCATGGAAGCATGGAACCAATGAGAATAAAAGACATTGCATCCCAAAGACAAACTAACTCCACAACTTATCATTATCGGTAGAGTGTAGTGGAGCGGCTGTCTAGGCAGAACCAGATAGCATACCTCTCTCAGCTTGTCGGAGTCGTCGCCGAGGCCCATGGGATCACGTCAATGTACGGGAGCCCCATTGGACGACACCGCGGCGTCATGGAACAGACCAGCGGTTCACGAGCTCCGGATAAAACAAGGAGCAGCACAGTATGGCGGCGACGCGAGAAGCAAGCCCGAGCCTCGCAGGCGACGAGCGGTCCGAACACCTTTGGGACGGCATCGTGGCGGAAGGGGGGAGAGGCTTAAGAGAGGAGAATGGGTAGCTCGCTGAAGGCGAGGGACTGGAGTCACAGAAGACGCAGTATCGAAGAGGCCGGAGACGGGCGAGGAGGAAGTAGCCTACGGCTAACCGCCGGAGACAGCGACGGCGGCGAGATTTGCGGGGATTGACCGGAGTAGAGCGAGAAGTTGTGTGAGGGTAGCGACAGGTGGCTCCGGACAACCGGGCCGGCGGGCCCTGCCAATTGCTGCCTGCGTGCGGCGGGCACAGAACTTTTCTGCTCTTATTAACGGAAAAAAAAACATTGCAGCGCTGGCAGAAAATAAAAACAACGCGACCGGGGAACGCCCTACCGTTTTTTATTAATATTAGCAAAAATATTCGTGCGTTGCAACGGGACACATGCCTATTGTATAATTCCTATACCGATAATAAGTAAATATTTTTTATTGAATTTATTAATTACATTTAAGCCAACATTAAATAAATCAAATAATTATAAGGTCGGTCGTTCTTGGCTTGCTAGTTGGTCCGTGGAGACGTATTAAGAAGAGGTGCAAGTAGGTGACATAACAACCACAGTTAATACCAACTAAAATTTATATTTTATATCACTTCCTTCATCCATTTATCAAAGTCATCTTACCAAAAAATCTCCAAAAATCAGAGTCGTTTAAGCTAGGACCGCGGTTTTGAACTCATCCGAGACGCATGCGGCTCCTCCTCATTGGACGAGTTAATTCAACAGTCACCGACGGAGTTAAAAGGAAGCAGCTATTAATGGGCAATACTACATGCGTCGCTCCTCCTTGGTCATTTGGCCTGACCCTAAAACGACCCCAACAAATGAATAAAGTGGGAGTATATCTTTTGGTGATTATATAACCTAATTAAATAAAAAATGAATATCGACTATCATTTTTGACGAAAACTAATTAGTAGCTTCATAGACATATCAATGGATGGCCATTGGAACTAATTAGTACTTATTGACCTCAATTTACAATAATATAATATAATATAATAACTATGAATAAATATTTACGACAATTGTGTTACTATAACAATGGGAATATTTACCATGATATTATAGTAAATCATATAGTAAGTATTTAATATAGTCTCATAAATTAGTATTGTAATTATCATGGTTACAAATGAAATTATTCTATAGCCAGCTGTACAACAGTAGTTCTAAGTCTAGCCGTAGATATATCTTAATATTATTATATATAATATATGCAAGATTATTTTAATATATACAATCATATTTTTATAGTTATATTTTTTTCTTGCTAAATTATTTTAATACACATAATACCATATTTTTATAGTTTGGTTTATTATATTTTGTTGTCTTGCTAGATTATTCTTATATATATACATATACATATACATATACTTATCAATACTATATTTTTATAGTATTTTTGTTTGGCTAGCGGATATGAGTATTTGAAATTGTTACGAAGTTAAATAAAAAAGCTTTAGCATCATGTAAGTTTTTTTTTTACTTACGCATCATGTGACCCCTTGTGTTGTGGTGGTAGTATCCTGTAATTGAACAGTGGAGACCAAGGTTCAAATCCTAATAACGATAGTATTTTTATTCTTTTCGCCAGCGGACACAAAACGGAATAAAAAAGATCCGGACATAACCTGGTGGCGGACAGAAATCAAAAGAGCGTACAAAAAAGTGTTAAAAACTTTAGAGATTTATTAATAGGTATTATGGTTTCAATTATGGTTTTCTAACCGTAAACATATAGGACACGGAGAGGTGAAAGAAAAAAGAGATGGAGAAATTTTACCTCTTTATAGATAGGTATAGACTAGCAAATATACCCGTGCGTTGCAACGGGACAAAAGAACTATTAAAATTTATTTAAAATAATAACATGAATGATCACTTAAGCTTTACGTTTTTATGATTTATTTTATGATGATTATCACATTTATAATATACGTTAATGCTCATAATAAATAATAATGGCATATTAAACTTGCATCAAATTAACATACTTTGGTATATTTTTCCTTTTCCTTGCAAAGCGTATGTTATTTAGATATAGATAAATATATTATAACTTTGTAGCTTTTTTCATACTGCTCATGGATATCGACCTTTGTAGCCTTTTTATGCATCGTCATACCAACTTTCGTAACTGTATTAGGATTATTCTGTCCACCGATGATTATGACAATATTTTTTCACATAGTAGCTCTTGTCATGAACCACATACTGCCGAACATTCCGATTCATAAAATAATTAGTTGTACAATTGACTAATCCATATTTAAATACCAATAAATTATTTAAATACAATTGACATAGATGTTGTAAATATTTCTCGTCAAAATTTTAATAAAAAAAGTCAAGAATTATATACTACCACTTTTCGGTTTATGAAATAATTTGTTGTGTTGTTAACTAATCCATATTTGATTTTTAAACAAAACTAAATTGATAGTGTAAATTTTTTTCTTAAAATTTAATACAGAAATAAACATAATAATTATTGAAAAGTAGGGATTATGAACAGAGCCTTGTCTTGGATAGGAATTGGACAACGGAAAGTCCGTGAAGACTTGGGGGGACAATAACCAAGAGGACATCCAGTACATATTCAAACCATATGCATGCAACCTATATAAGGATGATTAACACATCTGTAGATAAAAACACAACCTAATTATATTCACAACATATATGGATGGATCATATTTTTATGAAACTAATAAAATTAGTTTGATATTTTTCTGATTTTTCTGTGATTTTTTGGTGAATTTTATAACACTTTAACATTTTGCATCCGGAACCCTGGCCTATTTCAAAAATTATTAAAGTCCTTCCACCTTTTTCCTCTTTCTTGTATTGTTTTCATTTGAAACCTTATATTGTTTTTTTATTCTATTCTCAATCTAATCTCTGTATCACTACCGTACTGGAGTTGGAGTCGGAGAGGTGACGGGGTGGAGCGGCTGGAGGGGTGGACAGAATTTTTCTGAATCAAGGAGCGGACAGGTTATTAGGTGGAAATTTTGGCGTTTTATTATTATTATGGTTTTCTAACCGTAAACATATAGGATACGGAGAGGTGAAAGAAAAAAAAGGTGGAGAAATTTTGCCTCTTTATAGAGGTAGGTATAGAAGAGGAACGTCACATCTTTCAGCCACGAAAAAACCCCCAAATCTTAGCTTCGTCAGCGAAAGAATTTTTATTGTGCAACATCAGACTTTGAACTCTGGATGGGTTGCTTCCAATCGGGAAGGCTTACCACTGGGCTATAAGCTCATTTGCATCGCTGGCAGAAAATAATAACGGTATTAAGTAGTCAGTGTACAATGATGTCTCTCTTAGAACACACCACTTTTTCTACCAGCTACATACAGGGGGAAGATTGAGAATACAAGAAGATTGAAGGGATTAAGATATGCCGGGGTGCACCTAAAGTTACACTTGTTTTTTGCTAATGACTCATTGATTCTAATGAGGGCAAGGGTAAGTGATGCAAAACTTAGACGTATACTGAAGGTTTATGAAAGGGCTTCTGAATAGGTTATTAGGAAAGAAAAAATCATCAATAATGTTCAGTCCTAATACAGGGCAACAGGATAGGAGTTTGATAAGATCAAATCTATCAATCACCAATGAAGTTAACTAAGTCAACGAAAAAGGAGGGTCTTGGTTTTAGGGATATCCATTTACTAACTTGGCTATGCTTAGTTGAGAAGCATGGAGGTTGCTTACTAGTCCAAACTCATTGTATGGACACATAAGCCGAGAATATTTCCATATTAAGATATTCTCCATTGTTCTTGTTCACCTTGACATGTGGTATATCATACATATAGAAAAGTGTTCCGCAAGGGGCTACTTCGCTAAAAGAGGGGATCATTTGGCGAATTGGTAACGGCGAAATTGTGAATTTTTAGGAGTATCACAAGGAAACCAATCACACCATAGGGAGCTTTTCTATAGACTAAAGTGAACGAGCTTATAAATCCAGTAACATAGGGAGCTTTTTTTATTGACTAAAGTTAATAAGCTTATAAATCCAGTAACATGTGAATGAAATGAACTTGTTAATGATTCCTTCTGGCCAGAACTTGTTGAGGCCTGGAGTTTGTAAGAGAGCTCGCTACCGGCGATTTGGCTTGGTAAGTAATGCAGTTGTGTTTTCCTACAAAAAAAAAAGAATACTGCAGTTGTTAAAAAAAGACAATCCTAGCACAGAATTTTGTTATTAGAGCATCCCAACGGCTGACTAGATTGTTAGCTAGAAGCCGCACTTGCCCTATCGTAAAGAGAGAGAACCAAAAAAATTATCTAGCTAGTCCGAGCCTCTACTAGAGGAGAGGTGCTCGTGATTGCTTCTGCTAAGAGCTGCACGTGATGAACAAAGGAACGAACCAAAGACACTGTGATCCCACATGACTTTATTCGTTTCTTGGGCTCTTTGATCAAGCAAAAGAAAAGAAAAGCATCGCAGTTGGGCCAAGTATGGCATCACAAGTCTAACTCTTTCTAGTGCTGGGGCCACTCCTCGAATCATTAGTGTCGGACTGTCGATGAAGACTATATACACATGTTTTCTCATTTATTAAGACTAATAAATACAATTTGTTCTCATGGCAACTGGGGAACAAAAACTTGGCACAATAGAACCCAGCATTGCTCTGAGGCAGAGCCATGCAGATGCAGATGCCTTGTTCTGTTGTTCAGCTACTCAAGCTTGCCGCGTTGTTTCACTCCATGTAACATGCAGGGATGGAGCATGTCCAGAAGAGAATGACGGCACCTAAAAGAAAAGATGCTAAATGATGGAATGGAATCTTAAAAGAATCATGGCACGACCTGAATCTGGCTTTTTATTTTTCATCTACAGCAAGATTACACTATGTTAGAGAAATCACACAGATGATGATGTACAGTTCCCAAGCTTCCTCTCCTATGTTACATTGTGTAATGGAACTAAGGAATAATAACATGAAGATGGCGGAAAGCGATGGCTGCAGCTAAAATTTGCCACTTCAGTCGACTGCAACTGCAGCAGGTCTGTATTTCTGTGTACTCGTGCTGACGTGCGAGGAACAGGCGCTGGTTTGTAGCTCAGCTCCTTCGAGGTTGGACCGAGGCCATGTACTTGAAGTTTACATGTACTGCAGTTCAAGTCTTCAACCGTGTCTCAATGGCTCCGCCCCCTCAAAGCTGAAAACAAACCACCTAGTGTTCTGTCCTTGTGCTTCCCCTCATGCTCGTCTCCGACCTGTAACACAAGTTGACGTCAGCAAAAGCTCCTATTCCAAAAAAGTACTCTCTCAATCCCAAATTACAAGTCATTTCAACTTCGAGAGTCGAAGCATCTCAAGTTTAATCATATTTATATAATATAATTAAATAATAACATTTATGATACCAACCAAGTATCATTACATTCTTCATTTTTCATCGTTTTGTATTCTCTCTATAATTTTGGTGAAATTTGAGATGCTTTGACTCTCCAAGAAAATCGAAATGACTTTTAGTTTAGAATGGAGGGAGAATATAACTAGGTGTTAACACATACCTCCTTTGCTATTATCTGAAGAGTTTCTAATATTTCGGAGAAGTCAGGTCTTTGAGCGGGGTCCTGCTGCCAACATTTCTGAAGAAGCTCAGAAAGCCTTGCATGAGTATGTTTCGGAATTGTAGGCCGTAATCCCTGTGAACGAAACATAACACATTAGAGGACTCAATGCTGCAATCCTCATTCCTTTCTCTTTACAGTTCAGAGGTGAGAAAGTTCTAGATCTGTGGCAAAGGTACCCAATCTATTATCAACAGGACCCCATTGTCATTCACTCATTCTAAATATTTGCTGGCGTTCAAGCAAAACTCCACGAAAATATGTTTGTTGCATCATTTCATGTACCAAACCATCTGCATGATTTCATGGAATGGACGTGGATTCCAAGCCATGTGGTTATTCTACCACCAGAATGTGGTTAAGGCTATTCCTTGTTCTTAAAATTGATTAGAAGGACAAAATTAGCATATCCCACTTAGAAACAGAATTTTGGACAAAGAAAACAGCAAGATTAAAACAAATGAAGCTGCTGATTTTTACCTTCTGCACCACACCAACAGCTGCTTGTAGTGGAGTCAGGTACTCATAAGGAATCTGCAGAAATAGATGAGATAAATAACTCATTTCAAAAAAAGAATAAGCAGCATAACGAATGAATTCAATAACAGAAGACTAATGCACATACCTTCCCTGTGAGTAGTTCCCACATCAAAATTCCAAAACTAAAAACATCAGCCTTGTGATCATAGGGTTTGTGTTCTATGACCTGCAAGTATGTAAGATTTTGTTAGGTGACATACCACTTGTGGAAAAATTAGCAAACTGGACAGCTCTATTTCTTGAGTCCACTGCAGTCCAAAGCTTGTGATCATTTGGAAGGTACCCTATACCACAACAATGTACAATAACATCTCTTTTGTCATGGCCTGGTTCAGAGCCACCTGTCCACCTCCACTTTCCATAAGATAGCAGTATAGAATACTTTACTGCATATCATCATCTTTACTTGGTTGAGGTGGTGGATCTATGGTCAGATGGCCAGACCACCCAAGTTCAAGTTCTCTCGAGGTGAATTCAGATGCCTATTTCTTTTAATAAAGCCATTTGTCCACAGGTTGGTCCAGTTTTTCATATATCATTTATATTTTTCGGATAATTATTTGATGTGTGGGGATTTAGTATACTGCTAAAAAACCTGTTGCAAATCACTCTTTTGTAGAAACAATTTGTTCTTTTATGATGGTACAATCAATTATAATAAAGAATTCCCACTTCTCTCATGTTACGAGGAAATACATTGATTTCATTCACATCTTAAGCACGAGACATGGAGATGAACTAAGAGCATAGGTGTTTCTGATCACATTTATTTATTTATTTAATATAAACATATAATCATTGGCAGTGGTAAATGATAAAGGAAGCAAAGCTAATAATAAATAATTACCTCTGGGGCCATCCAACGGTAAGTACCAGTTTCTGCAGTCATAACTCCAGATTGAGCTTTAACACAGGCAACACCAAAATCAGCAACTTTAACAGTCTGCAGAAAGAAGCTAATAAAAGTAAGCCAGGCAAATGTACCCAGTCCTAGATTTGGTACAGTGGGAACTCTTTCTGGCCATGAATTGCCATTGAGGTTTGTCAGAAACAATACATGTATTTTGCATGTCTGAAGTATAAGAGGAAGCTAAAGTGTTGACTGAAATGAAATCCACATGAAACAGGAGCAACTCCACATTCTAAATGGCCTGATTCGATTACTCACCCCAATTTCATCCATCAGAAGGTTTGCAGTTTTCAAATCGCGATGAATAATATTATTCTGGTGTAAGTAGCTCATGCCTTTTGACACATCCATTGCAACTCCAACTAAAGCAGGAAGTTTGAAAACACCTTTATGCTTATGGAGGTAATCATACACACTTCCACCGGACATAAATTCTGGAAGAGAGGAAATAAAATGGTTCATTTATTATCACGATTACCATCACAAGAATAAAACGGACAACTTGAAACGACCATTTTCTTCGACCATACCTGTGACTATACATAGATTTGGGGGTTTAGTGCAAGCACCAATAAACTGCACAACGTTCTTGTGACGGACCTTCCTAAAATCCAGAAACATACTCAGCAAAGTAGAAGTAGTATATAAAAAAGCAGAGTGCCAGGGAAGCACTCCGTGGGGTGATTTTTATTGGTGCATTCATTCAGTTACATCCTGCATTTGAAGTTCAAATCTAGGCTCATTCTACGAGATATCGGTCAGATCGAAGGATTGATAATATAAGACGTCGGCAGGTAAATGACAGTGAAGATATCTCGACGTAAATGATGACTTTTTTTTTGGGGAAAGGGACGTAAATGATGACTTGAAATGATTGTAGGATAGTAATCATTGTAGAAATAAGACTTAAGTGACATAAGGTGAAATAACAAGAAAGCCAAGTGCAACATTAGAAACTTTAAGGTAGATTTAATTAGCATGCCAGACTACTAATATCCCAAAAAAAAAAACAACTTGTAATACAAGGTGAAACAGAGTTGAGTGTATAGTAACCACCTCATAATATATACTTCCTGAGCAAATTCTCGCTGCATGTCTGCATTTATTCTCTCAGGTTTCAGCACTTTAATAGCAACATCTTGACTGCAGTATGTACCCCGGTAACTGGAAACAGAAACTTATCGTTATGTGGGAAAAAAAATCTCAAAGGATTTTCCCATGATAACTAGCAACAAACACTCACAGGTCACCATATGATCCTGATGCTACTTTATTCCCAAACTTGAGCAATTTTACATCAATTTCCCATTCACTAGCACCATCTGTTGGTATTTCAACACGGTCAGCTGCTGAATTATCAGCAATCTGCATGTTTTCAACTGGAGTAGACCATGAATGAGATGAAGACCATGCTTGTGTCTGTTGAATCCAAACCAAAGTTGAAAAATGAGGATACAGAAAACAAATTGTTGCAGTTAAGGCTCAACACTCACAATGAATGAGTTTGTTTTACCTCTTCAATCCTGCCAATCTCCTTCTGCACTGCTTCTACTAAATCCTCTGCTTCCTAGGTAAATTAACAGGTAAATAAATAGTAAGAGACTGAGACAATAAGAAAACAAAATGGGCAGATCAGAACAACGCTCTTGCTCTTAAGAATCGACAGTTCATTGATTATGTGATCGATATATGTTGCACGATCCATGATGCTAGTCAAAGGTTCTCATGCAATAAACGAAATTAGCAACCCAATTCCATTAAATAGGTAAACTTCACTGTTACTAAAGACTTTTTATCTGTCTTAGACCACATTAACACTCTTTAACTAAAAATATGAACCATATTATAAACTATCATGCGGATATGTTATGCATTAACTTCACAAACAGTATTCTGAGAACTCTTGCTCTCTGACTTTATCTTTGAAAGATATACACAGGCTATATATATTGAAAAGACACACAAGACTCATTAGGCATGGGTAAATGATAACCAGAAAAGAATTAGTTAGTGAATACCTCATCATGCCAACCAACAACAACAAAGACATCAAGTGAGTAGCCATCATTTGTTGAAAATGCATGTGCTTCTTGAATGTTTAGACCAAGCTCCCCGAGCAGAGATGTCAGCTGTCAGTATCAGAAAATTTTATATCACTAAACAAATAGATAAGAAGACTACTCTACTAAATATCAAATGTATTAACTCAGGTAGAGGTAGTGAGATATCAGTGAGAATGTATAATGTGGACAAATATACGTAGAAGACTTAAGATATAAACCATCCCTATGAGAAATCCAACTGTACACAGGTTTACCTCACTAAGAAGTTTTGGCTTGTCAATGGTTGAAAAGGTGATTTCATGCATGGGCCTGAAATGACAAACAAGAAAACTATTGCATCTGCAGAGAACAAGCACCTAACAAAGGAAAAGAAGGTAATGGAAATTTTCTTATACCATGTACAGCATCAACTCACAAGTTACAAAAATTTAAATATGAAACTATGGCTGAACTACGATAAAATAGAAGAAAATGCAAGTGGCAGGAAACAGTTCCTGTAAATAGATCACTGATTGTGTTATCTCACAGAAGTGTAACCGGTTGGGAGTTTGACTCCCCATTCTCACCTAAAAAAGGGCCACTGTGCTATTTTCAGTGAAATATGTGGCCCACTAATGGTTGCAGCACGATACGCGGCTGCACTTGCATCCTCACTGTTAGTGGCACGTCCTGGAGAGACGGGGTTCGCGGCCTTTTCTTGACACTAGGGGAGAGAATCTTCTACTTTTCCATCAATACCTCACGGAGGTCTTGCCCCCAGGGATCGGTTTATTTGCGGCTAGGGAGCAAATTTGCATCTAGCTGGCAGGGGTTTTGAGTCCTTGTTTAATTTAGTTGAGAAAAAGGTGGGATGTCTAAGGTGCAATAAAATAGAACATAATATTATAAAGGTACCTAGAGACAAGAGTTTAAAAGGAAAGAGTACCTGTACAGAGATCGACCATTATCAGAGGTGCTATCATGATCTTGATGAGACTTGCTAGCTTCAAGAGCAAGGGCCTCAAGATTTGTAGAAGAACCAAAGGCAGGAGGAGGATGTATGCTGGAAACAAGTCATACATGTTAAACGAAGACCACATCAAATGAATCCGTAGTAGAGATATAATTTTTGTTGTGAATAGTGCTAATGCAAAATAATTGTCATTTGCCGATATAATCCAAAGCATTAGACAGATATGAAATCATGGGTACCTTTGCTGCCTGTTCAATGGTCTTGAAGAGGCTTCCTCCCCTGCAGTGTTCGAATCAGCATCAGTCTGATTCCCATCAAGAATTGGAGATACCTAATGAATCAAGACTCCAATAAGGATAATGACCAACAATAGTTGAAGGCCTTTATATATTAATTGCTAATTTAGCAATTAGTTAAAAAAAAGAGAAAATAACAACTTTATATACAAAATTAAGAGTTGAAATTCAGGAACAATAACATCCTACCGATTAAAACAAGGGTACTGACGCTTGTAGAAAGCTTAAACTCTAATATGCAGATATGGTTACTTGGTCAAAAACACAACATGCATAGACATTGAACTATTGGCATGATCAAATTTTCAGAGAAATGCATAAACACAGAAATGTTTGTATCGATAGACCGATACAATACCACGTGGTCAGCATTGAAGAGAACCCAAATTTGAGATAATGAAGTAGAATGAAATCCTTACAAGATGTGTTTAGAACATAATGAAATTTCCCGTCACCCCAGCCAGTACCCTAACTAATTACTCAACCTAAACAGCAAGGCGTCGATGCAACGCCGTGACATTACTTTCACGCTTTTGGCAATGAAGAGCTCAGAAGGATATGTTGAATCTTCGGATCAAAAGGAGCACGATAAAGCAATGAGCTCATCTCAGTGGAAGATTAGTCCACTGCAAAAGGTAACCAGGTGAAACAGTGCACGTTTCTGTTTCGGAGCCACTAGAGACTAGACGCAAAGGATATGGCTGGCAAGGATATAACTCAAGTGAGTCCAGTGCAGCCTTCACACAGACACTGATGAGATAAGTAGAACACAGAACTGGAATTCTCCATTGCAGGAATGGGTCACAACCAAGTGAACCAGCCAACTAAAATCAACAGTCGGTGAAACCATATTGTGAATAAACAAAACGAGGAAAACATGTGTTTGGCTTTGTCTACTTTAACTAAGTCCCGTTCAAAATTGCGTTCGAAAATCATCACCTGCACGGCCCGCACCGCGAACGCCGGGCGCTGAGCCGGATCCTTGGCCTGCTCCAGAAGACGCTTGTGCGTGAGCACGTCCTCCGCCCTCTCCACGTTCACATCCATGGCGTAGCTGCAGAAACCAAAGCGAATCAATCCGGTCAGCCCAGAGTCCCAGACCAGACCGCCGCCCGCAGCGAGAACCACTGGTGGGGCGAATTGCATTCGCGCCACGTCACTGTCGGAGGAGGAAGCGCTGTCGCGCGAACGAGCGAGCGAGCACGCACCGGGCGGGGAGGCGGTTGAAGTGGTTCCAGAGCTCGTCGTCGAACCCGGGCGCCCGCGCGTCGGGCAGGCCGGCGTCGTGGAGGCGCCGGAGAACCTCCGTGTACACCTCGAGCTTGTGGCGCTGCTGCTGCTTCCGCGCCTGCGCCGCCGCGGCGGCGGCCGAAGACGAGGACGTCGCAGGCCCCGCCGCGCCGCCGCCGCCGCCGGACGCAGCGGCCGCCGCGTGGCTGCCGCAGCTCTCCGCGGCCTCCTCCACCGCCATTCGCCTACGGCCCTCCGCGCCGCCCGCCCGCCCTCCGCTCTAGGTCTCGATCTCCCCACCCCAGCTCGCGCGGATTAGGAAAGCGGTGTGGAGCGAGGGAGATAAATAACCGAGGCCGATTTTTTAAGGAAAGGAGGATGAGAAAGGAAATTGGAAAGCGAATCAAACGGCAGCGGGGGCAGAGCCGCGGTGGAGAGGGATTTCGTTTTGCGGTGACTGCCGGCAGCCTGACACTGGTTATATATGCCCGCGTGGCCGCGTGCACCCGCGCCACCGCCACCCTCACTCCTTTCCAGTTTTATCTCGGCTGGTAAAAACTTGGCTGGCGCCGTGGCGCTGGCCCCCGCCTTGTCGGCGGCGGTGTTCTGCGTTGCTCTGCCATGTGACAATGTGTGGCTTTAGAATTGGAAGGATTATGTTCCAGATCCTATGGTTGGATCTCAGACAAAATAAGGATGAAAGAACAAGCTAAATTGAACTAAACCAGACCCAAATCTGGTAACATGGTCGTCTGTTGGAAATAATTAATACCTTAAACAGGTGAAATAACGATGAAAGAAGAAGCTAAATTGAACTAAACCAGACCCAAATCTGGTAACATGGTCATCAGTTGGAAATAATACCTTAAACAGGTGGAAAGTAGCAAGTTTGACTAGAGTATCCTTATCTTGCAACAATAGCATGGTAATGGTATTAGTATGATCCTTCATCATGACTAGGATGAGGACGATGTTAATTACTGTGGTAATTCAGGCGCGAGGAGGTTATCACTGGCAGTCGCTTGCGGCTTGCCTATGCCTAATGTCTTGTACCCGCCGTCAGTAAGTAACTCATTCATATTAGTAACTCGACCAGTCAGCCTAAAGGAGTTCACTCGCTCATATGTGAATACGAATAGACGATGGTCTTTAAATAATTATGAGTATTACAAATGTTATAATCTGCCTCAAAGCAGAGTTTTGGACCAAGAACCGGAAAGAAGCTAAACAAAAAGGGTAAGAGATTTAAATTTGTTTTGTTTTACTAGTTTTAGAAAAACACAATAATATGTAGTTTCCATACACCTAAGAGCAACTTCAAGAATCTATTTATATCTTTCCATATTGACTGGAATAGAGATTTTAAAATCCTAGCCAATAGATTCTTCAATTAGATATTCAAATAATTCCATCATCTATTCCCGACTTCTCGCTAGCTAAAGATAGAGAGCGGAATTAACTCTCCAAAATCCTGAACAAGCTATAGAGGAGTTGTTGGAGTGCAAAGAGATATAAAGTGATTTGTATTAAATGGCTCTCATCATGAGAATGTAAAGGTTGGGTTTAAGAAAGATTGTTGGAGATTCTCTATTGAAAGTTCACGGTACTTTGGTGGCCCCAATTAAAAGAAAAAGGTGATCTGATTCCTTTTCTGTTCGTGATGCTTTGTTCAGCTAATAAGCTAGTTGAGAGAAAAATATTATAGCATGGTTGATAAGTTCAAGCAAACAGGGCACTAGAGCCAATAGATATTAAGGTTGACGACCTCAATAGATGCTCGCAATGAACAAACAATTGACTAGTGCTTAATTAAAAGACAATTAGCTATAAAATGAGCACATGTGCTAAATTAGAAAACTTGAGCTCGTATGAATTTAGTTTATTACAGAAGCATAACCAACTAAACTATGTTCAAATCATTTTTTTTTGAACCGAGGATAACCCCATTTCCATTACTCATCATAACGGAAATACAAAGGTAGCGTATGGAATAGAAATTTAGAGTCAAGACAGAAAAACAGAGAACCAAAATGGTCATGCAAGACCAGATCGAACCTACTGCAGATAAACTGCCCCTACATCCATCGGAGGCTAAACGGGTCGCTGAGCAGACTATTAGACAGGCTAGAGATAACGGAAAAAAGAGTTTGAGCTCGAAGCTCAGCTAACAGAATTGACTCCCAGGTCCACAAGAGATTTAACACACAGCCAGAATGCTCTCCAGCCTTGTATTCCTTGTTCTTCAATCTTCAGGATGGTCCTCCGTGATGTCTTGGATCGTGTCAGTGTTGACTTCTTCTTGGCCTTCTTGTTGAGCATGTTGGTGGCATAGCGGAGCATGAAGTTGATTTTTGACTCCAGAGTCTCCTGGTCAATTTCTGGATATAGAACATAGCGGAGCATGAAGTTGATTTCTGACTCCAGAGTCTCCTGATCAATTTCTAGATATAGACCTGCCCAGTAACTTATTAGGGCGCATGCATGGCAAACAATATCAACAGGGCTATGAATCGGTTTGTTTTCAAAACACATTTTATTTCTTGCTTTCCACACTGCCCATCAAATAGCAGAAATACCCAAAGCATGAAAGTTATGATTATTAGGGAGCCATTTCTCACATTAGACCCAAGCTTGATCAAAAGATGTAGGTACATTACTTGCCCCTATACATGTAGTAGCCCATACAGTTTTAGCAACATTGCAAGTAAAGAAGAGATGTCGTGAGTTTTCATCTTCAGAACAGAAATAACAAGCAGGGTCACCCACCCACTTCCTTTTGAGTAAATTGTCTTTGGTGAGAATAGCATTGTTGAGAATGAGCCATAGAAAGATTTTTCTGATAGGTACCACTTTCATTCACAGATAAGGCATTATACATAGAGTTAACAGTAAATTTATTTTTGTTACCAAGATTCCAAGTTATAACATCCTCATTTTCGGAAAGTTGCAAACTGTTTATTGCAGGGGTGATGGAATCCCATTGGTTTTTCCATTCATCTACTAGCCATCCGGAGAAGGTTAGTTTGCCAAGATCCATTTTGGCTTCTGCTATAGTTATATCTTTATAGATGGCCATACAAAAAAGATCAGGAAAGAGATTGGCCAAAGAATGTTCATAAAGCCATCTATCTTTCCAGAATAAAACTTTTTTTTTCCCATTACCAACCAATAATCCCCTCCCTTGCAAGTATACATGCCTAATTTTGAGGAGATCTGACCAAACAGGAGAATCATCCTGTCTATGTTCAAATCATATGAGTCCAAATTTCATCAATAGACAGAATCAAGCAAAAAACAATGCATAGACAAGGCATGCCAGCTCGATCACATGCTTGTTTTTGTAGGGTATATAAGATATGGTTTGGGCGGCATAACCATTTGGTTAAGGCCACTGGCTAGTGCTAATGCAAGCCATGTAATGTGAGGTAGGGCCGTTAGGGCGCGACTAATGACTCTTGCACAGCAAGTAACGCTGCCGCTCCGTTGACGGTCTTGGCTCCACAGCTAGCTCCAACTTGTTTTAGTATGTGACTAAAAAATGTATTTAGAATAGTGCATGATTAAATACACTAAAAATTATTAAAATTTCTTATAATTGGAATAAAGGGGGAGTATATTTATACTCTATCCACACTAAGTCATTTTGTTTGTTTAAGTCAAGCTTATGCAACTTTGACCAAATATATAGAAAAATATCCAACATTCGTAGCACCAAATTAGCCCACCATACAATATGTCTCAAGAATTCACTTACTTAGCATTGTGGATGTAACCTCGAGCACCCAATTAGGTTTTTTTAGTTTAGCATCTTTCCGGAGACGTAACTCCTTAACTATGATTTCAAATTAGACATTTCATATATGTTTTTTTGTCATATCAACGAGAGAAACGTAATTGGGAGGCCTGTTTGATATTTTGAAAACTTTATAAAATGGACAATTTTGGTTTTGTCAACAACTATGGACTCGTGGCTCTACCTTGCACCGATGTATATCATCGTCGGGTCGTGGCTCAACCTGTGATATGATAGGTTTTGCTGCCAAGTCAACAGGATCGCCAAGTATTTTCCAGATCCTAGGCCTATGAACTAACAATAAAGTCGGATTACTGCATATTCCAATAAACTTGGCAATAATGGGTCGTGTGAGATTGTGTGTTCTACAGTAGTGGGTATGAGTTAGTAGTTGGAGTCGAAGGACTCGGGTGGAATCAGACGTATAGATTGGCAAAAATATGTCTTAAGGCCATCAAAATTGGGAGCATCAAACTCTGAGATCCATGTCCATGTCGTTGTATATTTTTTTTCTTTGTCCTCCTGATCTTCGTGTTTGGATATGCTTTTCTTTTTAGAGTTGAAACCACGCGTGGCATTATTTCTTCATAGTTTATAATACTCCATCCGGTTCTTTTTAAGTTGGAGAGCATATCCTTATGCTCTGACGTCAGTTTAGTGTCCGACATAGTACATGCTGACAATGTCGTGGGACGCAAGGCGAAAACATTTTTAAGGCTTAGCCGGCCTAGATGGTGCAACAACCGAATAAACGAACGGTTTCAAGAAGTACAAATATTTGTTTATTACTATTTGTCAAAAACAATTTTGTTCATTCCGATCGCAATCGCATTACACATTTCATGTTGTGAAAATTTATCATATCTTTTGAGATATTTCGATCCGCTTGAGTCAGTGGACGATGCTGTTTACACATCTGCTCTCCCTCAAATCTCGAGTACTGACTACTGATCGGAGAATCAATAATATATATAGCGACACAAATATTATGTTTTCTCCCCCCTCGTCCCTACCTCTTAATTCATGCTATACCAGTGCACACATAAACTACACTACTAGTAATAATAACGTGCTGTTGTGATTGTTATCTAAAAAAACAAAGACTGCAATCAAACTGAAGCTCCAGCAGGCCAGGCAAGGAAAGCACACACAAACGTAGCAAGGAGAAGTACATTCCGGCGAAGAAAGCCCAGGCATATAGTATGTGTGTATGTGTGTGTGTGTGTGTATACTGCAATATAATGCACGTGTTGCACAATGTTGTTGAACACTTTTAGTACAACTCATCAGATATTCTGATCCGCTCGAATCAGCCATGATCCTGTTGAATGAAATATATGCATTTCTTTCATGCAAAAGGATTAACTTGAGTCGGTGATATGGACTCTAAAAATCTTATATATATTGATCTAACACACCGACAACAACCAATAAGATGAGATCAAAACCTCACGGTCTCGTATACATAAATAACATAAGTCTCTATGGGCCTAATTTATACTAGGCTATATATATATATATATATATATATATATATATATATATATATAGCATGTGTCAATTAATCAATTAATAATATTATATATGGAGTACATAAGATCTCCACTATAGGATTGGCCGGATTTATATATATATATATGCACTTTGACAGTTTATAAGGGCTTTTGACAGAGCTTCTCCAACTCTAGATTTTTCATATAAGCTGATTCTCTGAGAAAAATAATTCTCAAGTTGGAAATCACACCCTCTATGATTTTCTCTTTCTTAAATAAACTCTATGCATACAAGCGACTATGTACGTTGAGTGAATAAGGAGAAGCTGTTTTTTTAGCTTCTAGCACTTAGTTCATTTAAGAGAATCCGTTATCACTAAAAAAACTATCTGACAGAGTTCTTCTGAATTTCGCCTAAAAGCTATACTCTGGGAGGTTTGCCAAACATGCTCTAAATAATTCCTATATGATGGTATTGTACACCGAAAGAATGTTTCAAGGACAGGAAGATGCAACCAAAAGTAGAGTGAGGTACAGAAAACCAGCAAAAAGAAACAATTAAGTTATTTGGCGAGAATTGTATTTTAGTATATCCGACGATACGATTAGGATACCGAGATTCTGATCGGCTCGGGGCAGTGGAGTATTCTGTTCACTAGTCTCCGGAGCAACGAGTTTCCTTATGGGAGAATAGTGGAGACACAAGAAAATGTGGTCTTTTTTATACATATATATGGTTTACGAACAAAAGGGCTTACCCATCGTGCTGAAATACACTTAATATAAATATTAAACAGAGCTGCAGTTGGACGATCCTCTCAGTCGCAGCTGTAGTAGCTGTTTCTAACTGCGAGAAAAATTTGAAGGCACATTTTTTCAACATAGTGGACGAAGCGCCATGATTAGACTAGCATAGCCGTGCGGCGTGCCGTAATCAGTAATCAGGAGTTCAGGACCAAACAATGATTGCGATACATACATCAACTGGATCAATGCGCATTCCTTCGTGGCCCTCTCCGGATCACGCAGCCGTCTCATCTGCCAACGCCATGCAAGATATACATGCACTCATCAGCAATCTGCGATGCACCGGCAGGACCACCACCACGACGGCACCGCCTGGCGCAGACCGTGCCCCCGCGCCCGCGTCGTGCGCTCGTGGTGGCTGCCGTCACTTTTGCGAGCCCGGTGCTGCTGTTGCAAGCGGACTCGAGGACCTGTCGCTTTCGGATAATGGGGGAAAGGCTGCCGGAGGGGGAGGGGGAGGGGGAGGAGGAGGAAGAGGTCTGACGCGGCGACAACTCACCGCGCCCAGAAAGTGGGGAGGGGCCGGGGCCGCCGCGTCTCGGCCGGACGGATTCCCATTCCCCGGCGCGGCTTAGGAAAAGCAGCCGGAAAACGGGCGCCCGGCCGTTTGCCGGATCTGATTCGTGCGCGGATCGTCATCGCGAAAGACGTTTTTGCTTTCTGGCGCCATCTCTCTCTCTCGGGTGCCGGATCTCATCCAATTGGAGTTGAAGAACATGCATGTCAACATGGGCAACTTCTAAAAAGGCAGCAGCACTGTGACGTCTGACGCCCGTGCCGCCTGAAGATAGTCGCGGACGAGGTTGCATGATCAGTATGGTCACAACTCACAACATGCGCTTTTTATGTCAAGGAAACCACTCATTTCAGTATTTCCCACCATTTCTGAAATCTGATGAGAATTTTAGACGTTCTCAGGACTTTGTCTCCCTGACCCATGTGTAAACGGGCCTCCTATGTTACGGGATACTCCTCTGTCCTAAAAAATCACAATTCCTTTTTCTTGTTAATTAATCTTAAATTTGAATAAAAATAGGGTAAACAAGTTACTAATTATTTATAATGAACAATAAATATTCATTACACTAATCATAGACTATATTTTTATAATAAATTAATAAATTTTATATAGTCTAATAAAGTAAACGTAGTACAATTATATATATTTTTTGTAATCCCCTATTTGATGTAGCTCTGCTTCACTTGTGAAGTAATTTTTCAGTTTTAGTTACAAGAACAACTCTAACGGCGAAGGCAAAATTGTTTTGGCGTTTTGTAAAATCGCTCTACATATGAAATTTCTCGAAACCGCTCTCATAGATCAGACATCTGTCATGCAGCCATCCATCGGAGCGAGTTGAAGCTACTTAAGTACGTAGAATTTACATGTAAGACTATCTGAAAAATCCTCGTTTCACGTAAAATAGGTTCAAACATATTCATAGTGTGATACTGTCGGAAGTGCTGCCGAACAGAGAACCGTAGTAAACCACCCATTTATCTTTTCTTAGCAGAATCCATTTACTTACTATATCTACTAGTAAACCATCCGGTAGGCTGTGCGCCGGGAGGCCGGCTGGCCCTTGGGCCAGCAAAGGGACAGGGCCACAGGGGTCGCCTGTCACGGGACCCACGCGGCTGCCACATCACCCAACCCTATCCGGCTATCCACTCGTGACTTGCCTGCATGCATGTCGCCATACGCCATGATGCAAAGCTCCACGCCACGCCTGCATCGGTACGGCCACGTGTGGTGTGGGCGTTGGCACCCAGCGACCAGCATCAGCACATGCATATCAGGTGATCACATCGCCCACTCGTCGCCGTACGCTTGACAATCAGCATATCAGGATCAGGATCAGGTGATCACATCGCCAAATATTCGCGTGTACTGCATCCACCTTCTTAATTCCGCCGAGAGGCGAGACTAGAGAGCGACGGACCACGTTTTCCGTGAACATGAATGATGTGCTAATAAAGACCGGAGAGACTTTGGCACGCTGATCGGTTTACACGCTGTTTCGTTCAGGACACACGGCTTCGACGGCTATACTTGTGCGAAACTACCGTCACTGCCCACGTGCTTTCATTTCTTTCTTTCTTTCTTTCTTTCTTTTTTTAAAAAAAGCTGCCCATGTGTTTTATGCTTTTGAGGGAAACTCAACATCGTTCTCTAGGTTACTTTTTTAATTATGGAATAAAAGCATTCCGGCTTTCACATTATATAGCTAAACGAAACAAGAGAGATACTAAGACCAAAGTTCCACTACACAGACATTAGAGAAAATCCCTAGACCGGACAATATTACAGAGAGCCCAAAACCCCTAAACATAGTGACAATCAACATCAGCATCAAAGGGCTACCTTTCTATCCTTCTCTAGTTCTTCTAAGCGTGGTCACCAAAAAGATGCGATGCCACTCCCTCAAGACACCTGCACCCTTCATTCAAAGCCCTTCTCTCTTCCTCTTGAGATAACAAAGACATGTAATAAGCCTCCCTCTCCCCTCCCTAAAAATTACTTGCAAGTATTTGAAGATGTCATCTATTTAGTCATTAAAGTCTCAAAATGTATTTTCTAGGTCCTAAACTTATATTAGATCTCATTATTAGTTCAGATCTACTATTCTATATATGTGACATGTTGGTTTAGAGCTTATCTAAATTAATGCGTAGCCCCTTCTCCCTTTTCCCATCCCACACCCCCCAACCCCCCCCCCCAAACCCCCAGTCCCCCCCCCCCCCCCCGCGGGGGGCCCCCCCTCCCCTTTTTTTTTTGTGGAGAACATGCCATTGGCATATATTTCATAACCCACGTGACCTTTCAAATGTGGTCGTTCCATTCTCCTCCCTTGGTCTAGCGATTTGCAAGGCAAAGCGTCAGACGTGCGAGCCCAGACTCTTTTCCATATCCATATTGTATCTGTATCTGCATCCGATATGTATCATTCTCCATTTAAAGGTCACACGTCCGCATCATACTCTTTTCCAATATGATGACTGAACCCACGTGTTCGCGTCTAATAAGAAGTCCTTAAAGCATACGGTGACTTAAAGCCCAAGCCCAATAGAAAAATGTAGCTCTATACGCACATGGCCTTTTAAAGGCCCTCTCGCAAAAAAATTAGGCCCAAATTTGCAAAAGGCTATATACTGTATATTTTGCTGCTCTTGGATATCTCAATTGTTCCACTTGTTCGATCTATTGCGTGTCCTTGGTTTCACGCAAGGCAGTGCTAGGCCTTTGTTTTGTGCCGGTGCTGTCACTTGACGGCAATAGATTTCTGAAATGCTTTGTTGAACTAATTAAGGAAAAATAATGCTAACGATCAAGTTCTTAATACAGTGACATCAATGATTATCTAGTCTCTGGATCCGCTCCTGGTTTCACTGTGCGATCCATTGCAGCTCGACGAGACGTACGGGTCACTAAAAAAAAGGACATGCATATATACGCAATCTAGTTAAGTGCTTGTGTAGTTCGTTAAATTGGCGCTGAAATTTCTGTAGCGGAATTCCTATAGTATTTTGTTTGTATTTGATAAAAATTGTTTAAACTTTAACTAATTAGGCTTAAAATATTCGTCTCGCAAAGTACAATAAAACTGTGCAATTAGTTTTGGATTTCATCTATATTTAGTACTCCATGCATGTGCCGGTATTTTGATATGACAGAGAATAGAAATTCTGCATAGTGAATTTGGTGGCCAAATTTGATGAATTAAACAAGGCCTAACTATGGTTTGATCAAAGAACTATTTTCCCTCTAATATAATATGATATATGATTGACTTGATGTGTGAAGTGCAAGTTGGAATGCAAAATCAAATTAAAATAAATACCTAATTTGCATATTATACTATATATATCAGAACAGTATGCTAATCTATAATATGAATACTGTAGTCTGCAGTCAGGGTAGGTGAGAACCAAGAGGCAGCAGGCAAGTTAATTGAACGTGGACATTATTCCCGCTAACCCGGCCAGGTTCACGTTCGTCAGGGTTTGAACGAGCACTGTTCAACATGATTTTGCAGAGGTCACGATCGATGCTCAAAAATGTCGTCTAATCTCTATAAACGGTTTCTGCACCAAAAGAGGGCACCCGATAGTGCCACGCCACCCGCCTAACCCACGAGCCGTCGGATCAGGCCAACACGCGATATGTACCGTCGGATAGGGAGAGTAGCGGGTCTCTCACCCGTTAAGAGGTCCACCGATGGTCCGAAGCTCGTGAATCCTCGCGCTCGTTCGCGAGCGACTCACTTCTCCGCCGCCCGCGCACGTCCCTCCTCCTCCCGGCGCGGGCGAAGGGCGAGCGGCCCCAGATCGGGGGAGCGGGCGTAGCAAGCGCGGCAGTCCCGGCCGCTCCGGTCCCTGCCGTTCAGGCGCGAGTGGAGGCTCCAGCGGCCCCTGCGGCCCAGCGTGGCCGGCGGTGTGGGCATGGTGGCTCCGGCCACCCAGGCGGACGACGAATGCAGGCACGGCGGCTGCGACTGTGACCCCGAACCGGACACCCTTCGCGAACCCAGGCCGAACCACGGATGCAAACACTTTCCCTCGCACTAGAGGTCTGAAGCTCAATTCCTAGGAGCCTTGCATGCGAGAGCCCCTACCTAACGCTTCCAATCTTCAACATGTACGTACCTCTGAAATCTGAAGCTTGCGCATCTGCTCCACTAATTTGTTGGAATGTTTCTGATTTGCCATGCTGCTGTGGGCTTGCAGGTCTGCATAAGTTGCAGTCCAAGGATCTCTCACTTTGCAGTATGATCCCCCTTGGTTCTTGCACAATGAAGCTAAACGCTACTGTTGAGATTATGCCTGTTACATACCCTAACTTCGCGAACCTGCACCCATTTGCCCCCACTGAAAAGGCAGCAGAGTACCATGTAAGGAATATGATTCAGTTTCTATCCTAATGGCAAAGTATTTGCAGCATGAACTCCAAACATCTGAAATAACTTGTTCTGTCATAGGAAATGTTTGACGACTTGGGCAACTTATTGTGCAGGATCACAAATTTCGATTCTTTCTCTTTAATTTGCAACCAGTCCTACATGATACACCATGCTTACATAAGCTCGATTAAACGTCCTGAATTATAGTTAGGAATACCTTTTTATGACAATAGTAAACAAGACTTATGTATGGTACAAAGCTTTTATCCTTCCAAAGTAATTATATTTTATTTTCCATAAAAAAGATCATGTCAGAAACTTATAATCATATTCTTCTGACTTTGACCAGAATTTTTAACAATACCCTTGTCTACGCACCATGCTAAAAAATAATCTTATGCATTTTTTATTATTCCAGAATTAACAATGAAAAGCTATGGTCTATGCAACTCTAAGGATTTACATCCCATGTCAGAAGTTTCTGCAAAAAGGTTGCTTGAACAGGTATTTCTCTTGTACATTTTTGCAGCGAAAATTTGGATTAAGACCATCCTAATTCCTGGAGTACTCCATTGGCTGATACCTAAAAAAAGTTGAATGGTTGAAAACTGACCACTGAAGGTATTCTAACATTACATATGGAAGGTGAAGAACTTTGCCGAAGGACTTTCAGTTTGTTGCTTCTATAGCTGAGGAAGTCCTTTCTTCTGTTCGTATTACCTAT
Organism: Bothriochloa decipiens; assembly: GCA_023333625.1. Taxonomy (NCBI): domain Eukaryota; kingdom Viridiplantae; phylum Streptophyta; class Magnoliopsida; order Poales; family Poaceae; genus Bothriochloa; species Bothriochloa decipiens. Next base: position 52,690,381 of record CM041630.1, on the reverse strand, counting down.
TCTCTTTATTTCTTTGGCCAATAGTCAACTCTTTGACCTATATTGTCTAAAAAATAGAATCAATCCAACCATCTGCATCTCCAACCGTTTTATCTGTAGAATGTATAGTTGATTTGATATTTTATTAAATTACAACCAATTGTAATGTGAAAACAGAAATGAAAAGGTAGTCAAGTACAATTAATCATGATACTGTGTTGCCACTGCTATTGTATGTTTTTTATGTTTTTGTGCTCCACAACCTTGGTGGATTTTTCCCATGCTTGTATAGTTTGGTTTACCACTGTAATATTTGTTTAGGAGGATTGTCATGGTCTCAGTTGCAGGTTGGAAATCACCATTCATCTGAAAATGCAATTCAAGTTTTTATGACAACATTTTTTCTGTTCCATCGACTTCTCAGTTGAGCCTCTCTCAGATTTACTGAATCAATGGCACCATTCAGAACCAGTTCACCAAGCAACATTATTTCTGAGTGCTTATCCAGAAAAGTCCGGTCCACCTGTTTTTTTGCACATTGAGATTCAAAAAAATATTAGAGATATTATAACGAACAAAAGCTTATTTCTATGCAAAAGTCTGCATTGACACTGCACTCCTAATTGGTTTATTTCAGATGGGGAGCACCTGACACGAGCAGAAGAAGATGCCCGCTGAGAGATAAATGGGAAACCATGACTTGTAAAAACAGGGTCAATGAATTAGCTAATGTACCCTATTTTCAATACATTGTAGCAATGCACAACTGTTTGGAGCTTAGGTAAAGGTCCACAGTCATGTTCTTCTAAAGATCAAGAATCATGGTAGCGGAAGTGATCAGCATTGTATTTCCACAGTACAATATTAAAAGTAGAGCATGTATGGATCTTCATGCTTTAGGTAGTATGCTGAAATTGATGCTTATATTAGATCATTGATCCTAAAAAAAATAAGAAAATTGTTGCTTTCTTATGATTTTATTTGTACACAAAACAAGGACCATCTATAATACAACCGGCATCGTCCACTGGTCATAAGCGGCAACACCGCGGTCTTTTCTAGTAAGGCCCTAACCATGCACATGCCTAGTGTCCGTGGCGCTTTCTGTTGACACTCAAAATTGTCTAAGAGAGAAAAATAGGCTTTGTCATCATGTTTCTGACATCAAGAGGGCCAGAGAGCATACTCGAATCATCATATTTGACGTTTGGATGAAGAAAAGGGTATCTTGGCCGCTGAACCAGCCGTAGTCGACTAGGCCGGTCTCCAAAGTCGGCTAAGCCGACTTGACTAAAGTGATCAAATACAAGAAAGGACTTCACCATTGTGTTCCTCTCATCTAGCTGATCAAAAAACATATATGGTTTGTCCCGTTTGGAGTCCGGATGAATTAATTATAAATTTTGGAAGATTTCATCCGCAATTTCTGGCAGCCAGTCGGCTTAGCCGGGTCAGCCACCCGGCCTAGCCGACTTGGGCTATTTTTAGCCCAGAAACAGTGCCTTCGGCCTGACAAAACCGGCTAAGCCGACTGAGGAGTCGGCTAAGCCGATTCGGGTCTGTTTTCAGAGCCGATTTGGCATCTTAAATCGGTTTTGGATATATTTTGGACGTGCAAAACTTGAAGATCATGTCTAGAAGTTATTTCCTACTGGGATAAGACCATCTCTCTCTATATAAATGAGAGGATCATGGCCGATTGATCCCATCCTATCAATCGAACAAAAAACCAATCTATCACCTCTTTTACCCATTTTCTCTCCTCAACCTCTCTACTTAGTGTCCGGTGCTTCTCTCTACGAGATTCATTGGCATCTAAGAGATTCCTCACGTGCTCCCTCCTGACGGATCCATCCAGAGGCGGTTCTGAGGCCTATTCTGCCATACACGAGCTCCACATCGGCTTTTTCGATCTTTAGATCGGTTTGGCCGGTTACGCTGTGTGTTTGCTGCTTTACAGATTATCCAAGCAACCTCCTTAGACGTCTAAAGCTCGTTGATGTGTTGACACGGTCATGAGTCAGCGTCAACACTTTCATTCCACGAGTTAAAGAAACCTCGGATATTACGTCACGATTGAGATCCTTCTACACTATCGGCGGTGAGTCGTCGGTATATCAACCTATGTGGAAAAAAATGGCTACACTTCGTCTTCGGGATCCTCTGGTAGGAAACTGTCAATTCAGGGCGAGCCCAGCGGCCGGCCGTAAAGCCCATCTGAATATCTGATCTACGAGCTCTCTCCTCTCCTGCCCTTTTGTTGTTGTTTCTGCTTTACACACAGGTCACGAACCATGCAAAACGAAAAGGGACAAAGCTAGCTAGAGTGCTAGACTGCTAGACATTCATCTATCTATCCAGGCACCGATCGATAGGAGAGAGATTTATTAAAAGAAAAAAACCTTCTAGCTTCTGGGCTTTTTAGCGCACTCTCGCTGACTCTCGATCTCCAGTGGCAGCCCCGCTGCACCGCCGCCAGCCCGCCACCCTACCACCTAACCGTAATGCGCGATCGAGGTAGACGATGATAGAAACATTACTCGTCGCTGCTAACTTGGGCTGGTAGCAACGTCCCAGGGTTCGAGGCCTTGTTTTCTGCTTGCCTTTCGCAGCTCGATCGACGACCTTGAAAGGTCTAGATGGTGGACTAAAGGAGGGATGAATAGTCCTTTTTAAAACTTATCGTACCGGCTAACCAAAATAAATGCGGAATTAAAATTATCGGTCTAGCCAAGACTTCACCCCTCTAACTATAAATCTAGATGCACCTTGTAAAAGATCCTACACAAGAAAGCAAGGTATCGAACTAGCTAGTGCCCTCCTAATCAAGTCTAGCTTATAAGGTCACACAAACCTAAACAACTAATACTTTATCAAGCAAGGGAGCACCTACACAATTCTAATGAGCAAAAACACAAAGCCAACCTAAGCTCACTAGATGCTCAAGGATAAGGATACACAAGCCAAACCCAAGAGCTCAAATTACTTAGTAACACAAACTAAACAAAGCTACTAATTAGACTACTCAAGTTAATTAGTCACACAAGAGATACTTCTATGCTACACAAACTAGAAGGTAACTAGATAGCTACACAAGCCAACTAATTGCAAGAGCAATAACACAAGCACAGTATATATGAATGTAAATACAAGCTTGTGAAAGATATTGCAAACCACCGTAAAGTGTGGATACAAGATGACACGACAATTTTTACCGAGGTTCACTTGGTTGCCACCAAGCTACGTCCTCTTGTGGCGATACACTCACTTGGAGGTTCACGCACTAATTGGCATTTCCTAGCCAAATCCCGCAGCCGGGTGCGCCGTGTAACCAACACAAGATGAGGATCCTCTAAGCCACGAGCTCAACTAGAGTAGCCAATTCACGACTCCCGTGGGGAAGGCTCAAGAACCCCTCACAATCTCTTCTCCGGAGCACCGCACAATCTCTTTGTGTGCTTCGATGGAATCTCTTGCCACCAAGCCATCTAGGAGGTGGCAACCTCCAAGAGAAACAAGCCCACGGGCTTGCAACACGAACACCTAGTACCACACGATGCAAATCTCTCTATGCAATGCACTAGAATCGCTCACTCACTCGATCAGATCAACACTATCGCTCAAGTAAGTAGAGGGCTCTCCAAGCACTCTCCAACGATGACACAAAGTCCCCAAGGTGCTCAACCCACGCCCAAGGCCGGCCACCATCTCTATTTATAGCCCAACAGCTCAAACTAGACGTTGCCCCCTCGGGCACCTCAACCATGAGTGCCGGACGCGTCTGTTGGAACCGCCGGATGCGTTCGGCGCTTCATCTTGCACCATGTGTCGCCCGCGTTCAAAGTCGACCGTTGCCTCCCAATGGCTACTTCTCGAAACGGCTCAGATCAACGCGCCGGATGCGCCTGATGGAACCGCCGGACGCGTCCGGCGCGTTCACCATCCGCGCGTCTGGCCGTTAGGCCACGTCGGACGCTACAGCTCCACTGAGCACCGGACGCTGCCCCTCCACTATTCAGCGTCCGGTGCGTTCACTCTCCGTGCCATGTGCAACGGCGCCGGATGCGTCCGCCGAGCGCCGGACGCTACACAGTGCGTACCTCGCTCGGGGCCATCACGCCGAACGCCAGCGCACGCGCCAGTCTGCCTATCTCACTTTCCACGCGCCGGACGCACCAGACCGTCGTCCGGCGCTCCGTACACCAGCGTCCGGCGCGTGGAAGGTTTGCACTTCCAAGCCCGCATCGACGCCAAACTTCGCCACCTTTTATTATACATGCTAATCAACAAGTATAACACCTTGTACATGAGAATTAGCATGTTTTCACCAACCAACTTGCATCAGGTGCTATAGAAAATAGCTCTCTAATTTTCCCAAAAGCGCCGAATCCCCCCGGTTACCAAACCCAACTCAACCCTGCAAACACCTCCGCCTTTGCAAATGTGCTAACCACCACCAAGTGTACATCACCATGTGCATGTGTGTTAGCATTTTCACAATCATTTTCAAGGATTTTCTCTTGATCTTACAACACCACTCGATCCTAGCATGTCGCAATGTTAGATCGCTCAAGTGGCACTAGAGGACCGATATGCAAACCAATTTGCCCCTCTTGATAGTATGGCCATCTATCCTCAATCCGGTCAAGCTCTTCTCTACTCAACCTTAGACCGGTGAAATGAAATGCCCTATGGTTATACCTTTGCCTTGCGCATTTCTATTTCCTCCACCGTCCTCCAATGTGCTAATGCAACCAATGCATCGACACGATCATCAGATGATATGATCCACTTCATATCATCATGCAACCTTCTAGGTCCATCAATCTTGACCTCACTTGCTCTTCACCATCTCATGGTCCATCAGCACCAAGTCTTACTCAAGCTTCACCGTCTCATGGTCCATCGCTTCAAAGCCTTGATTTGTCCTTCACACATCCACCGGTCCATCGAGTCAAGCCTCATCTTGATCTACACCAACTTGGTCACATGACTCCATGTCATGTCACATATGCAATAAAGCTCCTTCACCAACACATGTGTGAGCAATGTAACAACATCAAGCCCTCCATGGCATATATTGCCCACACACATGACCTTGTGAACTAACCCCTGTGTATCTCAATCATACCACATGTTAGTCCACCTAAGTTGTCGCTCAATTACCAAAACCACACAAGGACCTTTTAGACCTGCAACAACTAACTTTAGCTTTAGTGTAAGCCTACATAAGCTTGTACCCCAGCACACATCTTTGGTCTTTCATTGTTGGGTGACTTGGTTAGAGGCAGGAAATGTTGAGATAATGAATTGAATTACAGTACACCTTATGCATCGATGGGTCATGTGGGCGGTGGCGCCTCAGCTCGTCATTGTGTGGATAATAATGTGTACACCTTTGTAGGGATATGAATCATTTTGGAATGCCAAGATCTCGGTTATGGTGATAGGACTCGTGAAAGATTGAGTTACACCCTCATGCTTGTGTTTGTACATACTAATGCTCAAAATTTATGCTTTGAATATTTTGCTAGGTGAACACTTTTATTTACGCACAGGATGCTATTTATGCAATGCAACTCAACTTTATTTACCTTGCTAACCATGAATGCATACTCTTTTTCTGTATTATTTGGGTAAGTCCGCAGAGTACAAGCCATACTCATGGTGTTGTTGTCAAGTTGTTTTATAGGTACCTAGATGACTATGATGGTCATGCCATCCCGCTGGTGCCGACAAAGTGGTTATCTAGCAGCCCTTCGAGCTTATGATGTTGCCGCCCGGCCCATTGGACAAAAATGACTACTAGAATTAGTTAGGTATATATTAATTTGTAATGTATAGAACTCTCAGCCTAGGTAAAACATGGTAGAATGGTTCACAAATGACATTTAGGTTAGGTGTGTGAGTCCATAGTGTGTCGTGTAACTATACTTATTAATTTAATAATAACTTTCATACTAGTGATTTGTGTAATATACTTCCACTGATTTGTGTAATATCTTGATAAGATTGAATCTCGAATTGTAGCACCTATATGTGTGTATATTAAATTATGCAACCCGGATACTATGTTTTGCACCAGTGGATGGCATCTCCATGGATTACTGAAGTTGGTCTACTTAAATTGAGTTGTATAAGGAGAATAACTATTAGTTTACAAATATAAACTTGGCAGGTCCTCACAAGTCACAGGAGGCGCTATAGACACCTTATTGAGCACCACTGTAGGCTGCCACCACCGCGCGCACTGGATAGCAGCAATAGTGGCCAAAGATGAGAGGTGGCCTGTGGCAGAACCTCCTAAATCATATGGCCCACACGCATGATTATTGTCTAAACAGACTCCAAATAACCATGACTGTGTTCCATACGATTTAAAAAGTCTGTCGGGTAAATCCCGAATCATCCACGATTTTTCGAGTAGGATCAATCGTTGAAGAGAGATATTGCAGTATTACAACAGTTTGATATAAATAGAATACTACGGAGTAAAACAGCGGAAGACTTACAATAACATAAGTTTATAAACCTCTGAGTTTCAAATATCTACAATAATAAGTATAGATTATACAAACCATAATAGTAGTGGGGTAGCAGTAGATTACAATACTAAACAAAAGCTCTGCCCAAGAGCTAAACACCTTACTCGTCGTCGCTTTCCTCGACGACTGTCATGCAGCAAGATGCAAAACACTCCTGCCCATGAGGCTCACCTGCAACAAGAGTTCAACAAACCCTGAGTACAAAGTACTCAACAAGACTGACCCGACGAAAAAGAGGGGTGGAGACTCAAGAAATGCAGGCTAGAGGGACAAGGTAAGGTCTGTAGTAGATAAGAAATTTTGCGAAAAAGCTTAATAGAAAGAAAAGTTGCTTGGGCTAGCTCCCATTATCAACCAGCTTCATTATTGATCCTTAATCATTTTTCAAGTTGTTACTATGATGATGAACAGTGATCGAGTCTTCTTCTCCGAGAAGCAACGGCGATTTGAATCCATTTTCATACCCAGCTGGGACCTAGGTCACTGGAATACCGGAGACTTTAACTCCGATGCACCCCAGATGAACCGATATACCAGGATAACAACCGCAGCCGTATATCACCACATGGCACCCGTGAGCTCTGCGGCCCAGCGTACCAAGATACATGGGAACTTAAATCCCACAGTAAAACATACTATGACACAGATGGGATCTCTGGCCCCACGCTAGGTCACTCCATGATATACACGGCTCCAACCATCCATATATCACTTCATGCATGTGGATTATCTAATTTCTCGATTCGACAGATCACCATCGGACGGGACCTAGGGCATCAACAGACGGAAACACTATAGAGGGACTCCATTCCTAATGCAAGTTCACCGTTCGGACTCGAGTTATTACTATCATCAAGATTCCAATCAAGAAAACCAATCTCATCTTTTTCATTCTTTTGCCTTTGAACAATTAATTAAATAAGCAGGGCTAAGCATTACTACTTATCTTCCAAAGCAGGTAACAAGGAATAGGGAAATAAGACAGGTAATGCAATTGGGTGGGTTTTCACTCAACTTCTATTACTTAATGCAATATACCATAGCTGAAGCGGTAAAACTTTTATAAATAGAATAGGGTTTGAATGCATCCGGGGCTTGCCTTGATATTCGGGGTAGATGTTCTCAAACTCTGGATCAATTCCCGATTCTTAAATCTGCTCTTCCTTCGGATCTGGGCAATAACGTTAACTCTCCGTTAACAGAAACTATTCGATAATTAATATGCTTTAACATGATGGAATAGTAAACATGATGCTCGATGGATGCATAATCAGATTAAAGGCTTGAGTACAACTTTTCTTCACAATAAAGTTGCAAGCTAACAAAACTTCGCTTATAAAACTTATTAGGGTTAACTATGCCATTTAAGAAATTAATTAAACACATAAAATAACGTTAATTAAGCCCTAATGACATGATTAAGTTAAGCGCAAATAGTTAATTAAAGGGCCAAAGGTCATTAGGGTTAATGACCTAAGGTCATCAATCAATCCCAAAGTCAATCAAATCCTATAATGATTAAGCTTAACTAAAGGGATTAATTAATTATTTAAAAGCATTAAATACAGGCATAAAAATTAAAGTTATCAAATTAATCCTCAAATTTTATTTTAGAAAGCTCTTAGCCTAATTAGATGGTAAAACAAATTTCAGAATTAAAAGCCAATTATTTTATTTATTAAAAATCATTGAAGGTCTATTTTTCAATTAAAAGGGCTAATTTTAACATATACAAAAAGTACTCAAATTTGGCATTTTATATTTTTCCTAGGTAGATGACATCATAAGGAACACTCACAAAAATTTTTAGAATTTTTAGAGCTATATATGAATTACTATGATTTTTTAATAAAACATGAAAATCTTTAAAACTATAAAATGTTGAGCTTGTCAAACCAAACATTTTTCATATACAAAGTTTTCTCAAATTATGTATAATTTTTGAATTATAGTTTTAAAATCAAAAGGGGACAAATGCTAGAAACTGTATTTTTAAATTCATTTGAAATTTCTTTTGGAAACTTGAAAAACTTTATATACCAACTTTGTAGCTCTTGTCAAGATCTACAAACTATCTTTTTAGAGTATCCCCAAATTCTTTATAGATTTTGAATTAGGGAAAAGGGGATAAAACTAGGTTTTGAAATAAAGGGTTTTTGAAATTGAAATCAAACTCGACTGGGTTTCTAACTTAATTGGTTGGTCATTAGTGATCACAAACATCATCCAAGGACATTTTTAGGTCATTGACCCAATGACACCCTTGGTTGACCAAGTTGACTTTTGAAAAACCTTTTATAGCATTTCTAATTTAAATTTAAATTTGAATAGCCAGACTCAGAAATAAGCTTTGGAATCCAAATTTAATTTCAAATATGGAAATCATTTTTAGGGTTGGACTTAGACTTATACACTATGCTTGACACTAGTGTAAACACAGTTTACACCTCAAGTACATAGAGTATAAACTAAGCATTTGCGATGACATTCGAAAATAGGGTTTTATTATTTCATGTGACCAAACATTACAGAAGCTCAATCAACCTATGAAATGTAAACTTGTTTTAGTTAATGCACATTAAGGTTGATTTAAACATGAATGCTTTGCAGTGCATATGATGACATGGCAGGTTTTAGTTAATATAACACCAGAGGTGTTACATGGCTAAGTGCCATTTAGGATTCAAACTCATAAACCTTCGGCATACTGCATACTCAATATCTCTCTTATCACCGCACTGCACAATTATTTGTAAGTATATTTAAGGTGATATATCTTTTTTATATAAAAATTTCAGCTTCTAAACTATTTTAATTGTAAAAGTTTTAACCACAAGGTTTTAGATCTTGTCGATCTCTACATTTTTTGTATATGGTGTATCTCGAGATAGTGTGAAAATTTCACAATTTGGAATCTCAAAATCTAAGAATTTTGAAATGATTATTTGTGTTTTGAAAAAAGAAACTTGTCAATGACAAAAAGTTGTAGATTGCATTAACGACTACAACTTCGATATAGTTCATGTCGATGTCTAATGCCATTTGAAATTTCTAGATTTTAAAATTTGAAATCTTAGAACATAAAACCAAATATTTTTGGAATCTAAATGACTTTAAATAAAAAAAATTTTAAATTCATAGTTGTAGGTCGTATGGAGAGCTACAAGTTTTGTGTAGACCATATCAACACTTGACATTGTTTGAAAATTCTAAATTTTAATTATCAAAATTTTATTGCCTCAAATGAATTTAGATCACAACAAGCTCATGCTCTAAAATTTTGTTACAAAGTTTGTCTTCATTTGTATTTATATGTCAAAAATAGATTGGGTATAGAGAACTATTTATAGAGGTTGACCTTTAGAATAGCTTCATAAGATATCAATTTCTAGAAGTGAGGGCATTTTAAGAAGTTTGCCTCTATTAATCCTCTATTAATCGATTAACAAAGGTAGCAGGTATGTTTTGGTAATAGTCGATTAACGAGAAAGTCACTCTAGAGTGCTAGTCACTTTAAAGTGCATGTCTCTGAAAATAGTTAACAGCAGGTACAGGTAGGCATTTGGTTGGAGCCCCCTTCCATAAAGTGCTAGCCTCTTTTAATCCTAACATCCATTCTGTAGGTAGTGAGTAGTGGGTGGGGAGCTTCTGGCGGCGACGGCCGACGGGCACTCCCGTGGCCCTGGGAGGCGATCGGCGACGCGAAGGGATTACCCGGCCGGCTAACGTTCTGCTTTCTCCGTCTTTTGTGATGTTTGTCATGCAAGATTTGTTAAACTATATAAACTATATACTTTCTTCCTACAACTACCAGTTGCTAACATAAGGTTCTACTGTCGTTTACGATGATGATTGGCGATTACCTGAACCACGAACCATGGTCATGGATTCATGGCCCCTTTGGCCAGTAGGATCGGAAGGTACAGGAAGAAGGGATCTGTTCGTGGGTTTTCCTGTCGAAACAGGAGTGGGTAGGAACTGATATTGTTCAGTGGCAATCGATCGGCCCCATGCCGTAAAAGACATGCATCGCAAGCAAACAAACGAGGAATGTCTTGGCCACGCCAAATAAAAAATCAATGCTACCTGGCACCAACTCCATCCGGCTATCCGAGCGAGTCACCCAGATTCCCATCTGGTTTCATCTGACAAGTGACAATAGATCTCGCCTGCTCCAAAAGCTAGCTAAATGGAACGAGATTAATCATACATATGCAGTGGAGTAGTTTCTTCAACACTAGCAAAAGTGCAACCACAAAATTAAGGTCAAATGGAATCTATGACACCATACATTCTTGTAGAAGTAGAACACCTGGAAAAGCAGCATTGCTGATGATCACAAAAGGTTGAGGACCACAGATCGGTCCTCGTACTGGTCCAAAAAAGTAACATAGGTTTTGGAAAACCCACGAAATTGATTAAAAGACACCCTCCTCCTACTATCATCTCTAAGAGTTTTCAAAACAATTTTCTAATCCATGATCTTTTTTATAAGACTAGCATCGTGCCCGTGCGTTGCTACGGGATAACTAAATTTTTTACTAAGAACACAAGTATCGCATAATAAGATAAAAATCTTATGAAATAAAATAACGATATTAAAGTGACATTTAATTTAAACAAGCAAAGTTTATAAAATTAAAGCAGTTATAGAGACCATGATGTCGTGGGCTCGCAAATTCTACTTTATAGACTTTTGCCTGATGCGCCTGAGACAATGTTTTATATCGGCAGTGCTAGCTTTATTGATGTCTCTTAATTATAAATTTATTAATTAGAAGATATTATTTTGATTAATATTTATTCAATTGAACTAAACCAAAAATTGGTAATAATGAATTTAAAAATGGAAAATCAGAATGTTGTGGACCTGAAAACCCAACAGCTACTGCAGTTTCTGCCTTTCTCATCTGATGGTTTCCTGGTAACTATAATAGCAATTTGCACTCCACCTGATATTAGTGTTCTAAACATACCATCACTGGATCACTCGAGTCAATACTAACATTAGTTGATGAAGAAGCCTTCTGCGCCTGTCAGCCGCAATTGGGAGGACTCCATTTTGACTTGAATCACTCTTCAATTGTTGAAAGACAGTAGTTAGTATAATCAACTATACACCAAAAGAAAAAAAAATATTCTTTGACATGTATCCAAACAAATGATATTGAAATCCCTTCCCTAAAAAAGAAGCACTTATATGAACCAATATTGAATGTTGTTTTACATGATTTAAAATTTACAATACATTTTTCAATCAGTAAGTATCCATGAAACACACCTAAAATAGAATGGAGCTCAGAAAAAAATGCTGACCGGCAACTGCTCGCCCCTCTAGAAGCTAACAAGATATGCAGAGACACAGTCTAAATTACTACTCAACAACAAAAACTTATATTATATAAAAGTCTCCGCATGGAAGGAAATCTACATGAAACAATTTAAATTCTGGAGAAAAATCCATGTGTTAAAAGTAGGGCTGAGATTTATCCTATAAGTTGGCCACACAAGAAGCAGGTGGTAAGATACGGTGCATACTCCGGTTTTATTCTTTTTCTTCTGAAATTAACTAGAAACTATAAAATAGCATTACTGGTACCGACTCCGTTCACAAACTTGTACTGTTCCCCTTCTGCGTTATCTCGTAATCAGAAACGAAGACGATGAAAGCACTTGTATTAGCCTGATGCGCATCTTTCCAATCAATGTTGCGTTGTGCACTTAAACTAATGATGAAACTGTGGTTCCAAAAAATTATCAAAAATTATTGGAACCGCATGCAACCAGGATTGATCGTGAATTGAAATTGATGCAGCCGACGAAATTCTGGGAAGGGAAGGGAAGACGGTGTTGAATACTGCGAGCGTACCTGAACATGTGCGAGAGCCAGCACCGGGGTGGCCGTGCCAGCAAGGGCCCCTGATTCGGCATCGCCATTGGCCACTGCAACATCGGAGGATCTGGCGAAGACAGTGCGAGGACGTGTGCTGGCGACGGCGACGCGAGGGTGAGGGCTAGGTCTTAGGAAAGCGGCGCGAGGGCGTTGAGGACGATGGCCTGCGGCGGCGCTAAGTCGAACTACCGAAGGCGAGGGCTCGCGTGGGCGTCTTGCGGCGTATATGAAGATGGAAAAGGTGCCACCAATTTTGGAGCATGCTGCCAATTTGCGAGGGACACTAGTTGGAAGATTCAATGGTTTTGAGAACATATTTGTGGGTACTCTTAGAGATGCTCTTAGCAAGAGTACTATAATAATGCTAAAAAAAGCAAGAGGACTATAATCCTTTTATAAAATGTGTATATATATGCATGGGGATATGAAAATATTGGGTGCATATATATACGTATGGAAAATATATACCGAATACGGTTTTACGGTGGATAATGCTAGTAACAATCAGCGTTGCATGCATGCATGCACGCAAGTAACGCATCGCATAGCTGAATTTGACAATTTGTAGTGCCTCTGGGTATGACGGCATGCACGAGTTGTAGCTAGCTACTCCATGGAGTAGCAGCACTGCTTGAACGCCTCCAGGTTGTGCTCGAACACCGGGACGAAGGCGTCCACGCTGCCGTCGCCCAGGTAGGACGGCACCAGGAACAGCATCCCCTCCGTGGGGAAGTATGACGGCATGAAGTAGCTCGGGCTGCCGGCGCCGAAGTCCAGCTCGTAGAACGGGAACGTCAGCCAGCTGTCCACCTCCAGGTCCGGGCAAAGCACGTCCTTGAGCACCGCCGTCGTCTGCAGCCCTTCCTTCTCCACCGCGCCGGAGCTCGCGAAGTCCACGAACGACTGGAAGTAGGCGCCGTCCACGCGCGCCACGGCGTCGTGGATCGCCTGCGCCGCGTGCTTCAGCGGCCGGTTCAGGAGGTTCCCCACCGTGGACCGCGGGAACGCCCAGAGGACGAGGTTGCCGAAGTAGCCGGCCGGCGCCGTGAGGCGCCGCCGCCCGTCGACGGAGACGCGGATGGTGGAGGTCTGGAGCGGGTTGCCGAGCCCGCGCGCGCGCGTCACGGCGCGCCACACGTGCGCCAGGATCGCCTCGAACCGGCTGAAGGGGCGGCCGCGGCCTTCGGACGCCTTGGCGCGGAGCCCCGCGACGAAGTCCTTGGTGAAGTGTGCCTTGTGGATCACGATGCTGTGCTGGGTCTGGGTGTCGTCGCCGTGTCCGTGGGCCGCCGCCGACGGCGCGGGCCTGTAGTACTCTACGCCGCGGTGCTCGAACTCGACGCGCGGCGGGTGGCGCGGCGGGAAGAGGCCCGGGTGGTGGACCGGCGGCGACGGGCCGACTGGGAGCCCGCGCGCGGCGCGTCCCCAGGCGACGAGGAAGTCGCTGGTGGCGTGTCCGTCCGCCACGGCGTGGTTGGCGGTGAACCCGACGGCGAGAGAGCCGCACGCGAAGCGCGTGAGCTGCACCTGCACCACCTCCTGGATGTCGCCCTCCAGGTCCGGGTGCAGGCGCAGCACGAGGGGCGACGGCTTGGTGGGGGCGATGTTGGCGAGGTGCGCGTCCACGGACGCCTCGACGAGGCGGGCGCCGTGGTCGTTGAGCAGCACCCCCGGCGCGCCGTCGTCGTCCGGGCCCGCCGGGCTGACCTGGCCCGCGAAGAGCCGGTACGAGCCCAGCACCGCGGCGAGGCCGCGCTCGATGTCGGCCGTGGACGGCCCCGGCGGGGAGAAGGCGTAGATGATGGCCATCTGCATGTGGTACGTGACCTTATCGAACACCGATGACGGCACGTGCTCCGTGGTGTCCGGCCGCGGCGTGCCCGCCGGGTACGACGGTTTCACGAGCTTGGAGCTCAGCACCTTCACCTCCATGGCGAGATCGATCGATCGGACCGATCGATGGACCACTAGAAAAACCAGTTGCGCGCGCTTATACGCTCGCTCGTACGACACCTCTGATGAGTTACAGTGAAGTGAAACTAGCCAGGGGCTCTGTCTGCTTGTGCTGCAGCTTTTGTTTCTGTTGTATATATACTTGTGTGTTGCCCTGCTCGCTCGGCTTCGGCTCTGCGCGCGCGCTATATATATATATATATATAGCTGGCAGCGCGCGCACGGGAGTAGGTAAAGGTGCGCGTGCAGCCGTGCATGCGTTGATGAATGGGCAATGCATCAATCGGTCGATCGATCAGTACGCGTGGAGACTCGATGATTCGGCATTATTGCTCATTAGATTAGATTGGGTGGATATATAGTTGACATGGCGATTTACCATTCCATATGTGTGCTGAGGGATGGACTCGCTAGATTGCTGCATCACGTAGCTTTATATACCACATACAGTTGACGTGGGCGCAACAGAAGCATATGCACTGACCGATCATGGATGAGCGTACTCCTCTTGTTGCAACAAATTGGGTGTAGTCGAGTGGAGATCCAACCAGATTGTATGAAGGTTGTCAACACCATTCAGGATATGGAGTCTCTGACACGGCTGTAACGGCAATCTATGGTAAATGTGTCCAATACTACATGGCCGTATATTTGACACTTTCTGCAAGCACGCGCGACCGCCTGCCACTGCAAGAAGCACACACCCACAGTCGTCAGGGGCTGCATCGATCAGCATCGAACGGTACAGTTGGATCGTTTATTTTGGCCCTCTCCACTAGCAAGAAATCGATCAGAACGAACAAGTGTCCATGCAGGGTCCGGCCATGTCTCACTACTTTAGGGCGGGGCTAATCGATCGGTCCTTTTTTTCGCTATATATATACATATCATATACAGAGAGACGTGTGGAAAACCACCTGCTGCTGTGCACGCAGCTGTGTGCCTGTGTGTCTATGGACAAACGCACTAGAAACCATGTTTTTTTTTTTTTTTGTCTTTTTGACTAACGACATGCGGCCGGCGCGGTGCCACGGGCCACGGCGCATGCACACCGATCACATCTGTGCCCGCCCCGACACGTACGTACGCTTCAGGCTAAAGCCGCAGGCCGCAGCGGCACGATATGGATAATGGTGGATCACTCAACGAATAATCCTCTGATGTGCTTCACTGCTGGATTACGGCTGATATATAGATCACAAGTCTTTGGTCGATCGGAGACCCCATTGCTGGTGGTGTACGTAGCGACAGATGTCGTGTGTACACATATATACTTCCTCTGTCCTGATATAGCATTCTTGTTATTTTAGAATAAAATAATAAAGAGAACAAAAGATGTATGTACCTCTCGCTTATTTTTCTAATATATTAAATTTTTATTTAATTTATATAATTAAAAGATAAACTCTCGGTCTTTTTATATAAAATAGGCAAGTAAATAAATTACTTTCTATATAAAAAATAATTATATATTTTAATTTAAATAAATATTATCTTTTTTTCTAAATACATTATATTTTAAAAAAAATTTAAAAGCTAGAATGTTTTATAATACAGGACGGAGGGAGTACATATTTGCCTGATCAACGAACCTTTAGAACGTAGGAGTATTGATGAGCTCCATCGTCGTGTATAGCTAAGCTACGTGATGAACACACTCTGGCGCCCGAGATGGTTCCCGTGGCTTCTGCAAATGCGAGGATTGGTTGTGAAAATATATAATTATCCAAAACAGACAAGCAAGGGCCGCCAAACAAGTGCCATTTTTTTACGATCAATCCAGGCTTTGCAGCCGGAGGTTACTCACGCGCGCCGTGCCACAGCTCGGCACACCGCACTTAATTAAGTCAAATCAACCTTTAGTTAAAATTCCAGCTGTGATGTATTGTGAACAATTCTGCTTTATGTCAAGGTTCAAAATTTTAACAAAATCAACAAATAACAAACATAGCTCAGCTGGCTGGGTTGACTGCGGTGGAATAGCTAGATCGAGGACGGCCACCTGTAGCGTGATACGCAAAGACTAAGTCAACCAGGTCTCATGTGGTCCTATTCCTTTTTTTACCAAAGTTGTCCGAGATAGCCTACTCCGTTTCGGAGTCATGCTGACTACGCTGACACACACTTGTAGACAGCTCAGCTTATACCATGCAACTCAAACTCCCTTCTTTTCCAATTCTTTAATCCTCCAAACAGAATAGCCTTCAAAAGTAGGAGTAACGTCCATCCCGAATGGCCCTTTTGCGTATCAGCTCACGTAACATCCTGCGCCAAGTCTGCATGCACATGCATTCAAGTTTTCCTTACTCGCCCGTACCAAGCCATGCTACATCAGCACCAATAACAAATCGGTTTGCTTTCCTTCTCAAGCTTCGGCAAACAAATCATGCTCTATCCGGACGGCGTGCCGTACTTGAATCATAGAGCTACTCACTCCATCCTAATAATGATATGAAATTTCTAGCGCATTTTTTTAAAAAGAATTTATGATGTCCATTATCACCCCAGTTCTAGAGGGGCTGGTCTACTCCTCTTTTTTCCAAATCGAGCCGCTTTCCCTCATTCTACTCGTCCAGCCTGCTTCACGAACTTGTACAATCAATGCCACAAAGACAACAAACTCTATTATTGAATTTATAAGGAAAGGGGCGACGATTTGGCACCAGATATACCTTGAGGTAATCATGGGAAGCAATAATCAAACAATGAATTGAAAATTGCAACCAGATTGGTGTTTCTCTCTTGGATGTTGTTTAGGACTCCATGATTTGGCACCAGATATATATCTGGAGGGGTGGAAAGAGCTGCTATGATAAGTGGAAAAACTATAAAAAAACGACGATTGCTCGGGAAGGTTTCCACAAAAAGACAACAAATGAACTACTCCCTCCACCCTACAATTAGTAAAGGGTAAGGTGACCCTACAAAGTATCCAAGAGACTATTTTGTCTTAAATTCACTTGGATACTTTGTATTTTACAATGCATGGATGGAGTATTAAATAAACCCAACTCCCTTCCCTTCGCAATGTAATCGAATTTGGTCTAATAGTCTCATACCTATGGTAACTAGATGTGCTCCTCAAGCGCCTGAAAAAATCCAATGGCAGTTGGCAAACTCGGTCCACTTGGAAGCGCTCGGTTTAGTTGGCAACATATGAACTCGATTAGACTCATGCTCATCTATCTTCATAGGTTTGTCAATTGTCTGATGCTTTATGAAAAATAGTATTACTATATTGGAAACTTGGTATTTGGGACTTAAAACAATCAATATTGTCAGCATTTATTTGAGGGATGTGTTTGGTATACACTTGAAATGACTGAATTGTAATGTTTGATAGCTTATCTATGAACTTATGTGAACCTTTTTCCCATATTCTTGTAGCTATTGTAGGTGATCATTAGCAAGGATCTTAATTGGTTAAATGAGTGACCTCAAGAGAGGTAAACTATAGAGTTTAATCAGTAATACTCCTAAAGTTTTAAGCAATCTATCTCTTAGGGCATGAATATTACATGATTAGATTTGAATTTAGTTGCATTGTGTATTCTTTTAAAATATATGTAGTGTTTTCTTATACATTGGCTGCAACTGAAATCTAATGGTAGATTAGGAAAGCACAAAATTGAACATTTATTTTCAAGTTTCTTGTATTTAGTATAGAACATTAGATTCAAGATTTTGTTGTTTTCAATTCACCCATGAAGAAAATCATTCCATACTATTATGATGTGTTGCTATTTCTACATTGCTTGTTTCCATTGAGCATAAGGAGGCGGAGCTCTCTCATGGGGATGTATTGATGGCAGATTTCATGACAACTCTTTGTTCAGAAATGAGCTTTTTACTCAGAAATATGCCACAAGGATGACAAGATCTTCTGGCTCTCGGATATTATAAAGTGACATTTTAGTGCGCCACCACTGACTCATTTTTTAAAAATTTGACTTGGAGACTTTGAATCTGATATGATGATTTCTAGTGAGAAGAAACTCTATATCCGTAAAACACCTACGGCCCTCAAACTTAAAGAGATGAAGTTAGTAGCCTACTACTCACTCTGAGAAGACTGGTTAGACATGTGCTACCCTATTGCAAGCGGAAAGGATTGCAGCCTACCCCATTCATTGGTCACCTCGCTAGATTTGTAAATGATTCCTCCTCAAATTAGGTGACTGGAGAAATATCTGGATATTCTATATCATCACTTCTCCTTTACAAGAGATAAGGATATCCATTATTTAATAATCGGTCTTCCGACTGATTGTGCATAAGCCTTGGTCTGAGTAAGAAATGTAACTAGTTAGATGTTGCCAAACAAGACCTGCTTCAAATTTGGTCCTTAAGCATAACATGAATTCCAAGAGTCTGAGACTATGTCAAGAACGAGCAAAGACAATTGTGTGGCTCTAGGAGCATTTAGACTTGCAAAGACACAACGATGTTCGTGGTGATAAGAAAAAGAAGGTTAGTCCTAAGATTGTCCACTCAAAAATAGATTTGATATCTATTTTGCATATCATAGCTGACATTGATTTTTAGAAGGATATATAGAAGATATAGAGATGCTGAAGATCAAAACTAGCACTTCAATAGAGCTTAAAAATATGGTATGCAACCCTAAACCTTCAAAGCTAGTATGCAACACTGAATTGCTTTGCTCATAGAATATAAATGTTCATTTTTATAATACTTAGAAAAGAAATTTAAGCTAATAGCAAGTTTCATGATAGATGTAGATCCTATCCTGCTTTTAAAAGAATTTGGATGACACACGAGAGTAGATATTTTTCCTATAACATCGTAGAATTAGCTTCATGGCAAAGGAATGGCATTAAGCATATTATGGTGAAGTGTACAAGGCTTAAGAGCTACATACTTGTATGGCATAAAATATCTAGTTTTTACATAAAGAGATTAAATTTCTAGAGTAATCTTTGTAACTGAAGCTTTAGATGGTTGCCACTTGACATCAATCCAACGGGTGTGTAGCACCCAACATAAAAGCTATTTGAACAATGACATAGGTAGACACCATGAAGGGTAGAGTGTGTAGGGTAGCTGCCAATAAATAAGTGTGACTCATTGTTATACATCTGTTGCAACAAATGATCATATTTACTATAGGCAAGTGAGGAAGAAGAGGTTGTGCCTGCTTATTTCCACGGTTCCAACCACCTCACGCACTCCTCATGTGGGCAGCGGCAGTAAGTGCCACAGTACTGGCGACGCCACAAATTCAAGGGCCCCACCATGCATTTAATTCTTTTATGTTTCTTTACACCACTTTCTCTCTTATTTCCGTATTGATGTGATTATTTCAGGCAATGTGTTTGGTTTATACATGGGACATGGTCTCCTGCTATCACCAAATCTTCCTCCAAATTGTTATCTAAAATTTTACCCATGAAACAAAGCCGAAAAGGGACTGGGAGGTGCAAATAAATCTTCCTGCAAATTGTTATCTAAAATTTCATACATGAAACAAAACCACCACCAATGCTCACCTTTCCTAAAGAATCAGCCGATGTAAATGGTTCACCCATATTATATTATTGCTACATACACATTGTTCTTGCTTTGTCCGATGCCTTGTCTGTCACAACTAGTTCATGACTAGGTCTTGTTGAATTGTTAACCATGACCGACTGTGTGATGGGCAGTTTTAAAAAAATGCGATCGGAGGGGGCACGAAGAGATCATAACCATTTTCATGAAGTAGAAGAGAAAGTGATCCTTCCCGATCAAACTAAAAACCCTCCGAAGGGAATTTTTAACCTAGCCGGTAACCAATTGAACCCAACATCCTTTGGCGTGTGATGGGCAGTTTTAGAGGCCACTTCTCTAATGCTGTATCGATCCACAACTGCTCAGTTATTCATTTTTTTGTTACGCTCCCACAACATTTTTGTTATGAAGCAAAAAAATTACTATTAAGCAGAGTATTGCTAAACATTTACTATTCTTGTTCTGCGAATGGAACATTTACTAACCCGAGATCACGAGCGTGTTTTTTCCCCTCGAGTGGAACGTCACAAAAATCGACTAGCAGCATTTGTTTATTAGTAGAAAGCCTTTTCCTTTTTTTCCTAGACCGAAACATCTTAGACATTTCCAAATTCGACTGAGGTGTAGTAGTAAATCTGGCATTGACTTTGGTGCAAATGCTGCTTAACAAAAGGCAGGGCACCGCCGTGGTGCCACCTGTATAAAATTAAAAGTTTTAATCCGAAAAGGGAGTGGGGAGGGGCAAATTAAAGCTTCTCCTATTGTCAATGGACGACGACTCCGGCCACCGGGCCAGTACGTGAATCATCCTTTGAGGCCTTGACGGTGCAGACGATGTGCAATTGAGTGTGTACATAATCCCTGATTTGAATTCTCTGGTTCTTTGATTTGTATCCAGTTGTCTGGATAAGCTGGGCGAGATTACTTTTCTTCTAGGAGTAGATCGATCTGTGCAGGCTGCGTCCGTCTATTTTCACTGACTTTGTGGAACTCGCTAGCAGGCGGTGGGTAGTCTATCTATCCGTGTGTGTCTCGCGACACCGAATCATCATTGCACCAGGACATGAATCGTCCAGCGTGAGACCGCAGCCTCTCTCGCGGCTACATGTATGCATCACTCTGAATGTGAACTGCTCCCTCTGTTTTTAAATAGTAGTTTACTTTGACTTTTTTGATTTATGTATTTTACTATATATCTAGATATGTGTATTTTGTTACGTATCTATCAAAATGCATAAACAAAAAAAATCAAAGTGAATTATAATTTAAAACAGAAAAAGTAGTAGCCAGTAGCGTCTACGCTGGGTGCTAGCGGGTCTACCTACGCAGTAGTTATTTTGGACATAATAAACGCCAGGACACAGAATCGTCCAGCGTGAAACCATGGCCTCTCTAATAAACGCCAGGACACGAATCGTCCAGCATGAAAACCACGGCCTCTCTCGTGGCTGCATGCATGATCCGGCTATTTTGGATATAATAAATAGTTGAATTTAACATAGCATTGTAAGAAACATGCTAAAACATCGCACAAACACGTCAAATAACCGGTTATTTTCAACTCTAGAAAAAGCAGGCTATGATTTAACAATTTCAAACATCATAAGAAATAAACCAGAATTCGTACAAAACACACCAGAAACCGGCTATTTTCAACCTAGAAAATAGTCGGTTATGATTTAGCATTTCCGATTATTTAAGCAGTGTGATCTCCTGAAGTTTCTTCATATGATAGATACTAGGCCTCTGTCGTCGATGGTTAAGTTGGTAACACGTCGGGTCTCGGCATAAGTAGTGCCTTTGCTAGTGCATCCATGCGTGTTAATTACCCGTGTACACATATCGTTCCCACAGGTTGGTCAACTTTCTCTTTTTGTTGCAAATGCAAAAGCAAACCCCCATTTTGGTGGGTGACTTCTCCAGAGACGGATCACCGACGTGCTTTTTTGGTTGCAAAAGCGAACCACGTTTTCGTGCTAGCTAGATATTAGGTTGAGTGCATACGTGATCCTTCTGAATTTTAATCTCCCTGCTGTGCTTGGGGTGCTGTTTGTTCCTTCCTGTGCCTTGATCTATCCTCTGGCAATTTGATCTCGGATTGCTCAAGGTTGCTATGTGCTATTTTCTTATTAATGAAATGGTATACATGTAAATGAATTCTTGTTCCCTATGGCTGTCTCGCATTTTTCCAGTTCACATGCACACATCATCAAACTAATTAAGCGGGGCTCAGTATTGTCGAGTTAATTACATACTCGTGGTCGATCCTTGGTTGATGCAGTAATGTAGTAGTTGCTCATAAACATTATATTGTTTCAATCGATCAGCACCAACTAATTAACTGCCCCTCCTCGCGACGACGTACATGCCGGATGCATGTAGGTAGGCAGAGTCGACGCATGCCAAGATTCAGTGCGGCGTCCAATTGTTGCCGGCATCCTGGTCTACTCCTATAGACATGGAGCACTGAGTTAGTAACAGTTGCTCTCAATAACACGGGACGGGACAATGATCCTAGTAGAATAGAAATTAAAGTCTTAACACACAACAACCAGACAACAAACCGAGCTACTATTAGTACTATGATGATCCATTCTTTTTTCGACGAAAGTTTGAAATGGAACACAGATCCCAGCCTCTGTAGTCTGTACAAGGTTTGGTGCGCACAGCCTCGTCGTTCTTCATTATGACTCCATTATTACATCAGCGCTTCGTTGAGACTGAGATGTTTGTTTTATTAAAGAATATTTGTACAAGTATTAGATTCAAAATAAAGAGGGGGGAATGCTGGGTTGATCTCTCGTGACAAGGTCAGCGACTAAGTCCTAGTCCCAACTGAGAAAAAGATTGCAGGCATGTTTGACGCCTCCACGAGCTTCGTAATTGGCAACGGTGAATTGGCAAGGTTTTGGTCTGACCTCTGGTTGCCGGCAGGGCGGCTTTCCGAGCTGGCTCCGGCGGTCTTCCGGTCCGTCCCGAGACGATGGAGACGGCGCTCGGTCAGGGACGCTCTTCTGGACAACCAGTGGGCGTGGGACGCTGTGGCCGCATCCATGGCCGACTTCATGTCACAGTTCCTTCGCCTGTGGGTGTTGCTGCAGGACATACAGCTCGACGACTCGGTGGCGGACAAGCTGGTTTGGAAGTGGACGCCGGACGGGACATACTGCAGCTCATCAGCGTACAATGCCTTCTTTGTTGGGCGCGTCACGTT
This sequence comes from Bothriochloa decipiens, assembly GCA_023333625.1. NCBI lineage: Eukaryota > Viridiplantae > Streptophyta > Magnoliopsida > Poales > Poaceae > Bothriochloa > Bothriochloa decipiens. Next base: position 52,667,286 of record CM041630.1, on the reverse strand, counting down.
GAGGGGGGCCTCGGAGCTATAGAAGGCTCCCTGCCATTTGAAGGTTAAGTTTTTTTTCTAGCTTGCGTTACACGGAAGGCTCTGGGCTACAGACCGACGCAAGCGGCATGGGCTTCAGGACGACGACACCTGCGTGTTGTGTGCGCAGGAACCGGAGTTCGCTGACCACCTGCTATCTTCATGCTCCTTCTCTAGGGAGATTTAGCATAGACTTTTCGTTCAGGTAGGCCTCGGCCAATTGTCCCCCTCATCCGAGGACCGTTTGGTCGACTGGTGGCTCCGTTCACGTGTTGTCCTTCCGGAGGCACGGCGTCAGGGGTTTGATGCACTTGTCATGCTCACTTCGTGGATGATCTGGAAGGAACGCAACTGGAGAACGTTTGACAACGTCAACTCCACAACGACGTTGGTGCTCAACAGGATACACGATGAGGCTGACGAATGGTGCGGGCCGGATACAAGCGACTGGTTGTGATCCTTGTACCATAGGCCTGCGTCCGCTTTCTAGTAGCAAAATTAGTTCGTAACAGGTTACAACCGTCGAAGCACCGCCGTAAAGCCGGCGCTTTGTGTATGTGTTCGGTCCAACGTCTCCGTGGGCATCTCGCCAAGCAAAGCGTTGGAATATATTAAACTTTATAACTTCTCTTAATGAGATACGTGCAACGCACGTTTTCGAAAAAAAGTGTCCCAACCAAACCATGATCTGTGGCAGATTCTACACCCACCCAAAGACAAGGTGCGGCAGCAACCTGTACAACAATGGCAGCGGCCATGGCCAGGCTAAAATGCAATGTTGACGCTTCCTTTCATGCTAAAATGCCTATTATATCAGTCGTCGCAGTTGTGAAATGAAAAAAAAAAAGAGAAAAAAAAGGCAAAGTCTGCGTTGGTTGGCCGGACATTCGAGGTGCCTGTTCATGCTCGAAGTCCGGCCGAATTCACACCCACGTCCTCTTCCTATAATCTCCATCCGTAGCTCCGAACGAACTTTGTTCTCTGAAAGAGAAACGCAGTTCTCTGTTCGGCTGAAAGAGAAACGCAGTGCGCAGTGGCAACGATTACCTATACCTGGGGATCTTCGATATGTATCTCTTCGGTTGGTCTTCTACCGCAGCTTGCTACTGACAATTGCAAGAGACCGCATTTTTTGTTACACAACACATAAGTTGCTGTTTTTTAACCGCAATTGCTGTCATGTCATTCTTCGTGTCGAATACTAGGAGTACCAGTCAATTCTTTGCCTTGAATTGAAGCAGAGCATCGCAGCACGTACGGCGCTAGCTCCGGTCCATCGTCTCTCTGGCAATTGGCATGCCGTCATGTGTGTCTGGTTGTATGTCTACGGTCTGCCTACGATGTTCATCTGCGGCACAATCCAACTTCATTCGCTAGCGATGGCGAACGCCTCGTGGACTTGTTGTGTCGCAGCTGCTGCCCCGTGCGTGGTTTCTACCTGGCCCGGTCATCGGTTCCTGCGTCCGCGGTTCAGTTCAATTCAGTTCAGGGTTCAGGTTCGCGGCGGCACTTGCCCGGCGACTGCCCGTGCCAACAGGCAACAGGATCCACCGGCTACTGAATTGTCTGTCTGCTGCTATGTCAGCGTTACCTAACCATGGTCGTGCTCTGAGACGCGCACCCGGTCAATTCAGATAGAGTTGCTTGCGTTGGTAGAGTGGTAGACGAAGAATGCTTTGCTGCATTTCTATATTCGCTCAGTATCTTGCTAGCCAGCGACGCCGAATACTCGCCGGCATTTGCATTTCAATGCTACAGGGATGTGTGTTTGTACTCAGTCCAATAGAGTTTTGAGTCACATACTTGCATTGCGTGAGCCTTAATATATGGTCTCAACAAATTAACAAGTTGAAGTCTGTACTCGAGCAGCGTCTAGCGTGTGTGGCTGTGGCAGTGGTTAGACACAGGCAAGCACGTCATGAGACTTGACCAGATTTCCATAAACCCGAGCAAGGCCATCTGCTGTCACATAATAAGTTTTTTTTTTTCGAGATCGGGCCGCTCACCCGTACTGTCACATATTAAGTGGGTCGTCTACATGGGCTATCGGCTACAGCACTGGACATGTGAGGTGTACTTTGGGCCTACTCGCCTTTTTCTCAAGAAAAAAAACCCCGGGACAACGCCTACAAGAGAACAGAGGACCACGTCATCGAACGAGAACATGAATCCATCGTCTTCTTCCTTCCGTCAAGAGCCCTTCCTGCTGCAGTGATATCGTTGCTAAATCCTTGTTATTCCCTCGTAAGCACACTCTACGTACCTACCCCAAGTTACTGTGGTACATCTGTGTGCAGCACGCACACTTCGCAAAATCAGAGCATCAACAAATGTATAGACTCAACCTGGGTTCTATGTGATGATTTGACATCACTTGTCAAAACAGCCACAATGCAGATAACATAATGGTAAAATACCATCAGAATCTCTTAGGGGATCTGCGCCAAAGAGCATGACTAGGAGTTTAGTTGTGTGGTTGATTCTGGTTCTGGCCAGGCAGCCGTGGCACCGCACCAAACGACATCGCCCGCTCTCCCTCTCGGCTCCCACTCCAGACTCCACTGATGAAACGTGAGCACGGTTTTTCCGAAAACAAACAAAAACGTGAGCACCTCTCCCCCGGCCGCCCAGTTCATGCGGAGCAAGCCGCGCACACACCAAGAGACGCGTCTCACCAAACGACCTCCTCGCCTCACGCTTCAGCTTGCTTGGCGTCACTTGCCACATCCACGGGATCCATCATCGGCGGCGAGTTCGTTGAGCAGAAGTTATGGAATAAACAGGAAAACAAAACACGAGAAGTTTAAAATTCTGTCCCCGAAAACAAGCTGTCTAAAATGCATGCGTCCTCAACTCAGTATCCGACGATGCTTGCGTTGGTGTGCACGCATGCGATGAATTGTTTACACAACCAGAAGTTACGGAGATTTTCTAACACTACCAGACGCAAGTGACCCAGCATTATGACACTACCACACGACACGAAATAGAGGAAGCTGCTGCAACGGTCACATCATCGTCATCGTTTATTAACGTGCTCCGCTTTTTTCTCTTCTACATCTTGGTTTCAGGAGCTCTCCATCAAACAAGCTCGGTCACGCTGCTTGCTCATTTATCACGCGCGTCATCGTCACCATGGTAGGAAGCAGCCCCCTGCAGGCCATAGTGCTGGCGGCGCCCGGCGTCAGGGACAGGAAGGTGCTCGCGTTCAAGCGCGACGCTGCCCTCAAGGAGGGCAAGCACGCCGTCTCCACCTGCCTCATCCATTCCATCCTCGCGTCCGCCAGCCCGGCGCAGCGCAGCGCCTTCTACGTCTTCGACCTCGCCGAGGTCGTCGACCTCTTCCGGGCGTGGTGCCGGGCGCTTCCGGACGCGCGGCCCTGCTACGCCGTCAAGTGCAACCCGGACCCGGCGCTGCTCGGCGCGGGCTTCGACTGCGCCAGCCGCGCCGAGATCGAGGCCGTGCTCGCGCTCGGCGTCCATCCCAGGGACATTGTCTACGCCAACCCCTGCAAGCTCGAGGCGCACCTCGAGTACGCCGCGGAGGTCGGCGTCAGCCTCGCCACCTACGACTCCGAGGAGGAGGTGGCCAAGGTCAGGCGCTGCCACCCGGGCTGCGAGCTCCTGCTACGCCTCAAGGGCCCCGACGGCGGCGACGTCAGGGTCGACCTCGGGACCAAGTACGGCGCGCACGCCGACGAGGTCTTGCCGCTCCTGCGCGCGGGGGTCGGCGTCGCCGGGGTGTCCTTCCACGTCGGCAGCGGCGCGTCCAACCTCGGCGTGTACCGCGGGGCCATTCGGGCCGCGCGCCCGCGTTCGACGCCGCCGCTGACCTGGGGATGCCGCCCATGCGCGTCCTCGACATCGGCGGCGGGTTCGTGTCCGGCCCCGCTTTCGACGACGCCGCGGCGGTCATCAACGACGCGCTCGCGCAGCACTTCGGCGACCTGCCGTGCGTCGAGGTGATCGGCGAGCCCGGCCGGTACTTCGCCGAGACCGCCTTCACGCTCGCCGCGCGCGTCATCGGGAAGCGCACGCGTGGAGAGGTGCGCGAGTACTGGATCGACGACGGCCTCTACGGCTCGCTCAACTGCATCATCATGGACCACTACGTGCCCACCCCGAGGCCGCTCGCCAGCCCGCGCCCCGGCGACAAAACCTACACTTCCACGGTGTTCGGCCCAACGTGCGACTCTCTCGACACGGTGGTCACCGGGTACCAGCTGCCGGAGATGAGCGTGGGCGACTGGCTCGTCTTCGACGACATGGGCGCCTACACCACCGGAGCCGGCTCCAACTTCAATGGCTACGCGACGTCGGACATAAAGATCTACGTAGCCTACTCCAGCTGAGTGCCAACGTCGACGGCGTCTGGAACGATGGATGCACTCCCTCCTCCGTTTTCCAAATTACAGTTTAGTTTAACTTTTTAATACATGTATTTTATTATGTATTTAGACATGTTATTTATCCAGATATATAGCAAAATACATGTATCAAAAAGTCAAAGAAAACTAAATTTAAAACGGATGGAGTAGAGAGGAAAGGGTTGTAGCGCTAGCCATAACAGGAAATGACAATAGACCAAACTTAGGGAGAGGCAGTGACATGATAATAAAAATATCCGCACATTTCCTAAACCCAAGTTCCCAAACCCAAGGTGCCTGACTTCGGAACGTGAGCATATGAGATTAGAATTGAAGAAGCACAAACCCTATGATATAAATCTAATGGTTCCTAACGTGGCTTAAGGAAAAAAAAACTTTAAAAACAGGCAAATGTGCTTTAGCAATTCCCAAAGATCTTCAATGCATTATATACATATGATCTTGTCGTTGGCCTTGGGATTAGCCACTATAGGAGTGTGTGATCTTGATCCAGATTCCAACATTTGGTATCAAAGTCATTAATGACATGTTCTAGCATCCACAAAAACACAAAACCAATCCTATGTTGATCGTTCCTTGAGATGGTTCATGGGGGAGTTGGAGGCATTCTACCTATGATCTTTCCCTAGGCCTTTCAAGATCATCAGCCTATAAGTAGTAGCGGAGTCAGGGAAAAAACATAGGTGGTGCGGAAAATGAACCAAAAGGCGCAATATTCACACAAGTCATGGCAAAAAACACTACTCCCTCCATTCCAAATTGCAGTTCATTTTGACTTTTTTAGTGCATGCATTTTGCTATGTACCAAGATAAATAATATGTCTAGATACATAGCAAAATACATGTATCAAAAAAGTTAAAATGAACTATAATTTAGAACAGAGGGAGTACTAGCTAACAGCTTCTGCCATCGAAATAGTGGCATTGCCATTGCCACTTCCATAAATGCTTGGGCGGCTGCCACATGGACTTGAACCAATACTCAAACTTGTAAAATAATTCTTCATGTCTACACAAAATTACTTGTCAAATTGACATACTCTATTACTGTCTTGCTGAAAATTTGATATGCTCATGAACTGGAACTGAAAAATCAAAAAACATTACCTTTTTTTTGTTATTCTTGCCAATGCCACTCCTGGGACACTTCTGCTTGAAGCTCGGCCATGGATGAATCCAAATGTTTGGCGAAGCTGTTGCCATTGCTCTGCTGCTAATCTGTCTGCAGCCAGGGCCAGCCCAGCACCCGGTTCCTGTGACTGTACCTCACGCCCCTCCTCTCCTTTTCTCTCCATCGCCAACTCACGCTCCTCGGCGGGCGCACCTGTGCATCTGGCGACAGCCGGAGGGCGGATGGGCACCGGGCGGTGTCCAGACTTTTACGGCAGCCACGGCTATGTTGTCCAGGCGGCGCTGGACCTGGACGTGTTCCGCATTTTGATGGCAGAAGGCATATTGCCCTGCGCCCGATGTCATCTGCTTCTTGTCTGTGCTTTCGACTTCGCGCTGCGCACGATGGACTGGTGGACAACTGACGGGCTCAGGGTCATAGAGGCCTGCCATGCCGTTTGTACCGGGAAACGATGTCTGGGGCTCAGTTGTTGCCGGCTGCACGACAACATGGAGCTCGCTGGTCGTGCGGCTGAGCAGGCTCGTCGTCCTCCACCCACTGAACGCCGGCCGGTACGACGCGTTGGCTCAGATGTTCGATGGCAGCAGGAGGTAGTAGACGTGCCAATGGTGCGAAATTGGTGCGGGGTAACCCAAGCCCAACAGGCAATGCGAGTGCGCGGGTGACCGGATCCGCGCCCGCAATATTCGGAGTCCGGACACGAATCTAGTTCGGCTTCGGTCGTGCTTGCGTACTCCCTCCGTTCTACCATGTTTGTTATTTGCGTTTTTCAAAAAATTATTATTGATAATTATATATTAAAAAATATTAATATTTATAAAATATAATTAGTATCATTAGAAAGATTTTTAATTTAGTTTTTTAATAAATTTATTTTGAAATATAAATATTACATATATTTTATATAAATCGAGTCAAACTTGTGGTACGAAAATAAAAAACGTCACACATTTTGACGCAGAGGGAGTATAGGAGACCGAGTCCATATCCATCCCTGTCCTTTGTGTCCTATTTTTTTTTTTTTTCAAGTTGCCCCTAGCTAGCAGATCAAATTCATCTTCAATTTTGCGGTGGCTGCCTACTAGAATTTCTACATAAAAATCTCGCAGTGCAGGTGCGTCATGGAACTCTTCACCTTCATGACCGCTGGAGATACAATTAGCAGCAGCGACGACGACGAGGACGAAGAGTACCAACCAATACATACGGTGAACACCATCAAACCGGCCCACAGGCCCTCAGGGTACCTGTTTACTTTGTCTTGGCACAATGGCACTGGTTTACTTTCTCTTGGTTTTGACTCATCTGATGATCGTCACGCCGCGATAGTGTTCCTCCAGAATCCTCACACTTAGATCAACGAGAGTGACGCAGTTTAATTCTCTCATATATATATATATATAAAAAGCTGGCTTTTAAAATGTTACCACAAAATAACTTTTATGGTATTTTGCTTGAAAAATTAAATTTGTTTTGCAAAAATTACTTTAGCTCAACTATCTTTTTTCTACAAATAATATCGATTAAAGTTGTCTTGTAATCAATTACTCCCTCCGTCCCATGGACTCTAACGTTCTAGCTTTCAAGTGGTGTAGTGAAGATCCTTTGTATGTATACTTTGCATGTGTCCAGATACATCAACGAAGCAGTGAACGTGGACAATTAATTCTCTGCCAGAAGGACACAAACGGTGAGACGGAGGGAGTATATACTTACCAGATAGAAAGCACTTTAGGCTTTACTCACAAGTTACTAAAAAAAGAATGGTATATATAGGTGTTGCACACATAGGTGGGGTTTTTTAAACCTTTTTTAGAACTATTTGTAAAATTAACATGTACCGTTGCAAGTTTATTTCCAAAACTAACCCTTCCCAACGTCGCTTTTTGAGGAAAAAAATTAGCATTAACTCAACCGTTCTAAATGTAAGTTACTTTGACTTTTTGAGTACACTCACTTTGCTATGTATCTAGACATACGTAAGATCTATACATAGCAAAGTGATTGTACCCAAAAAAGTTAAAGTGACTAATAATTTAAAATGGAAGGAGTATATAAATAGGTGTCTCGCTTTTGTATTATATGCACCGAACGAAGACGAAGGTTGTGTCGAATACCTTTTTTCTCTGTTCCAGGGCTTTGCGGTCGCCATCGCTGTCTTGGTGACTATCGTTAATATCATCATAAGCAAGGACCTCTCCGGGAAGATAGTAACTCCGGTTGCAATGGTATTCGTCATGTGGTTTGTATTTGGGCATCAGACGATGGCGAACCTGGAATCACGCAAGCAGAATCCATAGCGTGATTTTTATCCGCCACACGCAGATTAATTTAGCAGGCCCTCTTTTTGTAATGTATAATTTTCTTGGAAATTAGAATTGATTTTGTTAGAATTAAATTATAGATAAGTTAACATTTTTATTTGTCTGGGGTCGAGGGACGCGGGGTTAACATGCCGCTTGCATTTGCAAGCATTATATTGTTGGAGACATTAATGCAGGATCTGGCCTAGGCTTAGAATCCCCAGCAATGACACTTCCATCACGGCGACTACGTAAACCATAGAACAGATCAGAAACTGCGTGAACATGGGGTTGAACAAAAATGTTGAAAACATTTGTATAATCGTGGGAAAACTTACAGGAGCGCAACTCTACAAGCACCACCAACACCTTGAGCTTTACTTGCGCCAACTATGGGTGATTTACATATATATTGCCAGTTCTGCGACAATCCCACCAAATTTAGACAATTACAAAGTTCAACTCTTAAAAAAAATGCAATAACTCTACATGGTCAGCGAATCAGGAAGTGAAGTTGGAGCTCCTAGAATCTTGCCGCCAACATCAGGAAAGCATTCTTGGTCTGGCAGAGGGCTGATCTTACCATCAGCCTCCACCTTAACTGGGTACTTGAGGAGGTGCCCTTGTAATGTTCTCAGTTCTTCGGCTGTAAACCTTTGCCAGTTCTCTACAGCTATTTCATTCACAAACCTTACACACTCCAAACTCGAAGGATCCTTGAAGCGGTCATCAACTGTTCCAAGGTGCTCTGCCCAGAGAGACGTTCTATACCCATATACCTGGAGAGAATGATATGTAGGCAAAGCTAACTTAGAAGACGTAGCATTATTTGTAAGTATGGGGTTGTAGAATCACGTAGGGGAAAAATAAGTTATTAGCCATTAAAAAAACTGCAGTAAGCAAATTTGGTAGAAAGAAGAGGTCAACCTGGCCGTGAGGATGTCTGTTCTTTTTAGACCATGCATAATGAGGCTGGTATGCACCCATGGCAATTTCAGTATCTCTAGAACCAGCCAGGGATCTCTGGTTGATGTTTGCTGAACCCAGAATGACATATTCATCATCCACAATCATCCCTTTTGCGTGAACATAGATCATGAACCGTCGATATTTTGTAGCTAAGCCCTGCAGATTTTAAAAGCAGAAGAAATATTGAATGAATGTGACTGCTTAGTAAATTATTATTAACAAGAAAATGACTGGAACTAGGCTCAAGACAACATGGCATGTCAACCACTTCTTCAAAGCAGAATGACAAGAGCATAGTATCACATGAAAGATTGCATGGGAAAACAATAGATTGATTTGGGCTGTGGAACACAGGTGCGTATACACGCAAGGATGATCTAGGGTCGGTTTATAGAAGTATCCTTGCCTATCACTAACAATCAATCTAGAGAAACCCCAGCGGCTCAAGGCCCACCCCAGTTCAGCTAAAAAAAAACAGATGGCCCTAGGGCCTAGCCAAACTATATGTCTAACATCACATATTAAATACAGTGAATAATAACATCAGCAATCTGAATCAACTTATGTAATATAGTGTGTGATGCAAGCAAAAAAGTTTACTGATGCAACCATTCTAGCCAAAGACTCCATTTGGCCCAACAGCTCACTGCAAGAAGACATTCTTTCCATCCTAATGTATCAGCATCCTGGAAAGCTCTCCTTATGAACTTATATACCATTTTCTGAAGATCTAAAGACTAACAGTATTAATATGTACATGAGAGTTGAGTAGATGATGGAAACATGACAAGCACTTAGATAAGTTTTAGTAGCAAGTAACCTAGACATTTTTTCTTTAAAAGAATAAGGAAAAAATGCAACAAAAGATTACCGCTGCACTTTTATCTGTAAATTTCTCTGATTCTGGGCTGCCATTAGATGGTGGTTCTTCCCGATTTCCAAGACAAAAGAAGTTCAAGTAATCTTCAGGGTGCATATCCTTATTGTCCACTGCCTTGAGCTCATCAGCGATTATTCTATACATCATCTCCATTGTCTGGGCCTGTAACATGAAGACAAATCATGAACATAGTTAATAAATCCCTGTATCTATGCCATCGTATGATACTTTCTCTTTCAAAATAATAAGGTTAAAAACTTATTTGAACCTTTAAGGAAGCTAGCATACATTACAAATGTGACAAGAAGCCTAAAGCTATTCTGGAAATGTTGCTTTAAGTAGAGAACAGATTTTGATGAATCACAAGCCAAGATCCCCCTCCCCAGTGTAATACAACCAAGTCTGAACTTATATTGAACAGTGCGAAATTCAATGTACTGTATCCTCAAGGTTAGAAAGAATATTGATACAGTCACATATATAATCCTCAAAATTTCACTTAACTAGTACTTGCCTTATGACACAGAACATGGAATGCTTGCAGAAAAAAAGAACTCAGAAGACCTCACAATCAGTTAAATTGTTCTGCCAAATTGTGACAATTAATAAAGGAATTCACCTGAAAGAAAAGGATTTCTTGTACAGATGCTGCAGTAGGGACTCCTTCAGGCCACATTGGTATCACTACATACACTGCAAAGCGTTCTCCCGCTCTAATCTTACTTGCAATTTTGAGGGCCAGTTCTATTGGTATCAGATTATCAGCACCTGCCACATATTATCAAATAGCCATTAAACATTAACAATTAATACAAGCAACAGCAGTACAACATTATTTAATAAGGAAGAAAAAGAATGTAATCTGCCTAAAAAACTAAAAAAATATGTAAGATCTACCTACATTTTGTTTGTCGTTCTCCCATTTTTTGCAATACAAAATATACATATATACTTCTTCAGTTCCAAACCGTGAGTTATTCTGGCTTTTTTCAGTACATATCTAGATATGCATTATATATAGATATATATAGTAAAAGATATGTATCTAGAAAAGCCAGAACAGCTTATAATTTGGAACAGAGGGGGTATACATATAGCATATAGCTACCGTATAACTACGGATCAAGGAAAAACAGAAGAAATAAAAACGAGAGAGAGAGAGAGAGAGAGAGAGAGAAAGAGAGAGAGTAAAAACCTGAATTCACATAGGATGGCCAAGCATATGAAGAACCAAGAAAGTACTGGTTCTCAATATAAATGAAATGCTGTGCAGATCTGATTGCTCGGACATATGCAGTATGGATGCTCTTATCAATTACCAGGTTTTTCCGGCACACAAGATTCTGCAGAAACAATTTGAATAGTTAGTACCCGTAGCAGTTTCCAGATAGTATATTCTCCGTCATCGCTGCAAAGTCAGAAAATATATATGTTGACTAACCAGCTTTGAAGCTTCTTTGGAATCACTAGGAAATCCTTTTAGGGAACCAGAATCAATTGACCGGAATACCTGCAGAGTCAAAATAAATTAACGACTCCAGAAAATTTCAAGATTATTTTGACAAAAGTAGAACTTAACAGGCAGCACAACCACCTGAACATGCCAATTTTCATGATCTTCTTCTTTTGAAACCCACAAACTAGGATGATCATTTAGAACACCTTTTGAAGGGCTTAGAATCCATGATATACGCTCCAGCTTAATTAAAGCATCGTCTTTCCAATGAGATACTCTTCTAAACCGTTCACGCCATTTTGTTGCTTTTCGCCACCTTTGCTCAAAATTTGTCAAGACATCATAGGCAGCAGGGCCATCAATCCTGCAATGTAAATCATGCCATGGTTGCCTAGGTCCCTTTGCACCTGCCTGCATCAGGTGAATACATATGATTCGAAGAACATCAAAAGCTGGATGCATGTAATTAGTACTGTACATGAAAAATTCAAATTTTCTGCCAGGAGCTTAATTCACAGGTTCTATTGTTGGAAGGCAAAGCCAAATTACTTAGAACATGCTAGCACAAAAGAACTCACCGAAAATGTAGGGTTATGGTAATCATTTTGGAATACTGTGTCAAGATCTTTGAAAAGCCTGTGTTCAGGTGTGTCATACCGGCCATCACAAAGATCTAGGCCCCCAATGAAAGCTGTAATTTTCCGCTTGTTTCCCCTGTCTTGTGTATCAACCAGCACACACTTTTGATGGTGTGTAAACAAAGTCCCAACAACCTGCCAGCTACAAATTTAGTGTTATAAACTGCAACAAAAATATTCAACTATTTAGTGCAAAATATAATAAAGCAAAAAAAAACACAAAATATAGTTCCTGTTTCAAACTAGAGATGATAAATGCCCCCTGATACTATTTGAGACACAAAATATGATTCCAATCCTACTCTCGCTTTTAGATGACCCCCACGGCCAACCCCAACCCCTAAAAATAGCACCTATGTCGGTACGGACTACCAACAGGTACATAGGTTTACACAATGAAGGCCAAAAGAGATAGATTTTCACAGAATTGTCTAGCCATGATTGTGCCACTATTAAGATTTTCTTTTGCATGATGGAAAATCATAGCATCATCTTTTTTGAAAATCATTTCCCATAACACAACATTAAACTGTATCTATTGTATAACATGACAACCTTTTTAAGAAACTTTTCTGTTCCTTTGCAGATATACCCATTACCAATACTGTTTCCCATACCACATTAAACTGTATCTTCCATATAACACGGCAACCTGTTTAAGAAACTATCCTGTTCCTTTGCAGATATAACCAGTGCCAATACTGTTGTGCAAATTTTCCATCAAAGAAGAGATGCTGTGATGTTTCTTCAGTAATTTGTGAGCAACATGATATATAGGGTAACTTTTTTTTGTTCAGCATATCTCTAGTATTGAGCCTACCATGGAGTAGGAACCAGGACAGAAGGAAAAAAATGGCAAGCATTTTTCCATGAATACCTAAGTCAGCTGGTGGTTGACTTTGGCCCATCAAGAGACAGTGCATGCTCATTGAAGAGTATGCCTCGGCCTCGCTACCCCAAAGGCCAAAGTATATCCATTTGCTGTTCTCTTGTCCTGGTACCAGTCCAAGAATCACATTAAGTAGCTACAATTGCTTAAACGCCATCTCTCAGAGATTAACAATTATGAGGTTTGATTTCTTGAAAGAAGCCAGCTGAGCAAATTCATACCGCATGTGTTTTCCATCCTAAATGCTGACTGAAGATACACATCTGCACCATCTCCAATCATGCATTATGCAAATCCTTTGTCAAGATCCAAAAGCTTCAGGTTATCTTCCCACCAGAAAGATCCGACATTAGTTTACCAGGCAACCAGCTTGTCTTGGTGACAGACCAGTGGCAGCTCAGGTTTAGGTTTTGGTTTAGAGCATGTTTTTGTGCAGATAGCATGTGGAATCTTTCATCACGTAAATAGTGTAATATAGCATTTCATAGTCCTTATCCTTAAGGGCACAAACAGGGGCCTATCCAGCGATACCAGCATTCCCTAAGAAAGTTCCTTCCTCTAGTACAGTCCAGTGCCAGTAGTAGTACCCACAACTTTCTGTCTCTGACACTAGCTCGCGTGCTTTCTCTCCTCTCGCTGTCATGATAGATGGATGGGTGATGTGACGTTAAATAATGGAAACAGCAGGGATGTCACCCCCAGACTGCCTAGCTATTCTAACCACCTAGCAATGCATTAGCTCAGCACTACATCTACACTACAAATTGACACAAGTAAACCCTAACCTATTTTTTATTTGGCAATACACCAATTTATCCTCAAAATTAGTTCAATTGTTGTAATTTATTAGGTGTCTATCTTTTTTATACATATTTGCAATTATTAGCATGGTGTTTGAACTTTTCTATTGGAACTTATGCAATTTTGGAACTTCTATGTCAAATTTAAGACTTATTTTGTTATTTTGTAATTAAATTCTGAATTGCAGGACAAATTTAACATGCTCACCCAATTACTAAATGGATTTTACTGAATCGCATATGGAAATTTTAGTGCGGCAGACCCCATGAAAAATCATAGATCCACCACCACTGGCAACAAAGGGTGGTCTTGGTTGCGAATTTGGTGGTCAACCAGTGCTGACCCACCTTGATCGCAAAACAGCTAAGTAGTGGCAACAAAAAGAAATGCAGCTTTGGATAGCTGAAAAGAATTGCAATGAGTGGCAGGAAGAATTTGGTGGTCATCCAGTGGCGGATCCAGCATGGGGGCTGAGCCCCACTACCCCCACGCTGACAATGCAAAACCTCGACCCCCACCGGGTGACTCTAGATCAGCCACTAATCTGAAGATTCATATTAGTCAGTACTACTATTTTTTGCAATATATGAGTTCACTAAGTGCCTGTTTGGATGTACATGTATTTGCCTCAATCCACATGTGTTGAAGTGGATTGGAGTGTATTTGAACTAAGTTCCACTCCAACTCATGTGGTTTGAGGTAGATACATGTGCATCCAAACAAGGCCTAAGGGAAAAATGTATCTCCAACTTATGTTTCACAATGATATCCGTTAGATGTAATGTAACCCATACAAAGAAAGTGAACCATAAATTCCTGCCCAAAACTTGCCTGCTGTTTGAAAATGCTCAGCTTATTGCTAGCATATCGAGGAGAGAGAACACATATGACTGAGGAATGTTTGAAAAACTTCCGAGTTTCTTCATCATGAGTTGCCATAACTCCACCCTGCAAAATCACAAGAAGGTTTCTTACAGATTAGATATTTGCAAAAGGAACAGCATGATTCAGAAAGCACAGATTATATTTGCATTTGTCTGAGCTGCATACGGTCATGGTATAAGGCAAATTGAGAACGGGGAATGGATGAAGCTAATTGTCCATGGATTGAACAGAGTGTTTTCACATTCTGTTCCGAACTTGAAACTGGCAATCCTTTGTAAATAAGGTTTTGAACTTGGCCCGATGTATGGTTTGACTCAAGTCCATTGTTTTTGCCACAGTAAACTCATATATATGGACCAGCATCCGTGGATTCCTTGCCATTAAGTTGGCTGCTGACAGCTTGACATCACATAAACTGGGAGGTAAAAGAAAACAAGATTATGGAACCTCACCGTCTTGATGAAGAACTTGTCATGCGAAGTCTTATCATCCCACACAAGCAGGCACACTCTGACACCCTCCTGCGACTTGAACTTGAGCAGTTCCCCAAGCGTAAGGTCGCCACCCTCGGGCAAGGGCCTCGACGGCGACGGTTCGCGCACGAGCCGCACCTTATCGTACACCGACCAGCCGACGATGTATATCATGTGGTGCGCCTCCAGGATGGCGTGGCAGATGTCCTCCCAGCACGCGTTGTGCTGGAACGTCCTGCCGCCGTCGAGCTCAATCTCCGGCAGGTCCCCTTCCCTGACGTGCGCGTCCTGGTACAGCGTGACCTGGCCGCCGTGGCGGAGCGGGAAGTAGGAGTCCCCGACGCCCCTGTGCTCGGGGTCGCCCGCGATGCCGTGCCGGTAGTCCGGGTTGCCGGCGATGGGGACGAACCTGAAGCGGAGGTGCAGCGCGGTGTCGGGCTTGTACGGCTTCCCGCCGCTGCCGACGACGGGGAACCAGTCCTCGACCTCGTCGCCCGCCGCGACGCGGTCGGCGGGGACGGTGACGGTGCCGATGAGCTGCGCGCCGAAGGTGTCGTTGTCCTTGACGTGGAAGACGAGCTCGGCGGCGCGGTGCGCGAGCGGCACCGCGAAGTGCTCCCCCCAGACGGGGTCCTGCGAGTTGGGGATGACGGCGGTGCGCGCTACGACGGCGTCGGAGACCGACAGCGTGACGTAGGGGTCGCTGGTGATGATCTTCCGGTGGTGGTGGCGACCGCCTCCGCCGCGGCCGCCGCCGGAGCCGCCGCGCGCGGCGGCGGCGGCGGCGGGGGCGGAGGCCGGGTGCTTGGGCCCGCAGGAGGTGGGCGGGCGGCACGCGGCGAGGCAGCGGCGGACGTGCTCGGAGAACATGTCCATGTTGGGCAGCAGGCGCGCCTCGAGGATCCAGAGGTCGAGGTCGCCGTGCAGGAGGACGGGCTTCGCCGGAGACTCGCCGCCGGCCGGCGACGCCATCGCCGGTCGGGGCCGGGGAGAGGCGGCGGCGGCGGCGAGCTTCTGGCTGGGCAACCCACCAGGAGGAGCCCTCCTCCAATCCTAGAGCACCACCCTAATATACCACCACAGCGTCCCCTCCGCGGCGGGGATTCCGGTGGGCGGGCGGCAGCCTCGGCTGGGCTCTCAGGCTTGGCGAGTTGTGGCGGTCGGAAACGGCAAAGCGGGGGGAGGAGGCGGCGAGGCGGGGGTTCGGCTGGCTGGCTGGCTGGATCTCGAGATTTGGCAATTTAGCTCGAAATAGTATGCAATTTTTTTAAGCTGCGTTTATTTATTGTATCTGATGAAGTGAGCCTTTTACTCTCCCCTGTTTGGTGAGGTGCTGTGATTTCCTCTGATCCGGAGTGGTGACCTGTGTAAAAAAAGCGCAAGAAAATGGTGAGGGTGTGGGTGTGGGTGTGGTGCATGGGGCGCGGCCGCGGCGCGACGCAACGGTCGCCTCTCGACGGTTTCCATTCCAGCCCACGTCGACGGCTTCGTGGATCGTGTGACGTTGAAGCGGACGAAGCCCACGCCCACGCCCACGCCCACGTGGTTTGATCCACGTCGCGGGCGTGGGGTGGCGTTGTCCCGCAGGAAGCGGAGAGGAGAGATCACTCATCAGGCATTCATTCACAGGCTGGAGCTGGATTCAGGAGAGGTCAAAAACGGTGCGTGCGACGTGCCTGCCTGCGTGTGCGTCGGCTAGCTAGAGCCTAGAGGCTGTGCGTTCCCGAATCTCAAACCCAACTTGGCCAGTTCGTTCGCTCGTACAGGGGCACTTGTTCGGCGGCTTGCCTTATTGGCAGCGGCTACAGTTTGAGCCGCCAACGCCCAACAGCAACAGCGGCTGCAAACGATTCACAGCGAACCGATGACAGTTTCGTTTTTTATTTTTTGAGGGGCGAACCGATGACATTTTTTTCGGCTGTAAAGTTTCGTGGCCTTTCTTCGTTCCAAAAATATCCAACCATCGACACTGCCGCTTCACAGAGTTCGCACCGGGAGCAATGACCTCACCTCACGTGTATCTCAGGTTGTCGCTCTCCTTTTTGTTTTTATCCGTTCACGATGTTTTGGATTGGATTGGATGCGCTACCTTTCCCCGGCTTTTGCTCTCCGAAGCCGCAACCCCAACTGAGTCGATCTGATTGTGCCGTCAAGAACTGGATTCTTTCTGTTTCTGCCTTTTGCAGCCTCCGGCGGAGGGACCGTGGACTGAGATTTCCATTTCGTTTACCTTCTACTGTTTCGGTGCAGGTTTGATGTTGTTTTCCCGCTGCACCAAACTGGCCAGTTCTTTGCCTCTTCTCGGAGGTCCTATTCACCGGTCACTATTGTCCTCTTACCTAAAGCTTCGACGAGGCTCTCTGCCTTTTGATGTTGTTTTATACTCGCAAGTAACACACAAGATAATTGTCTTGCTTGGAAAGAGTGCTTTGGCAAAGTCAGAGCTTCTATGTTGCAAGATTAAATGGGTTCATCTAGCATCTAGAGAGGATAGTGTTTTTAACCTCCTATAAGCCCATCATATACAAATTAGTCGCCAAAAAAAACTCCAAATTGATGTACACATAAGTCTGAAAGGAGAGGCTAAAGATGGGAGGCAACGAGAGAAGCGTTCTCTCAACTTATTTTCCTAGATCCGCCATTGGTGAAGTTTAACTCGACAACGATTGACTTGAAGGCTTTGTGCTTTGGTTCTCTAGGAAAAAAAGGTCAGAGTTGCTCATCTTTTCGAGATCAACAATGATGTCATGTGACCGTTTGTGTGATTTTGAGTTTGCTATTTTGGTCATTTTGTTGTTGTCAATGTAAGTTATACACAAGTGTAAGGTGTTTGAACCTAATTTTTCTTATAAAATGGACTAACCTTTTTATATCTCAATTGAAAGACAAAGTTCTTGGCACTTACGTTAAGATTTTTTTTAAAAAAAAATTCCCTTGGCGTGCCGTAAATTGCAACGTTCATGGCCTCACACACTCCAAGCTATGAAGCTAGTGAGTCTTCCTTTTGCAGCTGGCGTAAAACGCTGGTCATGTCTCACGAGAATGAGAACACCCATGAAAGTGATGCCTGACAATGACCATGTTTCCTATTCCTCCCTTTCTTTTTTTTTTTCCTTTTTTTTCCTCTGGCGCGTTTATCTATCTATCATCAATACCAGCGGGCTGACCGCCACCTGTCAGTCTGAGTGACGCCACGTTGCAAGCAGATCTCATAACAACCTCGTCTCTCCGAAGGCCTCTTGCGTCCACATGCATAAACTGATAAAACCCCCTTTTCCCCTTCCGGATCTGCAGAAGCGGTGCGCTGAGCCGTTGACTTTTCAGAAAGGAATCACCGTTTCTTTTTTGTTTGAAAGACTGATTGCTTCCAATCTGATTCGCAGCGCCACATGACGAGAAACGAGGAACGTACTTTGAGATGTAAAGTTAAGGCAGACGATTTATTATTATCTATCTACTCAATGGATCTCCGTTCTTGCAATGCTTGGCCATCAGCAGGACACGATTGTAAGTATTTCTTTTATGATGCGGACGGCTGTTAATGCTGCTTTGATGTGGCTAGTCAGTGGCCATTTTACTAATTAATTCTGTGCGTTTCCTTTTCCCTCAAGACGCTGCGCTGAAGCGTCTTTTTCATTCGCCAAGAAAATACTAGTGGTAGTATATACTCAAGAACCATATATTATATGTGATGATTGCTTAACAAATTAAGAACGATTACACCAGCAGCATCTTTTTCTGTGGCCCAGGAAAATCATCAGTTCCAAAATTTCTCGATGCTAAACGGAGAAAGCGGGAGCGGCATATATCCCTGTGACACTACAACACACATATGTACTCTGTCACTCTGCAAATACGTGTATTCAGATCCAAAGCTGATCCGTTTTGTATCGTGGTTTGGTCGGGCCACTCTACAACCAGGTGCGGAGACGTCAATCGAAAACTGCAACGCATCGATAGCTACCAGCTGTGGAGATTGTCAAAAGCAAGCATCTTTTTTGTCATTTGCTAATGCTAGCCGACGACCGTGATTGCATTGCACGCCACAGGTTTCTTGTTCTCGCCGTCTCATCATGTCAGCAGGCGGCCTTGCCCTTCACTTCTTGTTACCATCGCGGGTTCGCACGCCAGACAATGGGCTGGCCCGGTGGGCCCGGACCCAGGCTGTGAGATCTCGGCTCGGAGCAGGCCGCGGGCGGCATGGAGCAACGAGCGATTGCAAATCGGAAATACCATGCTTTGTCTCTTTGATATCTCAGTGGAACAATCAATCATATGACACTTTTTGTTTCCGTTGTGTCTCAGGTATTATTAAGATATTTTTAGCCGATTTCCCCAGTGAGCCTCGATCAGCTCTCTTTCATCTGTAGTAATCCGATATTGGTTTTGTTTCAGATATTTTCTTTCAAAACAATCACCATCCATCTTTGAGCGACGTGGTGTATGCCCTCTTCGTCCTATTGAGTTTGTCATCCTGATTTCCATGCCATCTTGTTCGATTATTTATTTTATTCGAAATAAATTTATAAATATAATTTATTTTGTTATGACTTTTTTATCAATAAAGATACTTAAATATTGACTGATTTATTTTATTATTTATATAAATATTTTAAATAAGACGGATGATCAAACATAAAATTTAAAAATTAAAAATATCAAACTCCAGGGGAGAGTATATCCAGCAAGCTCCCTGTCGGAGTGTCGGATCGGATGTCGGCCTCGACGTCGACGGTCGACGCCCAGGCCGGCCTATGTGCAGGCGCCAATCGATCCCTTGTCGAGTCAACAGCGACAGTCTGTGGACTTGCTCACTGTACAAGGTGAAATGGCAGCGTCGCACGGTCCTACCATACCGCCGTATTGTATAAGAACAATCTCAATAATAAAGTCAAGTATTACTTGGCTATATTAAACTGTGAACTCACACATGTTGATACCCATATATACATGTGAATGGGATTGCCGTTATTGATGAAATGTGCAGACACTAGCCAACGCAAATAACGATGAGTGGGGATGGTTCTCTTGTGCCGTCCCCGTTCCCTGTTTAAGCCGGCAAGCTAGGCCGATGCCCACTGCACATGCGTGCAGTAAGCGCGTCTTGGACTTTTTTCATTTTAATAAATCTCCTTTCATTTAATATTTTAATAATAATTGCTTCTAAAAAAATATTGTAGATTTGCCATGTTGGACGCCGTTTCCAACGTACAAAAATTTTGTCACACGCCACTCTCGCTAGTGTGACACTAACATTTTGTCGAGCCAACCAGTGGCGAATCTACCTGTATTTATAAAGGCCGGCTAACCCTGATAACTTGCCGAAAACACACTAAAATCCTTTGTATCCACCTACAAATTACTCTTCAAATGGAGAATCACCACGTGTTTGCCCCGTTACTTATTTTTTGTCCTCAATGAGATAATATCTTGGATTATCCGCTGGCGCCAATGGAATTGATGTGACAATACTTAAGCTTAAAAAACTCATATATAGAACGTCAGATTAAGATGATTTTTATATGAATGTTCTAGTTTTTTTATTTGAGGACACTAAGATGCTTAAAAATCATAGAGAATTTCAGCAGCATAATAATAGCACATTAGCGGTTGTCCCATTAGAAAAATATTTTTTTGTGGGTATGGTGTCAAATGAAGATACTTTGTAATGCGACGAAAAAGTCTACCAGTTGAAACATAGGGTCACATTAGTAAGATATAGGTCGTTTCATGCATATATTATATTTGCATATAAAAACTTCTTGACTGCACACTTTTGGATTAATACTAGGTCGTTCCATATTAACCATAATAATAACGTGGACCAGTAAGATATAATCACCATAGCCCTTTTTTATTGAACAAGATCATTGAATAAAAATTTATGGAATAAGTAAATTGTGGCTCTTGAATGATTTCTTAGTTAATTTTCTTTTACTGTGGTTGTGGCAGACTTTTATCGTTGGTAAAACTGACAAATCTATTTTTATTGTCATTGATATTTTCTCTAATTGACAAAGTGTACATGCATTTTACTTCTGCATTCTCAATGGCATCCTCAACTTATGCTTTGCAACATCATTATTTTTTGTTTACTACTATGTAAACAAAATTCATGAATTGCACTTTGCTTAAAGGTAACGGTGTTGCATCAAATCTTTTGCAGTGTACATGGAGTCAAATCATAAGTGGCCTTGTTCTTACTATAAAATCTATTGATTTTAGTGGCCCATAATATTTTGTAAGGTTTATAGTAACTTTCACAACAGCAAGCATTGCCCAATGGTGGAGACAAGGGGGCATGACCCCCCTCCCCCCCTATGACCCTACAGTTTCTATTGGTAATTTAAAAAAGATTGTAGAAATTTTTACTGGTAGCCCCTCTAAAAAATAATAAAATTGGTTTTCTGGCTCCATTGCTGGTGTTTTGATAGGTATCAGCTACTTCATCGACAATGATATGCTCTGACAAACATTATCACTGTGGAACTTTCAAAGTTTAGTGACAATGGTGTTTTCTCTCCCACCGATTGGCAATAGGATTTGCTTTGAAGTTCTACTACAAATGCATGAACAATCAATGGAAAATATTGCTTACTTTATATGCAACGATGTTGCCTTGTTTTCTTCGCGATTCTAATTCTCAAATAAAAAAACTTTGAAAGAAAAAACTTGTAAATCTCATCAAAGGCTACAACTTTGATATAAAAGGTAACTTCAGTTGGCACAGTTCAAAATATAATACTTGAGAGGCGAGAAGCCATGCTGCACCATAACATGTTAAAGAAACATTATACTCCCTCCGTCTCAAATTATAGTTCTCTTTGATTTTTTTGTGCATGTATTTTGTTATATACCTAGATAAATAATATGTCTACATACATAGCAAAATGCATGCACTAAAAAACTCAAAGTGAACTACAATTTGAGACGGATGGAGTATTATTTTATCGAGCATCTTCACAATATTAAATGTAAAAAAACTCAAACTACTAAGTTATAGATCTCAGTCAAAGTTATAAATTTGTTATAAAAGTATCTTCTTTTAACACCACTGAAAATAGATATGAATTACGTAATGTGTCTAGCACTAGTACATGACTATTATGCTGCTGAAAATTTGTATTATTTGTTAGCATCTTGACGTCCTTGAATGAGAAAACTCAAACCCAGAAAGTTGTGGATGTTATCGGGTTTATAACTTTTATATAATCATCTTCATCCAACGTCGTATAAAATAGCCATGAATATTCAAAAGTTGAGTCTTGTCCGACAACATTGGCACGTCAACGCGAATAGTGTGACAAGGTAACACCGTCCAACGTGGCATATGTTGCCGCACGCACTAGCGGGACTGACACAATCAAAAGGTTAGATCTGCAAATTCTTGTTTAGACATGGTTATTAGAAGGCCCAAGCTATCAAATCCGCGCGTCCCTTCGGGAAAGAGAAGGCCCAAGCTAGAGATAAGACCCAAGCGCGTCTCAGCTTTTGGAAGTAGAAGGCCCAAGCGCGTTGTAGTCGATGGCTTTGTTTAGTTTTCTGGACTAGAATCTCTGTAACAAAATTTTTATATTTAATAAAAATTATCTAAACTTTAATTAAGTAGGTTTAAAATATTCATCTCATAAAGATAACCAAACTTTATATTTAGTTTAGTACTTCGTACATATATCGATATTTTAGTATAATAGAGAGATATTTTGATGTATCAGAAATTTTTTTTTTTTATAGAGCGTGAAATACTCGAATTGGGAGCCCAACGAACTAAAGATCTAATCGCCACCGGCCTCCGCCTCTCCTCCAACGCCAGCCGCCGTGCGCCCTCCGTCTCCATCTGTCTGCGACGACTGGGTGGGCTATCGCCGCCGCCGCCCTACGCCAGGTGCCGACGCCTTTGCCGATCTCTTCGCCGGCGAAGAGCACCCACAAGGTATTCCCACCCTCCTTCTCTTCCCTGTCTGCTGTGCGAAACCGAGATCCCAAACTTCTCTATTGATTGATCTCTAGTTACTTCTAACTCGTTGAAAAAATTATCGGGTGTAGATGTGTACACCTTGTCCCGTTACTAGATCCGCTTCCTGATCTGAACTAACAGAGCTATAATCTGCAGGCATGGGCCTGTGGACATTGCTGGAGGGTTTCTTGCTTCTTGCGAATGCGTTGGCGATACTGAACGAAGACCGCTTTCTTGCTCCCAGGGGATGGAGCATGTCTGAAGTATCAGGGAATGGGCAAACGAAGTCGCTGAAGGGCCAGATCGTGGGGCTTATCTATGCTACGCAATTTCTGAGGATGCCCTTGATTGCTCTCAATGTTCTTATCATCGTCGTGAAATTGGTGTCTGGCTGAGTTTGTATGGATTGGTATCTGTTCCACCTTTATGTAAAAGCTAAGAGATCCCAAAGTTAATTGTACTCAAGGTTGCTGTAAATGTGTTGTTCCTGATGACTCAAATGTGGATTTCTGTTATTGTTCTGGTAAATTAATTTGGTCAGAAAATGGTTATCAATGTTCATACTATCAGAGTATCTGTTGTGTGTTATCAATTCGTTGTTGTGTCCTAGTGTCATCGATTTATTCGAAGTGGACTTGTGTGTGGGGTTGATCCTTCATTTGTATATATTAATAAATTCAAGACATATTTGTTACTCCATGTATGTTCTGTGGTTGCTTCGGCACCATTGTATGCTTATAAGTGCTGTTTCACGGTTGGGTACTGCTTCTGGCTAGGTATTTGTCTCATGCCTGATTGAGCCTATCCTTTTGTTTGGAAACTATTGTTGGTCCAATCTGGCGTCAATTACAGATGGTGTCTCCACTTGATCACCATCTGTGATTCACACTGGATGCTGGCAGTACCTTCTTCAATACTATAGATGCTTGCTAAGATTTTTGGTGACCTTGTGTAGAGAAATTATTGTTTACATTTCTCTGACTGCATCATGGATCTTGAACAGGCTGTGTTCACTGCCCATCTAACTGTAGCTATCTCAGCGAGATAAAACAGTATCCTGATAACAGCATGTATTCCTCGTTGATGAAGAGGGTAAGATGGGGAGTTAAATTCAGACTTGACACGACTAAGCTCCAAACACAAATTTATCATTTGATATACAGGCTGTGGTTGCTACAACAGAAGACTTTTGGACTCCAGGATATGTATTTGATAAAGAGGGTAAGATGGGGAGTTAAATTCAGAGTTTAGTTTCTTTTTTGGATAAATGACAGATTTTATCATTTAGCGACAGGATGCT
The DNA here is from genome assembly GCA_023333625.1 of Bothriochloa decipiens. Lineage (NCBI taxonomy): Eukaryota > Viridiplantae > Streptophyta > Magnoliopsida > Poales > Poaceae > Bothriochloa > Bothriochloa decipiens. The sequence continues at coordinate 52,643,197 of CM041630.1, read as the reverse complement.
GCTATTAGGGTGAAAGATTCACCTAGTACAGAGTTTATAGCTGTCAATGACAGACAGTTGTTTACATGCATTGGCTAAGACACGGGCAGTGACATTTAATTTCCTGTCAATTTTGAAGATTCTTCCTCAAGTTGCAAAGATGCTGTTGGTGAAGCTTTGGATAAACAGCTTTATATTCCAGCAGGGGATTAGAATGATCCCTCCCATTGAAGAAGCTGACAAGCTGTTGGCCATCAGATAGAATGAATGGTTGTTGCACCTGCAGAGCAATGAGAAGCTTAGGAACAAGGGCTAAAGTAGCTGCTTCGGCCATGAGTGGTTCTTGGATTGCATTCACATAGATGTTCGATGTTATTCCTGCATGAATGTTGATGATGAAGACTCCTAAACCTGCTGGTCTTGAAAACTGTGGAAATGTGTCAGGGGAGGTAGATGCATCGGCATAGCATAATTCAGAGTTTACTTGATATTCATCATGCCTTCTCATACTGTCATACATTAGCAATTCTCATACATCATGCCTTCTCCACAATTTATAGTTTCTGGGCAAAAATGGAGCTTTGTGACTGAATTTTTTATTTCTGCATTACTAAGTCCAGTTAATTGTTTAATGATCCACACATCACAAAGGCATAGTAAATATATTTTGGTATAGCTTGCCCTTATTGGCCATTGACTACTGTTTGCTCTGCTTGAATTTTATGGTCTGCAGCATCAGCATTGAACTTGTCTGGTGTTAATCAATTTGTATTCTTGAGGCTGCTACTGTGTTAGCTAAATTTAACCAGATTTTCATTATTCTTTTGTCGAGGCTGACCTGCAGGCCTATTTTCTTGTGGCTTGAGTCACATGCAGGCAGGTTGACATCAGCATCTGGAAGAATCTCCAAGAACTATTTTGTACCTTTTACCTTCCAAACGTACTATGTTTCTGGTGCTACCTCGTGTCGATTTAGTTTGGCTGGAAACTTCGGTTTTTAATGTACACTGTATTATTCTTTTGAGCAAACTTTTTTTGCTATCTCCTTTATTAACATACAATTGACAGAAATCCATCCATTTAGAAAACTTGCGACACAAGTATTCAGTATAAAAAATCATAACTTTGTTTAGTTTTTACAACTTCCTTGTCCCTATAAAGTTCATTTATAAACTGGTTTTCTATTTCAATTATAGAACCTGGTGGATGGTTCCATTTTAACCGAAATGGATGTAATTTCTTTATTTTTCTTTATGGAGTTGTCTGTCATATAAGTAGTGTAGTCTGTCTGGTGGAACCGTCTGTCAATAAGTCATGTAACTTGTGTTGTCTGTCTGTTGGAACCGTGGAAGCTATGCTTGCTTTCTGGAAATATTACAGCCCGTGGATTCTGCTGGTTTGGTCATAACTGAATCGGCCCGTGGTTTCAAAAAGATCGTTCATGGCTTGGGCATAGCAAATCAGCTGAGGTCAGATAAGGATATTGGGCTCACTCCCTAGTTACTGAGGGTTGGCGGCTCCATCCCGATCCATTATCAGACAGTAACCCCTCTGGTTTGCGAAAGATATCCTCAATCCATTTCTTGGCCGAGGTAGCACATCCCGCCAGCGTGTTGCCTATCGGATGTCGCCATGTCGGCACCCCTGACCCCAGTACCCAACCCTATGTGCGGCCAGGCACCAACAGGTTCTTGTCGTGTAAACAGCGACAGGCTCTGGACTTGGCCAGTGTACAGGTGGAATGGCAACGTCGCACGGCCTACCACCTACTAGCTGCTAGACACTGGCCAAGTATTGCGAGAGCGAAAGGCCAGCTCTTACAAAAATGCTGACAATTACAGATAGAAGTGTAGAACTAAGCCGTAAAAGATGCTTCTGGTGTCATTTTCGTTCCGTCCGGGATGAAAGCTGTGTTGCAAACAGATTGGCTGCGCAGCCCACAGGTCATCTAGGAGGAGTTCAGGAGCCTGTTTGATTTATTTGTGTCTAAAAGAAGTCCGTACACCCCCCTGCACCCTCCCCTCCGCACCCCCCGCCCCCCCCCCCCTTCGCCGACGACGACCTTCCTGCTCGCTGATGGCCTTCTCCACTGAAGAGGGCGCGCACCATAGCGGGCTTGTCGAATCTCGACTTCGATCCGGGAGCAAAGTTCTCTTCCATCGTCTCATCTCGCTTCGGTTGTTCGGTCAGTCCAGTCACCCCCGTCTACCTCAGTCTTCCGGCTAGTTGTGAGCTTTGGACGCTCTGCTGTTCGCCTGAATGAGGACTCTGTCAGCCTCATCCTCCAATCCTGTCTTGGAGGACATGCTAAAGCTTTCAATGTGATTCGCTTGTCGGGCTGGATGTTCAGTTTCTTAGCCTCCTACAAGGATGTGGGTTTCATGATTTATAGACTCAAAAGTTTCTCTTGCAAATGCTTGGCCGCTTTCTTTCACCTTTGGGGTAGAGGTGGCCCAAACTGGAAAAGAGATCATGGTATTTGGTGTCAAGAACAGGAGGCTGAATGGTGCAAAGTTTCTAGAAAAAATCTAAAAGCTATGTTGATGCTGTTCGGTCTGTTAGCAAAGTTCATGACAAATCTTCTGCTTCCCATCATGTTTTCAGACGTCTGCAATACCCTACCAATTACTATGATAGTTTCTTTTCGCATGTTGAGTCTGTTGTGCAATCTAATCGTCCGAGTTCAGGACCTAATCATAGATCTCTTCCCAAATCTTCAAAACCTCACTCTACCCGGCGTGCTCTTCACTGGACGAGAACAAGCAGAATTTTGAAAAAAGCGCCATCTATGGGCGTTAATGAGGAGGATAATCAGGAAGGAGGTTTTTCTGTTTCAAATGAGAACCATGCGCCATCTCCGGGCGTCAATGGGGGAAAATAAACAGGAGAGAGGCAATTCAAATTCAAATCCTGACCCTTATGGCCCGACCGGCCCTCCTGCAAGGCCCAATGAAGGAAACAAATGTTCCAATTGCATGGGCCTTGGCCACTCTTGGAAAGTTTGCAGTCAGCCCATCAAATGCAAGGAATGCTATAATTATGGACACATCTACCCGTTTTGCCTCAACAGAATCCGCGCAAAACGCCGTTATCGGGTTGTTTCCCGTTCTGAATGTGAAGCGTCGGGCAAGAATCTTATAAATGCTGGTGCCTCCCCCTCTCTCAGGCCATCCGCCTCCCCCAATCTGACTGCCCCGTCTCCTCCACCCGAGCTCCCCAATCCACCCCCAATGGCCAACTGGGCTTGCGACCCGATCCCACACCTCCCGGCGGGCTTCACTGTGGCGCCGGTGGCCAACCCGCTTCTGCGACATGAGGTCTACATCACCGGCTGCTACAATCTGTGCAATGAAGATCTGGCAGTGGTGAAGCTGGAGCCGCCGGTGGACAAGGAGAACTTCCCAGAGGTCAAAAGGGTGCTCGAGTCCTTCTTCCACGACACTCACCAGGTTCGCACTGATGGCATCTCTCCCTGTGTTCTGGGCGATGCATATGTTAGGTTCATGAGCCCCTTGGATAGAGAACGCTTCGTGGGTCCTGTCTTCCACCATGAGCATTTTCGTATCAGTGTGTTAAAGCATGATGAGTGTGACAATGCTAGATCCTTTGACCTGGATAGAGAGGCCTGGCTCATGCTTGTTGGTTTTCCTGAGGATTTGAAGAATAGTACTAGCATTGCTAAGGCTGTTTTAGGTTTTGGAATTATGGTTCAGTGGTTAGAGCCTGAAAACTTGGCTAGAGTAGTTGTCAAAGTTTATCTGCATGATGCTAACAAAATCCCTGGTTCTGTCAAGGCCAATGCTGGTCTCCCTTAGAAAGAGAGGTCCTGGACTATGCCCTGTTATGTGCTCAAGTATGGCCCTGTTTCTGAAGTTCGTGATGAGGAAGGTTTTGCCACCATTGATCCACAGCACCCCATGCCACCACCTCCTCCCACCAACCAGAATGCAGACCCAGCTAGAGGCTCAGTCACACCCACCGGATCCAATGACAACACTGGTATGAACTTGGATGCTGGTTACACTAGACGCTGGAAGCAACATCTGGCACCGCTTGATGATGCCCCTGCACTGAACATCACCAAGAAGGCACCAACAGAAGATGGTAACCTGCCCTGTTCCTCTGTTTATTAATTTCAGTCCCTAACTCTGAATTTACCTTTGAATACTCATTTTTTATCTTGAATGGTAATCCAGTTTCAGACAAGATCCAATTGGCCCCTCAAGCCCCAAAGTTCTTCAAGAAAGCTGTGAGCATGGCCAACAAGATGAAGTCAGTAGTTGTTGGCCCATCTGTTCCACGAGATTCGATGATCCCAGTGCTGCCATCCCTGCTCAAAGAGGTAGCTGATGTCATTACAATTGTACCATCTCCTAGCTTTCTGAGAAACCTAACATGTTTAGATGCAATTCATGACATTATCATCCCATCATACTTTGTTGATCTACCCCTTTTGGTTCACTTGGCTTTTATCTTGTACCCACAGCTTGGCATCAATGCTCTAGAGAAGGTGGCTCTCACTTATGTGAGTGATGAGGATGAGGAGGTGACCCCAGAAGAATAGACTGGTGAAGCAAGGGACTATGAGATGGAGTTTGAACAGGAGGAAGAAGACCCAGAGATGGTGGTAGAATACAAGACAGACTCTGATGTAGAGATGTATGATGAGGCTCCAGAAGTCTTCAAGCCTGCCAAGAAGAAGAAGAGAGCCATCAAGCTCAAGGAGCAGCTGGAGGATGAGTTCCTTAGGCGCAGTGCAAGAGACTTTGAGAGGCGTGCTGATTTCAAGTGTGAGAATAGCGCCAAGAAGCACAAGATGGTAGAAACTGAAAAGGAAGCCAAGACAGGCAAGACCACCAATGCCAAGAAAGGAAAGACCAAGACCCCCCAGAAGGGCAAGAAGAATGCTACCAATGAAGAAGTGGTGAATGATGTCCCTCTCGTAATCCCACCAAGTGGTGTTCAGGTCCCTCCCTACCTGTCCAAGGATGAACTGACTGGGATTGGTGAGGGCTTCCTCCAGATGCAGCCTACTATCGTGTCTGCTACTCTGCTAGCTACTGATGATCTCGATGATTAAGTTTAGACAAGACGTGTTGGAGGCACCCTATTTGTGGAGGATGCCCAGTAGTTCTTTTGTTTTCCTGTCCTGCTCCTTTGCCCAGTCTGCGAACTGGCAAAATAAAATGTCCACCTGTGAACCTTGGTGTAATAGCACCCCTAGGAGCTTTATCTGCATGTTTGTCTATCGAACAAGTTGTTTTTACAAGTATCTGAACGTGTTTGATTTGGTTTATGCAAGTTGTTCCTCATTTATATATCCTTATGGCTTTGTCAGATATCATATTCTTGCCCCTTTGACCCACATCATCTACATAGAACAAGTGTGTGATGAGATGACACATTGGTTCCATCCTTTGAGATGCAACCACCCCCGCAACACTAAAAGAGTTTTCCATGGATAACAACAACAGAAGCACCAAAATCTTGTTCTGGAACATCAGGGGTATCAACTCCCAGGCCAAATGGGATGCTTTAAGAGAAAAAATAATTGAAAGTGCGTGCCAGATTCTGTGTTTATAGGAAACTAAAAGAGACACTTTTATCATCTTTTACATTAGAAAGTTTTGTCCCAGACACTTGGACCAGTTTACTTTCTTCCCCTCTATTGGAGCTTCAGGTGGGATTCTAACAGTATGGAATAGCAGTCTGTTCGATGGTACAGTGGTCCAGTGTAATTCCTACTCTGTCAATGTAAAGTTTTAGAACAGACTTGACAACAAAGAATTTTGTGTCTCCAACATCTATGGCCCCTCTAGTGGTCCACTCAAGCAAGCCTTTATGACCTGGCTCATGAATTTTGACACATCCTCCTTCGATGAATGGGTACTGGGTGGAGATTTTAATCTCATCAGAGGACCTAAAAACAGAAACAAAGCAGGTGGTGAGATAGATGAAATGAATATGTTCAATGAAGTCATTTCTGATCTTGATCTTGTGGAGATCCCGTTCAATGGGAGAAATTATACTTGGAGCAATATGCAAGAAGATCCACTGCTGGTCAAACTGGACTGGGTCTTTACTACCACAAGTTCGACACTATCCTACCCAGGTACTTATGTTCAACCACTTGCCAGGCCAACCTCTGATCATATCCCATATGTACTGCACATTCGAAGTAGCATTCCAAGGTCTAAAGTCTTCAGATTTGAGAATTTTTGGATTGATCACCTAGAGTTCATGAGCACAGTCAAACTGCATTGGGAAAATGCACCCTATTATGCCAATTCAGCAAAGAACCTAGCATGTAAATTCAAGCAAACCAGGTATGGCCTCAAACAATAGGGAAAGAAACTATCTAACCTGAATAAGCTTATCTACAACTGCAACTGGGTTCTGCTCCTCCTGGATGGTCTAGAAGACCAAAGAATCCTCTCCAGAATGGAATCAGCATTCAGAAGAATAATTAAACAGCACCTAAATGAGCTGCTAGAATCAAAGAAGAAATATTAGAAGCGAAGAAATACTGTCAGATGGGTAATGTTTGGAGATGAAAACTCATATTTTTTCCATACCATGGCCACCATTGCCCATAAGAAAAACTTTATTGTGACACTAGCTGACACACAGGGCAACTGCTTCAGTGATCATGATCAGAAGGCTAACCTCCTTTGGACATCTTTCAAAGAAAGAATGGGAGTAAGTGAATATACTGGCATGAGCTACAACCTGAATGAGTTTTTGACTATCCAAAATCTTGATCACCTGGCTGAGGACTTTTGTGAAGCAGAAATGGATATGGTAATTAAAAACCTCCCCAACAACCATGCCCCAGGACCAGATGGTTTCAATGTCACGTTTATCAAGAAATGTTAGCCCATTATAAAACATGACTTCTTCAGACTTTTCAATGATTTCAGCAGAGAGAACATTGATCTAACAAGCCTCAACTCCTCCTTCATTGCCCTGATTCCAAAAAAGGATAGCCCTGAGACTGTCAATGACTACAGACCTATTTCCCTTCTCAACTACTCTTTGAAATGTATTACCAAAATTATGTCCACCAGGCTACAAGAGGTCATCCAACAGCTAATCCACACCAATCAATATGGGTTCATAAAGGGCAGGACCATTCAAGATTGCCTAGCCTGGTCTTTCCAATTCCTCCATCTCTGTCACCATTCAAAAAAAGAGATCATCATTCTGGAACTGGATTTTGAGAAGGCATTTGACAAAATAGAACACACTGCTATTCTTGAGATCCTAAAACACAAAGGCTTCCCTGACAAATGGATCAGCTGGACTGAAAACCTTCTAAAATCTGGATCATCTTCAGTCTTGCTCAATGGTAATCCAGGGAAATTATTTCAATGCAAAAGGGGTGTTAGGCAAGGTGACCCACTTTCTCCTCTCTTATTTGTATTGGCTGCTGATCTCCTCTAGAGTATAGTTAACACAGCATGGCAGAATGGCACTCTAAAACACCCTCTTAGTGATAACTTTGGAGGTGACTATCCTATTGTCCAATATGCTAATGACACACTCCTTGTCTTGCCAGGTGATGCAAGAACCCTCTTTAATCTGAAATGTTTATTGAGGCCCTTTTCTGATTCTACTGGTCTCCACGTGAACCTTAATGCTGGTTCCCATCAACATGACAAATGATAGAGCCAATCATCTGGCTAACACTTTTGGATGCCAAGTAGGAACAATGCCATTCACCTACCTGGGCCTACCCTTGGGTACCACCAAACCAAGCATAGAAGAGTTCTCTCCTTTGCTGAACAAGATTGAGAAAAGACTTGGAGGCATCAGCAGGTTGCTGTCTTACCAGGGATGACTGATCCTTGTTAATTCAGTCTTCTCTGCCCTGCCTACTTTCTACATGTGTTTCCTCAAACTACCACCAAAAGTGGTCCACCAAATTGATGTATATAGGAAGCACTGCCTTTGGAGCAAGGGAGACATCAATAAAAAAGGCACTTGCCTAGTTGCTTGGGAAAATGCTTGCAAACTAAAGTCAGAAGGAGGCCTAGGGATAATTGACATAGAATGCCAGAATGATGCTCTTCTCCTTAAGTATCTAGAAAAATTCTATAACCATATAGAAGTTCCATGGGTGCAACTCACTTGGACCAAACTGTACAGTAATAAACAAACACCACCACATAACAGAAGCCCTGTTGGTTTATTTTGGTGGAAAGACATCATGAAACTATCAGACAAGTATCTCAATATGGCAAGATGCAACCCAAACAGAGGCAACTCAGTGGCTTTTTGGTCAGATATTTGGATAGATCATAGACTGAAAGAGAGATTCTCAGAGTTGTTCTCCTTCTCCAGAAAACCCAAATGCTCAGTAAGATTCTTCCTCAATTCACAACTTGATTGTCTCTTTAGCCCCCTCCCCCTCCCACCCCTGGCAGCCTCACAGTTGCAGGAGGTCATGGAGATTATTCAGAATAGAGACTGGAGTGATCAGGACCATGACACTTGGAGCTACAACTGGGGCCCTTCCAAATATAGCAGTAAGAAAGGATACAATGCTTTGATTGAACATACACAAGCATCCCCCTCTTCAAATGGCTATGGGCCTCAAGCAATCTGGGTAACCAAAAATTCTTCTTCTGGCTCCTCTTACGAGACAGACTCAATACAAGAAACATCCTAAGGAGAAAGAATAGAAATCTCCTCGAATATTGTTGTGTTCTTTGTGATATGGATTGTGAGGAGACTGTTCTCTATCTCTTCATTGAATGCTCATTCGCCAAGGATTCTTGGGACAGAATTGGGATCACATGGAACCTGAATTTGGATCCATTAGACATGGTTCTCCAGAGCAGAATCGACTTTGGCAGGAAGATTTTTAGGGAGATCATGATACCAACCTGCTGGGCCATCTGGAATATCAGGAACAGAATAATCTTTGACAATGGTCAAAGAAGTCTCAGTGCTTGGAAATCTTTCTTCTTGGATGAGCTAAAGCTAGTTTGCACCAAGGCCAAGCCAACCAAGAGCCAAATGCTGATTGCCTGGAGAGATAGCATAGCTTGATGTAGCCATTTTTTCCTCCTTTGGGCATAAATGCCTTGTACCTTTCTTGTGTTCGTTTTTTTTCTGTTTCTTAGGCCCTGTTTAGCCTTTTGCTTTTTTAGCTTCCTTAGTTGTACATATACATTCCTTCATTTATTTGAAAAGCCAAAAAAAGTAGGTCGGGGTTGCCCGACGGATTCGGTCAAAAAGAAGTCCGTACATGAAAAGCTAAGAAAAAACATTATATTATATGGACTGGAACACACATAATAACTTGTCATAATTGGCATCCTCAATATAACCTTTGTGTGGAGCAACATAGTCATGTTGTAGTCAAAATTGTCGATTTTGTTTCGAAGAAGACATGAAGTTTGAACAACCTAAAGCACGTGGCACAGACAAGAAGAGTGGCCTTGTGCGGTTTCTCAGGAAAAAGTTGGCCGCTTGGGTAGCAGGATAATGTTTTTAGATGGGCTCAGGCTTCCGGCCCATGGTTTGTTGTTTATCTTTTCTCCACGCTGGCCCACCGCTTGCGTCATCTCATCACATAAATAGGAGCCCACTTTGAATTCTTCTTCCTTTCATACTACGTCGAGCGAACATGCACGGAACGTGTTAAATGCTTATGATATGACGGCTAGGCAAGCCACTCTGAATTTTCCTTTCTCTTTACTCTTTTTTTTAGAAGGACACAGTACAACGCAGACGCTCACAACATGCACGTACACTCACCCCTATGAATACACGTACGCAAACCTACCCCTACCCCTATGAGCACCTCCGAAGGACTGAGCAGCCGGCTGATCTGGAGATGGTTTGCTGTTTATCTTTTCTCCACGCTGGCCCACCGCTTGCGTCATCATCACATAAATACCCACTTTGAATTTTTTCTTCTTCTTCCTCTCATACTACGTCGAGCGAACATGCACGGAACATGTTAAATGCTTATGATATGACGGCTAGGCAAGCCACTCTGAATTGTCCTTTCTCTTTTACTCGATGTGGATAATCCGTAATTAGTAGAGCCATATGGATCATAACTCAATGACCCCTTCCGTTTGCTAATTCTCGCCGTTTTGACTAAGTTTGAGTCAAACTTTAAAAACTTTGATTGGCAAAGCATTTCAAAGTTTATTTTAGGAGCTTGTTGGTCACATGCACGCATATATTTGTCTTTAATAATCGTATCTTCATACTATGTTTTAGAGATTATGTTCTTGTTGAAAATGATGTATTTTCAGTCTATTGGGAGCACAAATGTTACGTACATGCTGGTCATTAGCGCTTAAAAACTAGATATATCATGCATGAAAACAGTGAAGTTAGCATTGTTGAAACCTCGATTCATGGACGGGTATTATACTAGTAGTTTGGAATCAAACTGGATTTGTTCTGTATTTTTCAGAGCACGTGAGTTGAACCAGTAGTGCATCATTAATATTTTACACGTCTCGATTGGCCTCCGCAGCTAATTTTCAGTGCTAACTTTTGCTGACCAAACTTTTCAAAACGTACACCACCCTGAATAATTGAAGAGAAAAAAAATTAAATGTGCAGAGAAAACTTCCCAGAACAGCATGGGGCCTGGGGCATGGGCGGCACATGCCATCGTTGAACACTTCTCGACTGTTTCGCCGTTAACACCAAGCAGGTGCATACAAATCTTCTCAAACTGGAGAGTGGAGACCAGTTATTCTCAAGGAGGAAACGCAACAGGCGGACATTGCTAAGTTGTGCTATCATATTGTATCAAACTGTGTGTGTTAATCTTTGTACAACCGGTGAGAGCAACGCAAAAATGGTGATCAGGATTCATTTTTTTCGCGAACATGATGCGCCGGGGCACAAGTGGCTGATCAACAACATTCATGTATAAATTAATTAAAATTCAAATAGTCCATTTGAATTTCCGTGGAATCAACATGCATGTCAAACATGCCCACAATTTTTGAGCTCCTCCACAAGTTCCTGATTGACCAATTTAGCATGAATGCTCAAATATGAAAGATCAGATCGAAATGAGAAGAAAAAAGTATATATTATAGAAGAAAAAATTGCCAAGCTAGCTAGGCAGACAGATTGCTCTTTGTAGTCTACTTTCTTTCCAAAGATGAGCAGCACCATCTACAAAATGAACTAAACTTGTGTGATCATCACTTAGGCGTGTACTATGTAGAGCTGTACATACAAACTATTATGAAGCTAAAGAAAGCAACAAGGCATTGGCACACAGAGATGAACGAACATGCATGTGGCTCGCTAGCCTAGCCTAGGGAAGCTCAAGCGGAGTGGGAGGAACCATGGGGCGCCGCCTCCACAGGTTCACCTCCTTCCTCGGCTCCGAGGCAACCACCCCGCCGCCGAGCACCAGCGGCGCCGAATGCGCGACGAACCCGTCGTCCTCGAACTCCTCGTCGCTGTCACGGCTCCTCATCTCCTCCTCCCGCCAGTCGAAGTCCTGGAACGCGGCGCGCCCGCTCGTGAACCGCCTCATCTGGCCGAGCCCACCCACCGGCGGCGCTGGAGCCGGGGCCGCCGCCGCCATCGCTTTCCCGTTACCGGCGAGGCCATCTTTGGACGACGACGCCGCCCTCGATGACCGAGAACGCGACCTACTGCGCCGGAAGAAGGACATGCGCTTGACGAGCGAGCCCTTGGGCCTGCAGGGCTTCCCCTCCGCCGTCGCCGGCGGCCGCGGCGGGAGCGGGCAGGCGCCGCCGTTCTTGCCGCACGGGTTGACCTTCTTCTGGCGCCTGGAGCTGCTCCGCTTGATCTGGCCGATGCAGGACACCTTGGGCGACGACGGCTCGGGCGTCACGTACCCGGACCGCTTGTTACTCCTCCTGCCGCTGCCGCCGCGGCGGCCGCGGGCCTCCGGCGGGACGATGGAGACGGCGATGGGGCCCGAGAAAGCGTTGCGGTGGTTGAAGGAGGACCTGCTCCTGCCGCCGCCGCTGGACGACGGGAAGGTGGAGGAGAAGGAGGCGACGGTGGACCTGAGGAAGGACGCCAGCCCGCCGCCTGTGAAACTCCTTGACCTCGCGTGCTGCTTCTTCTGCTTCTTCTCCATGGAAACGAATGAACTCGACACGAACTTGTTCTTCTTGGCTGGTGGGATGCCTCTTGCGTCTGGATCAGTCTCTCCTCCGATGGACGCTCGCTTGTTGCCTCTCTTGTCGATCTCGAAAGGGGCTGTATATATACGGCCTCGACTCCGATGGTTTGGTGACTAGATAAATCCGGGTGGGGCTCGGGGAGCTGCTTGCTAGGACTAATCGCGTCTGGCGCGGTCAAACAGAGTAGCTAGGTTCGCGTTGGTTTGGATCGCGCGAGAGCTGATGGTGGCGGGTGGAATATACAGTATACTCATTGACACCACACGTACGACGACGGGCTAGCGCTGAAGCGGTTTTTCTGTGACTCGCGCGTCGGTGTGTACGTGCGACCTGGTTGCCGCGACGGAAATTCCGCGGGCGCGGCAGGGCGGCAGGCAGGCAGGGCCCGGGGATCCTGCACCGCTGCCGCTGGGCGCTGGTCCGTCCGCTGCGCCACACGCCTTGGCGGCTTCTCGGCGCGCACCGCGGCACCGGCGCCCAGGCCCCAGGGCGCGTGACGAGGAAACCACCGTTCGCAATCGCACCAACCGCGGCGCGCCCGTGGGCCGTGGCCCGTGGGCGCACTGGCACCAACCGCGGGTCGACATGGACACTGCCCTGCACCCCGATGCCTTTGCTGATCAATTTGCTCTGCTGCCGTGGTACAGTGACCGCGCGGTTTTCGTTTTCGAGTGTTCACATGTGCCGGCTACGACTACAAGCAACTGAGAAAGGCAACGGGTCGAGAAAAGATGGGGCCATGGCCACACTGCGACGATTGAGGAAGTCTGTTACCACACTAACTAGACTGATTCTTTCTTTATATATAAAAGTAGTGGCACAAATTGACCGAACGAAACCCACCATCCGTCCACCAAACATCCCGCTGCATTTGCCAATCGTGCGTAAAGACGCCGTCGTCCTAATGTTTAGAGTAATATAGGAGTATGTTGTACTGACTACCGTCCAGTTTATTGTTGGGAAAGAAACATTCGACGTGCGGACTTGGCACTTCGTCGGATTTATAATTGAGACTGACCGTGAATAGACGAAAACGAGGGGGGAATCGATCGACGAAAAACGCTGCAGCTAGCCAGCTATCCCTGTCGAGATAGACGTTTCCTCTTTCACACGATTCCTTGCGGTCCCATGATAAGATAATAGTAATGGTCCACGTCAGCTTTTTTGAGATTAAAGGTCCACGTCAGCTGCCTCTGTACTGGTCACGCCACCTCCTATCGCACAAAGTATACGGCCCACGGATCCGTGCCCGGTGACCAGCACCATCATCAACTTTTTTTTTTTTTTGATACAGGCACCGCACCATCATCAACTGAACAAAGTACAAACAGCACGACCCAACCCACATTCTTGAGACAGTTCCCAAGGGGGTAACCCAACGTCGCCCTGTTACTTTCATGGGCCTAAACTGCAATAACTCCTCACTCCCTGAAGCCTGAACTCCGACAGGCCCAAGACAAGCGAAGCGAACACGATGCACAAAATCCCAAACCCAACCCAAAACCCTACTCGAAGTTTTCCAACCTCGTCGGCGACTGCTCCTGACCTCCCCCAGTCCCCGCCACCGCCACGCCATGGCTCTCTTCCTCAAGCCCAAGCGCCACCTCTCCGCCACCGGCCGCATCGTCTTCCTGCGCCATCTCTGCGAGGGCTCACCGATCCAGCCGCCCCAGACGGACACGGAGACGGACCCGTCGCCCCCGCACCTGACCCGCGACGACACCAAGCTTCTGGACGCCCTGCACGCGGCGCTCCTCGACCACCGCCGCGCCAACCCGGCCGCCGAGGTCCCGGCATCCCCACCGTTCTACCCGCTCCCGTCCCTCTCGTCCACCATCTCCGACCTGCTCCCTTCCCCGCCTCCGCCTCACATCCCGCTGCACCTCCTCCGCCGCCTCCTCGCGCTCCGCCGCGGCGTCCCGCTCCCCGAGGCCGTCGCCTTCTTCCGCCACATCGCACCTTCCCTCCCCGCCGACTCCCTCCCCGATCTCTACGCCTCCATGATAGACCTGCTCGCCAAGCACCACCATTTCCCGCTCGCGCGCCACCTGCTCGACGAAATGAGGGAGCGGGCCGTCCCCATCTCGTCGCGGCTCATCCTCGCCTTGATCCGCCGGTATGTCCGAGCGGAGATGCCGTCGGAGGCTGCCGACCTGTTCCGCCACATGGAGCAGTACGGCGCCGGGGCTCCGGATCCTGCCACACTGGCATCGCTCCTGGCTGCTCTGTCCAAGAAGCGCCTTGGCAGTGAGGCGCAGGCGCTGTTCGACAGCTGCAGGGCTGTCTTCACACCGGATGTTGTGCTCTACACAGCCGTGGTCCACGCGTGGTGCCGCGCAGGGCGGCTCGATGAGGCAGAGCGCGTGTTCGCGGAGATGCAGCAGTCAGGGGTCATGCCGAATGTGTATACCTACACTGCTGTGATCGATGCAATGTATCGTGACGGGCAGGTTCCACGAGCGCAAGAGCTTCTGTGCCAGATGATCGATTCTGGGTGCCCCCCAAACACAGCGACGTTCAATGCTATCATGCGGGCGCATGTCAAGGCTGGCCGATCTGAGCAGGTGCTGCAGGTGCATAACCAGATGCACCAGCTTCGGTGTGAGCCAGATATTATCACATACAAATTCTTGATCGAGACGCATTGCGGGAAGGGGCAGGGCAATCTTGATGCAGCGCTGAAGGTGCTTGACAAAATGAGAGCAAAAAAGTGTATTCCTGACTGCCACACGTTCAATCCCATGTTCAGGCTGTTACTTGTGCTTGGCAACGTAGGTGCTGCACGAAAGTTGTATGAGAAAATGAAGGAGCTGCAATGCAAGCCAAATGTTGTGACATATAATTGCCTTCTAAGGTTGTTCAATCAGGAGAAGTCAATGGATATGGTTCTAAGGATGAAGAAGGAGATGGATGTGGAAGGAATAGAGCCAAACATGCACACCTATGCGGCTCTGATTGAGGCATTCTGTGGGAGGGGAAACTGGAAGCGTGCACATGCAACACTAAAGGAAATGATCGAGGGGAAATCTTTTAAACCTTCAAAGCAGGTGCGTGATATGGTGTTGGTCCTTTTAAGAAAGGCTGGACAGCTCAAGAAACACGAAGAGCTTGTTGAACTGATGGCTGATCGGGGTTTTATTAGCCATCCTGCTAATGATGCATTGTGGAGTGCACTATCTGCTTGCTGATTACCATGTGCTAGATTGTTGTGGAAGTGTAGTCGCACATAAAAGTTATCTTTTCGATATGTTGTACCCTAATAAAGCTCCCTGAGTAAAATTCGTCAGTTTTTAGATGTATGAGGGTTAAATTTTGAGTGCTACAAGTAATGCAAGCTTTTGGGGCACTAGCTTGGCTGTTAGCTAAGTTGATTAATGTTGGAGGTGACTTTTTCTGGCCTGAACTTGTTAAGCTGAGTGTTAGGTTTAGGCTAGGAAGTTTAGAAGCAAAGGATCCCCTATTGCCATTCACTTCTAATGTTTGAATTATTTTTGGAAACATAAGTAGGTCCTTGGGGTGTTCACCGTTGTGATTGCCCATTAGTGGTATAGAGTCGGGCGAGGAATAGCTGGATCTTATAAGTCATAACCTCTTGTAGCTAACTATTCCTGAGGCTACATTAGGTTGCCAGTTGCCCAGTTCTGGTACCTGAAAACTCCAAAGAGATCTTGGCTTCAGTTTTTGGACCCTGCCTGTTGGGCTCCAATCTTTTTTTCTCTTCTGAAATTAGGTTTGAGAAATAGTACTGTACTGCACTGCACTTTTTAGGTAGATGTGTACCTGTCAAATTGTTTGAGCTTTGCGGGACATTTTAGGTTTGGATGTTGCAATCTTATAGGGGTTAGCATTTTGAAGATTTATGGTGGCGTTCATTCAATTAGAGGTGCTGGGATGTACCATGCAGGACCAGCAGTCCTTGCTTCACATGATTTGAACTGCTTCAAAATGAATGCTTGATTCAATATCATGAGAACCTTACTTATACTCCATATGTCTTATGACCAAATACTCGTACAAATTAAATTCACAGACCGACTGTGTTCCATATACGATCATTCTTCAGCTTGAAAATCAGGTATGTTTTCTGGTTTCACATATCTGTTACTGGACAACCAACGGAGTGTCTTTCTGCCTAACTGACCTGATGAATTGCTTATCTGTTTGTCTTCCTGCTTAACCGACCTGATGAATTCTTTATTTGCATTTTGCTTGTCTAGCCTGCTTTTTCTCAGTAGGCATTTGCTTCTGGGGAGGGTACCTGCTAATCTGCTTATGTTCCTGTTTCTCTGTTATTCTTTGTCGTTTGAAGTAAGGTTATGAGGAAAAGTAGAGGTTCACAGTTTGACTTCTCACTTCTGCTGCTTTAACGGGTGCCGACTTTTCATTTTTGATCTGCCGACCTTTTTATGATATTTCAATGCTTACCTGGTCTGCAGTGATTGCCCTGACACAGGAATAACTGTAACTTTATACTCTCTTTTTGCATGACCCCATTGTTCCAGCATCATCTGTAACGAACCTGTAATTCCTGTTTACCGCATTAGCGTCAAACTGTAGCAAGTAGCAACACAAATAATCATGTGATCTACACAAAAGGACAACATCAGTAGGCACCGCGCCGGCACTTTTTGCGGCGTTTATGTTTCAACCTCGCTTTTTAGCTTTTATCAGGACTGCATGCTTAAACTCCATCTAATTTGTTCGGTTTCTCCCTGTCTAATGTTTAATTTTGCCTTTCTGTTGTCGGATCCGCTGCCTAGCAGTAGTACGAAATGGTCGGTGGACTTTGTTCGGCCGGTGCAACGCACTGGTACACCCTTCGATTTGATGCTGCCATCCGTTCCTAGCCGTCTCTTCGCTAGCTTTCGAGCTGCACATGGCAGCAGGGCATCTTTCGGCTTGTAAGCTTCCCGGCGGAACTGTGAGGCATGAACCGCAACTGGACACCCGGAGGTGTTTGCACGAAACGAGTCTGAGACTCGAGTCTCGTTGAGTAACTTGACCGGAATCTTGTATCGGCTGCATGTGAACCTCTCTGCTTTTAATCCGTCCAGCTTCTTCTCAGATCCCACTGCCTGATTGGTTCTGTTCGGTGCCCCCCGCTAGATTAACCTGGAGCAGGTTGCCGTAATCATCTTTTTATATGTTGATTGTTGATGGAGGCTTTTGTTTACTGCAACCAGCGCAGGTGGCTTTGCTATGCTAGGTGTCGTAATGATGGCAGTAGCAATATCATAAGTCCGTGCTTCCCTTTCTCATCGATTGTTAGTTTCTTCAGCTCGCTTTTCAAATCATTCGCAAATAAATAATCTGTTTTCTGAACGGGACCGAAAGATGTAATGGGACATTGGGACCAAAAAAATTACTGAATGACAGACAGTCAAAATGGGATCGCAACAGAGTTCACTTTCACGTGTTTACTACCGTCTGTTTATTTACTTGGAGCAATAACAGGACCACACAGCCCACGCAGAGAGGTATGCAGTACGGTCCAAACAAATCCAGTGCAGTGGATTGCTTTCCGAAGACTGACCGTGCCTGAGACATGTCGCCGCCGCGCTGCGTTCCATTCGAGCGCCATGACGACCCAAATCCGGACGCGTCCAGGCGCTAGGCTCCAGCCACCCGCATTGTTTTCGTCTCCCGCCTATAAGACCCAGGAAGGACCAGGAGATGCCGAGCCGTGGCAGGCACATCAGCACATCCGACCCCCTCTCCTTGCGCGGCCGCCGGGACGGGACCAAAGCCATCAACAGCCGACGAAGCCCAAGCGTGGCGTCTCCGCGTGTGCCGTCCCCTCCAAGGCTGCAAGCCTGCATCGCGGCGTTTCCAAGCGCAGCCGGCCGCTTCCACGAAGGCATCGCCCGGCCGTTTGGCGTCTTCCGTGCGCGCGCTCCTCTTAAGCTTCACCCGCGCGCGCACCCTCCCGGACACTTTGATTTAACTCTTGAGTGAGCGAGCTGTTCTCCCGTGACCCTCTCTGCTAAGTCCCAACACCAGCCAAGCCAAAATGGGCGCTGCCGCGGCGGAGGTGGTGGCGCCGAGGCCGCCGTCGGCCAAGCGGAAGTCGACCACGCTCAAGTTCCTGTTCGAGCTCGAGAAGCCGGACGGCGTGCTTCCCGGCACGGCCAAGCTGCCACCGCCGTCGCCGGAGCCCGAGGCGGAGAGCCTCATCGACAAGATCGCCTCGTGCAACCGCGTGTTCACGTTCGCCGCCGACGCGTCCAACGAGCCCGAGGAGGAGCGGGACGCGAAGCGAGAGCGGCTTGTCGAGGTGCTGGGCGCCGTCCGGTCGAGCGCGAGCGGGGGCGGCAAGCAGCAGCAGCCGCAGCCGCTGGACCACCGCGTGATGGTGGCTCTGGTGAAGATGGTCGGCGCCAACCTGTTCCGGGCAATGCCGCCGTCGGCGTACCCGGCGCTGCTGCCCCCCGACGGCGTGGACGAGGAGGCGACCGTGATGGTGCTGGCCCCGTCGTGGCCGCACCTCCAGGTGGTGTACGACATCCTCCTCTCCGTGGTCACCGCGTGCGATGCCAAGACGCTGCGCCACCACGTGGACCGCGCCTTCCTCTCGTCGCTCCTGGTGCTGTTCGGCTCCGAGGACCCCCGGGAGCGCGACCGCCTCAAGACCGTGTACCACCAGCTCTACTCCAAGCTCACCTGCGAGCGCGCCTTCATGCGCCGCTCCATGGCCGCCGCGCTCCTGCGGTTCGTCTACGAGGCCCCCGCCGCCGAGTGCCACTGCGGCGGCGCCGAGCTGCTGGAGATCTGCGGCAGCATCATCAACGGCTTCGCCGTGCCGCTCAAGGAGGAGCACCGCGCGTTCCTGGCGCGCGTGCTGCTGCCGCTGCACCGCACGCGGTGGGCGCACACGTACCACCGCCAGCTCGCCTACTGCGTGCTCCAGTTCGTGCACAAGGAGCCCGGGCTCGCCGACGCCGTCGTCATGGACATCCTGCGCCACTGGCCTGTGACCAACTGCCAGAAGGAGGTGCTGCTCATCGAGGAGCTGGAGGAGATCCTCGAGGTGCTCGAGCCCAAGCAGTTCCAGAAGCTCGCCGTGCCCATCTGCTCCCGGATCGCCCGCTGTGTCAGTAGCTACAGCTCTCAGGTTCGTGTTGGCGCACTATTTGTTTCAGTTTATCCAGTGCTTCTTTTTTTTTTTCGTGTACAAAAAACCGTTGCATAGATAATGTGTTTGCAAAGCCACT
The DNA here is from genome assembly GCA_023333625.1 of Bothriochloa decipiens. Taxonomy (NCBI): domain Eukaryota; kingdom Viridiplantae; phylum Streptophyta; class Magnoliopsida; order Poales; family Poaceae; genus Bothriochloa; species Bothriochloa decipiens. Next base: position 52,623,858 of record CM041630.1, on the reverse strand, counting down.
GACTGCATATGTTTGCATAGATTCTATTAACTCGTTTACCGACTTTTATATTTTTTTGCAAATTGAGTTCAATCAGTTTCTAGAAATGTATGTGACCACTGAACATACCGTTAGACAGGCCACTTTCCAAAATACTCCTGCATGTTGGAGATTCAGATTCAGCGATCCACCACTTCCCCATGCCGCCATGCCCCAGCACCATACTTGTAGTTGGGTACATGTGGGAGGAAAAAGGATCCCTTTCACTGAAATAGCGGTTTGTCGATAAAAAGTAACTTTATAAAGTTGCGTCACTTTAGTTTGTCGACTTCACGTACGGAGTACGCCGTTCGTGTAATTCAATTTCAAAAAAGGACACCTTTTTACATATCATCTCATGTCCTAGCTCCATTGAAATGTGGTTCCTACTATGAAACCTTTAATCGTGATGACAACTGTTCCAAGAAGGAGCTGCCCTGCGTCTGAATAATAGCACCGCTCATGATGATTTCAACCTATTCGTCCAAGGTTTCGTGACGTGTAATCCAGTCCTTCACGTTGTCGTCATAATAGCACCACCGTCCACCGCCATACTAATGAATCTTAGAGCCTCACGGATCCTGGTACAACTGCGTCGTCAGGTGGGAATCAAATCAAGCTGACAAACCCGTGGTTTTGTTGTGTTCATTCAGGTGGCGGAGAGGGCGCTGTACGTGTGGAACAACGAGCGGTTCGTGGAGCTGGCGACGGCGTCGCCGGGCGTCATGGAGAAGATCCTGCCGGCGTTCGTGGCCAGCGTGGAGAGCAACCTGGAGCTGCACTGGAGCAAGTGCGTGCAGCAGGTGACGGCCAGCGTCAAGTCCCTGCTCCAGGAGGTCGCGCCCGATCTGTACGCCCGGTGTGCCGACGACCTCGCCACCCGGAGGTCCGAGGCCGAGGTCGCCGCCGCCGTGCGGGACGCCCGGTGGCGAAAGCTCGAGGCGGCGGCCGCCGCCGCCGGCACCGGCACCACCAAATAGCCCGCGGTGATGCGACGACGTGTCAGTGTACATGCGTGCGTGGCAGCCTGGTGCGTGGTGGCGGTGTGGTGATGCGTGTGGATGCGCCACGGCGCCACGATTGGTCGTTGGAGGCGTCGTCGCAGCGTGCCATTTTGGCTGGCAACGGCGCAGCGGCTGTAAGACCGAGAAGACCGTGTTGTGCAAGCGAAGTTTGTGCTCCGTGGTACAGTGCCGGACACCGGTGCACCGTTGGCGCCAAAAGCTGCCGATCCCTCCCATCCTCTCCTCGGCAAAACCGCGGGCCGCGGCGACCGCTAGCGGCTTGCGACATGTGACGCCCGGCCGGTGAGCCCGACAGCGGCGCGCGTGAACCACAGCGCTGTCAGGTTTTGGAAGCGATCGTGAGTGAGAGGCCCGTGTCGCGTGGCGCGGGGCGACAGTTTTTTGACCCCCGGTTTTGGCCGTTCGGGCGTCCGGCGCGGCCGCGCCGCGCGCTGGATGTTTCTGGGCTCGCCCCTCTACGCGGATGCGAATCCAGCAGAGAGGCAGGCTGTCAGGCGAGTCGCTTGTCCTCTGAAATGTTCAGGCTCAGGGGCGATGGATTTTTGCACTGAAAAAGGTTGACTGTCACTGCATCCATGTGATCTGAAATGGGACAGGCATTTTTTATGGCGGATAGCGCCGTTACTCCTGCTAAAAAAAAGACAATGGCAAAAGGAGAAAACCCTGCATCCATGTAGTACTAGTAGTGCTTCGTAAATCCTACGTTTCACAGTCTCACTTCCCGTTTCAAGTGATTGTTACTACCGTATTTGTTGTTCCAAGATTACACAACAGAAACTCATCGGATCTCATCTCTCTTGAATAGAAGAACAATCTGAGCGAGAGAAAATACGACCACAGAAGGGACACAAGCTTTTCCCAGCCCAAATCAGCGTGCAAGGTGCCTGGCCCAGTGTCTAACCTGTGCACCCAAGCGACCCAAGATAAGAAACAAGGCCCTCTTGTGCACATGGACCGGTGCCACGGCCCCTTATAATTCTCATAGCACTAATCATGTACGGCTGTACCGAGGGCCAGAGGCCTCACCACACTTGTAACGGGACGTACTAAATTCTTTTTTTCCGTCTCCGGTAATGACACAGTATGACAATTGACAAAATATCTTTGTACCTACTTTTGTATGTACGCGCGGTTGCCTGCCACCACGAAGAAAACAGCTGGTCCATTTCTCCGGCCACGTTCTGGCGTCTTCTAGATGACGGCTTCGTACTTCCGTTCCGTTACCTTTCCCCTGTAGCCCACAGAGGTTGAACATTGCAGCACACAAGTTTGCGCAGCCGGCACGCACCCGAGCAGCCAACCACAGCCCGCCACGCACGCACCCGAACAACCAAGTACGGAAGGGAGTACAAAGGAAAGGAGTAGCCGAAGAATGTGACGCAACAGAGACAAGCCACCACCATGGTTTCGTTCCGTCGCCATGCCAACCACCCGCCGGCCCTTTTCCATTGGAGAAGATGGAGCAAAAGCGAATGGCCACTTGTCCGGCATCAGCTCAGCTCTGGCAATGGCCCGGTGGACATGGTTCACCGGCCGCGCACCTCGTACCGACACCGGAGAAGAATGCCTCGCGCGTGCGTGCGCTATTGGGCGCACGGCGGACGTGGCGGAGCGCGCCTACCCGGGGGCCTACACACCTCGCCGCAGTCAAATAGCCGCACGCACACGTTGGCGTCAGCGACACGGGACGGGAGATTTTCCGACCTAACCTTGCGGACTCCGCCACGGCCACGCCACCGCATCCCTCCGATATAGCGTCGTCGACGACGAAGGGTTGCACGTCTCCGCCTCAGCGTGCACCAAATTTCTCACCACACCCATTCCGGTCCCTAACCTCGAGATCGACCGATCCGTCGCGCAACCATGGACACGGACACGACGTCCACGGACTCCGAGCAGCAGCACCCTGCAGCTCCTGCCTTCTCCGCGGCGGCCGGAGCGCGCGCCGGCGTGTGCTCGTTGGCCGCCCGGGGCGCCGAGAGCCTCGCCCGCGGCCTCGTCACCTGCGTCTTCACGACAGGTCAGTCGGTTGCTCGGTTACTACGTACGTGCAGCGTCTGGGCTTTAGCTCATTCATCTTTCGTCGATCGTTGCTGGCACTGGCGGCAGTGGGCACGGTCCTCGGCGGGCTCATCGGGCTGGCCACGGAGACGGGCGTGCTGCGCGGCACGGGCGTAGGCGGCATCACCGGCGCGCTGGTGTCCATGGAGGTCGTCGAGTCGTCCCTCGCGTTGTGGCGCTCCGATGAGCCGGCAATCTGGAGCGTCGTCTACGTGGTCGGTGACCGCTCTCTCGCTTTGCAGCCCAGTTTCAAAGACGAATTTGCCGCTCGCCGGCCGCCTGTACTGAAGCACGTTTTTTTTTTTTGGCCTCTTGGTTTTCAGCTCGATGCAGCCCGTTCGTTTTAACTTATCAGCCAAACCAGCCAGCCATTCAACAGTATTTTTCTCTCACAAAAAATCAGCAGCAGCCAGAAACGACCAAGCGAACAGGTGATCTGGAGCCTGCTGAGCGGCCGCCTCGTGCGCGAGAAGGTGGACCCCGCCGTGCTCAACGCCGTCGAGAGCCAGGTGCGCGCGCATGACACCACTATCACAATTCACAATTCAAAATTCACACTTCACACCATGGCACACTGTCGGTTCCTACAGATGAGCGCAGCGGAGGCACCGGTCTTGGATGGAGACCACGCCGACATCTTCGGCACGGGCGGCGCCACCGGCATGCCGAGGGCCGCCATCGACGCGCTCCCCATGGTGACGTTCACAGTGTCGACGCCAGCGGCGAGCTCATCGCCTGCTCGGTTTGCCTCCAGGTACTGTTTTGCTGCTGATAGAATACTGCCATCCTTTGGTGCGCTGCGGATATCTCGACACGGTTGCCCGCCGCAGCCAAGCGTCCTTGTGTCTCTTTTGACGATCTTTGCCTCCGCAGGAGTTCCAAGCCGGCGACAGCGCGAGGAGCCTGCCGGTGTGCCGCCACACCTTCCACCTGCCGTGCATCGACGGCTGGCTGCTCCGGCACGCTTCCTGCCCTCTGTGCCGGCGCGCGGTCTAGGCCGTCCGTTCCTCTCTGCATGACAGTGCCCTCAAGAATTGCCGCCCGTAAGAGCTGGCAAGCGATAACCGTTCCCGTTCCTTCTTTGGCTGTGTTTAGTTTTTCAAAATCACCCTAAAATTTACTATGCAAAATTTCTATCACCCGTCACATCAAAATGCCGGTATATGCATGAAGTATTAAATGTAGATAAAATTAAAAACTAATTACACAGTTTTATTGTACTTTACAAGACGAACATTTTGAGTCTAGTTACGCAAAGTTTGGATAGTTTTTACCAAATACAAACGAAATGCTACAGTGCGCTGAGTTAACATGATATGACATTTTCATTCGAAATTCGCGGGATCTAAACACACCCTTACTGAAGTACGCAGACTGTCAGCGTGAATTTTCTGTAGCTCATTAGATCATCAGATGGGCGTTTTGTAACATTTTTGCCATTGGTTAACAAATGCAGTACCTGTCCAGTGCACATTGGCAGAGCACATGGAGGGCCAGACACCTGACAGGGTAAACGGCATCACATGGAAAGAGCAACACCAAGATAAGAATCCCCACCAATATCAAGCTAAAAGAATAATTACAAGGATAAGTTGCCCACAAGAACGACCCTACATTCAGCGACCAACCAACCAAACAAACAAACAACATGGTACTCTACAGGCTAAAATCAGACAAAGATTCTAGGGGCCCAAAAACTGGGGGCAATGCAACTAGCTAGGGTCCTAACATGGAGATCACTCTTACTCATGCAGCCTCCACCGCTATGTGAGAATATGGCGCCCCAACGCAGGGCCGTTTATCGGTATTAGTAGTAGACTTCTCTGAATCCTTGTCATGGGCTTGTGCCAGAAGGTCTTCGTAGAGCTTCACCGAATCCTTCGAGAACTCAGCCAACGATTCAAAGATGCTGGCGAGGCCGATCTTGAATCCATTGAGAGTGACGTCGTGCGTATCCCGCATACAGGCATGATGCTTCGCTTTCTCTGTCTCAATCCTCTTCCTCAGGACGTTGAGCATCTCTTTCTTCTCCGACAAGTGCTCCATGCGCTGCTTGGCATCTATCTCAGGCTTATGCTCCAGAAGCTTGGTGCCAATGATCCTGTTCTCTGCTCTTTTGTAGGCTGTTACCTTCTTGTCCAACTCTTTTGCCAGGCTGTCCACCTTTCTTTTCTGTTGTTGCTCATCCCCTTGCTTCAGCCATAGCACTCTCACACTTCTGAGAAAATTTCGCATGGTGAAGGCGACACGCTTGTTAGGAAACTTGGACATCGTAGTGTACCAGTCATGGCAAATCACAACTAGAGTTGGGGCACCAGCTCTATCTGGAGCAATTGATGAGATTCCTCGTGAGTACCGGATGGTATCAGTCAGAATAAACTTCGATAACCAGCCATCAAGTGCTTCGATATAAGCTTTCTGCGCATTAAAATAGCTAATAAAGCAGGATCTCCAATTCCTCAGTTCAACCTCCAACTTCAGAGTTGCATGACGCTGCGCATCGTTACAGAATTTGCCATAAGCAGGACAAGTAAATGAATTCACCTCAAACATAATCTGTCTCTGGGTTTCATGTGAGTCAACCATTATTTTCCAAGATTTTGTAAAGCTGCAAAGGAGCAGCCAATTCATCAGTACCGATCGACATGAAAATTACAGAACAGGTCCTATACATAAACTGAAGGATAGCTTACCCCTGCAACAGCTCAACGAGTTGTGGCTGCAGTTCCTCATCCCGTAACTTTTGTATCCTATCGGATATAGACTCTGCTGCTCGTAGAGAAACCCAGATTCTTGTGTACAAGTCTCTCACAGTTGTCCTAGTTTTTTCAGCACAACGCAGCTCTGAACCTTTGGCATCTTGGTTCCTCAGCTGAACACATTTCTTCTCATAGGTTTGTCGGATTTGATCTATAGCCTGCACAGGATTGAGCTCTAGTTTTGTCAACACAGATGTACAAGAAACCAATACCAGAATGGACAACTGATTAGCTTGTTGGGCCACCCTAGGATGACTGCTGAGCAGTGAGGGAAACAATCAAGTTATATTTAGAAAATATAGAGTGGGCTCTCAATTTCAGAAAAATATCAGATCAATATGAGTTTCTATAAGTAGACATCAGAAATGTCAAAAGATGTGTGGCTACTCATTCAGAGAATAATGACATTCTATATTTATGCTACCAAATCAACTGCCAAAGGACTCCAATATATGAAATGATCACAAAACTGTGAAAATTCAAGAACAATGAACAAAGCCCACCTTGACTTCTTCATAAAGTTTCTTCTCCCAAGCATACAGTCTCCCTAAAGTCTGTGAATGACTTCCTGACTTCATTCCACCATAGTCTTCAAATATATCACTCTTTGTTTCACTCTTGTCTGTCCATGACAAACTATTCGAGCTTGCTCCCAGCTCGCTCCTGTAGGATGAGGATACCGATGACGGAGACCTATGCCATGTGATGGCATGAATTATTTTTGATGAATTTTCTGCACCAGGATACAAATTGCGGAGTTAATACAATTATTCGAAGACATTAGATGTATACTATCAACTGATAAAGTGGTAACTGTTGACATGGATTAGCTTTTTACACTCCTATTGTTCTATCTTCGCAACAGTACACACTCATGATGCTCGTTATCAAGCAGCACAGCTTTAGCCTTTTGCAGCCCAAAAGGATCGCTTTTGCAGTGGAGCACAGCAAGTACTAGCATCGAACTAGCTATGCAAAATGACCCATGAAATGACTGCAAAGCGGAAAAGATGATAACAAATTGACAGTGGACGGCTATTACATCAGCCAGGAATATTTAAAGGCACTTTTAAAAGACATACGGTCTGTCTAAACTCCAGAGGCAGGGGGTCCTAAAATAAGAACAGTAATCTCATTCCATTCCATGCCATCCGGACTCGTGGGTTCTCATTCAACTCCTGATTGAGTATAAAAAGGTTTCACCCAACTAGGAATAACAAAAGGGTTTCCTTGGATAACATATTCGTCCAAACGACTCAAAACTCGCAGCTTTACTGCGATTTCCAGAAACAGCAAAAAGGATTTGACCATTGCAGCACCATGTTTGTAGCATAGATCGAGTAAACTGCAACGAGCGAGCGAAATCGGTGGAGGAGAAGCAATGGAGCGCAGTAAAGACTGGACCTTTGAGTTCGGGGACGCGCGTGGCGGCTTCGAGCATGCCAGACACCTCCTTGCCTGCCTCAGCGGCGGACGCGAAGAGCTCCTCCACCTCCTTGAGCGCCGCGAGCAGCTCGCGCCCCTGCGGCGCCACGGCCACCTCCAGCCCGCCGTTGTTCGCCGCCATCTCGCACACATCTTTAGCCTCTTCTTGGGGCGTTACGACTCCGAGAGAGGCCTCTACTTTGGGGGGCTTGGTTTCCACCGCCGCCTTCGCCGCCTCCTCTTCCTCCTCCGCCTCCTCCAGTTCGGGGATGCCCTCTCGCTCCCTCACAGCTCGCATCTCCTCGTCGCTGATGGCCGCCGCGGCCACCTCCTCCGTCCCGTAGAACGGGTTAAAGAAGTCCCAGCCGCCGGCCGCCGACGCCGCAGGGGGCGGGGGCGGAGGCGTCGCCGCCGGGGATGGGTAGTAGTACGGGCACCCCATCTCCGGCATCTGCACGCCGCGGCAACCTGCATCTTCCGCGGCCGGTGATGCCGGCGCCTTCTCCTCGTCCTCCCCCTCCTGCTGCTGCGGGTGCGGAGCCGGTGGCTGCGTGGCGGGAGAGGGAAGACCCTGCACTTGAACCTGCGCCGGCATGGGGGAGCCCGGGGGCGAGCTGCTGGGTGTGGGGAGCGTGATGAGGATCGGCGCCGGCGCGGTGTGGCGCGCGACGAAGACGTCGAGCGCGTCGGCGACGGAACGGAGCGCCGCCGCGTACGCGGCGTGCGCGCTGGCCAGCGCGAACCGGCGCTCGGCCGCCGCCTTGATGAGGCGCTTCCGGTCGCGGCAGACGGCCACGGGGTCCCCGCCGTCGCTGCCGCCGCCGCCGCCGGCAAGGCGGGAGGCGGCGCAGTTCCCCATCGCTAGCCAGCCAAGGTTTAGCGCAGGGTTTAGAGTGGAGCAGGCGGAGTAAGTGAGGATGGATGGGGGAGAAAGAGGGGTAGTCAAAGTCAAAGCAGCGGGGGGTGTGAGACTGTGACCGTGAGTCAGGTGCGTGGTGGAGAGGAGTGAAAATTTGTTGGTTGTGGGTGTGGGCTAGTGGGGGAAAGAGGAGGAGGCGAGGGGTGCTGGGGGAGGAAGAAGGAGAGGAGGCCCTAAATTCTGGTGATGATGGCAGGGGAATCTTTGCGTGATTTGTTAATGTGGGGCAGAAGATTTGGGGTTTGTGGGGTTGGGAGGAGTGATGACCCATTATATGGAGGGAGAAATTGCTATGCGCACACCCCTCCCTCACACGGTGGAATGCTGCTCCACCAAATGGTTTGGTACGTGGTAGTTTGCTATGGACAAATTTCTTCACACATCACCTGGTTTGGAGCTATAATATATCCGGCTACAAACAGAAATGCAGTGACAGTGGCCTTTTTATCAAAAACAAAAAGGTGTCGTCTACTTTTAACAAACCAATATCACTCTTTTAGGAAAAAGAAAACACCGAAGAGCTCCCAACACAGCCATAAAAGAACTAACAAAATATCGCCAATGTTAGAGACAATAACAATGGAAGGTTTAAAGTCCATATTCGCTCTAAGACGATCTCCATGATTTTGTTGACTTCATCTATGTCACTTGCATGCTCTAAGGACAACCTTTCAATTCTGCAAAAGAAAAAAAAAAAGAAGACAATTCAAAAGACACAAAAGACAATTTCAATTATGTTGTTTGGCGTGTATGGTATGGTGACCTCAATCCTTGAATCCCCCACAAAAATAAAACAGCATGCCAAAGATGTCAATATTATCCAAAAAAACAGTACAAAAAAGTAGTTTTGATTTCTATATATCTATACCTAATGTTTAAATGCTAAAATTTCTCTCATCCAACTTTTAGTTCTTTACTCGCATTCACTTGCTTGAAATGAGTCCTAAACAATTTTACTAAGAGATTGCAAAAGTTTTGGACGTCATGATTACGATCTAAACCATAACCACTCTAATTCATTCGTATAGGGTTACAAAACATATCAATTCTCTAGGCTCTCTTTAGTGCAGAACTGTTTTGGTCAATGGCTCCCATAGTTCCTCCATGTTACATTTATACACACACACCCCCCTTCCCATATAGAAGTTTAATACTGGTTCCAAGAATTAAGGAACGAAAACATGTGTCAAAATGAGTATAGGGATGGAGATACAGTCATATAGATATGTTAAGAAAAAAGAGGAACCATTCAAAAGTGAGAATGACAATTGATTTGAGACAGTATAGGATGTATAACAGAACCGACCAATTTATTAGAGCACAAGCATATAATTCGTCTTTAAGACAGCAAACTACATGATTGAGACCTAATAAACCCGGTAGTCATTTCGAAATCTCGAAGGATTTCAAACATTTCCAGCACGACCAAGATCGTAATGAGTAGCGTTCACCATTCACAACGTACATAGTTCGCACATAGTTTTACACAATCGGAGTACGAATAAAATTATTACAAACCAAGTTCAAATTTCAAAATAGCGGAAGCGATTGAGTTCAAATACCACACACACTCATTTCAAATACGGTGCCAGGTTCTTGATCAACATCCAACAAAAGCATTAAGTAGAGAAGAGTGACCATGTCTAAGGTCTAGTCATCTCCCAAGGCGGGATAGAAGTAGTGCTGACAATAGCCACAAAACATCTCATCATCTGCAACAATATGGGAAATAAAACCCTGAGTACGAGAATGTACTCAGCTAGACTTACCCGTCATAAACTAAAAATAAAATGGACTCCAAGGAGTATGCAAGGCAATATAAGTAGGATAGCTGACTCATCAATTGCGGAAAAGCTTGCATTAAAGAAAGATTTAACCATAACCTTCTAGCATTGTATTTTAATTTGATTAACCTTATCATGCTACATTAGCACCTGTACTAAACAAGCATGGTAATAATTATTCAACAGGAAAAGTAACCAATTCCGGTTGAGTATTCAATCTCAACAGCTCAACCATCTCATCTCTTGTTCAAGTTCTTACTACGATGCCGCTGCTCAAGTCAAGTATTCATTGTCCAGAAACGATGGCGATTATAATCGATTACTAACCAGCTGGCGGGTATTCCTCACACAAACCACACTCACCCGCTAAGGTGAGCTACAGATCACCGAAAATTTAATTCGGGAAAAATAGCGGGATCAACAGGTACCATCGTATCCAGGAACCGCCCGGCTGCCTTATTCAGGGTGACCGTGGTCCCTCATCTTCACCAATACGATGCATACAGCAGGTCGACTCCCGTCCCAAACCAAATCCAGGCTTCGCGGTCGGAACGACTTATCCTTCCAGCTAAATGTGAGGCATAAATTCAATATGACTTGAGGACGTACAACGGACGGGGTCCTAGTTCGACACAGACGGGATAACCACACCGAACCTCCAGTTCAGTCTCAACACCAATCCCGCCCGGTCTCGATTTATTATCTTCACATGGTTATCCAAGATAACAATGTATTCAACCATTCCAAGTCACCACCTATAACTCGCGGATGACAGAAAATCACTCGACTTCTACCGATCTAGTTAAAGCAGGGCTAAGCAAATAATCGCACCTGAACCTAACAGGGTTGAAGTATAAGCAGTGGCAAGGAATATAAGTAATGCAGCAACGGTATAAAACAACGTCTATAACTTAATACATCAAACAAGTAAAGGACTTAAGTTAGATATTTTGCAAACCACGGGGAGAATGCTCCAGGGCTTGCCTTTCAGGAAAGAGCTTGGCTGGTGGTCAGAACACTGGGGAAGATCAGCTTCGGGATCCTCTTCTGCTGCTATCTCCCGCACCAGAGCTTCCTGCTGGCCTTCCTCTCCTTGTACTCCGGGAACTACCGTTTCGAGCTATGACGATCCTGTATGATGCATAGTGCATATGAATACTACGAATATATAAAAATACAATGTACATGCTGACGATGAATGAATGCTCGATTGAATATAAATGACATGATTTTAAAACATATAAGATAAGCACATGTCATCTGCATTCTCTTCTACAAACAATCCTTTGAACAAGCCTCGCATTACAATTTACTTACACATTAAAAGGAATTATAAACGACTATTATTTTTCACACTACCCTCTACTGAACCAAAACTAATAACAGATTATACACATCACAAATAACAGAAAAAGTATTATTACACACATGAAATAATAACTTAAAGCACTATTAATAATTGAAAGAAATCAGGGTAGAACTACAACATGACTTTAGTTTACTCATAAAATTCTATAAAAATTACAGAAGCTTAAGTATACCTAATGTAGACTACCATAATTTTTTCAAGCCAAAACAGTAAGTACTTTATCCTACACAAAAATAACAAGGCAACATAATTCAATGGGCATAAAATACTTTATACATAGAAATATGTCAAACGATAGATCTCAAAACATTCTTAGCTCTAGATTGACATAAAAACATTCTCCAAAAAGTTTCATGCACAAATCACTTATATATTATTTATTATGAATTATTTATCATCTAATGGAAAAAGGCACCATAAATAAATAGAATAATATTTGAACATGACATAGCCTTTCAACATTTTTCACAGATAGAGCATGACATAAGAAGACTAACAAACTTGGTCTCATATTTTTCTGAGCAACAGAGAATTACTTATGCATTTTCTAAGATAAAAGCAATTAATAGTGATAAATAAATCTATACAGAAAAGTATTACAAATTTCACATTTCATATTTTTTCTGCATAGGTCTTCTCATAAGAAAAATACTGCAAGTTGAACCAACTCATTTGGATGAAAAATGAAGAAGTTATGAATTTTCAAAGCTTTTACAAAAATCTGGAATCAGATTCTTTAAAAGAAAAAGGAAAACCGTTTTGCACCGGGAACCCTGGACTTTCCAGAAATTAACCGAGCCCTATTTTAAAACTCTCTGAGTCTGGCCACTTTGCACTTAAGTCCGAGAAAGATTGACATATTCTGCCCGAGGTCCAAGCCGAGGGGAAAGGTCGCCGGCGTCGGAATTCCTCGCCGACGGCGAGGTCACCGACCGGACTACGGCCACTACAAGACTCAGCTCAACAGCGCGAACCAAACGGTGTACAAGATGTAGGCTATTAGCGTGGTTTTGACCGACGGCCACGCGCGACGGCGGACGGCGGCGAGGGTCGGCGGTGCGCCGGCCATCTCGGGCCACGGCGGGGCGCAAGAACTAGCCTATTAGCTCCAGCGAGTCCTGGCGACTCGAACTAACCAAACAACGCGAGGAATGGCTAGCCGGAACAACGACGGCGCTGCACGCCGGCGAGCGGCGGCGGGCATGTCGGCGGTTCGACGGCTGCTGGCCAACTCTGACCAAACCAAGGCCCAATAACCATCCTGCAACCTAATTGAAGTCGGGGCGACTCGATTGCACTAGCACATGAGAGCAAAGGTCCACCGGAGTGAGCTCCGCGCGAGCGGCCGACGAGCGGCGGCGCGACCCGCGACGACGGTCGACCAAAATTCGACGAACCCTAACCCTAATCGATCCCATTAGCTACTTCAATCGGTTCTACTCATGCAGGTGGTCACGATGCTCGAGCTAAAGGAGGGAGAAAGGGGTTGCTGGTCATGGCAGACCGCGCGGCGGTCAAGGCGGCCATGGCCGGCGAAAGGGGAATCAGCCGATTCGACCTATACCTTATGGCTCGAGGGCAGGGAACGAGCGCAGGACTTGTCCCGTGTCAAGGCGGAGCTGCTGGCGAGTTAAGGGCAAAATGTGTCAAGGCTGTGAGGTGCGGTGGCGGTGCGAGCTTTGGGGCAGCGGCAATGGCGGGCTCCGAGCGCGCTCGAGCTCAGGGAGAGAAATGCGAGGCGAGGAGGGGCGTCTGGTGATGGGGAAGAGAGTGAGGGAGAGAGTGACGCGGTCTGGTCGTCTTGAAGCCGGCGCTCGAGCTCGGACAGGCGGACCGCGGCGTCGGGCTTCGACGAGCGCGTGGCGCGCATATGAGCGGAGCGGGGCCGAGCGGAGGGCGAGTGGGCGAGCGTGGGGCCAGGCCGAGGGCGGGCGTGCGGCGCGTGCGAGCGGCGCTCGGATGGGGAGGCCACACAGCGGGCAGCGGCGTCGCCCGGCGTACGGACGCCACGCGGACGGCGTCGGCGCGGACAGCGTCGCGAGGAAGAAGAAGAGAGAAGGAAGAAGAGACTGGCAGGTGGGTCCCACTGCGCCAAGATTCGTGTAGAACTTGATTTACTCTATATTTTCTAAAATAATCCGAATTTGAAGAAACTTGTAAAAGATGAACTATTCCTTTTGATGAGAAGAACATTTCACTTTTAAACATCAAAGCCTAATTCTGCCTAGAATTTGAATTTCAAAAATGGGGATTTAAAATCCATTTAAAATTAAAAGAAAAACATTTTTATAAATTGTTTTTGACATTTTTGACCCACTTCCAAGCCTTTTCATGAAATGACCCAAAAATAAGTTTTGCTCCAAATAATTTTCTCTACAAACTTCATTTAACACTCAACCCCAAACAAGCAACCTATCACATAGCTCTAGTTCAAATCAAAGCAAGCACCTTTTTCATACTATCATTTCATGTAAACAAATGATGATGCAAATGAGATAGTTATGCTCATGATATGCAAGATAATGTATGCTTAACACCATGGTGTTACAGGATGTTAACTGGTCATTTGACGAAACTCCATTGGACGCACAATCGTAGATACACTATATAAGTACTATAGCGTGACAAAGGCACAACTCCAAATCATGGCTTCAACTACTTTACTCTTCGTGCCATCTTAACCTCAAGACTCGGAACAGCTCTGCGTTGCAGTTTCAAACAATGGCGCTAGAGTGTTTGTGAGGAGGATCTAAAGCTATTAGAAACTAGCACCAGACACTAACAAAAATGCCAAGTATTAGGCTAGTATCAGTGAGGGTTTTATGATAGTCTCATGGGCATTTAATAAGCTACAAATTTAGTAGCAAATATGTTGACACATCACAATATTAAAGGACATAGATGATAGAAGTTCATAAAGTGAAATAAATTTCACTGGAACAAAACTAGCCTACACTATGAATATTCAAAACTTGCCCCCCCACACCCCCATATCTTAAACTCCCTATAAGGCTAGTGCCAATAACTATTTCTCTATCATCTCCTTAAGCCACATCGTCCACACCCACTAGCCATCCATTATCTATCCACTAAGCATGCATGCAAGGTTTGCACGTCAGCCATTTAGTTTTTATCCACTAAGCAACAATAATTTTATTAATACTTTCTACACCCTCTGTCGATTGGAGACTGCCCGTTTCTCCATGCTGGATTTCAAAAGTCCAGCTACTCTATGTTGTTTGAACTATCCAAAACAAGACCTAAAAATGCCATTATTGACAAAGGGAGAGGTTACGATAGGAGGAATCTAGCTTAAAGACATGTTTGGATTTGACCATTGACACTAAAAATTAGCTAGCTGTTTTTTTAGCAGGGGTTGTTTGGATCCATCTTCTAATAGGTGGTTGGATGGTGAGCCGAAAACGCATATGAACATAGGCACTTATTGACGACTCTAAACCAAACAAATAATAATTAACAACCCTCCAGCTCATAGTTAGCAAGTTTATTAGAATGCCTATTTAGATTCCCTATTGTTAATTTTAGATGCTAATTTTTTAATGCTAATGGATTTATATGTTATGCCAAATATGTAGTAATTGTTTGGATGCATGGCTGCCTTTTAATGCCAATTGAGATTTGAGCCAACGCTTCAAGGCACATGGTATTGCACTATTGCTCCTATTTCCTCTGCCCTATCCGACAAGATACAATCTTGATGGTTTTTGGACGCCACGAACGACCAACAACCAACGACCCGATGATCCCATTTTGGCACAGGACGGAAGTACAGTACAGAGCCGGGCAGCCGGCGCCGGCTCCCACGCTTCCCCCCACGTTGAACCCATCAACCGATTGGCGGCAGAAAAGCTCGCAATGTTTCATCGTTTCAGGCAGTATCAGCAGCACAGTGGTCGCGGATCATTGCGTCCGCATGGAGCGAGCGGAGCTCGCCGCCACGCCGGCCGGCTGCGGCTTCCTGCCGTCCCCCGCCATCATTGCGCTGCGGTTTGTTTCATCCTTTTGATACGCTGCGGCAGGCGGGCGCAGCAGCGTCACGGGGGCCCAAGCAGAGAGAGATCGAGCGGACGATGCGGGCGCGGCAGCCCATTTCTGTCCAATTATTGTGTTCGCCGCGGGGTCCCGGACCTTGCTCAATTTGCCCGTGGCCTCGGTTCGTTTTGCGGTAACCCGCCTTGTTAGCCGTGTCTCACGAGTGTTAACAACCCGGGGCGGGCAGGGTGCCTGTGGCGGAGTTGTTTAGTCCGGCGAGCCCAAGTTACAAGGGCCCTTATTTTTCATCCGCCGGCAGCCGGCAGGGCAGCGGATGGTTGGCAACGTGCGCAGCCAAGACCCAACCATGTGGTGGGCGACACGAGAAGTGACTTAGGCCCCGGTTTTGTGGGAGCCGCAAGCCCTGGAAATCGTCTCTGTGTCTTTGCAACTCGTTCTCGGTTCTCGTCATCCAGGAGGCCGACCGCGCGGGTCAGGTCATGAATTTTGTTTGCTAGCCGCACGAGATAGCCGGAAAAAATGGGGTGCATGCCTGGTTCCAATCAAAAAAAAAAAACCCAAGGAATAAAGAAGCCACTGTACTGTAGCCTGTATAGGTTGCTGATATTCATGCGTCAGCGAGGATAGTCCACCTCACTGCATGCCCTAGTGACACGCGACGTGCCCGCTTTGACCTTGGCTAGCGCCCGTGCTCTGCTGTGCTCGCTCCACGACCTCATGGATCGTGTCCTGGCTGCGTCACAGGGCCTGCTATGAAAGTAAGCGTACTACGCATACGAAAAAAAGTTACTCGCTCGTCAGGCGCGCGCACGACCGAAGCCACGTTTTTTTTTAACTATAGCCTCGGTTAGATGTGCGAATTTTTTCAACTCTAACATCGTAATACTTTTATTTGTATTTAGTAATTATTATTTAATTATAAACTAACTAGACTTAAAAGATTTGTGTCATAATTTACAATCGAACTGTATAATTAGTTATTTTTTATCTGTATTTAATGCTCCATGCAAGCGACTAAAAATTAATATGACAAAGAGAGAATGAAAAAATTTAAAATTTTAAAAGTATCTGAACAAGCGCTATTGTTATTATTTCTGCTCTTACGAGTGTCCATGTTTGCTACTGTTGCAGACTGGTGAAACACAACACATTGTTTTTGCGACTGTTGCGTCTGTCCGTACGGTAGGCACCTGCGTCGTTTGGTTTAATTTGGCTGTGTTTAGTTATCCAAAAATCATCTTAAAATTCACTATATAGAATTTTTATCATCCGTCACATTAAAATACCGATATATACATGGAGTATTAAATGTAGATAAAATCAAAAACTAATTACACGGTTTTGTTGTACTTTATAAAACGAATATTTTGAGTCTAGTTACTTAAAGTTTGAACAATTTTTACCAAATACAAACGAAATATTACAGTGCGCTGAGGTGACACGAGGTTCCTTTCAAAATTCGCGGAAACTAAAGACAAGACAGCAGAGCAAATCTCGGATCCTTGATTCGTTATTTACTGCAGCTGGACGTACTCTATCTACGGACCACCGTTCTTTAACTTGACCAGCATCGGTTTGCCCTCCGGCTTGCCTCCGTATGGGCCAGATGCATCATCATGGTGGAAGAAACGGGGGACGGGCAGAACGGCGAACCGCCGAAGGGAAGGGGCGAACGGCGTCTCCGGCTCCGGCTCCGGCGTCTCCTCCACGCAAAGGCCTGCCTGCCACTGCCACTCGGAGAGCCATTTTCCTGCACTTGTTTACTTCTCCCCATTCCCCGTCAGCTAAATTATGGGGTCTACGAGTACGTATGCCTACTCCACTACCACTAGGAGTCTACTCGTATAGGAGTATACTAGAATTTACACTGTACTGTAGTCGCGTCGCGTGCCAGTATGTATGTATGCCGCCGGGCTACGGCTGCTCGCGCAGTCGTGCGTGTCCTCTCTTCTGGACTTCTGGTGCTTGCGTGAGCCGTGACCGTGACCCGTGAGCACGAACGAGGCCGGCCGTGACTGCTGTCGCGCCGCCTGTCACCGGCCGTCATGGCCCACGCTCGCGTTTCGCGGTCTACTCTACCTGCCTGCCGCACGGCACCGTGCGTGCTCCAGCGCCAGCAGGCGGCAGCTGCCCTGTCTGGTGCTGATTCGTGAAACGGGGAAGAGTGGCGCAGGCGGAGGCGGTCAGCCATCGCTACGGCTACGCGCATCCCTACGCCGCGCCAGTGCACGCCGGCAGGAGACCTGCCGCCTGCTCGATCGGTCGCGTCGCGCGCGCACAGTTTTTGTCGTACTACTACTGCTCTGCTTCTGGCTGCTGCATTGCTGGTGCTCCAGGCCTCCAGCTACGATGCAGATGGCATACATTACGAGCCGATATGGTCCAATAAAAAGGCCCAATTACTTGATCCATCGGCCCTCGCCCTCGGGTTTGGTGGACTGGGCCGAAACGTCAGTTCCACTAGGAACATTTTTTATTTTTAATTTTTTTTTAAAAAAAATTTACAGGATTAATCGTCGGTTTCGAAATATGACAGAACTAGTCGTCTACAGTGGGCGTTTTTTAAAAAAACGCCCACACAGTGTGGGCGTTTTTTGTCCGAGAGGGGGCCGTCTACAAAAGTGCGCGCTGTTTTACGGGCGGGCCTCGGAGCAGTAAAAAAACGCCCACTGCGTGGGCGTTTTTTCCTGTCCAGGGGGCCGTCTGCAAAACAGGCGAGGCTGGCAGCGTACTTTTGCAGGCGGCCCCCTCGCCGTGAAAAAACGCCCACACAGTGGGCGTTTTTTGCCGACCAGAGGACCGCCTGCAACTACGCGCAACACTAGTTCTGTAGACGACTGTGTGGATGCTCTTATAATTGATTTTCTTCGTTTTGCTACCAGATGTGTGCCAGCAATGCTGAATCATAAAGTTCGTGTTTCGTGCTTGATGCGACATATTCTGTGCGTTATCTGAGTACTGGAAATTCAATGTCGACACTGCTTCTATTTGCTTTAATATCTTTGCTGAGATGTTTCTACTGGTTTTTATCATTTAAAGACCCACCAATTTTTGCCATAAAAAATAACGGGGAGTTCTTTGTCACCCTGATTCCACGGGGGATTTTTTGTTTTGTCATCAATGTGAGGCATGCCGTAGACCGTGATCGATACTAATTGTTTTGTCGTTTTGTCAGTTCTATATGACAACACGAAGGGTTCTGATTGCATTGATGCTTGGTTTTTTATGGCAAGCATGGACAGGGGCGTAGTTGCGCGTAGTTGCAGGCGGCCCCCTGGTCGACAAAAAACGCCTATTGTGTGGGCGTTTTTTCAAGGCGAGGGGGCCGCCTGCAAAAGTGCGCTGCCAGCCTCGCCTGTTTTGCAGACGGCCCCCTGGACAGGAAAAAACGCCCACGCAGTGGGCGTTTTTTTACTGCTCCGAGGCCCGCCCGTAAAACAGCGCGCACTTTTGTAGGCGGCCCCCTCTCGGACAAAAAACGCCCACTGTGTGGGCGTTTTTTGGCCGCCAGGGGGCCGCCCGCAAAGGCCGGCACCGGCGCCGGCCGACCGTTTACCACGTCACAAAAAACGCCCACTGTAGACGACTAGTTCTGTCATATTTCGAAACCTACGATTAATTCTGTAAATTTTTTTTAAAAAAAATTAAAAATAAAAAAAGTTCCGTTCCACTACACCACGAGTCCACGACTGTGCATGGGCCCTGTAATTCTCAAAAAAAAAAAAACCTACTACGCAAGCAAAGGCTGAAGACAAGAAAAAGATCACGAATTCCACTCCCCGATCACTGATCCGACATCGCTGCCTGCTTGGCTCCTCTCCCCATTTCCGGGGACCAGCCAGCGGCGACTTCCTTCCTTCCTTCCAGTCCCAGCCAGGATCAATCGAGAGGCAGCGCACGGAGGAGATGCCGCCGCTGCTCCGGCGCCTGCTCCTGCTGGCGGCCGTCGCGGCGTCCTGCTCCTACTACCTCCTCTTCCTGCAGGCGCAGGCCTCCGTCCCGCCGCGGTACGACGGGTTCGCCTACGGCAGCGCCGCCGCGGCGGCCTGGAAGGACGCCGTCCTCGTCGAGGCCTTCCTCGACCCGCTCTGCCCCGACAGCCGCGACGCCATGCACCCGCTCAAGCTCGCCGTCGAGCGATACGCGCCAAGGGTCTCGCTCATCGTCCACCCCTTCCCGCTACCGTAAGCACGGGCGCTTACCCAGTTCAGGGTCTATGTATCGGGAGAGACTTTTCCATAACGTCAAAGTCTTAGTGGAGTTTAATCAGTGGACAATTTCATAGTCACATTATTGGCTCAAGTAGCGGAGTAGTCACTGAAACCGGTGCACTGATTAAACTGTCGAAATCTGAGATTTGTCACTAGCAAATTGGGCTAATCAGTTTTCAAAAAGGAGCAAGTTCGTGGAGGATTCTCTGGTTAAGGCTGGTTACCATTTTGTTTCCCATTCATGTTGTTTGTTTGGATATATTCTTGTTTGGTTCGGTGTGCTTCGTGCTGTTAATGGTATATTATTATACAACTATATACTCTATTTGGAGATGTACTGTTTCATTTCCTGCAATCTGTTAATGGTATATTATTATACAACTGTATACTCTATTTAGAGCCAATGATTGCATCTGATGTTCTCTCATGTCAATTATTTTTCTTTACCAAATCGGGCCATACATGGTCCCTCGCACGCTTCAGGTGCGAGGTCTTATAGATGCTTGTCTATGCTTGATTGCAGACTTCCTTTTTTCGTTGGCAGTACAATTTGTATACCGAAAGTGCTTCATGTTATGGACTTCTCTGCTATAAAACTGTTCGCTCTTAGTTTTTTCTACTGTAGTAGTAAGTTCCTAACAACTGATTCTCACATTTTCTTCCTCTGCTGTTCAACTACAGATACCACACATATGCATTCCATGCCTGCCGTGCGCTTTACATAGCTAACAAGTTGAATTCATCATCAACATATCCATTGCTGGAGATGTTCTTCAAGAACCAGGTCCACCAAATTCCCCATTACAATGTTTGTTCTTTTTATATATCTGCTTGACTATCCTTCCATATGCCAATTGTGCTCTCTTTTGTTATCAGTGAGTTCTGACTTCTGAACTCTATTCTAGTAGATGATGGAATTTTTTTACACTAAATGACAATTATGTTCAGTGAAATGTGTTACTATAGTATCTGCCCCAATTTTTTGTAAAGGGATTCTTGCTTTTTTTTGAAAGCATATAATTTTTCTTGCCCTTTTTCGGGGAAGGGGAATGCTCCAGGCAATTTTAGCGCTAACAGTTTCTAAGGAGTTGGATCCCAATTCTCGTTTTTCCAAACAGGCCCGGAGCAACATAGAACGCTTTCAGCAAAGTCATGACAGCAGAAATTGTTGCTCCTAAAGCAATTTGTACTCTTTCCTTGCCATACACATCCTGTCCTCCTTGTGGCTGATAATAGCTTTCTTTGCCATACGCATTCTGTCCTCTTTCTTACCGCTTACCATGTTAAAGTTTCTCTGAAATGTTTAATTATCTTATTGATAAAACACAAACAGGAAAAGTTCTACAATTCTGCTACATCATCGCTCTCAGGCCCTTCTGTAGCTATAGAAATGTCGAAGATGGCTGCACAGACTGTTGGTAATTCAGTATCCGAGTTCCTGTCAGGCTTCAGCGACACAAAGACAGATTCAGCAGCGAGAGTTTCTTTCAAGGTTAGCTTTCCATGTTGCACCAAGTGATGCACCGGAAATTCTAAATATCTACCCTGAGTTTCTCAGCACTGATGAAGTTGTCCTGAACCATGCTTTGTTCTGCTTCAGTACGGGTGCACGAGGGGAGTTTATGGCGCACCATTCTTCTTTGTGAATGGTTTCCTTCAGCCTGGGGGTGGATCGCCTATCGACTACAGCACATGGATCGGCATCCTGGACCCCCTTGTTTCCCAGAATGGAGAACGAATTGAGATGTTTACTTCGATGTAATGTAAGTGCTTGAAGTGGCCTTATGAAGGGATACAGTCAGTACAGATGTTTGGCTATTGCTGAACGGCTGACAAGCAAACAGCGCTTATGCCAGTAGTATAGTAGTATGTAAGCTCTGCAGTCTGCGCTGATGAATGCCATGAGCAATTGTATCAGACTGGCTAAACTAATGGATAAGTATGGGAAGCCCTTGCATAGGACTGTAGGAGCCTGCATGTGTTAAACTTTGCATAATCCCGTATCCCCATTCGCTCTTCTCCCTGTTTTTTTTTCTTACTATTAACACCGCTCTCCCTGGTTATTTCGTTGACTGATGGCCTATCATCCATGTTTGGGCCTGTCGGGTCTCAGTGTGCTGCTACATGGACACACAGTCTTCTGCGTTGGCGCGTTGCATATCTGTCCACGAGTGTCAAGTGTCAAGCACATTTGGCCGTAAGGTGGTGTGGAGATTAGGTTGCTAGTCGAAGTTCCCTGTCTTCCTGACGAATCACTCATGTAAACTACTCTAATGGGCTTGTTTTGTGTTTTGAGCCTTCTTAGACTCTTTTTCTTCTTAATATAAAATGATAGCTTTCCTGCGTGTTTGAGAGAAAAAGAGTGTCAACTGTCTAAGTGTCAATATCGTTTGGTAGACGATCGCCATCACCCCTGCAAGAATCGAAGTAGATCAGGTGCAGAGCCCTCACCCTCAGGCTTGACCTGAAGCCCCTAATCCGCCATCTGAGCAGGTGGGTCAGATTTCCTCCGGAGTGTCGCTTCCCGTGTCTATCCGTTCTCGAACACGAGCTCTGGCTGCTGGTTCGATCAGCAGATTGTTCTGGGATCGCGTGTCTGGCTGAGGCAAGGGCGATCTACATCTGCCGCGTCCGCGATTGGTGGCTCTGTCATTAGCTCATCATCACTCCGGCAAGGCAAGTGCCGGCGCACGTGTTCGGTGCTCGCTTGTCTGATCCGGGAGCTGGAACCTGAAAGTCTGAGACGTGATCAGTGATCACACTGACCTCACCGGGCGCCATGACCGCATGATGTGTCAGTGCCAGGTGAATGCTCGACCCGGTCGATCGTCATCTTCTGGCTGAGCGTTTGGTTGATTGACCCACCAAGACCCTAACCAAGCTAGCGAGGCAGAGCAGCCAGCAGGCAACCGCGGGGAAACTAACAAGTCCTGGCACTCGACGTCGACCGGACGTCCGGACCGGACTGCTCGATTCATCGTGCTGCCCGCTGGCGGTACCGAGAGGCCACCCCCACGTCAGCCGCCATGACTTGGACTACACCTGATACGGACTCAGATTCGGTAACGTTCCTTCAGCAAGTCACCACGTACCTTGCGGCCTTTTATCCAGCGTCAAAACGCCATCCAACGACTGCCAGTGTTCCTAGGTGATTTTTTCCTTCTCCCTCACGCGCTGCACCAGCGCTCCTGCGGCGTCCAGCGCGTGAGCATAGCTGCCGTGCTCGCCCGCGGGGGCCTATGCATGAGGCACTGCGGCGTCCATTGTACGAGCGGAGCGGCCGCGCTCGACCGCGGCGGCCTGTGCGCGAGAAGAGCGCTGGCCATCGCATGCAGCAGCCTGCGCGCGCGGCAGAGCGGCGGCGCTAGCCCGTGGCGGCCTGTGCGCGAGCTGGACTGGCTGCTCCCTGGGTACGGCGCTGCTCGGCACCGGCGCCATCTCCAGGACCACGCTCTCCGCGCTCGCCGTGCATGGGCCCGGCAAAGCCACGGCCCCTGAGCAGCGGGGCAGGCGCACACCAGCGACACCACGAACCCGCAGTCAGGCTCCGAGCAAAGGCAGGGCCCGTGCAGGAACGCACGCCGGTGCTCGGCCACGTCGTAGTAGAGCAGGCCGCCGCGGATGCTGCAAAGTGTTGTTCTCTATTAACAGAGGGAAAATCTAAACACATAAAGATACAATATGCTGCAAATCTAATGCAGCTCGAGATTTCAATTCAAGATGAGGCCTCTTGATTTCATTATATAGACATGAAGAATCTAATTACAAGTATAACAATGGAACTCTGAATCTAGTCCCTGCCGAGCTCCTTCACGGCGTGCATGCCTCCGGGTATCCATGTCTGCCGCTATCCCCATTACAGCAGCGAGGAGCTCCATCTCCTCCAGGACTGTGTGGTTCCGGAGAGCATCTCTGTTGTGCCTGGCGCCGTCGGCTCGACTTCCGCGATCTCCGGTGAGGCGCTGTCGGCGTGGCGAAAGAAGGCTGCGGCACCTGACTTCCTCGCCTCCACTTACGTGGCGTGAATGGCGGCATGGCGCAGGAGCGCTGCAGCGACTCAGCTTCTGCCTCCCGGTCCTCCTGCGCCCGGTCCGGGAGCGGCGGGGCAACGTGTGAACCTACGCCAGTCTGCCTGCAGCGGTGAGGGAAAAGGGAAATATCTCCTGGGAACGCTGACAGCCGTGCGATGGTGCTTGGACGCTGGATAAGGGGCCGCAAGTTACGCCGTGCCTTGCCGAAGGAACGTTACCCGATCTGAGTCCACCTGATACGTGCTCGTTCGTCGTTCCTGGACTCTGGAGACTTGACATCCCTGGGTGGCCGACGGGGAAACGTTGCCATCGGCAGCGGCTGCGTCATGAGCCTGCCCGTTGTGCGCGGCGCCCGTGCTGTCTCATGTCTGACGCTGCACGTTTCAGAGTCTAGCGAGGCCGCCTGAAAATGAACGGACAGTACCGAACAAGCGTCGTCAGGCTTTGGGGGGGGGGGGGGGGGGGGTGTATGGATGACGAGAGATGCCCTTTTCATAATTGCATTGTCAGCTTCTTACCTTCAGAATTTTTGGGGACACCCATCGGACGGAACGGACGTTGTTGATGCGGTTTTACGTGTCGGCGTTGTACACCTGCAGGCCTGCAGTCCATCGACGGCGGCGTGTGTGTGACTAGAGCCGATTAGGTGGTTGACGGATCAAATCCCGTCGGCGTGTGTGCGTGACTACTCTCCACCCATCACATAAGCAGCTATCGTTCACGTGTTGACTGCACTGTAATGATAGGTGTCGCTATGGTATTCGACTCTAATCGGTGAACCATCAAAGAGATCAAGTCAGCTAAGCTGCCGTCATACAAGAACACATTACTCCTGTAATAATGAGTACTAGGACTAGGATGCTACTGCCTGGCCAATGCCTGCCCCGGCTGCTATGTGGCTTCTAGTAGACCAAGACTGCTACTCGATCGTCATACGGTATTTGCTGACGAGCCGACGTCGTCCATGCTTCTGGAAACTGTGAACGAGGTCTAGGCTCGCGACGCCGATTCCAATCCGGCATAACTTGGATTGGGCAGCGTATCACGCATGCCGCCGTCCTGTCCTGGGTCCTGACCGAACTAGACAATGACTTATGTGATGGGTCCTGAATCGAACAAGAGTCAAACGCAGGCGGCAGCCGCCTTCAGGCCGCAGCCCGCACGGATCACGCGAGCGGCCGCTAATGTCACGTTGTCACGTCGCAGTTGCAAGCAGATTGACCCATCGGTCGTCGAACTCAACACCTCATAGGCTCATCGGGCGTCCATCCTCTTTGAACCTTCAACAGTTGGGCTGCCGTGAAGCCCTTGTGATACATATAAACTAGAAGAGCTAGAATATCTGATATAAACCAGTACCGACTGGCCAAGTCATCGTCGACCCAAAGCGATCGAGAAACTTAGAGCAGCATCTTCTGTACCTGTTAGTATACGGTTCTTGCAGTAGTCGCTGGCATCTTTGTAAAGAGTTTGTATAGAGTGTAGGCCTTTCTTTTTTCCTTTTTTCTCCAGGTTTTGTCATAGGGTCGAGTTGCTGTGTGCTGTTGTGGTTTTTTTTACTGTTTTTCTTTTTTCTTATATCGTCTAATAAAAATCAGTGGCAAAGCCTTTGCCGTTCTATTCAAAAAAAATATATCTCAACGATATACATACTTTAGTGAGAAAAGAAGAAGAAATGTTTCAGCAGGGCACCGGATACCGACCTGACCTAACTAACCATCCGTTGCTTATCCTTCCTGTCTGAAAAACATCACGGTCAGTCGGTCACCCATTCATTCATTCATTCGGTCGTTCGTTCGTTCAGTCATTCATTCATTCATAATTCATCCAGCCACGGGCTCTCATGGCGGCGGGCTGGTGGCCAACCTCGCACTAGACTTTCCTCGGTCCGTTTCCAACAGTAATCACAGCGAAAACGACGCGCTGAAAACACAGTTTTAGAATACTGAACTTGTACGCGTCATTTGTTCAGGTGTGATCAGACGGACGGACCCGTGCCGCACTGCCGTGCTCGCAGTCTGAACTCTGAACCCAGAATCCGGCCGCGGCCGGGGCGCCGAGCGTTGGCATTTCGTCTTCATCAGTTTTTTTGGAAAAAAAAAAGATAAAATCGAAATCTCTGCAGTAGTTCTTCTACCGTAAACCAAACAGCAAAGCGTTAAGGTTCAAAAAGAGAGAGAGAGAGCAAAGCGTTTCTTCTAACCCTTTTTTTATATTCCAAATTTCCAATTTCCAACAAAAAACAATACTCTTATTTTCGTCCGTCACTCATATAGTTTTAATCTAGGATACGTGGGCCCGTTCAAAGATACGCGTCGTAGTTCTCTCGAGTCCTTCCGTTTTTTTTAAAAAAAAAGAAAAATGTCTCTCTCCGTCTCCGTATCCGTCGCTCAATTAAGCAACGCACAGTCCATGTCTAGCATTACCCAAGATCTCAATCCTGTATCTTTCCCTAATACTTAATTGAAGAAATTTTTCTCTGTCAGAAACTTTCTGTCCACCAGTCTAACTACTGTCTTAGTCTGTCCGTTCATATAGGAAAATAAATACCCGAAGCCCTCCCGTCTGTATAAGAAAACGATACCGGAGCCTTCCCGTCCGTAGAGAGAAAAAGAGAAATAAAAAAAGCCGGCTCTCCAGTCCGCACGTTAAAATAAAAATTAAAAATAATAATAAAAATAAGAAAAATAAAATAATAAAATAGAAAAAAAAGTGTGACGCCTGTTTTGCAAAATCAATAATAGCAATGATAATTTTGCAAAGCGATGACAGTTTCGCTACATATTATACGCAATGTTATAAGCCGTTCAAAGAGTAGTGAGTGAGTTCATCATCTAATTCGGAAAGGAGTTGTTGCTAATAATAGAAAAAAATGGAGGATTTCACATAAAAAAGTTGATGCCGTAAAATTTTATCTCAAAATATATATACAACAAATGATATAGTAAAAGTTCTGTAGGGTTCGCGCCTAGGACGTTTGATGGCCGCATCAGATTATTTTGGTACGGGCTGCGGTTGCCTGGTTTCCATATGGCACGGACTGCCCTGAGGTCCCAGCTGAAGAACTCTGCCACACTCAAATAAAGCGACCATGGAGGTAGTGGCCGAGAGCAGCACTGACTACAACGGTCAGGAGATTGTCATAGCTGGCCATACCATCGTGCAAAGAGTACCTGAGTGAGTTCACAATCTACTTCAACAAAGAGTTGGTGGCAAGAATAGAAAAAACTTGAGTGTTCCAACTAAAAAATGGATACAATATGATCTCAAGCTATTTACGTAAACTTCAAGGATCCCAATACAAAGTATTTTGTTAACTGCTTGTGTTTTTAAAAAAATGACAAAAAATATAAAATCCATATAAAATCAAAGTCCAATCTAAAATTTCTAATTCAAACTTTGTTAAATTCCTTCTAACCATAGAGTGTAACCGTGTGTGAAATAAAATCTTGAAAAGCCTAAGGGCATATAAAAAAACCATAGATAGTATGCTCCAAAGGTAGTTTGAAAAGTTATAAAATTTATAAAAAATTATCAATACAAACCAGCGGGACTGGAAGAGACTCAATGTTAGGGTTGTACTTAATCTGTAACATAAGAATTGGTATAAAGATGAATTATTTTGAATACGATATAAAAACCTAAATGCATTTGGAAATAGTTTAAGTTTCCAGTGAAAAAAATATTTGATAAGTTTTTATTATTTTCTAAAAATGATGAAATTTATTGCAAAAGATATGGACAAAATTCATAGCGGCACGGGTATTTTGTCTCTTATTATTAGGCATCAATTATGACTAGATACACAATAAAAGCAAGCAATATTTATAGAAAAAATCAATATGTCTTATAATTTAAATACAGGGAGTATTATGGATTTTATGACCCGTAGTAAGCTAGGATTTTATGACTCAACTTAGCTCGTTGCGATAACGAGCCGAGCCAAGCTAGGATTTTAGCTCGTTAGCTATAACGAGCTAACTCGAGCTAGCTCGCGAGTTGCTCGCGAGCCAAACGAGCCACACGTCTAGTAAAAAATATTATGATTTATATTAATTTTTGTATTATTAAGTAACTTCTACTTGATAATTAGTTGATAAATACGTTTATACCTATAATCTTAAGGTTCTTATGACTTTATTATTTTATTTTTAATAGATGCATGGTGCAATATTATTATACTTTTTATATATACTAGTACATATCAATTTTTCTTCGATTGAAGGTTTTAGATGTATTACTGTTGTATTATTATTATTCTCACACTTAAAAAAATACAAATATTATATTTTGAGTATTTTTTTTATACCTGACTCACGAGCTTAACGAGCTAGCTTAAGTTTTTAACGAGCCGAGCCAAGCTAGCTTTTTAACTCGTTTAGATAACAAGCCAAGCCAAACTAGCTTGTTATTTTAACAAGCCAGAACGAGCTGATTCGAGCCGAGCCGAGCCGAGCCGAGCCGGCTCGTTATCCAGCCTTAGGCTACAGGCATGTCGTGCGCGCGCACCTTCAGTCAATGCGTCTGGTTTATATCAGCGGGGTCGACTCGACGTCGTCGTCGGCTCGTGCTGACACTTTTGAACCGGCTCCCGCGATTGGGCACCCGGTGATGGTCGGGTCCTGCTACTGCCTCAACAATGCGGGCGGATGGACGGCGTGTCGAGGTGGCACAGACGAACATGGCCACGTACACACACGACACATGTCCCGTGCTCATATTTACTTCTCTATTCTAAGTTATAGTTTATTTTAATTTTATGTATTTTGCTATATACTAGAAAATAATATGTTTAGATTCATAGCAAAATACATACATCAATAAAGTTAAAATAAACTATAATTTAGAACAGATGAAGTATATCTCGTGTAAAGCTAGTCCCCACTGCACGTTCTATTTTATCATGCAAGTCTTCATGTAATCTTTTATTTGTGTAGATGGCTTTCAAATTCTAAATTTTACACTCTCTTCATCATATTAAATATTTAAACAAGGGTATAAAGCATTAAATGTATGTAACAAAAATACCTAATTATATAGTTTGTTTATAATTTGTGAGATGAAATCTTTTGAGTCTCCATCCCCAGCGTCACCACCGTGTAATACAAATGAAAGTACTATGGTATCCAAATTTTAAAAATTTATAATCTAAACAAGGCCTACGTATCACCGTCATATCCTGCAAATAACCATATTATCTCATCACCTTGTGGATGATTCATTCCAGTGGTGGATCCAAGAGGAGGGCTGCTGGGGCTAGAACCATCCCTAGTGAGCCTAATCTCTTCATAAATTACTAGTACTTAATCTAAAACCACCATTAATTTCTAGTAAGTGTTGTAACTCTAAATCTTCATCGTTTAGCCCTCCTATTCTACTTTCGCCACTGACTCATTTTTTACGTGAGTTTTACTCGTGATAGAGTTCGTAGGAACAATCGGTTTATTCTTCTAGTAATTCCAACAATGACATCAATCACATCATAGGCTAGTCATTGTGATTCCAATACAAACGGACACGTAGGCTAGCCACAGCTCACAGGGAAAAGAAAAAAAAAAGAAGGAAAAGGCGACCGGAGACCGAGTCCGGACCATAGCGACCCGACCCGACCCGATCACGCCGCGGCAGGCGGCAGGCAGGAGTCCAAAGCGAAACTTCCAGCGCACTGATGCGTGACGTCTGACCCTGATGGGCCCCCTATCTCTTTCTCCCTCTCTGCGTCGTGGGCCCCGCCACCCACCCTTCCCGCGGAAACCCAGCGCACTTCGTATACGGCGGCAGGTACAAACTCCGTTCCTCCTTCCATTCCATCCTCCACCTCGCCCGGGTTCGGAATCCCGGATAAATAGCAGCCCGTGGACAGAGCCGGGACCTTACCATTTCCAGAGCTCCAAGGCTTCGCTTTACCTTCTTCGCCTCTGCTCTGTTTCGCTTCGCTTGCCCATGGCGGCGTGGTGGGTGCGGGCCGCGTTGCTGGCCGCCGTGTCCACGGCGGCGGCGGCGGCGGCGGTGGCGGTGGCGGTGCCAGCGGTCGCGCTGAGCCTGGACGTCCACCACCGGTACTCGGCCACCGTGCGGGAGTGGGCGGGGCACCAAGCGCCACCGGCCGGCACGGCGGAGTACTACGCGGCCCTGGCCCGGCACGACCTCCGTCGGCGGTCGCTCGCGGCCGCGCCCGCGCCGGCCACAGGAGGAGGAGGAGGGGAGGTGGCCTTCGCCGACGGCAACGACACGTACCGTCTCAACGATCTGGGATTGTGAGAGCTACTACCACGACCTCGCTCGCTTACTCTTCCTCGTCAATCCAATCTTCTTAGCTTGGCTTCGAATCGGGGAGAGGGAGGGATGGAGCGGAATCATTAGCGTATCGGTTGCCTAGCTAGCTCTGGTGCTCCTTTTCGCCTTTTGGGCTAAGCTAAAGCAGGCGGTGGTTGTGGTGTTTGTTGCGCAGCTTGCATTACGCGGTGGTGGCGCTGGGGACGCCGAACGTGACGTTCCTGGTGGCGCTCGACACCGGCAGCGACCTCTTCTGGGTGCCCTGCGACTGTATCAGTTGCGCGCCCCTCGTCTCCCCCAACTACAGGGTACGGACTGCTGCTGCTTCTCTTCCTCCTTCCTCTTGTTTCCACTCCACCCTTCGTTATAATTGCGACTGAGTTGGATCTTTGCTCTACCACATGCCAGTAGTATCTTCTAAAAATATTAGATTATATACAAAGTTAATTCTCGAGTTTCTTCTGAGATTATTGCATGATCACACGGACATATTTCGTGAAAAAGAAAAAAAAATTGGAGGCATGGCATGTGTCGTGTACAAATCTTCCAGAAGCACGACAGCTTCAGCTGGGACCTTGTAGGGATTTTAAAACAAGTCCAATTCATTGGTCCTGGTCCTGGACGTGTGTACTCTTTCTTTTTCTTCTGAAAACAAGAAGTTTTTACTTTCTGTCAATATCACAGAAATTTGTAGTCTCCTGGTACTATATCACCAAATTGTACGTCTCATGTCTGTGCCTTGTGTACTTTGATCAGGATTTAAAGTTCGACACGTACAGCCCTCAACAGTCGAGTACTAGCCGGAAGGTCCCATGCAGCAGCAATTTGTGTGATCTGCAGAGCTCATGCCGATCAGCAAGCAGCAGCTGCCCTTACAGCATCGAGTACTTGTCTGATAACACGTCGTCCAGAGGTGTGCTAGTCGAGGATGTCCTGTACCTGATAACGGAGTATGGGCAACCGAAAATTGTTACGGCCCCCATAACGTTTGGGTATGCACTCTATGATACACCCCATGCTAAAACTATAAATTGCTTGTGGTTATTTCCGTGTGCTGAATCTTGTGCCGATTGTTCAGTTGTGGGCAGATTCAGACGGGTTCGTTTCTAGGCAGTGCTGCACCCAATGGTCTACTTGGGCTTGGTATGGACAGTATATCAGTCCCTAGTTTGCTAGCAAGTGAAGGAGTTGCTGCCAATTCCTTCTCCATGTGCTTTGGAGAAGATGGTCATGGTAGAATCAATTTTGGGGACACCGGAAGCTCAGATCAGCAGGAAACCCCGTTAAACATTTATAAACAAAAGTACGCTCTGACTCATCATAATTTTCCCTATATATTTCATATAAGCAAGAAACTGTTCATC
The DNA here is from genome assembly GCA_023333625.1 of Bothriochloa decipiens. Classification (NCBI taxonomy): domain Eukaryota; kingdom Viridiplantae; phylum Streptophyta; class Magnoliopsida; order Poales; family Poaceae; genus Bothriochloa; species Bothriochloa decipiens. The sequence continues at coordinate 52,592,602 of CM041630.1, read as the reverse complement.
AACCTTATCTTGGCATACCTTCTTTTGCAGTCCATATTACAACATAAGCATCACTGGCGCTATGGTGGGAAGTAAATCGATTAATGCCAAGTTTTATGCTATTGTTGACTCTGGCACCTCTTTCACAGCTCTGTCTGATCCGATGTACACTGAAATCACTAGCGGCGTAAGTGTTATGTCTAATTAGCAGTGTAGCTTCCGGATGCCGAAAATTTGCCTTTAGGGGCATATTGCCAATCCACTGTTCGATATACATGGGGATGCGTGTGCGAAAGGAGATAAATGATACACATAGGGGCATATGCTCCTAAGGGCAAAATCAGCATTACCTGTGCATCTTTCACTGTGTTTTGTTCTTACACATGTTCTTCATTCTTAATCAGTTCAATTCACAAGTCCAGGATAAGCCAACCCAAGACTCTTCTCTGCCCTTTGAATTTTGCTACTCCATAAGGTATTTTCGTCTAGTAACAATCTCTCATAATTATATCTACACGTACTGCTTCATATATGCCTGATGGATTTGCTGCTGCACACTCCAGTCCAAAGGGTTCTGTCAATCCTCCAAACATAAGTTTGACGGCGAAAGGTGGAAGCATATTTCCTGTCAATGATCCAATAATTACCATTACGGATGATGCATCTGTAAGATTGGCACTCTACACTATTTATTTATTTGTTTGTTTATCTGTATCCCTGAAAGGGAGTTTGTTAATTTGCAATACCCCTGTCTCAGAATCCAATGGCATATTGCTTGGCTGTTATGAAGAGCGAAGGTGTTAACTTAATAGGGGGTAAGTGTTCTGCATTCAAACTGTTAAACCTTCTGTTTGAACTTTAATGTGCTTGGTCTGCTTTATTTATGAATAAACTCTTAATCTGTGCAACTTATTAATATTTTGTTCATTTATTCCAAATCCTCACACATTCAACATTGTAGATGGACTGCGCTGTTATCATGTCATATTTGAGATCAGGGCAAAACACACACGCGCGCGCACGGGGTGTGTGTATTGTGTGTGTGTGCGCGTGCGTGTTACTGTGTGTGCGCGTGCGTGTGTAACACGCACGCACGCAGCGCGCACACGCACACACACCAGCTACATCCATGATTATTATTTTTTCTTGATCTCATTCTGGACGTTTGCAGTGGTAATAGCTTACCTCAATGTTCTTACCTTGGCCGGTCATTTTTTCTGCAGAGAATTTTATGTCTGGGCTGAAGGTTGTGTTTGATCGAGAGAGGAAGGTCTTGGGTTGGAAAAATTTTAATTGTAAGCTCTGTCATGTCCATCTAGACGGTTTTTACAGATTAATTTTACAAAAGATTGAAACTAATAGAGCAATTCCCTGACATGTTGTGGCTGTCATCTCAGGTTACAGCGTGGACAACACAAGCAACCTTCCAGTGAATCCGAATCCTTCTGCTGTTCCCCCGAAACCTGCCATGGGACCGAACAGTTACACTCCTGAAGCTACCAAGGGTGCCTCGCGGAATGGCACCCAAGTCAATGTATTGCAGCCATCAGCAAGTTTTTCGCTGAAGCTGCATTGCAACAGAAACGTCTTTGTTGCGGCTGCTCTGCTATTCCTCGTGATCCTTTGATCACCTCAGCTTCCCATGAGAGTCTTTTCAAAACAAAATCGACAGATATGATAGATTTAGTTAAAACTTGATCAGCCTGCATTGATTTACGTATAGTGCTATAGGATCACATTCTTTTGGCTTCTGTCTCACAGTTCCAGTAGGAGTTAGGATAGAACACGGGATGAGCGCATAGCCTCATAGGGCATTTTTGTTCCAGTTTTACACGTTCATAATGTACCTTGTGATAATTTAGTCCACCCAGAGTTTGTGTGGTGGTGGGCCTGGTGGGTGTACATATTAGAGATGACTTGAGGATGTATTGACTTTATTATAGAATAATAAGTGAATAATGATGCTCGCATATAGAGATATACTTCGTATTTGTTTTGTATGATGCTCTCGTCCAAATATTACTTCGATGCACAGCCTGTTCGTTTGAACTTATCAGCCAGACCAGCCAGCTATTTTACAGTATTTTTCTCTCACAAAAAATCAGCAACAGCCAAAACCAGCCAGCCAGAAACGACGAAGCGAACAGGGCGGCAGTTTTTTTTGGAGGATGAGAACACTGAATCCACCGACATTTTGTCATTGTTTCATTTAAAGTTTTGCTGAGGCCCCCAAATCCACAGGGACGCCACTAATTCTACGACGTCATAACTTTTCGTGTTTCAATCTTTTGTTGATAATTTCCCTCGTATTTGGGTTTCATCCACCAGCCACAAATAGTTAGCTGACTAATATGATATTATTACTCAGTACCCATTAACTGATCTTGTAAAACAATCTTATCGTCTTTTAAGCAGCAAAATAGGAAAAAAAAATTGTGGAAATGGTCCCTATGGAGCAATCATGGACACCCATCGGGACACATAATCGGAACATCGCTATCACTGAACCCACGATGCCGTTAAATCTCTGAAATATTCGCTCTCACGGGAAGTTTTGAATCCAAGGCTACAGACGCCACCCTCAGCCACAAAATGACAATACGTTCAATCGATGCAAACAAAAAGACGATTAATAACTAATCGGGCTCAAATTGAAGTCCATCAAAGTGGCCCACACAGCCCATATACCCTTCCGTAACGTCCTCCCGGATCCAGTCCAACCCCAGCCGTACATGTCGAAAATCCGTCCGTCAAAATAGAATCCCGCCCGTGCCCACAGAACACACGCAACGTTCAGGGGCATTTCCGTAACTTCAACCAACAAAACCCTAGTCCCGCTGCGGGCAGCCGACCCGGTCCCTCGCGTTCCCGGTCTGCACGGAGGCGGCCGTATAAAGGCCTTCTCCTCCTCCCGCCCCTCCCGGCGGTTATCTCCACCACCAGCGACGCTAGCGAGCCAAGGACGACACAACCTCCGGCGCCCAGGGCCCCGACTGCAGTGCAGGTAACTGACGGCTCCCGCTTCACGACTAGTAGCAACCGCGCGCGCCGGCCTCCGCTCCATTGTATTTCTCGCCTTCGGCTTGCGCTCGCGCTACCGCAGTTGCCGTCGCGCCCGTGCTGCGCTCTCGCGTCTCGCCGGCCGGATCTGAGTGGGCTCGCTCGCATTGTGTTTGTGCCGTGTGTGCAGCGAAAGGGAAAGCGAGGGAAAGATGGACCGGTATCAGAGAGTGGAGAAGCCGAGGGAGGAGGCGCCCATCAAGGAAAACGAGATCCGCATCACCACGCAGGGGAGGATGCGCAACTACATCACCTACGCCACCGCCCTGCTCCAGGTATCGTTCGCTCTGCTTAGCGCTATAAAGTTTGTTACCATTAGTGGTAGTACGTTGTGGGCGTGGTCAGATATGTCTAAGTCGTTTAGGGGAGTGATTGAAAAGTAAGCGGAATGATTGGCCGTACGAGTTGTTGTGACATGCACTAAAGCGTGTGTGTTGTGAAAAGGGAAAGGCACCTATGTACTACAAGGTGACCTGACTGCCAACTTTAAAGTTTATGTTAGTTATGTTATGTTATGTTATGATTTTAAGAAACAAAAACCATTGATTTTTCATGTCCTTCTTATGGCATGCAATCCCCCATTCATTATAATGTAATTGGAAATTGGTTTGTTGGGTATGTCTGATTTAGTAATTTTCACTGTCAACTTTTGCAACATTATAGGCAAGGACAGAAGCTTTTGATGTGCCCATGAAAACCCAAAGCATGTTATGCTAAAGAAGGCCAGGTTTAGTCCAGATATTGGCTGAGATATGTGGTGACAAATAAAAGCATGCGATGTCTGTGATGTGGTGCACCACTGAAAAAGGCAAAATATAAGATGCTGTTCTTGTTGTCACTGTCTAATCGCTCTCCTGCTTTAGTTGTCACAGTTTGGTACTTAGCATACTTTTGTTTGTTATGTAGTTGATGTGGGCATGTGGCAACATTATTATTGTCTACACAATGCTATTTTTGTCATATGGTCCATGTGTGTTTCCTTTTGAAAATTATTAGGACCAGTACCCATTAATCATGTCTCCTTTTGTTGTGTATAGTTGCCATTTTAGTGCAAATTGGAACAGTTAAATGCCTTGTCTGAGACTTCTGTTTCTGAATTTCTTTGAGAATTTTTTTGGATTCTTATATTTGTTCTTGGCCATTTTCTTAAATGTTATCTTCTTGTTCAAGTAGTTTTTTTGTGCTTTAAAATTGCAAGGTGTGTAAGAGTGTCCAGAATATAATTTTATGTGATACTTCTGTTTTTCTGCAATACACTTTGTGCTGTGTTCCTGATATGTTGTACCGTATTATATTTCTTACTTGAAGGACAAAGGTTCTGATGAGGTTGTATTCAAGGCCATGGGAAGGGCTATCAATAAAACTGTCATGATTGCGGAATTGATCAAGGTACTCCTGATGGTTCTGGTGCGCCAATATTACTTGTGACTTGATTCTAATTGTTACTGTTATTTTGTGAAGAGGAGGATTGTTGGCCTCCATCAGAATACCACCACTGGATCAACTGATATTACTGATATGTGGGAGCCATTGGAGGAAGGCCTACTTCCGTAAGTGACTTGTTTCTATTTCAGGATAGAGTATCTGCACATGAACTCTTAAATTTGGAGTTTAAGATTATATATCTCTCTGCAGGCTTGAGACAACAAGACATGTCTCTATGATCGCTATAACTCTTTCAAAGAAGGAGCTAGACACATCGTCTATTGGGTATATTGCACTCTTCGTCAACTGCATTTAAGGATTTTCTTTGTCAGTTTGTTTTAGCCAATTCCGATGGTTGCATACAGCATGAACTCACATCTTGCTGCATCAAGTGATCTAATAAGAAATCAGTACTCCCTCTTTTTATAAGGTATAGTAGGATTTAAAAAATCTTTAGAAGCGTTCTTTGATCATCAATTACTCATACAAAGTGTCATCAGTTACCTCAAAATCATTTTTGATTAAATTATATGTGGAGTGTGATTCTATTGATACAACTTCTATATATGCATGCATATAATTTGAGTAATTGTTGGTCAAAATCTAAGTTTTACTTGTTTGAATCCTAAACACCCTGTATTTTGAAATGGTGGGGGTAGTTCAGGATGCATGCTGGCTTATAATCAGTTGAATTTTTTGGCAGATATCAATCTCCTTTGCCTGCTGACGAAGTGAAGCCTTTGGTTGAATATGATAATGATGAAGGTATCATGCAAGATTCACTTATGTTAATTATTCTTAACGTTTTAATAATTCTGTATGGCCTCATAATTCATTTAATTGATTGTAGATGCACACTCACCTGGCGGTCGAGGAAGGGGTCGTGGTGGTCGAGGCCGTGGGCGGGGCAGGGGAAGGGGAAGAGGTGGATGTGGTGAGTCTTGAGTGCTGCTGAGTAAACCCTCAATTGATCACATGCGCAATTGTTCCTTACATATTAAGTTTCAGGAAATGGGTACAATGACTATGCTGATGCCGGTTGGGAAGATGATCATGCCCCTGCATATATGGGTAATGGATATCCCCGTGGAAGAGGTCGGGGTTTCAGGGGCCGTGGCCGGAGAGGCGGCTACAATGGACAGCCTGATTACCAGCAGGATGGAGGCTATTATGAGGAGGCACCTGTTCATACCCCAGCCCGAGGTGGGTAACAGGGCACATTTATTGTTTAATACTCCCTCTGTTTCAAATTGTATTTCATTTTGGATTTTCTAGATATATATAGTATTTACTATGTGTCTATACCCATTGTATATCTGGGTACTTAGCAAAAGCTATGTGCATAGAAAACCAAAGCGACCTTGCTAATCTAGTGCAATTGGTAACCAGGTCGAGGCCGTGGTCGTGGGAGAGGCCCATCCAGAGGTAGAGGACGTGGTGGCAATGCAAACGGCGTGATTCAGGCTGCTGCGGCCGGTGCATAAGCCCGATCGTTACCAGTCTGGACTGGTTTGTTGGATGCCTGCTCCAAATATGAAAATGTATTATCTGTTGTTGTCAGTTAACGTTATACTTGGTATAAGATTGACATTCTGTGTCGGAATGCAGCCAGGTTTTGATATTTGACTAGGTCTGTAGGGTAGCGTCTTTACAATGCTTCTTTCCAGTAGATGTCTTAAACTAATTGTAGTTTCGTAAAGGTTTAGAGCAGGGCATTCTTTCTATTTTTTTTCAATATAAAGACGAAGTCTTGTTCCCTGTTGAAATGTGCACGCTTTTGTATGTGCTGTTTTTTAAATGCGAGTTATATTTAAAAGTTTGTGCTAGTTGCAATGTGAATGACCTGTGTTCACGACGGTACAAGACCTCTCCATGTAAGCGTCGTCTACAACATATATGGTCCATTTCAGTACGTGTTGTACAATGTCACAAATCTCGTGATCTGAATAGATAAGGCTTGAGTATATAGCTTGATAAACTCGTAGTCCGAAATTTTCCAATTGTGCAACTCTAATTTGAAGAGTTGAAAGGAACAAGGCCTACTTTGCGGCCATTTTTCTGAGCACCCCCAAGAGTACTTCTATATCTATGGCAAAACTCATTCTAATTGCCCATGCTGAAAGCATCGTAACCAAGGTCATCAGGGATGGGGCCATTGATGCCACCATTTGATCATGCCAACCATCGGATGGTGTCTAAGGAGACCGGTGATGTCTTCTCTACAAATGAGCCACAGATAGCTTTTTAACTGCCCGTTTGCATTATGCTTGAACACACACAACGAGGCGGTTAAGGCTCCGAGAAGTGGCGCGAGAGGCTCTAGCACGAGGAATAACTAGCAAAGCACATGGCTGAGGAGGACGATGATGACTTAGTGTAGTTGATTTTAAGTAGGCTAGGACCTTGGCTTTCCTACTCTAGTTGCATAGTGGGCTAAAATTTGAAAGCTTTTGGTGCTATTTGCCACATTTGCTTATGACTTCAAAACTCAAATGGCATAGAAAGTACATTACCTTTTTCTCAGATTGTATCCAAGGAAATTTGAGCCTCCTGTTGCCAATGCAAACCAGAATGCGGAACCAGAACTGGTCATCTAAGTGCAATGTGTAGCCGCACAGATGTGTTTGTCGTAATACGATTAAATGGTTTAACTTATCAATTACCAAATGGGGATGTAGCTCAGATGGTAGAGCGCTCGCTTAGCATGCGAGAGGTACGGGATTGATACCCCGCATCTCGACTTATTTTGTTTTTTTCTCACTCACTCCTGTTTGTCTGTTATTTTTGTTTCACTCTAGCCTGTCTAAAGAAGATAACAGTGGTTGTTTCTCTCCTTCTTGTCTAAACTTCAATTTCAAATTCTTTGTTTCTTTTCAACCATATATTTGTTTCTCTCTCCTGTTTGTCTAAAGAAGATAGTTTTTCATTTAAGTATTCTTGTCTCTTAATACCAAATTGTTAAATAACATCCACTTGAAACTAGAATTGTATTCTTCTAAGTCTGGAATAGTATTCTCCTGTTTTTTATCTAAATATATTTAAGCGGAGTCTTGTTTTGAAGGATTTATTGTAATATTGCAATCACAAAATTTAATTTAGACACTCAGCGACCTTCTTCAAAGGACATCAAGCGCTGATAGGAGCCAATCTAGTTTCTCCTTTTAAGTTGCATAAGATCCATCATCCACAGTAGGCAGGTTCAATCTATCTCATTAGTCCTTTCCAACAAGGAAGCAATGTTGGTTCTTTTAAACAGAAAAAAAAAAATCTTATTCCAACCACAGCAGCAGCATATACCTGAAACTGCTAAAAAAAAGACTAATATCATGTTCTCAAGAATCATCGGCTGATGCAAACCCTTCATATCTAGGAGATATGCAGGAACTACATCTACAAAAAGAAACAAACATTTGCATCCAAAAAACATGACATGCGAAATCAGCTCCATGTCCATGTCAGAGCGGGAGCAGTAGAACAGGACAAGGGATGAATTCAGCGAGCAAATTCCCATCGACATGCTTCGAGTGGATTGCCTCCATGCTTAGCACAACCAGGTCTAAGTTCCACTCATCAGCAACTTCCCCGATGATAGCTGTCGGTTTTTGCCCTTCCCCAAGACGCTCCATCAATTTAAACTCTGAAAATCCGCCTGCACACAAGCAAAGAATATCAGCATTGCTGTAAGAAACAACACAAAAAGTGGTGTTGATGAGTCAAATGGCACTGCAAAACCTTCTGAGAGATGCCATCTAATGCTTGACATTTGAGTATCATGCTCTGGGACAGACTCCTTTGGTTTATCATCAATTACTGCAATTAACATATTTAGAAAATATTAGAATACTACAATACAATAGTTCTAATCTCTAAGGAAGAAAAAAAAATGTGAAATACCTGAAGCATATAAAGCAACATTTCAGATTGAGAACGTACCAACTACAGTAATGTCTGCTCCATACTTCTTTGCTAGGGAAGCAGTTGTTGCTGCAGCCTGTTGTGTCATACAAACTGTTATGGGCAAAGCAACTATTTGCCAGTGATGGAAGAGTAAGTTGTGGATATAAGACACAATCAAAATAAAAGGTCCTGCCTAAAGGAAAAAAGGTGCGAGCAGCCAACATATCTTCCTTAATAAGACTGCCAATCTAAACAGAAATGGCTAGAGTCAAACTTGTCTGATGTTCCATATTAAATGATGCAAATAAGATTATAAGAAACAATATGAAGTATCGTGCAGCAGTGTCAACATTAAGAAGTTGCAATTATGTATCTTGTAATATTCTTCACAAATTCCTTATAAATTATTTAGAACACAATTCACTACTTTAAGTATTTTGATTTGAAGATAAAGATGAACCTGTCTTGTGCCCTCAGAAAGGTAAGGGTTGCGATCAAGGACAGGAAGCAGAACATGTTTAACTTGCGAGAGGGCATCAACAGCCAAAGCACTTCCAGATTCATTCGCTTCCGCCTTCACTGATTATCCAAACAGAAAAAAGTACTAAGCATTAGTATCTTTTGCTTGATGAATGATTCACATTACCAAGTAAAATATCGTTATAAAGGAATGATGTAATTTAGAAGCTAGTAAAGCACAAATGTATTAGACTCACTTTTAAGCTCTTAAACTCTGTTCAAGCCATACGGATCACAAAATTGGAAAGGAAATCATTATGGTAATTTTTTCACATTATACTAATGCCCTTTTTAGCCACTAATAGAATTGTCTCCTCAGATGCAACTCAGCAGCACTTATTCATGCAACAACCAAATTGAATTATGGAATTTCTGTTATCAAATTATGTTGGGTTTACTGAAGAATCAAATGCAACTCAGAAACACTTATTCATGCAACAACCAAATCGACTTAAGGAATTTCTGTTATCGAATTTGGTCGGGTTCACTAAAGAATCAAGTAAGATGAAGCAGAAAAGCAAAAGTGACAGTTGTAATTCTCTATTCAGCTACAGGGACTAGAGGACCATGATCTTACAACTAGCAATAAAATCGGCGTTCAACTTGGACAAAACAAGAACAGTTAAAAGACAGTTAATTTCAGAGAACTATATGCTTAACTATCTAGGAGCTGTAACCATTTTCACAGAACTACAATTGTCAATTGCTTTGTGCCATCACGTTCAGAGACCTATGAAATTTTGTGTGGACCCATATATCAGGTCTCAGCCACACAAGTGTGGAGCCACATGCAAGTTGACTTAAGTCGTGAAACAAATAGTTTTAGGATTTTGAAATTGATCTCAGAAAGTCGCAGTTCCTTGATAGTTAAACACGAATAGTAGTAGTTTTCTGAAATTGAATAAAAATCATGCCTTTCAGTTTCACAGTTCAATATGACCCGAAGCACTGGGCCTGTTCTACTATTCTGAACTTTCACCACTTCCAATCTGACAAATGAACTCGGATGACCCCCAGATGGTACTACGTTCTGGCATTTCATAGACACTGGCGATCAAGAGCGGCGAGGCCTAGATAGATCCTACACTAAAGCAGGTCTCGCGCACGCGCGCCAAGCGGGACCGGCAGCTGAAAGAAAGTGCCGAGCTTAAGCTAAGAGTACTACTGGGCCAAGGAGAACAGGGACTACCTCCGTGACGGGGTCCTCGGCGCCGGCGCGCAGCGGCGAACGAGACGCTGTTCTTGGCCGGCGAGAAGGCGGCCAGCTCCGGCGCGGGGCTCGCGCAGATAACGCGGGAGGCCGGCACGGGGAGCAGCGAGCTGGTAAAGGCCATGGTGGTCGGTCGGGCGGTTTCGATTGGGCTGCGGCGGCGCGGCGGCGAGGAAAGGTTGGCGACTTCTGGAACGGCGTGGAGACTGAAGAGGACAGAGGAGAGACCGAGAGGGTCCGTGGACGATGGCCGACGGCGACGGGCGGAAGCACAGGTGTAGGTAGCGGCCGTATACCGAGGAGCCGGACGGTGGCCCACGAAGGCTGTGGTGTGGATGGATAAGTTTTCCTAGTGCTTCTTTTTTTTTTTCCTATATATTTCTTCCTTCTAGTATATTTCCATGTGCCTGCCTGCTTGGTCACCACTGCTGACTAGTATGAACAAATTTTCTTCTTGTGCTCCTTGAAAAGTTATGGAAAGTCTTTTTGTTTGGATCTTTCCTGGATGATGTATGTTGCTAGCAACAAATAACTAAAAAGAACGTACTTAAAGGAAAATTCCAGAAGTTTGTTTAGCGTAAATCTTTTTCTGCGTCGAAATGCTCCTCTCCTCTTCTCATGTCTTATGTGGATGGAGATGAAAGAGCATATACTCTGTTGTAAAAAAAAGGAAGTCTCTACATAGCCATTTGGATTCCAATGAGATTTGTGGATTACGGTGTTTTCCATTGAAATCGTTTTAGAGCCAACGAATTACGAAGTACATGTTAAGAACAACATAATAATGAAGTAGCACAGTGCAATCTCTTAAGAGTATCTCTAACACCCCGTATCTCTTCGCCATCAATGATTTTTTAAAAGAAAAAGAGAGGGAAACTCTTGTTTGCTAGTGATGATGTATCTTAAAAAAAAAAAGTCAGTTTATCAACAGCATAAACCATTTGCATCAAAATTCATCTTAAGAGTACTCCATTACCCCCTTACACATCTTTTGGTAATTGGCATAACAACATCGTGCATAAAAATGTGTGCAACCTTTCGCGCACGCTTCTTTCTTCTTCGCATCATCTTCTTGGTCAATCTAAAAGTGAAAGTGTGTGAGAAAATAATAGGAAGTATTTTTGGAGTGGATTATTGAAAACTCTTGGAGATGACCTACTTTTTTTCTTTCAATATCTTTTTACGAGTTACAAAACTACATGTTTCTTGGAGGGAAAGGCAGGATACTCTTGGAGATGCTCTTACGATGCAAGGTTTGTGGGTGGCTGCTAAACAACAACATAAACTAATCGACAGATGGATATTATATTTATTTTTATATTTTTGTTTGCATTCAAATTAAAATATGGATAACATCAGTTATGTTAGATAGTATATGATTGAATATTAACATCATAAATATTAGATTTGAGTATTTAAATATGAATATGATGTCAGATGTTCGAATATTCAGGCTCATGTACGGAAAAGATTTGAACTTTAGTAACCAACTCGGTGTCGAATAAGATGAAAAAAAATCGGTACCATGTTTACTCCTACTCTTAAATTGCGCAACCATGCCCTAATAATGGGCTAAATACACAAACTTGATTGCAAAAATACTAATACTATGCACGCAATAAAGTGAAATTTGTGCCGACTGCCGTGCACCGTTTGCCTGATTTTCCAAGCAAGAAAAGACCCCTTTTCGAAGCAAAACGGCGAGAAAAAGTCCGCGGGCCGCTCTAGCCGCGAGCCCGCGACGCGAATCCATCCTGTCCTGCGCCTTGGCTTCAGCCGTGAGCCCGCAACCGAGTGACCGACCCGCCGCAAAAGACCAAAACCCTAGCCGTCAAAGCGCCGCCCCCGAATCATAAACCTCCTCCACCTCGCCGGCGGCGGCCATGGCGTTCTCCGGCAGGATCAAGGAGCTCGTGAGGAAGTACGGCAAGGTGGCCGTGGGCGTGCACCTATCCGTCTCCTGCGCCTCCATCGCCGGCCTCTACGTCGCCATCAACAACAACGTCGACGTCGAGGCCGTCTTCCGGAGGTTCGGCATGTCCCCCGGCGTCACCGTCGACGGCGAGGCCTCACCGGCCGCCACTGCCTCACCCGACGGCCCCCTGCCGCCCAGGCCCAGCGAGGTCCTGCAAGACGAGACGGAGCGGGAGCCGGAGCGACAGCCCCGCAACAGGACGGTGGAGCTCGTGGCGTCCAGCGGCGGCGCGCTCGGGCTCGCGCTCCTCTGCAACAAGGCACTGTTCCCCGTCAGGGTCCCCATCACCATTGCGCTCACGCCGCCCGTCTACAGGGCCCTGAGCCGCTGGAGGCTCGTCAAGAGCTGATTTGTGAGTCCGTCCACAGCTTCGGATTGCCCTCTGCAAGTTTAGGATCAGAGTCAAACTTTGTTGCAACCTTGAACTTCAATCTGCTGTAGGATGATATGGGAGACCTATTTATACTCCGTGAGAGGTTTCGTTGAATAATTGGTGTGACATTGTACTTTTGCAGTGTGTCATGTATGGGGTTGTGGAGTTGGATTCACTCTGGGAAACATGAAATTGGAGAAGGAAATTCAATTGTTTGGTCTTTTAGCAATGCTATATAATTTGTAGTCCCTTAAATTCACCAGATTTGAGTTGATTCCAGTATATTGCAATTATCTTTGGGCCATAGCAATGCTCCATATGTCTAGATGTTGTTTTCTTTCTTTTTAGTTTTAGTCTCTGGGAACTGTATAGCTGATATCCTTTTTCACGAACCATTCTAGTCGCCAATCTTTTTCCCCTTCTATGTATGCAGAAGCTAAATAATTTTTCAGTGTGACAGTGCCCAATGAAAGTAGTAACTGAGTTCTTTTGTACTAAAGCTGGGGCCTAACAATTTTTGAACACCTGTATTGGCCATGGGGTTAGTGAATTATAACTGTGTAATGTTTATCCATGTTGTTGTTTGAGCTTTCTTGTAATCTAGTTGGTATACAATAGCTTATGGTTTTCTAATGGGACATAGGGTTGCTGCTATTACCATATAGTACTATTTTAAGAGTGAAACATGTTGTGAAAACTATCTGTGCAGAAATCTGAACAATGAATTTTACGGCCCTATTGTGATTTTGGCATAATTGAATGATAATACTCGCCAGATTTTATCCCTTGTATCTATGCAGAGGCTAAATCATTTTTCTCAAACTCTGACCAGTGTCCAATGAAATCAGTATTAACTGAGTTCATTTGTGCTAAAGTTTTGTGAACACCTGTATTGCTCATGGGGTTAGTGATCGAAGCTGCTTAATGTTTATATGAACTTCCTTGTTGCTATACAACAGCTTAGTTTTATAGTGGAACATAATGTTGCTGCTTATCATACAATTTAAGACTGAAACGTGAACACTGAATTTTATTTCCCTGTTAATTTTGGGCATACTTAAATGATAGGGTATACTATGCGTACATATATATGAGCCATCTTTTGTTCAATAAATATACTGCCTAGCATATCTTATCAAGTGCTGTAGCATGTAGCAGCTTAAATTTCATTTACCCACATCTTGTTAATCATTAAACTACACCTTAAATTTATTTGGTATGAAAATTCAGCTTGAATACAAATGTCCACAGGATATTGAAAGCTTATTACAATACTAACCTCACTTCTGTACATGATCTTCAGGTGTTTTTTTCCATCACAACTGCTCTGGGAGATAGATGCATCCACATCAAGGATCTATCTTCCAGGAAATCCTGCTACGGGTTGAAGATCAAAAATTCTGTAAAGTACTCCCATTGCCGTTTGGCACTATGGATCTGTTTGTTATTTGCGGTCAGTGGTTACGGATGAAAGTTTCAATCCCTGGAGCAGTCTCATGTGGAACTCCCCCTTATTCGTCAGTTATTGTGTGAACTCATGGCAGAACGCCAAGCTGATTTTGTAACATGAACAACAAAAGTTGGGGACGAAATAAGCACTATGAATTATGATTGACGCAGGAGCTACATTCGCTTTATGTGACTTTGCCTGTTTGTCTGAACTTCCAGGATTGTCGTTGATTACGGTTCGCCTGTTTATCTTGTGTGAAATCTATGTACTGTTCTCACATCTGAATGAATTTATGAATCTTCCACACATTCTCAAAGAACTGAATATAATCCGTCCTTCAGACGTTCGATTATGTCTGAAGTCCTTTTTTGAAGATGGGGTATGTATGCATCAAGATTCGTGCGCTGAGAAATGGCTCTCTCCTAACCGTCCGATCGGTCCTTTGTCATATGGGGTAGCCTCTTGCAGTCTTGCCGTCATCGCCCATTCGTCTCACGAGCGGCCGGCTTGAGTCCTCGGGACCGGAGGTCTCGCTACCGGCTGGCGGCCGCTTCCTCTTTTCCTCTCCGGCGATTGGCTCGAGTCCTCTTCCCAGCGGAATCATGATCGTTTGCGTCGCCGTCGTCGGCCACCAGGTCAGGACCCTCACCGCCCCGCTCGACCCTCGCGTCCGATCGTGCAGATCTGGCCTGATGCGATCTCGTCGTGTGCTCTGCTGAAATTATTGACTAAGGAATTCACTTCTGCGTTTCCGTCGATGCTGCAGAACAATCCGCTGTACCTGCAGAGCTTCACGGAGGCGGACGACGCCCTCAAGCTCCACCACATCGTCCACTGCTCCCTCGACGTCATCGACGAGCGAGGTAGCTAAGCGTCTCTCGCCAGCGTGCGCCACACGCCGAGGCACCGTGATTCAGATCTAGATGGCCTTCTTTTTAACGGGGCTGTGAATAGTTCGGAGTCGCAGTTAGTTTCTGTCTTTTCAAACTGTGTGTTTGTTTGTCGCTTGCTGTAGATTGTAGTAGTCAATCGCGGAGGAGATCATGTTGGTTAAATTGCCTGCTTGTTGCTCTGTTTTCAATTCAAAACTGAAATTACAAGCTGCATCTCCAGTTCATGTTCAGAAGAATCAAAATCTACTCTTCCAGTGATTTAGGGCCTGTTATTTGCCTGGCAGGCCTCCAACCAAACAGGTCCTTCACTGGAGTGAGTATTAGAACATGACAATCGATCCAACTTGTACAAAAGGGGTGCAAACTTAAATCATGTGGCATATGCGGGCAAAAGCATGCATCTACCATTCTGCAGACCTGCTTTGTGAGGGTTTGGACTTGCATAGAAGCTTAGTGGTTCTAGATGATTATATGGACAAATGTGATGGTTGCTTCCATTTTTCAGACTAGTTTTAACTCAGTGATTCCTTGGCGTATAGAAATATCGATCTCCTTTTTCTTGGTGCTGTTTGGCTATCTTTTTTGTTTGAGACACATTCTGTTGTTTTCTTGCCTCAACATTTGTTCTGTTGACAGTGAACAATCCTAAAAGGAGTGCGGCTATGTTAAATGAGACATTTTTGGGTCTTCTGTACCCAACAGAGAACTACAAAGTGTAAGTTTATTCCAGGTTTTAGTTATTTGCTTAATTTGCCTGATGGCATCTGCCTCCATTAGTTACTGAAGTTTAAAAAATTTATTGTTCCTATTTTCAGAAATTCTTGTACTTGGATTATTCACCAAAAAGTTAAAAAAAATGACTATCAACTAAATATTTATATGTGCTCCCTTGTCGCCAACTAAATATTCCTGCAGATAGCACTGACATGTTTGATCTGGCTGCCAATTGCTAGGAAATCGATTGATTATTATGATATATTGTGTGCAGGTACGGCTATTTGACAAACACAAAGGTCAAATTTATCATGGTCACGACTGATCTTGATGTCAAAGATGCAGATGCCCGAAATGTAAGCTCCTCAGTGGTTTAACTGTACCATTTTTCTAATGAAACATGTTAATATACGTATTGAACATGTATACAACATATATATTATACTAGAAGCATACCCAGCATGTTGTAGCGGGAATTGCGAATGAATTAAAATGAAATGAAACTAAGTTACTTATATGAAAGGTAAACTTACAAGTTAATGGTAGTGGATGGTGTGGCATACTAAAGAAAACAATTAAATGCATGCAATAGTGGATTGCTGAGGTGGATTGGAGATAGAATGGCTAGTGAAGTTTATGATTATAATATAATATAGATATAGATAGATATATAATACAGATACAGATAGAAATATAGATATAGATATTTTGCATTAACCACAGCTGTTCAATTTCTCAGTCTAGCAATGTAAATCAAGTGTTCCCTGAAAAAGTTCTAGACAAACTGTTTCTTCTTTCTATGGATGCACTGAAACAAAATTGTGTAAACATTTTTATCATGAGGTTTGATGCTCACGTTTGTTCTTCTATGTGTGCAAAATAATACCAGTTCATGTTCATTTCTGTTTTCTCAGTTTTTCAGGAAGTTCCATGCTGCATATGTAGATGCCGTCTCAAACCCGTTCCATGTCCCAGGGAAGAAGATTGCTTCAAGAAGCTTTGGTGCAAGAGTAACCACCATCGTGAAATCCTTCGGTTCAGGGATAACCAATTGATCGAATGGCACTTTTGTCAGGCTTCTTGTAATCAAACATATGTATTCTCCCTGTTTGACAAAATTACTCCCCACTGTGTACTGCTTGTATGTTGAACCTCATGCTAGTTTGGTACTGATTGCTGAACAAAGAAAGACAGTGGTTCGTTCATTCAAAGATTGTGCCTTTTCTTGTTCAGTGCACTTGACCTGTAACTCACTAACCCATCATTGTTGTTACTTGTTTTGCATGGTTTGCCTCTTGCAGTAATAACCTGTCTACTAGTCTTAGCTAGCAGAAGTAAAGCCCTATTTCAGATCTCATTCTAATAATGATTATAAATAGTGATGTGGAATTTAGATTCTAGATTTCTAGATAAAAAAAGGAGGTGCTTACCTTCGGAATTAGTTTCTTTGCAGAGTGAGAATTTTTAAATATTGGGGTTTGGATGGATAGTTGGATTATAAAATGAGATCTAGAATTCAAGTGTATCAATCTCATTTTTTAATTTCGTATCTTACTATTATCGTTTTTCTTTGGAGATCCGAACAGGGCCTAAAAAGCTCTTTTAGGAGCATGGGCTGCTACCGGTGAGTTTCAGCGCAAGTTCATTTTATGGCTTGCTAGAATGGGTTCTGCCGAGTTTCTCTGCATACGCGTGTACAGAGTGTAGTTCGATATTTGATATGGAGGCTTTTCATCAGGTAGTAGATAGAGCCAACAAGAATTTCCATGCAAGTAGAACCTTCTATAATCTAGGACCAACAGACCACGGGCCGCTATTTTCTCTGATGCTAAAAGAGTTCGGTTAGTTTGGGTTAGACTTGACTTGATCCTCGTCTGAATGTCTGATCAGTCAGCCAACTGTTGCATGCCCAGGCAACGAGAAGAGAACCACACTTCCACAGCACGATGTTTTTGAAAGCTCCTAAATAGAGTTTTAGTGTGGTTTTTACGGATTGTATCTAAATGTGATTTGCACCAAACATTTTGCCAATGTGATTTGCACCAAACATTTTGCCAACAAACACAGGGAGTAGTAAGGTGCCCCCTCACTCACGAGAATTCTTGCCAGGTAATATGTAGGTGGCCACATACTTCGTCAGTTTCGCAGTGTCGTACTGCCACTGCTCCCGTTGTGCCGAAAGGACGCCCAGGTGCTCAATGATTTGCTTAATGCAGAGGTGAGGAACCCACGATGGGCTGGGATCCATCCATATAGACTTGGCAATTCAGTTTTACCACGTATAACTGCTCTGTCCAGGCAAATAATTCAGCACTTTTTTTATATAAATTGAAGAAGTCATTCTTAGTTAAACCGTTAGACGACATGGATATTTTGCTTTTCTGTTATGACCATATTAAGGCGGTTTTTTCATAAAAGATGAATTATTAATCACACCAGAGTTCTGAAATAAAAACAGAACACATAGACTAGAATAGTTAAAGTGCAACAGAAATAAATTAATATTCTCAGTCACATGATGAGAGAAGATAATTGAATAGCGTCAACCAACGACATTCCATCACAGCAAGTACATGAGAATAATGGACATCTTGTCCATCTTCACTAGCATGTGCGTGAAGCACCTAAACTATCTAGAATTGTTCACCAACCATACTTCAGTATAGTGTCTAATAAACACAATCTCCTCTCCTCCCAATTATGGTGATAAAAAAAACCATGAGAATCAAAATAATTTGATTGCCTAAATTAAATTAAAATGAAAATTGAACCCCTACAAATTATCGTATAGAAAAAAACCATCAAAGGTGCAAAAACTAATTGTGATGGTGAGGTCCTAATTCAGCCACTAAAAAATCTATACACATGCAAAATTCTCTCTCTATGACCTTAACATGTATGACAAGTTGACAAAACAACAACTTCTTAAATCAAAGACGAATCTATGTGTGCTTGCTATAAATCCGACTAGTGAAGCACAATTCCTAGCATGAGCCATGGAAAACAAGGCCACAATGTTGACCTAATCCACTACCCCACCCCTCCCCTGATCAATGAACAAGTACTTGTGTGTTGTGCTCATTGGAATAGTTAACTAATGATATGCATGCACCGCTTCGACACGAACACATCGCAAACTTGGTCTGATCATCTATGGAACAAGTAATCAGTTAGCAATACCCACATAGATCATCACTCACATCCCATGCATAGATCGAGGCATAAAGACCCTGATCCCCAACCTAAAGCATCAGAACTATAAGAGATCAGGGCCAGCGGCACACAAGAACTATTATGACCCATATATTAATATATTCAAAAACCAATTACTAAAGCAAAAGAAAGCAATCCCGTTGGTCTATTGAAAAGGGAAAGTTTCTACACCTTACTGAAAGTCCTATATTTGGTGTTGGTAATTTGTGACAATGCCTAGAGCTAATCATCTTGGTCTAGAATGTATGTAGCTATATGGTGATTGGCTTAGGTGACATGGTGGAGCAAGGATCAAGAATGAATGATATGATCAAGTGCTCATTATGATCAAGGTAGATGAAGGTGTAATACAATGCCGATACTCGACACTCAATGCAAAGGTATATGGTAGGGCTTTTCGGTTTGCATCCAAGACACCATAGAGGGTGTGGATGACTTAGGATACATAGCCGTACTATAAAGAGGGGATTTCTCGTCGCAATTGAATCCCAAATGTGCCTCTAGGTGTCAATTCATTGAGCATATGCATTTAAATAGAGTGCATCTTCTTCACCTTCTATGCTTAACTTGAAAATGAGCTAAAACATGTGCTTGAATGTTACACATACTTGGAATAGCTCATACATGATCAAGGCAATCAAGAAAGTTCGACGGACTCGTGTAGAAAAGAGAGTCGATGGCTCTTGAATTGGAAAACTGCTTTGATCCTTAGTGTTTTGGATCAAGATGTTTAGTGGGATGCATAGTCCTCTGAATAAGCTTTCCAAGAAGTCCAAGATCATCAAAATCGGAGTTTGGAGCTAAGAATTATGGATGTTTTAGCTAAAGAGCTGTGCTGATGTTTCTGACCTGCGGACTGTCCGAGACATATGTGCAGACTATCCGTAGTTCATCTTTTCGATGGCCAACAGAGCTGCTTTGGTTCTGATGGCAGGTCCAGAGTTGAACCGCGGACTGTCCGAGGTTCAACAGGCGGACTATCCGGGAAAAATGGAATTTTAGTCTCCGGAAGTGGCTGCTCTCGACGGGTTTCATTTGGTAACTCTGGACTGTCCGAGCTACAGTGTCCGGACTGTCCGCAGTTCATTTTTTGAATCTAACGGCTAGTTTTTTTAGAACAGCGGACTGTCCGGGCTGAGACCCGTGGACTGTCCGCCGTTGAAATTTTCTCTACGAACAGAGTTGCTGCCGTTCTGTTGGAGGCGCCGTGGTATAACGACAGACTGTCTGAGTTTTGGCCCATGGACTGTCCACAGGTATCGATTTTGAATCTAACGGATACTTTCAGTGAACGACAGACTGTCCGGGTATTGTACTACGGACTGTCCGCGTATGTCGTAGAAACTAGGTAACAACTCTATTCGAAGGGGTACGCCTATATATACTTGTTGGCCGGCTCTTGGAGCCCTCTCTTGCCATTCTGAACATCTCTTGACTCCTTTGAGCTGAGCCAACCCCCTCTTTCTCATCCCAACTCATCTCATTGCTTTTGATTGTGATTTTCAAGTGAGATTGAGTGATTCAAGTGTATTGATCATTGCTTTGCATCTAGAGGCACTTGGGGGATTGATTTGCTGCGGGTTCTCTTGTTACTCTTGGTGGTTGTTGCCACCTAGACGGCTTAGAGCAGCTGTTGAGGTCCGCCACATGGTGGTGATTGTTCGTGGCCGGCTCCGGTGATCTTGTGAGGGGTTGCACCTTCCCCGGCAGTGTGCCTAAGGTAGCATTAGTGGATTTCTCGTGTCATTGCAACTTCTCACCATTCGATAGGTTCTTGTGGCGCCCTTGTTGAGGCTTGGTGTGTAATACCAATTAGCCACCGAACCACGTGGTGTAGACGGACACAACGGGGACTAGCGTGCCGGCAAGTACGTGAACCTCAGGTGAAAAATTGGATTGTCTCTTATTGTGATTGATGTTGGTATTCACCCGGTGATTGGTTATCATTGTCATTGATCATCTTGATTGGTTCACTCATCTCGCCAACGTCGGTATAACAAGCTCTTTCCCTTTCTAGCATTACGTTCTTTACATTCTTGTTGTATCTTGCTAGCTTTGTTGTAGTAGTTTATTTAGCTTGAGTAGCTCTTGTTGTGTAGCTAGTGCGAATATCTTGTTGGTGGTTGTGTGAAATTAGTAGAATTGTGAATTGAATAGGTGGCTTGCATAAACCCCTTGTAGGCTAAGCAAACCGCATATCGCCTCCTTTTATATTGATCAAATTGTCTTAGTTGCTTTTGAAGAAAATTTTATTAGGCTATTCACCCCCTCTAGCCATCTAGACCTTCCACGTGATATCAGAGCCGTGGTCACCATTTACAAGGCTTAACAACCTCGGTGTAAGATGGCACAAGTTGTATTCAACCATGTTGGGGGCAAGCCTCCGTTCTTTGATGGTGTTACATCTTTTGATCATTGGAAGAGAAAGATGAGGAGATATCTTGGTTCAATTCATGAGAAGGTGTGGAAGGTGACATGTGATGACTATGCTATCATTGATCCCGACAACCTCACCGACAATGATCACATCAACAATCAATGCAATACAATGGCTCTCAATACTCTCTATAGGGCAATTGATGCAAAGGTCTTTGAACAAATCAAGGATCTTGAAATGGCAAGTGAGGTGTGGAAAAGATTAGAAGAAACATATGAGGGTTCCATAACGGTGAAGACCGCCAAGCTCTATATGCTCAAAGACAAGTTTGCAAACTTCAAGATGAAGGAAGATGAGTCAATACCGAAGATGTTCTATAGGCTCCAAGTCATTTTCAATGATCTCAAGAGCCTAGGAGAGGATGTCAAGGACAAGGACTTCTCACATAAGTTTTTGCTAACTCTACCCAAGAAGTTTTCCATGTTGAAGAAGATGATTCTAAGAGAGGGTTTGGACAAGGTTACTCCAAATCAAGTGCTTGGTGATGTCATGACCGATGACCAATATGATGATGATGAAGATGAGAAGAAGGAGAGCAAGGTCAAGCAAGAGAAATCAATTGCATTCAAGGCTTCCTCTTCAAAAGGAAAGAGTGTGGTTGATGAAAATGATGATCCATTTGATGATGAGACCATGGCCCTTCTAGTGCAAAAGATGGGTCGCTTCATGAAGAAAAGAGGTTATGTCTCAAGAAAGAGAAGAGATCACATGAAGAGAAAAGAGACTATATGTTACAATTGCAAGAACCCCGATCATATAGTGGTGGATTGCCCCTATGAAGACAAAAGATTGAATAATGGAGAGTTGAAGTTGAAGAAAAACAAGAAGGACTAAGAAAAAAAGAAGGAAAAGAGAAAGTTCACTATCAACAAGAAGAAGAAGGGAGGTGGCTTTGTAGTCACTTGGGATAGTGATGCTTCTGATGATGATGACGATGATGAAGACATTGCAAGCATCGCCATCTCCAACAAGCCCTCACTCTTCGGCACTACATCGACATGCCTTATGGCAAAGCCAACTAAGGTACAATATGATAGTGATGATGAACCTTGTGCTAGTGATGGTTGTAGGTGAAGGGTTATGAGGGTGCTACGCTAGCCAGAAAATAAAACTTTTCGACCTCATAAACCAGGATCTACTGCTAGTTATAGGTTACAGGATTACCACTAGACGCGCAGGTGCAGCGAAAGACGACTTGATGTAGTCGTACACGTCGCAGCAGGCAGTGCAGTTGCGTGGTCGTCCGTCACCTCAATCCTTTCACGCGGTTTGTCCCAGTGCTCCAAATGCAGCACCTCCAAGGAATCTCACACGTGCAGGGAAGAAGCGATGTGCCCCTGGACTGCTAGGTTCGCGAGGAGCAGAAGGCGCGAGCGTGGGGAGGGCGACGGCGGTTGCCAAAGGCGTGTGTAACCCTGACCGCACCCCTACCCCTTGCTTATATAGGCGTCCCCAATGAGCTCATGAGTTGGAGGCCCATTAGAAACCCTAAGCCTTGTCTAATTCAGGTCCAACCCGAATTAGGCTTCCAGCCCCTTAAGCTTGTGACCCTATGGGTTCACGCACACATTGACATGGGCCAAGTACTCCTACTCGCCCAATAGTTGACAACGGCCTCTAGCAAGGCGTGACAACTCCTATGTACACGCAAAGATCATATCAGACGAACCACTATGACTACATACAAGTTATTCCCTTTGCCACTCGATATATGGTTCAACTCGTGGGTTAACACTTAACCCAAGCACAACCATGCATTTGTTGATCTAATCACTTGAGTGATCCAGTGATGTCTCTCTCACATAGAGAGGGGCAAATTCCATCTTGATTGTCTATGTCTCATAGCATGCTTCCCGACCACCCGAAGACCACCTTTATAACTACCCAGTTACGGAGTAGCATTTGATAGTCCCTAAGTAGGCCTTTTCACATCTTGAGTATATACTACAATTTTAGGCTAAGGACATAACGTACATGATGTGAATAGAGACTTTCTCATGTCAGGTCAGTCCATCCTACATGTCTCACATGTGCCCACATTATTAGTTTGACATCTCCATGTCCATGACTTGTGAAACATAGCCATCAACTAATACATGTGCTGGTGTAATATTCAAGTGTGTTCTCACAAGAATGCCGACTAGGGATAACTTTAGAATAACCATTCAAGTAATTGAGTTCCACAAACAATTCACATAATTGCCAATCAATACAAGTTATCTATAATGAATATTCAATGAACACTTTATTAATCATGGATACAATCAGAATATCATCATCTACATGATTAGCTCTAGGGCATATTCCCAACAGTCTCCCACTTGCACTAGAGTTAATCTCTTAGATGTCTAATCCCCATAAACCTCATGTGTGCCTCATGCTTAGGCTGTGGAAGAGCCTTTGTCAAAGGATCTACTACATTTAAATTTGTATGTATTTTGCAGAATTTGATCTCTTCTCGTTTCACAAACTCTCAAATGAGATGAAACTTCCAGAGTACATGTTTGTTCTTCTGGTGATCCCTAGGCTGCTTAGCCTGTGCAATCACCCCATTGTTATCACAATGTAAATTCAATGGGTTCGACCTATTCGGAAATACACCAAGCTCAATGAGGAACCTCCTCAACCAAACACCTTCCTTTGCAGCGCCAGAAGCTGCAATGTACTCGGCTTCTGCTGTAGAATCGGACACCGTCTCCTTCTTGGAACTTTTCCAGCTAACTGCACCACCATTTATTGTGAACACAAAACCTGCTTGAGATAGTGAGTCATCCTCGTCGGTTTGGAAGCTAGCATCGGTGTAACCATTTACAACGAGCTCCTCCTCACCTCCATAGATTAGGAACACATCCTTAGTCCTTCGTAAGTGCTTTAGGATGTTCTTAA
This sequence comes from Bothriochloa decipiens, assembly GCA_023333625.1. Taxonomy (NCBI): domain Eukaryota; kingdom Viridiplantae; phylum Streptophyta; class Magnoliopsida; order Poales; family Poaceae; genus Bothriochloa; species Bothriochloa decipiens. The sequence goes on along the minus strand of CM041630.1, from coordinate 52,568,571 downwards.
CAAGCGTCCAGTGAGGTTCACCCAGATTAGCTTGGTACCTGCTTGAAACACTTAGAGCATATGAGACATCTGGGTGAGTACATATCATGGCATACATGATGGAACCAACGGCTGAAGCATATGGTACCTTACTCATGCGGTTGCACTCTTCATCTGATGAAGGACACTTCTTTTCACTAAAGCGCATACCATGTGACATAGGCAAGAACCCTTTCTTGGACTGTTCCATGTTGTACCATTTCAACACCTTTTCAATGTACGTGTCTTGGCTTAATCCTATTAGCCTTCTCGACCTATCTCTATAGATATTAATTTCCAAGATGTATGCTGCTTCACCTAAATCCTTCATAGAAAAACTATTATTCAGTGAAGTCTTTATAGATTGCAACATAGGAATATCATTCCCAATCAATAGTATGTCATCCACATAAAGATCAGAAATACAATAGCGCTCCCACTTACCTTCTGGTAAACACAAGGTTCTTCTTCATTCTAACAGAAGCCAAACCCTTTGACTACCTCATCAAAATGAATATTCCAACTCTGAGATGCTTGCTTTAACCCATAAATAGATTTCTTAAGCTTGCATATCTTTCCAGCATTATTAGGATCAACAAAACCTTTGGGCTGTATCATATACACGTCCTCTTCTAAATACCCATTTAGAAAGGCTGTTTTAACATCCATCTGCCATATCTCATAATCGAAATATGCAGTAATTGCTAGAATGATCCGAATATATTTAAGCATTGCTACCAGCGAGAATGTCTAGTCGTAGTCAATTCCTTGAACTTGCTGAAAACCTTTTGTGACAAGTCGAGCTTTATAGACGTGAACATTTCCGTCCATAACATTTCCGTCCATATCCTTCTTCTTCTTAAAGATCCATTTGCTCTCTATGGGTCTAACCCCATCAGGCGGGTCAACCAAGTTCCAAACTTGATTGTCTCCCATGGAATCTATCTCAGATCTCATAGCACTTTGCCATTTCTCGGAATCTAGATCCATCATAGCTTCTGCATAATCTGCAGGTTCATCATCGTCTAACAATAACAAATCCCCACGCAATGCGCAAAGTCTTGCTGATCTTCGTGGTTGTGGTGGTGTCTCCACTGCCACGAGTGTCTCAACTTGCTCTGCTATATTAGCATCACTCGTAGAGTCAGTCCCTACTGGCTCATCTTAAACTTCTTCAAGATACACCTTTTGTCCAGTATTTTCTCTTTTGAGAAACTCTTTCTCTAAGAAAACACCGTTTTGAGTAACAAACACTTTGCCCTGTGACCGGTTATAGACATAATACCCTAAAATTTCCTTCGGATATCCCACAAAAAAGCACTTGTCCGATTTGGGTGTTATCTGATATAAGTCGTTTGACTTAAACTTCACAACCCCAAATTTTTAGAAAAGACAAACTGGGACTCTTACCAGTCCACATCTCATACGGTGTCTTAACTACGGACTTAGATGGTACCCTATTCAATGTGAAAGCGGCTGTTTCTAGAGCGTATCCCCAAAATGATAAAGGTAGGTTCGACCGGCTCATCATAGACCGAACCATGTCCAACAAGGTCTAATTACGGCACTCAGACACGTCGTTTCTCTGAGGCGTTCCGGATGGCGTAAGCTGTGGAACAATTCCACAACTCTTAAGATGATTGCTAAACTCGTGACTTAGATATTCGCCTCCACGATCAGATCGCAAGGCCTTGATCTTCTTGCCATGTTGATTCTCTACTTCATTCTGAAATTCTTTGAACTTTTCAAATGTTTCAGACTTATGCTTCATTAGGTAGACATATCCATATCTACTAAAGTCATCAGTAAAAGTTATGAAGTATTGAAATCCACCTCTAGCTGTCGTGCTCATTGGTCCACATACATCAGTATGTACAAGTTCCAACAAGTCAAACGCCCTCTCAGGAACTCCTTTGAATGGCACCTTGGTCATCTTGCCTAGCATGCAAGCCTCACATATCTCGTATGATTCAAAATCAAACGAAGTTAGAAGACCATCATCATGGAGCCTCTTCATGCGATTCTCACTTATATGACCCAAGCGACAATGCCACATATAGGTAGGACTTAACTCATTAAGCCGAGGCTGTCTAGCACTAACATTACAGATAGGTGCATCATCAAGATTTAAAATAAATAACCCATTCACAGTGAATGCAAAAGCCACAAACACATCATTCTTTGAGATCACACAACCATTATCTTTACTCATAAATGAATAACCATCCTTCATCAAACATGAAGGTGACACAATGTTTCGACTTAAACTAGAAACAAAATAATAATTATTCAATTCCAAAATAAATCTTGACGGCAAGGGAAGTTGCATCGTCCCGACGTTCAATGCAGCAACTCTTGCATTATTGCCCACATGGAAATCAACTTCTCCTTTCTCCACGCTTCTACTTCTTATCATTTCCTGCATCGTATTGCAAATATGAGCAACCGATCCGGTATCAAATACCTAAGAATTGATATAAGAGTTAGCGAGGAAAATATCTGTAACATGAACAACAAGTGTATGAGCGGGAGTACCTTTACTACTGCCATCCTTCTTTAAGGATGCCAAGTACACCTTGCAGTTCCTCTTCCAGTGACCTTTCTCCTTACAATGAAAGCATTCATCATTCTTTGCAGGTGGTTCATCCTTGCAAGACGATTGGTTTAGCTTAGAGATCTCATCTTTAGCCTTGCCCTTCTTCTTCCAATTGCCCTTCCTTCTCTTAAAGTTAGGCCTATTTTAAACTGCCAACACTTGGCCACCTCCTGCTTTCTTGATGTCAGCCTCTGCTGTTTTCAGCATGCCACATAGTTCATTCAAGCCCTTCTCCGCCCCATGCATATGGTAGTTTGAGATGAAGTTTCCATAACTCGGTGGAAGAGACAAAAGAATGAAATCAGTTGCCACATCTTGGCCAATTAGGAAGCCTAGCTTCTCCAACCTCTGAGTGTAACCAACCATCTTGATTACATGTGGACCAATAGCTGCGCCCTCTGCTAGCTTGGTTTCTGCAAGCACTTAGAGACATTAAACCTTTCAGTCCGTACTTGAGTTTGGAACATATCTTCAAGCGCCATGATCATATCATTCGCTGAATGATTGTTGTCAAACTGCATCTGCAGATTAGGTTCCATACAAGCAAGCATGAGGCAACTCACTTCGAGATCCGCATCACATGCTTTCTTGTAAGCGTTTTTCTCAGCAGCAGGAGCACTCTCCTTAGGCTCATCTGGTAATGGGGTGTCTAGAATATCTTCCTTTTTCTCAGCCCTGAGAACAATTCTCAGGTTGCGGATCCAATCCGCGTAATTTGTTCCATTCAACTTATCTTTCTTAAGAATTATACGCAAAGAAAATGGTTGATTGTGAGCGGCCATCTACAATAAAAGTAACGCAAAATACTAAGACAATATATCCATAAAAGAGTAAATTATATCAAAATAAAATCTACTCCCACTAAAATCAATATCCTTCAATTGATACTTAGTGATTCAAGACGCACAACTAACAAGTCAACTAGTGAGCTTTAGCATCACCGCTAGAAGATATGGTAGATCGGTAAGCAACACCTTGCTAATCATATCACATATGACTCTCGTTGTTGGGCAGCATCTCTATGCTACGCTCAACCTACCCATGCTCCAAGGTCCCTAACTGTTAGGATGACCTTGTTTAAGTAACCAAACCTTCTTGCAGTAAGTATCCGATACGAACCTGCCTAGTCGAGGAAAACTAGTGGCACCCTAATTTCATAGACCCACCACTGTGGCAGATCCTCCTAAATCATATGGCCCACATGCATTATCATTGTTTAAATAGACTCCAAATAACCATGAATGTATTCCATATGACTTATAAGATCTGTTGGGTAAATCCCAAATCATCCACGATTTCCTGAGCAGGATCAATCATTACAAAGAGACATTGCAGTATTACAACAGTTTTATACAGATAAGATATTATCAGAGTAAAATAGCGAAAGGATTACAATAACATAAGTTTACAAACCATTTAGTTTAAACTTACAAACCATATGTTTTTAATTATTACAACCATAAGAGCAGTGGAGTAGCATTATAACTTATTATAAAACCTTGGAGACATGCTCTGCCCAAGAGCCAGACATCCTACTCATCGTCACTCTCCGCAACGACTGTCATGCAGCAGGATGTAAAGCACTCCTACCCATGAGGCTCACTTGCAACAAGGGTTCAACAAACCCTGAGTACAAAAGTACTCAACAAGACTGACCCGACAAAAAAGAGGGGTGAAGACTTAGGAAATGCAGGCTAGAGGGACAAGGTAAGGCTTGCAGAGTTAAGGATTTTTGCAGAAAAGCTTTGACAAAAAGTAAAGTTGTCTTGCTCTAGCTTGATATTACCAACCAACTTCATTCTTAACCTTAAACATCATTCAAGTTGTTACTACGATGATGAACAATGATCGAGTCTTCTTCTCCGAGAAGCGACGGTGATTCGAATCCATTTTCATACCCAGCTGGGACCTAGATCACTGGGATACCAGAGACTTTAACTCCGATGCATACCAGATCATAGATATACCGGGATAACAACCGCAGCCATATATCACCACATGATACACGTGGGCACTAGGACCCAGTGTATCGATATACATGGGAACTTAAACCCACAGCATACCACACTGTGACATATGTGGGGACTCTGGCCCACTATATATCACTCCATGACATACGTGGGGACTCTGGCCCACTGTATATCACTTCATGCATGTGGATTTCTAGTTTCTCGATATCACCAGTTCACCATCGACATGGGATCTAGGGAATCAATAGACAAAAACACTACAGAGGGACTCCATTCCCAATGCAAGTTAGCCGTCCGGACTCAATTTATTAACTATCATCATGTTTTCACAGATAAAGCCATCCTCATCTTTTTCATTCTTTTACTTTTTGATAACCTAACTTATTAAGCAGGGCTAAGCATTACTACGCATTTTCCCATTTAACAGGTAACAAGGAATATGGAAGTAAGACAGGTAATGCAGTTGGTGGGTTTTCACTCAACTCCTATCACTTAATGCAACATGCATAACTTAAGCGATAAAACATTTTATAAAATCAAGGAAGGGTTTGAATGTATCCAGGGCTTGCCTTGGTATTTGGGGTAGACGGTCTCGAGCTCTGGATGCACTCCCAACTCCTAAATCTGCTCTTCCTTGGGATCTGGTGCGACAACGTTAAAATCTCCGTTAACGGAAACTATATGAATAAATGATATGCTTCAACATGATGGAATAGTAAACATGTTGCTCGATGGATGCATGACCAGATTAAGGGCTTGAGTACAACTTTCCTTCACGATAAAGTTACAAGCCAACAAAACTTACTCACTAAGTTCGTTAGGGTTAACTACGTCTTTAATGAAGTTATTTAAGCACATGAAATAACGTTAATTAAGCCCTAATGACATGATCTAGGTAAGCGCAAGCAATTAATTAAAGTGCCAAGGGTCATTAAATTTAATAACCTAAGGTCATCAATCAATCCCAAAGTCAAACAAATCCTATAATGATTAAACTTAATTAAAGGGATTAATTAATTATTTAAAAGCATAAAATGAAGGCATAAAAATTAAAGTTGTCTAATTGAGCTCAAAATTTTATTTTGAAAAGCTCTTGGCCTAATTAGATGAAAAAATAAATTTCAGAAATAAAACCAATTATTTTATTTATTAAAAATCATAGAAGATGCATTTTTCAATTAAAAGAGCTAATTTTAACTTAAGTAAAAATTACTCAAATTTAGCATTTCATATTTTTTCTAGATAGATGACATCATAAAGAGCCTACACAAAAATTTTCAGAATTTTTGGAGCTATAAATGAATTATTATGAATTTCTAAAGAAAAATAACATTTAAATGATTTCCTGAAAAAGAAAAAGGAACCGTATCCCCGCGCTGACCGACGGCGGCGCGACGGTTGACCGGTGATATCTCGCCGGTGGCGAGGTCTCCGGCGACCGGACTTTGACCTACAGCCTCAGCAAGACACGGCGAGTCGATTGGAGTGACTAATGAAGTGGCGGGGCGACGACGACGCACTGGCCGGCGGCCATGGCGGCACGACGGCGCAGCGGCACGGCTGCCGAGCTCACCGGAGCTTCTCCGGCGATGGCAAGCACACGGGCACATGCGGGGCATTCACACGAACGCGATGGGCAACACAATGAAGCCGTTCCCGGCCCCTAGCCCAGACGGCTACACGCGCGGTGGCGCTGGCAAGGTTTTGCCGACGACGAGCCACGGTGGCCGGACACTTCGGCGCTACTCGAGCCAAATTAACGACACAGGCGTTACAAGGAGCTCACCGCGGGTCTGACACGCACACTAGCTGGCTCGGAGGTGAACTGAGTCGAGCTGTAGTCGGTGGCGCTGATGGCGGCGGCGGTGCTCCGGCGGCAAGGTGGACGTCACGGCGATTCCTGTGCACCATCAAGCCGGGCAAGATGCGCATGAGGGGCAGGAGAAGATGGATAACATGATAGGAGGGTTAAATAGAATATATAACCTACCCTAGTGGCGGTGGCCGGTGAAAGAGCTCGTGGCGGCTCGAGTGCCGGTCGCGAGGAAGACGACGGCCCGCGGGCAACTCAGGCGGGGAGAGCGAGCATGAACTGGCTCAGAAGAAGCGCAAGGTCAAGGTGGAGTTCAGGCAAGATGAAGCGGGCAGAGATGGAGAAACGGTGGCGAATTTGGGCGGCGGAGCGAGGTCGTCAGCAATGGCGGCGGGTAGAAAAGAAGAAGAAAAGAGACGGCGGCCGACCTATTTATAGGCCCATGGCGAGGAATGGACGGGCACCACGTTGACGGTGAAACTTCGAGCGTTCGGGGGCGAGTTGGCGGCCGCTGTACACCGGTATGGGCGACGGTGGACGGCGGCACGGCTTGAAAAGCCAGTGATGGCGGCAGCCGATAGGCTTCTCCACTGTTCATTCCCCCCTTAATCTAAACCCTAGCTTGGATTTTGTAAAATTACTTTTAAAAATACATAAGAACTTGAAAATATCCAAAAATATCATTTGCATAACTTTTCAAGAGCTACACATTTCATTTTACAAGAATTTTGAAATTCTACCTAGTTTTTGAAATATGAATTCAATTTCAAAATGGGAATAAAACCCTAGAAAAAACTATTTGAAATTACTTTTGATTTTTCAATAAAACTTGAAAATATTCAAAACTATGAAATGCTCAACTTGTCAAACCAAATATTTTTCATATACAATGTTTTCTCAAATTATGCATAATTTTTGAATTGTGGTTTTAAAATCAAAAGGGGACAATTGCTAAAAAACTGTATTTTCAAATTCATTTGAAATTCCTTTTGGAAACTTGAAAAACTTTATATACCATTATTGTAGCTCTTGTCAACATCTACAAATCATATTTTGAGAGTATACCCAAATTCCTTATAGATTTTCAATTATGGAAAAGGGGATAAAACCAGGTTTTGAAATAAAGGGTTTTTGAAATCGAACTCAAATTCGATTTGGTTTCTGAATTAATTGGTTGGTTATTAGTGATCACAAACATCATCCAAGGAAATTTTTAGGTCAATGACCTAATGACACCCTTGGTTGACCAAGTTAACTTTTGAAAAACATTTTATAACTTTCCAATTTGAATTTAAATTTGAATTACAAAACTTGAGAATAAGCTTTGAAATCCAATTTCAACTTAAAATACGGAAATCACTTTTAAGGGTTGGACTTAGATTTATACACTATGCTTGACACTAGTGTAAACACGGTTTACACCTCAAGTACATAGAATATAAACTAAGTATATGAGATGACATTCGAAAGTAGGGTTTTATTATTTCATGTGACAAAACATTCCAGAAACACAATCAACCTATGAAATGTAAACTTGTTTTAGTTGATACACATCAAGATTGACTTAAACATGATTGAATAGTAAACATGATGCTCGATGGATGCACAACCAGATTAAAGGCTTGAGTACAACTTTCCTTCACGATAAAGTTGCAAACCACCCAAAACTTACTTACTAAGTTCATTAAGGTTAACTAAATTATTTAAGAAAGTTATTAGGCACATGAAATAACGTTAATTAAGCCCTAATGACATGATCTAGGTAAGCGCAATAATTAATTAAAGTGCCAAAGATCATTAGGGTTAATGACCCAAGGTCATCAATCAATTCCAAAGTCAAACAAACCCTATAATGATTAAACTTATTTAAAGGGTTTAATTAATTATTTAAAAGCATAAAATAAAGGCATAAAAATTAAAATTGTCTAAATGAGCTCAAAATTTTATTTTGAAAAGCTCTTGGTCTAATTAGATGGCAAAATAATTTTCAGAAATAAAAGCCAATTATTTTATTTATTAAAAATAATTGAAGTTGCATTTTTCAATTAAAAGGGCTAATTTTAACTTATACAAAAAGTTAAGCAAATTTGGTATTTCATATTTTTCCTAGGTAGATGACATCATAAAGAACACACATAAAAATTTTCAAAATTTTTGGAGCTATACATAAATTATTATGAATTTCTAAAGAAAACAGCATTAAAATCATTTTCTGGAAAAAGAAAAAGAAAATCCTTTTTCTCTCCCCGCGTTGACCCGACGGCGACAGCGCTTGACCGGCGGCTATCTCGTCGGTGGCGAGGTCTCTGGCCATGAGACTTAGTCCTACGTGCTCAGCTCGACATCGCGAACAAGATTAGCTAGCTAATGAAGTGGTGGAGCAGTGGCAGCAGGCTCGCCGGCGGCCATGGCGGCACGGCGGAGCTCGAACGCGGCGGCAAAGCTCACCGGAGCGATTTTCGGCGACGGCGAGGGCACAGACCTAGGCTATACACTCTTTTGATCATAATCATCAACAAGATGGAACCCAATTTGAACCCCAGCCGCAACGGCTACGCGCGCGGCGGAGCGGCAAGGTCACGCCGGCGACGACGCACGGTGACTGGCGATTACGGCGTGGAATAAAAGAAATTGAGGGAACCAATAGATGCAAGAGCTCACCATGGGCACGGTGCGCACGTTGATGAAAGCTCAGAGTGGCTGAGTCGAGCTATGGACAGCGGCGCTGATGGCGGCGGCAGCGCTCCGGTGGCAAGGACGGCGTTTCGGCGCTTCCTGTGCACCATCAGGCCGACCAAGATGCGCATAAGGGGCAGGAGAAGACTGAGAACAGGATAAGAGGGTTAAAGGAAATATGTTTTTAACCTTAGCGGCGGTGGACGACGAGGAAGCTCACGGCGGCTCGGCGACCGGTCGCGAGGAAGACGACGTCGTGCGGGCGGCTCAAACGGCGAGAGCGGGCACGAACTGGCTCATAAGAAGCGCAAGATCAAGGCGGAGCTTCAGAAAAGATGAAGCAGGAAGTGATGGAGCGACGGTGGCGAATTTGGGCGGCGGAGCAAGGTCGTCGGCGGCAGCTGTTGGAAAGAAAAGAAGAAGGGAAGTGGCGGCGGCCGACCTATTTATAGGACAGGGGCGAGGTATGGACAGGCGACACGACGACGATGAAGCTTCGTGCGCCCAGAAGCGTGCTGGTAGCTGTGACATGTGCGGCGGTGGACGGCGGCGTGGCTTGAGAAGCCGGCGATGGCGGCTGACGATAGGTCTCGGTGCTGTTCAAGCAAATTACAGAAATGCCACTCATTTGAAATTACAAATTACTCCAAAATTTATATAAGAACTTGAAAATCTCCCAAAATATCATTTGCATAAATTTTCAAGAGCTACACTTTTTATTTAACTGGCATCCTCAAATTCTATTTGGATTTTAAAATATGAATTCAAATTCAAAAGGGGAATAAAACCCTAGAAACAAACATTTGAAATTACTTTTGATTTTTCAATAAAATTTGAAAATCTTCAAAACTATGAAATGTTTAAATTTTCAAACCAAACCTTTTTAATATACAAAGTTTTCCTAAATTATGCATAATTTTTGAATTATGGTTTTAAAATCAAAAGGGGACAAATGTTGGAAAACTGTATTTTCAAATTCATTTGAAATTCTTTTTGGAAACTTGAAGAACTTTGAATACCAAATTTGTATCTCTTGACAATATCTACAAACTATCTTTTTAGAGTATCCCAAAATTCCTTATAGATTTTGAATTATAGAAAAGAGGATGAATCTAGAATTTGAAATAAAGGGTTTTTGAAACCGAATTCAAACTTGATTTGGTTTTTAATTTAATTAGTTGGTCATTAGTGATCAGAAACATCATCCAAGGACATTTTTAGGTCAATGACCTAATAGTACCCTTGGTTGACCAGATTGACTTTCAAAAATCATTTTTACAGCATTCTAATTTGAATTTAAATTTGAATTGCAAGACTTGGGAATAAGCTTTGAAATCTAAATTCAACTTCAAATATGGAAATAATTTTTAGGGTTGGACTTAGATATATACACTATGCTTGACACTAGTGTAAACACGGTTTACACCTCAAGTACATAGAATATAAATCAAGCATTTGAGATGACATTTGAAAGTAGGGGTTTATTATTTCATGTGACAACACATTCCAGAAACACAATCAACCTATGAAATGTAAACTTGTTTTAGTTAATGCACATCAAGGTTGACCTAATCATGAATGCTTTGCAGTGCATATGACGACATGGCAGGTTTTAGTTAATATAACACCAGAGGTGTTACATGATATTGGACTAACATGTGATATTATTAATGATTCTATTATTGTTGAGTCCACTAACCCCTCTTGTAGCGCTTCCACTTCTACGTCTATAATTAGTGATGGTTTCACTTGTGATGCCTCACTATTAGTTGAGAATGAGACCCTCAAGAAGGAGGTGCATGAGCTCAACCGTGCCTTAGGCAAAGCCTATTGTGGCGAGGACCGCTTGCTTTTGTGCGTGGGTAGCCAAAGAGTTTCTCTCTACGAAGAGGGACTTGGCTATACCCCCAAGAAAGGCAAGGCCGCCTTTGCTACTCACAAGACTAGTTTTATAAGGAACAATGGTAGCTATTGCTCTAGTTGCAAGCAAGTTGGTCACTTAGAGCATGCTTGTACCAAGAAGAAAGCACAAGCCTTAGTATCCTCAATTAAAGTTGATTCATTCTATGTTATTGTTAAGGGTACTAATGGTGTGAAGGCTAAGTTCATTGGTGCACCATGGATGAGCTCAAAGAAGAAGGCTATTTTGGTGCCAAAGAGCTTAGTAGCTAACCTCCAAGGACCTAAGCAAAAATGGGTACCTAAAAACACTTGACTTCCTTTTGTATTTAAATTGCAAGGCCGGAGGAAGGCATTGGGTGCTTGATAGTGGGTGCACTCAACATATGACCGGTGATTCAAGAATGTTCAACTCAATCAAACCCAATACAAGTGGCATTGAAAGTATCACATTTGGTGATAATAGTAAGGGTGATGTAAAAGGACTTGGAAGAATTGCAATCTCAAATTATCATAGCATTTCCAATGTGCTCCTAGTTGAAAAGTTAAACTTCAATCTTCTCTCGGTTGCTCAATTATGTGATCTTGGCTTCAAGTGTATCTTTGGTGTTGATGATGTGGAGATAGTTGGTGTTGATGGCTCAAATTTGATCTTCAAGGGCTTTAGATATGAGAATCTATACTTGGTTGATTTTAATGAAAATGACACTCAACTCTCAACATGCTTGTTCTCCAAATCAAGTATGGGTTGGTTGTGGCATAGAAGACTTGGTCATGTTGGCATGAAGCAATTGAACAAATTAGTGAAGCATGACTTAGTTAGAGGCTTGAAAGATGTCACATTTGAGAAGGATAAGCTATGTAGTGCATGTCAAGACGAAAAGCAAGTGGGCAAAACTCATCCATTGAAGAGCATCAAGTTGCACATGGATTTATTTGGACCAACCACAATACAAGCATTGGTGGAAACAAGTATGGATTCGTGATTGTGGATGATTTCTCTAGATACACATGGGTATTCTTTCTTGTGGACAAGAGTGATGTATTTGACATATTCAAGAAATTCATCAAGAGGGTTCAAAATGAGTTTGAAACCACAATCAAGAAAGTGAGAAGTGATAATGGAAGTGAATTTAAGTATACAAGAGTTGATGATCTATGTGTTGAGCTTGGAATCAAACATCAATTCTCGGCCAAGTATACACCTCAATCAAATGGGTTAGTTGAAAGGAAAAATAGAACCTTGATTGATATGGCAAGAACAATGCTTAATGAATATAATGTTATCCAAAAATTTTGGAGTGAAGTAATCAACACGGCATGTTTCTATAGTAATCGACTCTATTGCCACAAATTCTTAGAAAAAACACCATATGAGATCTTGAATGGAAGAAAGCCAAATATTGCATATTTTAGGGTCTTTGGTTGCAAATGTTATATCTTGAAGAAAGGCAGTAGATTGAACAAGTTTGAAAAGAAATGTGATGAAGGTTTCTTACTTGGCTACTCCACTTCAAGCAAAGCTTATAGAGTTTGGAACATGGCTAATGGCACACTTGAAGAAGTTCTTGATGTTGAGTTTGATGAGACAAATGGCTCTCAAGACAAGGAGAATAACTTGGATGATGTGAGAGGAACTCAATTGACTAATGCAATGAAAGAAATGGACATTGGTGACATTAGACCAAGACAAGTGATTAATTTGGATGAAAACAATCAAGTACAAGCCAATGGTTCTCAAGTGCAAAATCTGTAACACCTCTGGTGTTATATTAACTAAAACCTGCCATGTCATCATATGCACTGCAAAGCATTCATGTTTAGGTCAACCTTGATATGCATCAACTAAAACAAGTTTACATTTCATAGGTTGATTGTGCTTCTGAAATGTTTTGTCACATGAAATCATAAAACTCTACTTTCGAATGTTATCTCAAATACTTAGTTTATATTCTATGTACTTAAGGTGTAAACTGTGTTTATACTAGTGTCAAGTATAGTATATAAATCTAAGTCCAACCCTAAAAATGATTTCCATATTTAAAGTTGAATTTGGATTACAAAGCTTATTCCCAAGTCTTGCACTTCAAATTTAAATTCAAATTAAAAATCTATAAAATGTTTTCAAAAGTCAACTTGGTCAACCAAGGGTGTCATTGGGTCATTGACATAAAAATGTCCTTGGATGATGTTTGTGATCACTAATAACCAATCAATTAAATTAGAAACCAAATCGAGTTTGAATTCGGTTTCAAAAACCCTTTATTTCAAAACCTTATTTTATCCCCTTTTCTATAATTGAAAATCTATAAGGAATTTGGGTATACTCTCAAAATATGATTTGTAGATCTTGACAAGAGCTACAATAATGGTATATAAAGTTTTTCAAGTTTTCAAAAAGAATTTCGAATAAATTTGAAAATACAGTTTTCAGCATTTGTCCCTCTTTGATTTTAAACCATAATTCAAAAATTATGTATAATTGGAGAAAACTTTGTATATGAAAAATGTTTGGTTTGAAAAGTTGAACATCTCATAGTTTTTAAGATTTTCAAGTTTTATTGAAAAATCATAGTAATTTTTGTATAACTTCAAAAATTCTAAAAATTTTTGTGTATGTTCTTTATAATATTCTCTATCTAGGAAAAATATGAAATGCCAAATTTGAATAGTTTTTTATAAGTTAAAATTATCCCTTTTAATTAAAAATACATCTTCTATGATTTTTAATAAATAAAATAATGGGCTTTTATTTCTAAAATTTATTTTGCCATCTAATTAGGCCAAGATTTTTTCAAAATAAAATTTTGAGCTCAATTAGGCAATTTTAATTTTTATGCCTTTATTTTATGCTTTTAAATAATTAATTAATCCCTTTAATCATGTTTAATCATTATAGGATTTGTTTGACTTTGGGATTGATTGATGACCTTGGGTCATTAACCTTAATAACTCTTGGCACTTTAATTAATTGTTTGCGCTTACCTGGATCATATCATTAGGGTTTAATTAACGTTATTTTATGTGTTTAATGAACTTCTTTAATAACGCAGTTAACCGTAATAAACTTAGTAAGTAAGTTTTGTTGGCTTGCAACTTTATCGTGAAGGAAAGTTGTACTCAAGCCTTTAATCTGGTCATGCATCCATCGAGCATCATGTTTACTATCCCATCATGTTAAAGCATATCATTTTATCATATAGTTTTCATTGACGGAGAGTTTAACATTGTCGCACCAGATCCCAAGGAAGAGCAGATTCAGGAATCGGGAGTTGATCCAGAGCTCAAGACCGTCTACCCCGAATACCAAGGCAAGCCTCGGATATATTTAAACCCTTCCTTGATTTTATAAAATATTATCGCTTAAGTTATGCAATGTTGCATTAAGTGATAGGAGTTGAGTGAAAACCCACCAACTGCATTACCTGTCTTACTTCCATATTCCTTGTTACCTGTTAAATGGGAAAATGCATAGTAATGCTTAGCCCTGCTTAATTAGTAGGTTTTCAAAAAGAAAAAGAATAAAAAAGATGAGGATGGCTTTTCTTGTTGGAATCATGCTAATAGTTAATAAATTGAGTCCGGACGGGTAATTTGCATTGGGAATGGAGTCCCTCTGTAGTGTTTCCGTCTGTTGATGCCCTAGGTCCCATGTCGATGGTGATCTGGTGATATTGAGAACTAGAAATCCATGTGCATGAAGTGACATACTAAGGGTTGGAGCCCAGGTATGTCATGGAGTGATATATAGTGGGGCCAGAGTCCCGCATATGTCATAATATGGTATACCGTGGGTTTATGTTCCCATGTATATCGGTACCCTAGGCCTGAATGCTCATGTGTATCATGTGGTGATATATGGCTGCGGTTGTTATCCCGGTATATCTTTGGTCTGGTATGCATTTTGGTTGGAGCCTCATGCAGACCAAGATCTAGTCCCAGCTGGGTATGAAAATGGATTCGAATCGCTGTTGCTTCTCAGAGAAGAAGACTCAATCATTGTTCATCATTGTAGTAACAACTTGAATAATACTTAAGGTTTAAGAATAAAGTTGGTTGGTAATATTGATCTAGAGCAAGACAACTTTACTTTCTGTTGAGCTTTTCTGCAAAAATTCTTATCTTTTGCAAGCCTTACCTTGTCCCTTTAGCCTGCATTTCTGAGTCTTCACCCCTCTTTTTCATCGGTCAGTCTTGTTGAGTACTTTTGTACTCAGGGTTTGTTAAACCCTTGTTGCAGGTGAGTTTCATGGGCAGGAGTGCTTTGCATCCTGCTGTATGACAGTTGCTATAGAAAGTGACGATGAGTAGGATATTTGGCTCTTGATCAGAACTTATCGCCTGGTATTGTAATAAAATTATCTATCGCTACTCCACTACTACTATGGTTTGTAATAATCAAACTTATGGTTTGTAAGTTTTAAACTAAATGGTTTGTAAATTTATGTTATTGTAATCCTTCTGCTATTTTACTCTGATATATGTTACTTGTATAAAACTGTTGTACTACTGCAATGTCTCTTTGTAATGATTGATCCTGCTCGGAGAATCATGGATGATTCAAGATTTATCTGACAGACCTTTTAAGTCTCATGGCACACATTCATGGTTATTAGGAGTCTGTTTAGACAATAATGATGCATGTGGGCCATATGATTTAGGAGGTTCTGCCAAAAAATCAAGCTAGTACATCATCTCAAGTGCAACAAGATCAACAAATGGATAGTTCATCATCTCCTACTCATGATCCACATCAAGATACAAGCAATCAAGTCCAAGTGCTTCAACCAACAAATATTGCAAGATACCATCCATTGGATTCCATCATTGGTGACATAGAAAAGGGAGTTCAAACTAGATCAAGATTAGCATCATTTTGTGCTCATTTCTCTTTTGTGCCAATGAAAGAACCAAAGGACATTGGTAAAGCTTTGAATGATCCAGATTAAGTAAATGCAATGCATGAAGAGCTCAAGAATTTCAAGAGAAATAAAGTTTGGGAACTAGTTGAGAGGCCTAAGGATCACAATGTCATTGGAACAAGATGGGTCTTTCGCAACAAACAAGATCAAGATGGGATAGTGGTAAGGAACAAAGCAAGACTAGTGGCTCAAGGTTACACACAAATAGAAGGTCTTGACTTTGGTGAAACTTATGCCCCGGTTGCAAGATTAAAAGCAATTAGAATCTTACTTTTATGCCTCTACTCACAATATCAAGCTCTATCAAATGGATGTCAAAAGTGCATTTCTCAATGGGTACATTCAAGAGGAGTTATATGTGGAGCAACCTTCCAGTTTTGAAGATGACAAGAAATCAAATCATGTATACAAGTTGTGGAAGGGTTTTTATGGGTTGAAACAAGCACCAAGAGCTTGGTATGAAAGATTGAGAGATTTCTTTCTATCCAAAGGATTTGTCATGGACAAAGTAGACACTACTCTATTCACCAAGAAGATTGGCAAGGACATATTTGTGATGCAAATTTATGTTGATGACATCATTTTTGGCTCAACTAACCAATACTTTTGTGATGAGTTTGGAAAGATGATGGCTAAAGAGTTTGAAATGTCAATGATTGGAGAACTTAGTTTCTTTCTTGGACTTCAAATCAAGCAAATGAAAGAAGGAACATTTGTGAGTCAAACCAAGTACATCAAAGATATGCTCAAGAAGTTTGGCATGGAAGATGCAAAGGGCATCTCAACCCCAATGGGCACAAATGAAAGCTTGGACATTGACAAGAGTGGCAACATGGTAGATCAAAAGCTATATAGATCAATGATCGGTAGCCTACTCTATGTGACGGCATCAAGGCCCGATGTGATGTTTAGTGTATGCATGTGCGCAAGATTTCAAGCCTCACTAAGAGAAAGTCATTTGAAGGCAACAAAGAGAATATTGAGGTATTTGAAGCATACACAAGATGTTGGATTGTAGTATCCAAAAGGTGCAAGAATTGAGCTAGTTGGATATTCGAATTCTGACTTGCCGGTGACAAAGTTGAGAGAAAGAGCACCTCCGGAACATGTCAATTGTTGGGAAGATCACTAGTCTCATGGTCATCCAAGAAGCAAAATAGTGTTGCACTCTCTACCACCGAAGCCGAATACGTTGCAGCGGGTAGTTGTTGTGCACAACTCTTGTGGATGAAGGCAACATTGAAGGACTATGGAATCACATTCAAAAATGTGCCATTGCTATGTGACAATGAAAGTGCCATAAAGCTAACCAACAATCCAGTTCAACATCAAAGAACAAAGCACATTGATGTTCGTCATCACTTCATAAGAGATCATCAACAAAAGGGTGACATTACAATCGAAAGTGTGGGCACCGAAGATCAATTAGCTGATATTTTCACCAAGCCACTAGATGAGAAGAGATTTCACAAGCTCAAGAATGAGTTGAACATACTCGACTTCTCCAACATGAGTTGATGCACCCCACATTTGTCATGCCTCTCCTTCGACCAAAACAAGGTATAATTGGTTGACATGTCATACATTTTAGGCTAAGGACATAGTTAGTGCATCTAGTCATGATACTCTTGTTCTAGGATCATTCATGAAAAAAATAAATTTGGAGTTTATATGGTGCCACTATTGTTTCTTTGATTTGTATGATCTAGTGGTAGCATATAACTAGTTTGGGAGCTTGTGATCCTAAGTGTTTGATTTAGAAAACTTGTCTACATGATTATTTCAACATGGTGCATGATAACCCTTCTAGTGAGGTGTGAAGAAGCTTGCCCTTGGATCAAACCAAAGTATATTACTTATGCAAGCAATCTAGGTTGAACCACAACTTGACCTTCACCTATGAAACAACATGATAATTTATACAAATTTTGTCCCTTATGATCTTTGGTGACAAAGGGGGAGAAAATATTGTTCACAAAAATAGAGGAGTCAACTAAAAATAAATTTTTTTTAGCACACAAGCAGGGGGAGCAAGCTCCTAAGCATGAATGATTGAATTTCTATGTGCATTTCATATGTTTGATGCATTGTAATGCATTTTCTCAAATATGTTGCTTGTGTGGTGTCTTGCTAAACATAAACATGTTTGATGCAATGAAATACTAGCATGATAGCAATTAAGCTTTTCTTTGATACATTTTACTCTAATGTTTGATCTCACAAGATATCAAGTTTATGTTGTTTTAGAAAGTGGTATCTAGCAAAGTTGGTGTTGAGATGATATTTCCGCTACTCCGATGATTTCACGCTTCAAAGATCTATAATCTTAACACTTAGCACCAATTGGTAGTCAATGCTCCTATTTTCCTATCTAAATATGTATGCTTCCTAAATTCAAACATATAGCATACATGTAGAGGGAGCCTTTACTACCAACTTGAGTTCATGATCACTTGTCCATATTTCTTACACATGGTAATATATTTTGGCAAGATGACATGAAGTCAATCAAAAATTTTATCATAACATCTTTGTGAAAGGGTTGTCACCAATTACCACCAAGGGGCAGATTGAAAGTCCTATGTTTGGTGTTGGTAATTTGTGACAATGCCTAGAGCTAATCATCTTGGTCTAGCATGTATGTAGCTATATGGTGATTGTCTTAGGTGACATGGTGGAGCAAGGATCAAGAATGAATGATATGATCAAGTGCTCATCATGATCAAGGTGGATGAAGGTGAAATACAATGCCGATACTCGACACTCAATGCAAAGGTATATGGCAGGGCTTTTCAGTTTGCATCCAAGACACCATAGAGGGTGTGGATGACTTAGGATACATAGCCGTACTGTAAAGAGTTGATTTCTCATCGCAATTGAATCCCAAATGTGCCTCTAGGTGTCAATTCATTGAGCATATGCGTTTGAATTGAGTGCATCTTCTTCACCTTCTATGCTTAACTTGAAAATGAGCTAAAACATGTGCTTGAATGTTACACATACTTGGAATAGCTCATACATGATCAAGGCAATCAAGAAAGTTCCACGGACTCATGTAGAAAAGAGAGTCAATGGCTCTTGAATTGGAAAACTGCTTTGATCCTTAGCGTTTTGGATCAAGATGTTTAGTGGGATGCATAGTCCTTTGAATAAGCTTTCCAAGAAGTCTAAGATCATCGAAATCGGAGTTCGGAGCTAAGAATTATGGATGTTTTAGCCGAAGAGTTGTGCTGATGTTTCTGACCTGCGGACTGTCCGGGACATATGTGCGGACTGTCCGCAGTTCATCTTTTCGATGGCTAACAGAGCTGCTCTGGTTCTGATGGCACGTCCAGAGTTGAACCGTGGACTGTCCGAGGTTCAACGGGCGGACTGTTCGAGAAAAATGGAATTTTAGTCTCCGGAAGTGGCTGCTCTCGACGGGTTTCATTTGGTAACTCTGGACTGTCCGAGCTACAGTGTCCGGACTGTTCGTAGTTCATTTTTGATCCTAACGGCTAGTTTTTTTAGAACAGCGGACTGTCTGGGCTGAGACCCACAGACTGTCCGCCGTTGAAATTTTCTCTACAAACAGAGTTGCTGCCGTTCTGTTGGAGGCGTCGTGGTATAACGGCGGACTGTCCGGGTTTTGGCCCACGGACTGTCCGCAGGTATCGATTTTGAATCTAACAGATACTTTCAGTGAACGGCGGACTGTTCGGGTATTGTACTGCGGACTGTCCGCGTATGTCGTAGAAACTGGGTAACGACTCTATTCGAAGGGGTACGCCTGTATATACTTGTTGGCCGGCTCTTGGAGCCCTCTCTTGCCATTCTGGACATCTCTTGACTCCTTTGAGCTGAGCCAACCCCCTCTTTCTCATCCCAACTCATATCATTGCTTTCGATTGCAATTTTCAAGTGAGATTGAGTGATTCAAGTGTATTGATCATTGCTTTGCATCTAGAGGCACTTGGGGGATTGATTTGCTGTGGGTTCTCTTGTTACTCTTTGTGGTTGTCACCACCTAGACGGCTTGGAGCAGCTGTGGAGGTCCGGCACGTGGTGGTGATTGTTCATGGCCGGCTCCGGTGATCTTGTGAGGGGTTGCACCTTCCCCGGCGGAGTGCCTAAGGTAGCATTAGTGGATTTCTCGTGTCATTGCAACTTTTCACCATTCGGTAGGTTCTTGTGGTGCCCTTGTTGAGGCTTGGTGTGTAATACCAATTAGCCACCGAACCACATGGTGTAGAGGGACACAACGGGACTAGCGTGCCGACAAGCACATGAACCTCGGGTGAAAAATTGGATTGTCTCTTATTGTGATTGATATTGGTATTCACCCGGTGATTGGTTATCATTGTCATTGATGATCTTGATTGGTTCACTCATCTCTCCAACGTCGGTATAACAAGCTCTTTCCCTGTAACATCCCAGATGTTAGTAAGCAATTAAAATTATAATCAAGTTCATTATTAAGAATAATCATTGAGCATCATGACATAAATGCATTCATGTTTTAATAATATCTTTTATGTGGTGCTTTGTTTTATACATGAAATGATGAGTTGATTGCTATTTAAAAACTATTTTCAAAACCTTGTTTTATCCCTTTTTCTATATTTTAAAATCTATAAGGAATTTTGAGATACTCTCAAAATATAGTTTGTAGATCTTGAAAGGAACTACAATATTGGTATTCAAAGTTTTTCAAGTTTCCAAAAATAATTTTGAATAAAAGTGAAAATACAGTTTTCCAACACTTATTCCCTTTTCAATTTAAATTCATATTTCAAAAATTATTCAAAATTTTGGAAAACTTTCTGTATGAAAAGTGTTTGGTTTGATAATCTGAACATTTCATAGATTGGAAGATTTTCAAGTTGTTTAGAAAAATCAAAAGTAATTTCAAATGTTTGCTTCTAGAGAATTGACCCTTTTTGCATTCTTTTTAAATTTGAATTCATATTTCAAAATCTATGCAGAATTTGAAAATGTTTCTTAAATGAAAAGTGTATCTCTTGAAAAGTTATGCAAACTTTATTTTTGGAGATTTTTAAGTTCCTATATAAATTTGGGAGTAATTTATAATTTTCGACGAGTGGCGGTCCTGTAATTTCGATGAACAGTACCCACGCGAGTGACTGGTCCGTTTTTGCTTGTCCGATGTTGCTCTGGTCCGTTTTTGCTGCCGCTTCGTTGTCCGTTTTGCTCTGGTCCGTTTTTGCTACCGCGTCGACGCCGTGCGTCGTTTGGTCGCAATTTCGCGGCGTTTCTCGCGCGGGCGTCGCCGTGGCTGAGCTCGCGAAGCTGCTGGGCGCCTAGAAGCTGTCGCGCCCGCCCTTATCTTGCCCAGGAGGCTGTCGTCCCTCGCTCTGCCGGAAATGGCACCAGGAGCGGCCTAACACCGCCGCCGTTTGATTTCGTCATCGTTGTCGCGTTTCCATTCAATTCCTCTCGCGTACAGCTCCGCCATCGCCTTCTCTCGCTCCTCAATCCGGCCGCGTCGCCTTTCAACCAAAGTTGAGGGCTTGGCGAGCCGAATCGCCATGGCCGCCATGGACGCCATGGTTGCCACCACCCCAAGCTCTGACTCATTACAGACCCCATTAACTAGTGCAGAAGCATCGCGGGGAGCTACTAGTCGTGTCCGTGTCCTTCTTTTTCTCTCTACCGTGTCCTAACGGCTGGCCTGCCGTGCGCCACGCCGCCATGACCGCCTGTGCACGTGGCCAGAAGGCCACGGGCCATCTCCTGCTGAGCTGCGACCACCCACGGGTGCGGTCCGGTGTGATAATGCTTTGCCACCACATCCCGGCCTCCAGCGAGCCTACTCCGGCCAAGGACGACAAGCTGCAGCAACTCCTCTGTTCAAATTCACGCGAGGGACCTCGCGCAAGAATTTGACAAAGGTCAGGGTGCTTTCTGCGAAGTCCAAGACTCAGGTGAATAGTACCCCGAGGACCTATTTGTAGCAGCTTTTCATAAACTTTAAAAATTCATATCTGGAGTTTCGTAACTCCGTTTTTGGTGAACCAAATTTTGTTGTGTTCCTTGTAATGCCTAGTTTTTATTAAAAATATGAAACATGCGATATTTTATAGAAAAATAATTAGCGATGTTTTGTGCCTTTATTTAATGTTTAAAGAGAAGGAAATTCATATATCATGCTATGTGACCCCTTTTGACTTGAAATTTTTATGACATGTTTCTTGTGCTATGTGTGTGTTGTAGTAAAAATATTGTGGTCATTGGATATTGTATGCTTGACCTTTTGATTTATCTTGCTTATTGCTTATTAAATGGTTTATAATTATAATAAAAATATATAAATGAAAAATGCGGTTCCTTTACCTTTGTATGCTTCTGCTATGTCATGTTAACACCTAATATGACTATATAATTTTAGAATATATGGAGTTTTATATTTATCTTCTGTAATGCTGTTAAAATAGTTTATAATTAGCTAGTTGTTTAATCCTGTTATGCTTGCACCACTACATTGCTGTGCATCATGTCATGAGATCATCATGCTAAAACATGCATCATTAAATACATGTAGTTGTTCGAGAGTGAGTGGATCTTGGTGCACGATCTCCGGAAAATGCCATCCCCCGTCGAAGTGAAGTCGCGGATCCATGATATGGTGTCGTCCATCCTGGAGTTGTGTCAAGCGTAACACCCGTGATCTTGACGAGAACTAACTACCGCTGCAACACAGGCAAGCCCCGGATGCATTCAAACCCTATTCTATTTATAAAAGTTTTTACCGCTTCAGCCATGGTATGTTGCATTAAGTAATAGGAGGTGAGTGAAAACCCATCAATTGCATTACCTGTCTTATTTCCTTATTCCTTGTTACCTGCCTAGAAAGATAAATAGAAATACTTAGCCCTGCTTATTTATTTAATTGTTCCAAGGCAAAAGAATAAAAAAGATGAGATTGGTTTCTTGTTGAAATCTTGATGATAATAATAAATCGAGTCCGGACGGCGAACTTGCACTGGGAACGGAGTCCCTCTGTAGTGTTCTCGTCTGTTGATGCCCTAGGTCTCGTCCGATGGTGACCTGTCGATAATCGAGAAATTAGAAAATCCACATGCATGAAGTGGTATACGGATGGTTGGAGCCGTGTATGCCATGGAGTGACCTAGCGTGGGGCCAGAGATCCCATCTGTGTCATAGTGTGTTTTACTGTGGGGTTTAAGTTCCCATGTATCTCGATACGCTGGGCCGCAGAGCTCACGTGTATCATGTGGTGATATACGGCTGAGGTTGTTATCCCGGTATATCGGTGCACCTGGGGTGCTTCGAAGTTAAAGTCTCCGGTATGCTCAGTCACCTAGGTCCCAGCTGGGTATGAAAATGGATTCGAATCGCCGTTGCTTCTCGGAGAAGAAGACTCGATCACTGATCATCATCGTAGTAACAACTTGAACAAAAATTAAGGATCAATAATGAAGTTGGTTGATAATGGGAGTTAGCCCAAGCAACTTCTCTTTCTGTAAAGCTTTTATGCAAAACTGCTTATCTCTTATAGACCTTACCTTGTCCCTCTAGCCTACATTTCCTGAGTCTTCACCCCTCTTTTTCGTCGGGTCAGTCTTGTTGAGTACTTTTGTACTCAGGGTTTGTTGAACCCCTGTTGCAGGTACTAATTGATGTTTAAATCAAGTTCATGTCGATGGGCTCGACGTGATCTGGTTGTCCCCTCCTGACTTAGGCGCTCTACCTAAGTTGACTTCTGAAGTTCTTCTCTGCTTCCGCCGCTTCCGCAATTAAAGTCAAGTTTGTAAAAGTTAACTTTTTCATATATTTTATAAACTTAATGTTATTACTCTTTCGCACTCTGATATATGTTTTATCATAAATGTTGTAATGTTGTAGCTACTCCTTTGTTGATCCTGGTATGAGTTGACAAATGTGGTTTAATCGGGGTCCTTTGAGGGCACCCGACAGAGCTTTCTAAGTTATCTGGAACACATGCATGGCTATCAGAAGTCTTGGAGACAATGATAGGTGCGTGTAGGCCATATAATTTAGGAGGTTCTGCCACATTCCCTTTCTAGCATTACGTTCTTTACATTCTTGTTGTATCTTGCTAGCTTTGTTGTAGTAGTTTATTTAGCTTGAGTAGCTCTTGTTGTGTAACCAGTGCGAATATCTTGTTGGTGGTTGTGTGAAATTAGCAGAATTGTGAATTGAATAGGTGGCTTGCATAAACCCCTTGTAGGCTAAGCAAACCGCATATCTCCTCCTTTTATATTGATCAAATTATCTTAGTTGCTTTTGAAGGAAATTTTATTAGGCTATTCACCCCCCTCTTGCCATCTAGACCTTTCACTTACCTCTTTTAGTTAGAGAGGACCGCAAGAACAAGCGCAAACTATGCAAACTCCAATCTACCTCTTAGGGATAAGGGGTAATTACAAGCAAGCACCTCTCTTCTCTCCTCCACACTCTACCTTGTTTACTCCTTCTTGATCATGTGGTTGTACCTCACTAATCGATCAGTTGTGCAGTAGATCTCACCGATCGAGCGGTAGCGCTTTGGCTTCCTCTGGTGGCTTATTGATACCTCTTGCTTATCCCCTTCCTCATCTCCATCGTCATTGTCGCTAGCATCGGCACCAGCACTAAGGTTGCACGGTAAGACCTGCTCATGCACAGGGGACTGAGCGTTCACTGAACGCGAGGATGGGGATCCCAAGGCGACGAATGCCTCAAACACAGCGCGCTCGCTCGCAGATATGGTGGTCTCACTCAGTCCCTTGAGGACCTCCGCCACCTCGATCTCATCCGCTGTGAACTCCATGTGCGATGGTGGCTGGAGTGAGGTGGTAGTTCCCTGGGACGACATCGTAGTGCTCGCCGGTTACTACTCTAGTTGTTGTTGGGTTTTCATGAACAATTTTATCTGGGTTGGAGGGATGGCATGGATGCGTGTTGGTCATTTCTTCCTACCTCATCAGCCAGCCTCACTTTTGTGTCCTCACTTTGGCTCTAACCTCCCAATTAATTAATTTTCTATTTCTTTTCCCCTGCTACCCTCTTAGCCCTTATCTATCGTATTTTTAGAGTATGGCACGCGATGTGGTGTGGCTCGTGCATTTTATTTTCTTTAATAACCTAGCTCGCCTGGATCCAAACTGGTCTAGTCTAAGTCCAACCACATAACATGGTTGATGCGTTAAGGCAAACAACTCACTGGTTTGAAAATTTTATCAGGATGATTGTTAGTAATTTTTTCTCATCCACACACAATTAATAGGCTTTCATTTTTTGCTAGAGAAAGGGCAAAGTGCGACCCTATCTAAGGTTATAAACCTCAACCAACTCATACCATAATAAGCAATAATAAGTCTTGAAATAAATCATTGCTTGGCTAAAAGAATCTAGCTTTGTTGTGGTGTAAAACCTTGATAAGTGTTGACACAAACAAGTCCATTTGTGGCCAAGCTAGGTGAGCATGCAGTTTTTACTATGTATAAACTAACAAACTTGTTCCTGTGGCAATGTTACTGTATATTTGATATACAATGGCTCTTGAAGCGATTGTTGGTAATGAAGATCTCTTTGACACTATATGCTAATGTTTGTGAACCATCATTGGACGCAAAGTATTCTTAATTTTTTTCTGAAAGTTTGCCATGGTTTTGTAATATATACTTTTGTTTTGAAAGCTATAAAGTGGTTAGACAACCATGGTATTGCTATAACTCCCCACTTCATATCAAATTTTTCTAAAGTGTGGTTCTCTCTAGAACAATGGTTTCCTCACACTAACTTTCTCAAAACAACATTATTGTTGTGGCTTGTAGTATCATAAATTTTAAGATACTTAAGTACATGCTACACTAATTGTGCACATATATGATTTTACCACTCTCCATGTTCCCTCACCATTCTAATATCAATGCATCACAGCCAAACATTTCATGAAAATGATCATGACTAGTTCATGCAAGAATTCAAGTCTACCAAATTAAAAAGACATAATTCTTAGTATGAACCAAGAAAAATTATTGAAAATTAATGATCTAGTTTTTCTACCGTCAATGAATAGCATATCATCATTTTAAAATTTCACAATTAGCATGCATGAACGTTCCATACATTCACCACCCGATTTGACAAGCTTGGCTAGATGATTTGGATCGACCCGATAATTACATCAACATCATCCCTTTGCAATAACGAAAGATCATAAATATTACAACCTTTTAACTCAACATAATCTAGAGAGTGTTAGAAATAGGATTCATGGCCACTAATGTAACATAATTTTTAGGATAAACTTGAATCATAAAAGTGGCACACACGATGCTCTTGAGATTGCTATAAGTTATAGCATCAAATCTACGTGCAATGAAATATTCACAAAAAAGGAGTTTTTTTTAGGTATCCTTAGTTAGTTTAAGTGTGCCATATCTACAGTTTGACACAAGACTCTTAGGTGGACACTTTCATAATTCATTGCCCCTGCTCCATTATTAGTTTTGTTGACATAGTTTCACTTTCCAATGAGACAAATGGCACATACAAGGAGTGCAAGGCCACCATTAGGTTGTTACTTCCACAATTTATTACCCTACTTCATTATCATTGTGACTTAGAGACCTGCACATCTATGAAATGGTATGTCCTAAAACTGGCATGCCACCCATAGGGTGCGCTCAATGGTTGATGATTTCACTAGCTCATGTCAAAATACTATTGACGCGGAGGTGAGAGAACACAAAGAAAAGCAACTTGCTATTGCGCCTGCAAGTGGTGATCTTGCACATGTACGTCTCGAGAACTGCCATGTGGCTAGCCATCACATCGTCATCCTTCTGTGCTTTGAAATAATCTATCACCCAAGCTTTCTATTCTTTTTAGTCTTCTCTGTTTCACGTGTGTCAGTAACATTGACAATCCTATTGTGAACACCCTTATATAGGTTGGGCCTTCATAATATGTTACCTTGTCCACTACCGCCAGCGACGGCTTGCATTTCCATAAGACGAGTGGAACTGCACCGTGAACTGCCTATGTCACATTTCATTCGACTGCTTCAAGGGGGTGACCATTGGTGATAACAACACCACCTCCAATGCCATCAACATTAGACCCATCAAACATTTATTAGGAGACTAGGTTACAAGAGTCTAACTCTCTAACTCTACCATATACTGCAAAACGTAATAAAATCCTAACGTAGTTGGAGTTACGGATTCGTCCATAATTAATATTCATACACATATCTAACATCTACAAAGTATGGAGAATTTCGACTAGAGAATATGCATTCAGGTATATGAGAGCTGGCTCACACATGCATATATAATCTTGTTTCCGTGAAGAAACTACATGTCACGCCGCATCATGCGAATGTATGCTTGTAAGAATTCCTAACCTTTCTTCATTTGCTTCCAATCACTCAACGATTAATTCCAAAGATTGGGAAAGGTAGTTTATTCTGTTGATGCGGTAACCATGGAATAATCGTTTGATTCGGCAACGATAATATACGTACGTGCTAAAGTATATCTCATCTGGAAATCTAACTTTTCTTCACAATCACAGTGCAGGGTGATAACAAACAACCTTTAAAAAGCTGCAATCGCTACCCGACACACGAACTTCGTCAATTCCTCTGACTTTTCATCTCGAGTTCCTCCCGTACGATTTATGGAATTCCTATACGTACGTGTGTCGCTGTCATTTCTTGAGAAGAAATAGGTTCTTATCCCATCGTTTCGATCGTTTATGTGAGTTCCTATACGTGTCTTGTTTTTTTGAGGAAACGGTGGAGAAAACTCCCCCACCTTTCTTTTTTCTTTTATTAATAAGGGGTTACAAAACAGTTACAGGAGCACAAGGAGTGCTAAAAGAGCTACCAAAGCTCAAAAAAAGAAAAACTAATTTGTTCTCTAAGGGATATTCTCCAGCCACGTTTTGAAAAGGCCTGCATGGCTTGGTTTGGATTTGATACAAATCAATCCAAATTCTTGCTTGAAGTGTGCTTTCCATTTGATCATTGAACAAGCTATGCATGAGTGCATTTCTGGAGCACCAGATGGACAACAAGCAGTAATTAAGACTTCTCTGAATACTGAATTGCCAAGGTTGTGCCTTGCAATGATAATCATATCTAGGGGAGGAATGCTTAAATCCCAAACAATACCCACATAGTTCCAACATGCTTGACTAAAGGGACATTCAAAGAATAGGTGCATCAGGGCTTTTTCCACATTCAAATTGCAGATGGCACAAGAGTAGCTGTTCAGATGCATGTTTTTTCTTTTAAGAATGTTTCTCGTGCTCAGTCTGTCTCTGAGGAAATACGTGTCTTGTTGTCATGAATATAGGGATTAGCTTGCCAAACTGAACATCCTCGGCCAGCAAGTTTTCCCATCCCATCCATTTACACGTCACGAAGGACTGCTGCTGCTGGCCGGCTTCCATATCTGAATATCTCCGCGTGAACGATCGACTTTCTGTGCGAACTGCCATTTCCAGACGTCGTTTATACTTGAAATGGTCGGCAACTAGGAGTTATATTTGGTGCAGGAGCGGCAGACGGCAGCAGACCCCATCCGCCCATAGATAACAAGACACCCGTTCCCCCTTTTTTTTTTGTTCCGTTTCTTTACAGAATACCAAACGTGCGTTTCAGGCACACAGTTTCCACAAGAACTTACTAGAAAAATTATGAAGCAACTTATTATGTGCCTAAAGCTAAAAGTGCCTTTTAAAATTATGAAGCAACTTATTATGTGCCTAAAGCTAAAAGTTCCTTTTCCACTTTGAAATCAGTCATACTGAAAACATGAGGGGTGAAGCCATATACAACAAAGGATATATATTCTGATGGTTTATTGAGCAGATCCTAAAATTATTGAATTATTAGACTGAAGACAATTGTGCAATAGATTATGGGCCATTCATTATTCTGTGGCTGTGGCACACGCGCGCACATGCGGACAGTAGAAAAATGTGTGATTAGCACACATCACTTTTTAAGTTTTTATTGCCCCCACAGAACTGCCAGCTAGCGTTATCATGTTCTAGTGAATTGATCATAGTTAATTATATCGATCTCTCAGACAGTAACAACAGTAAAGCATCTTGTCCTTTTATTTTAGGAAAAAAAAAGGAACAATACTGTGCGAGTGTAAACACAGTTAACTAAGCTGGATCGATTAGCGTGAATGACGACCTGAAGGTTGATTTGCACTGAAATGTTATTTTCAGGAGCATGCTATACATACTCGAATATATAGCTCTCTAATCTGGTATTTCTTTTGTGCTGACGATAATGAGGTGCTCCTACTTCGTCGTTTCCTACTAGACGTGCATTACTCCGTATCACACAAGCATGGACAGCAGCGCTCGTGTGCATAATAAAATACCGCAACTTACGTAGTGCCTGTATCCCAATACGACTTGATCAAGTAGTAGTACTATCTCCGCTAGCCATCGTTGCCAATTCAAAGCCGACGCCACACGGTTTTATGTAAATTTTATATTCTCTGATCTACGACGTCGTTCTTTTCTTGGACGATCACGATGTCGTTCTTCGGGGAGCTCGATCTGCAGCTTCCAAAGTTGGAAACAGCCGCCGGCGAAATACCTCCGCTTTGAATCATTCCAGCAGTCGCCGGAAACGTAGCTGACATCGCCACCCACACCACACCTCCCCCATGATGCTTAGCCTGCTTCTTGTGCTTCGTATCGTATTCAATCCAAAGCTTGTGCGGGTCTGTCTACTCGCGTATGCTTGCAAGCGAAGTTAGATCGTATCGTATTCCATCCAAAGCTGCAGCGATCCCGGAATGTTCG
Organism: Bothriochloa decipiens; assembly: GCA_023333625.1. NCBI lineage: Eukaryota > Viridiplantae > Streptophyta > Magnoliopsida > Poales > Poaceae > Bothriochloa > Bothriochloa decipiens. The sequence continues at coordinate 52,538,871 of CM041630.1, read as the reverse complement.
TTTTGGTGGACGGCGGCGACGGCGGATAGATGGTTTAAATTTCTAAACGGCGCGTCGGCGCCAAGTACGGATCCCGAGGAACATTTGGGCAATGGGGGAGTTGGGGACAGGAAAAGGGGGCCGAAATTCAAATTGAGAGACCGACCACACACATGACCGCAATGATCTATACGGAGTAGGCACTTGGGGAAGACTTTATTTCGTGATCTGGAAGCGATCTGGAAATAAATATCTTCTGGCCCGGCAGTTCGGATCCAAAATTCAAATTCAAAATTGTAGCAGCAGCACGAACAACTTTTTGTACGAGCTACTAGCTCCACTTTCTTGTCTTGTTTCTAGGAGAAACTTTGAAAAGCAAGAGGACAGACATTGCAAAACAGACCCTACTATTCATCAATAATTACACAAAGGCCCTTCCCTTCCATCTCCATCGCCTACCCTCATCCTCCTCCGTCGACGTCTCCCCTCTAGATTCTACAAGCACTGATCTCTGTCGTACCTGATCGTCGTCCGCGGCTCCGGCGCCGTCTCGTGACCCCGCTGCTTCCTCTTCCTGGCGTTACCCGCGTCGGCGCCGGCGCCGGTGACGGGCCTCGTGGCGGCGTAGACGTCCGACATGAGGCGGTACCTCTTCCTGGCCCTCCGGTCCAGCTCCATCGTCGTCCCCAGCCTGCCGAGCCTGGCCACGTGCACCGCCTCCTCCCGCTTCTCCCACGCCGGGCACGTATTGACGGACCGCGGCGACTCTGACTCGGACCCCGACGCCGCGGCTTCGTCCCCTCCGCCGCTGCCGCTGAGCTGTACGAGGTGGTCCGCCACCGCTAGCTCCGCCTCTGTGAACAGGGCTCCCAGCGCAAGCCCAGCCCCGGGGCCGCCGATCTCCCACCGGCCTGCGAGCGACGCGCAGGCCACGACCATGGACTGCGGCTGGTTGGTTGGCTTGGTGGGAGACGAGACGAGAGAGAGAGGAGAGGGAGGGAGGGAATCCGAAATTATGGGTGGTGGCTGGGCCGATCTGCAAGAACCGGTTTCGTGCGAACGGCGCGGGCTTTTATAGCGTGAACGAAACCGACTCGGTCGATCACGCCGCCGGGTGCGGTGCCGCCGGGGTCTAGTAAACGTTGTGTGGCTGGCGCATGGGTCCGGAGCCCGTGCTCCGGGTCGGGACGGACGTGGGGTGCGGGGTCACCTGACCATTGGGTGGTGGGAGTGGACCGGCTCCGGCTGCCAACGGGAGGGCTAACGCGTAGCGTAGCGTGCGGCATCTTGGTGGATGGGTGGTGGCGATTCGTACGTGTGTCGCGACGTGATCTCGCACGGGCACGGGCGGACGGCCAAAGGTGGTGGATAGGCCGCGGGTGGAGCGACCATCCATGGTGGGTTCAACTTCAGTCAAAGGAATTTTCATCCTAGATCCAGCTTGTCATCATAAATTCCTTATCAAAGCTCAGGTGAAGAGATGCACTTCGGTGCTCATGGCTGAAGCGGTAGCAATGGTGATTGCTGCAACGATTATTAAGCTGCTGAATAAGAATCAAGTCTCCTTCCTAACGGACAATCAAGCTCTAGTCAATTTCTTCAATGGAGGTGACTTAGACAATCCTCCACACTGGGAACTCAAGCCTTTCACTCAAAGGTTCCTCAATGAGATGTCCAGCAAACAAATTCAGGTCCTCAAGATTGCAAGACATCTAAATGTCACGGCTCACTTGTTAGCGGGCCAAGCTTTTAAGCACTTTGTAGGAGTATGATTTAACCCATCATGTACAAATGCAGATCATGCAATTAGATGCCCTCTGTCTGGGGCCCTCCAAAATGTATCATTGAACTTCTGTACTCCAGTTGGAGCGCTTTGCTGTTAATAATAAATTGTCCTTTTGTTAAAAAAAAGAAACTTCAGTTACTACTCGCATGTGTTCTGCCTGCATATATATATGCTGTATTTTTGCGAAACAAACTGGTAATTAATCATTGTGGATGCATACAAGGACTTGTCAGTTACGTTACGTAAGACTAGCATAAATGCTTCTCAATAGAGACAATCTAAACATATCCCTCAAATTTAAAAACTACAGAATTTTTTTTTGGGGGGGAAGTATCTAAATTGTACGTATATTTCGACAATTAAATGGGGTTTCTCCATGGAAAAGCAACAATCAAACAAATCCTAGTACGTAGAAAAATGGTGGAATGTGCCGTTCATATATGATAGAGCGACCAATTGCAGTGGAAGTCGACGCATTCGTGGGTGCATTTACATGACAAAGAATGAAAAGATATAACCACGAAGTCTTCGTCATTCGCAAATGAGGCAACGGGAATAGATGCACGATCGATAGCGACCTAATCACCATCGCGCGCGAGAGGCCGGTTGCGTCAAAGCTAAGCAGTAAACACACGATCGTCGTTTCCATGCATGCATACTGTGGGCGAGACCGCGACAAGCTTTTTACTATTTTTCTGATCTACTATATAAGCCAAAGAAATTTGTTTCTCTGCTACAAAAACAAAGTTGATGCGCTGTCGTCATTGGTCGCTTGTTATGTTGCTTGACGCGCCCTCTGACACTCGTGCACAAAACCAGCCACGGCCACGGTTTTCCGGCTAGTATAGTGACAAAGACCAGTAGCTAAAAGCTTTGTTTCCATCCACAAGGGTAGGGATACACATACTGTAGTTACCTACCAAGTCACACCATCACCGTGACGGAACCTTGTGGGCAAGTGCGCGAGCAAGCGTGCATCGCACAAGCACATGCAAGGCCGCCGTCCCGTCGTGTTGCTCCAATTCACGGGCACGAGTGCATGACACGGCACTGCAGACGGTATACTTTCTCTGTCCCAAAATAGATATTATTTTTGTTTTTTAAAAAATCAATATTTCTAAACTATCGGTAATTATATATTAAAATATAAAAATATTTATATAAAGTAATTAGTATTATTAGAAATATCTTTAAATCTAATTTTTTAATAAATTTATTTAGAGATATAAATATTATATATATTTTATATAAATCTAATTAAAATTAAAAAAATTTAACTGACACGCTTCCACGACTCTTGCTTTTTGGACGAAGGGAGTACGCCGGACCAGCGTCACGGCCGGCGCAGCCAGAAGTTTTGCACGCGCACTGCACAGCGCGCGGCCCAGGATTTGTCACGGCCTCGGCCCTTCACCGGCCCGCACACAATACTACGTTTTTTTTATAGAGCAACTCTGTAAAGATAGATCGTTAAACCTATGATTAGCCATCATCTAAAATAAAACTATATAAAGAATCAAAAACTCTAAAAAGCTTTCTACAATGACACTAATAATATATGGTTGTGGTACATACAAGTTATATTTAACGTACCAGATTTTAGGAATAGATAGTGTCGTTACCCAGAAAATGGGTACCCCAAACCCTTGGTTTACCAGGCTAAACCCCGCAAAATCAGCAACATAAAACCTCCAGTAACCTCCCACGCCAACGTTCAAAGGCCCGCAGGCTGAAGCGTATTGGGTTGACCCGCGAACGGACTACGACGGCCCAAAACCAAAGCCTGCTCGAGAGGCTACCGAACGGACTGGGACTGTACACTCGAGGGTACAATTCGGGCGACCCCTCGAGGACGGAACTTCGCCCGGCGAACGAGTCTGCCCTCGAGGACGGAACTTCACCCTGCGAACGAGCCTACCCTCGAGGACGGAACTTCGTTCGCACGAATGGGCGGCCCTCGAGGACAGTGCACCCCTCGGTTATCGGCTCTCCCGTACGGATCCGGACACATTTAATGCGTTTTACCTACTCCCGCCTAACCGTATGGCTACAGTTATGGTAACAGTTGTGGGAGTGGCGGTCAAATCTTGCTTTTACGGCCCATGCCCCAGAATCCCGCGGATCGTACTTCGCTGTTGCACCATGCCGAGCACTGTGCCCCGTCCAGCACCCCCTCGAGACGTATGAATCAGCGCGTTTCCCGCATTTCCCGGGATTCGACCTTATCCGGTGAGGCTCGACCCCTTCGACTCGACCCCCTCGACTCAAGCCAAGTCCTCGACCGCCGCCCCTCGACTCCGTCGGACAACTTCGGGCTGCACTTCAACAACTTCCGACGCGACGGCTGCAGGGCCTCCATACCGACGTACATCACTACAGCAGCACCGACGTGATCGGCCTCAACACCATGCGTCACCGGCCATGCGAACGCTAAATATATGTACTCCTGTGCCCCTCCTTCACCTATAAAAGGAGGCACCAGGGCGTTAGAAAGAAGGACCCCGAACGACAGGATCCAGAGCATAGAGATGCTAAGTCTTTAGATCACAGAACAATATCGTGAGTCAGTGTAAGGTCGAGAGCCAGGCGTCCGAAACGCCCAAGCTCCAACTCACGCTCCTCACACCTGCTTGTATTTTCCCCTGTACTAGCACTTCGGTGCAAGATAACATGAACTATCCTCCCCCCGCTGGACGTAGGGCCTTCTGTGCCCGAACCAAGATAAATCGCCGTGTCCTTCTTGCATCACCCACCGGATTAAGGGAGCACGCAATTACAAATATTACTCATTGGTGTTAATCCCTCGAGGGTCAGAACACCGACAGTTGGCGCGCCAGGTAGGGGAGCCACGTGTCACTAACGATTTCCCGCCATTTTTCCGAATGAGCGACTTTGTTTCACCACTTCCGTGCGCTACGGTGATCTGGTTTGGGAGCCTGGAGTTCATGACCCTCGGCCAGGGCTATGACATGACCCTGTTCTCGATCAGTGACCCGAACAGAGGTTGCGGTACGCCCCCACGCTCATGGGGGCCGCTCGTCGGTCTCACCACCATGCTTCCACGCCTAGAAGGAGGCACGATCGACACCGTCATCGCCATCAACTTGAGTCGAGGATGGTTCCCGCCGCTTTCTCCTTGCCCCTAACCAGAGATGAGGAACCCCTTGTTGAGGGATTGTCTGATCCGAGTTCAGAGGTAGAGGGCAAACCGGCAGGACCCTACCACAACCCCGACTCCACCTTCGCAGTACGCTCATCGAGGAAGCATGACGAAGTCCCCGCTCGATCGAGCCCGCTCCCGCACGAGCTGTTCGAGCGTCATCAGCGGCCTTCGTTCGACTCCAACGATGCCACGACGACGATCTCGACAGCGACCTGCTCCAACATGAGCACGTTAGAGGACCACCCAGGCGCCCTTCTCCGTGCAATGACGGACGTGGGGACTGCCACACCAGCCTCCGAGGGTTTGGCCTTCACGAGAGCGCCCGGCCCCCGGAGGTACACCGTCGGCATACTCCGACGGCAGCTACAGGAGGAGGCGCGGGGACAGTTCCCCGTTTTCTGCTGCAGCGACCCTGACTCTGACTCTGATCATTGGGATCCTACCCGCGAGTGTCTCCACATCGACGGTGATGTCGACTCCGATCAGGACACCATCGATCCAGTGGCCGCGGCAGCTACCGCTGCGGCGGGAGGTGCTCTCCCCAGAGCAGAGGACCAACAACCAGATGCACCCCGAGAGGCGTGCCCCCGTCCTGACGAGCAGGACGCACAGTTGGCACAAATTCAGGAGTTGCAGGCGAAGCTCGCCGATGAGCAGGAACGATTGCGCCTGCTCGAGCTAACCCTCGAGCAAGAGCGGCGACCGCCCGGCGGTAGAGCCTGAGCCAGGGCCCGAGAGGTCAACCGGCAGATCAAGGAGACAGGGGCACCCGAGCAACCCGCCAACCGTTACCCCCGAGCGAGCCAAAACATTGTCGCGGCGGCTATGCTCCTTCGCAATATGCCCGCGCCATCCAACTCGCAAGCTCGGCAGATACAACGCGAGGTCGAGGACCTCCTCCAAGTAGTTGCTATTCAGTAAGCCGAGAGCTCAGCCTCGAGGCGTCGAGGGGCAGCCTCCGAACCTCAGGTCGAGCCCTCTCGGCCCAAAAGGGAGAGCTCGGTCGATCAGGGGGCGGCCCCCCGACCGAAGAGAAAGATAGCCCGAGAACGTGTCAACGACGACCGCGCTCCCCGCGATGCGCGCCTTGACATTGTCGAGAACTGCAGGCGCAAGCACGGGGATGCCGAGGATCGAGGTTACAGCGCCCATCGTGGAGGGCGTTACGACAGCGACGAAGACCGACGGGCCCCGGAGCCACCGGGTCTCCGAGTCTTCAGCAGGACGATTCGCTGCGCCTAGCTGCCTGACAAGTTTTGACCCCCCACGAGCATCGTCAAATACAACGGTGAAACCAATCCCGAGCTCTGGCTAGCCGACTTTCGGCTGGCTTGTCAGGCGGGCGGGGCGCGTGACGATCACGCCATCATACGTCACCTTCCCCTGTTCCTGTCTGACACCGCGCGTAGGTGGCTCGAGGTGCTTCCCCCTGACCAGATTCGCGGCTGGATCGACCTTGTTCGGATCTTCGAGGGGAATTTCAAAGGTACCTACGTGCGTCCCGGGAACTCCTGGGAACTGCGCAACTGCAAGCAGAAACCAAGGGAGTCTCTCCACGACTTTGCTCGACGATTCTCCAAGCTCCGCACCGAACTACCCTACATCTCCGATCTCGATGTCATTCTAGCGTTCGTTGCGGGTACTACCTGCAAGGACCTAGTTCACGAGTTGGGGCGTAACCGCCCCGACACCGTCGACGAGCTGATGGATGTGGTCGCCAACTACGCGGCCGGCGAAGAGGCGGTCGGCGCCTTCTTCAGCGACGGGAAGGACAAGGGAAAGGCGCCGGCAGCCGACGACGCCAGAGGCTCGAGCAAAGGGCCAAAGAGAAACAACAAGAAGAAGAAACATCAGCAAGGCAAGCGTGAGGCTGTAGAAGATGATCTTGTCATAGCAACCGAACGCAAAAGACCTCGAGGCCCCCCGAGGGCGCCATCTTTGACAAAATGCTCGAGAAGCCCTGCCCTTATCATAAGGATGGGGTGAAGCACAAGCTCAAGGACTGTCGCATGCTTCGAAAGCACTTCGAGCAAGTGGGCGTGAAGAAAGGTGACGACAAGAAAGACCAAGGCGGCGGTGAGGGAGACAACGGGGAAGACGAAAAATTCCCCGAAGTCTATGACTGCTACATGATCTACGGGGGGCCCTCGACCCAGCTCACACCTCGACAGCATAAGCGGGAGCATCGAGAAGTTTTCTCCATCTGAGTTGCGACACCTCACTACCTCGACTGGTCTGACGCGCCCATCATGTTCGACCGCGATGACCATTCGGATTGAGTCCCCAACCCCGGGGCCTATCCGCTCGTCGTTGACCCAATCATCATAAACACCCGCCTCTCGAAGGTCCTCATGGACGGCGGCAGTAGCCTGAACGTCATCTACCTCGAGACCCTCGACCTCCTGGGAGTCAAGAGGTGCCAACTCTGACCCAGCGCCGGTGGATTCCATGGCGTCGTGCCAGGGAAGAAGGCCCTTCCCGTCGGCCGTATCGACCTTCCTGTCTGCTTTGGTACCCCTGCCAACTTCAGGAAAGAGACCCTCACCTTCGAGGTGGTCGGGTTTCACGGAACGTATCACGCTATCATCGGCCGACCGGGCTACGCGCAGTTCATGATGATCCTGAACTACACCTACCTCAAGCTCAAGATGCCAGGACCCAAGGGCGTCATCACCGTCGCCTCCTCCTACGAGCACGCTTACGACTGCGATGTCGAATGCGTCGAGTATGGAGAGGCCGTTGAGCAAAATGCCATGATAGCCACGACCCTCGAGCACCTCGCCGACGAGGTGCCAGATCCTAAGCGACACGTCATCAACTTTGAGCCAGCACAAGACACCAAGAAAGTCCCCCTCGACCCGAGCTGCCCCGGCGAGAAGGTGCTAACAATCAGCGCCGACCTCGAGGGCAAATAGGAAGTCGTGCTCATTGACTTTCTCCGCGCGAACGCTGATATGTTTGCGTGGAGTCCTTCGGATATGCCGGGCATACCGAGGGAAGTCACCGAGCACGCCTTGGAAATCCGGGCCGGGTCCAGCGGCCGGTTTACTTCGTCAGCGAAGTGCTTTCGGAAACAAAAATCCACTACCCACAGGTGCAGAAGCTGCTCTACGCCATCGTCCTTACACGTTGCAAGCTCTAGCACTATTTCCTTAGCCACCCGGTTATCGTGGTATCTTCGTTCCCCTTGGAGGAGATCATCCATAACCGGGAGGCCGCTAGAAGGATTGCCAAGTGGTCGGTCGAGCTCATGGGCGAGACCATCACCTACGCACCGCGGAAGGCCATCAAGTCTCAAGTGCTGGCGGATTTCGTCGCTGAGTGGACCGACACACAGTTGCCGCTAGTCCAAATCCAAGCCGAGCTATGGACAATGTACTTCGACGGGTCGCTCATGAAGACCAGAGCAGGCGCGGGCTTGCTCTTCATCTCACCCCTTGGAGTCCACATGCGTTACGTCATTTGCATCCACTTTGCCGCTTCTAATAATGTCACGGAGTACGAAGCACTTGTCACTGGATTACGAATCGCCCTCGAACTCGGGGTCTGACACCTTGACGTTCGAGGCGACTCGCAACTGATTGTTACCAAGTGATGAAGGCCTCGAGCTGCCATGACGCCAAGATGGAAGCCTACTGCAACGAAGTGCGCAAGTTGGAAGACAAATTCTACGGCCTTGAGCTTATTCATGTTGCTCGACGATACAACGAAGCCGCGGATGAGCTTGCAAAAATCGCATCGACTCGAGGTACAGTCCCTCCGGACGTATTCTCAAGGGACCTCTTCGAGCCCTCCATCGACTTGGGCTCGGGGGCTTGCACTACACCCTTGAAGCTCCACCCCACGACCTCGACCGGGGCACAGGTTATGGAGATCCAGGGGACTCCTCCTCCATCGAGCCCGCCACCGGATTGGCGAGCCCCTTTCCTCGACTGCCTCATTCTGGGAGAGCTCTTGGAGGACCGGACCGAAGCTCGTCGGATCACGCAATAGGCCAAGTCCTACGTCATTTACGGTGACGGCAAGGAACTCTACAGGCGAAGCCCCTCAGGCGTTCTTCAGCGCTGCATTACTATCGAAGAAGGCAGGAGGCTCCTCGAAGACATACACTCGGGGGCCTGCAGCCATCACGCAGCGCCAAGGACCCTCGTAGGCAATGCCTTCTGACAGGGTTTCTACTGGCCGACCGCCGTTTTCGACGCCGCAAACATTGTCCGCTCGTGCAAAGGGTGTCAATTTTACTCCAAGCAGACGCATCTCCCAGCTCACACCCTACAAATGATCCCCATCACCTAGCCGTTCGCGGTCTGGGGGCTCGATCTTGTGGGGCCTCTCAAGAGGACGACCAAAGGGTACACGCACCTGCTCGTTGCCATCGACAAGTTTACCAAGTGGATCGAGGCCTGGCCTATCGGCAACATCCGCTCCGAACGGGCGGTCGAGTTCTTCACCGATATCATCCATCGCTTCGGGGCCCCGAACATCATCATCACTGACAACGGCACACAGTTCACCGGCAAGAAGTTCTTGGATTTCTGCGATCGCCATCACATCCATGTGAATTGGTCCGCGGTTGCACATCCTCGAACTAACGGCCAGGTCGAGCACGCCAACGGCATGATTTTGTAGGGCCTCAAGCCAAGGATCCTCAACCGCCTCAGCAAGCACGGAAAAAAATGGGCCGCGGAGCTGCCTTGGGTCCTATGGAGCTTAAGGACAACACCTAGTTGAGCCACGGGGTTCACCCCATTCTTCCTGGTCTATGGATCCGAGGCCGTCCTCCCCACTGACCTCGAGTATGGTTCCCCTCGACTAAAGGCGTACAACGAGCAAAGCAACGAAGAAGCCCTCGCAAACGCCGTCGACCAGCTCAAGGAGGCTTGAGACATGGCGCTAATTCACTCCGCGAGGTATCAGCAAAAACTTCAACGCTACCACGACAAGCACGTGCGCCCGAGGGGCTTCCAAGTTGGAGACCTCATCCTACGTCGACGACGGAGCAACAAAGGACGTCACAAGCTGACCCCGCCATGGGAAGGCCCATACGCCGTAGCTGAGGTGCTAAAGCCCGGGTCGTACAAGCTCGCTAACGACAAAGGAGAAATCCTCACCAACGCATGGAACATCGAGCAGCTACGTCGTTTCTACCCTTAGGGCACCGATGCCCTCATACATTCTCGCATATTTTGTACATTTTCACATGACAAATATAAGGAATACTTTCGATTATAAGTTCAAACTTGTTATTGTACATGCAAGAGGTAGCCTCGACCCTGTCTCGCCAGAGTCGAGCCTCTCTCGGGGGCTAACGGGGGGGTAACCCCCTAAGTTCCTAAAAATGCGAACGATTTTTTCGAGCGTCTCCTCTCGCTTCGCAACTAAGTTGAAAACGCCTCAAACTCCCTAGGGGTCGAGGGCTGTTGAGCCGGAGCTCTCCTACGCCTCTGGGCTACAGTACCTCCACTCGCTCCCCCCTCGAGGGATACGAGCCTGCGTCGAACACTTAGTCAAAAAGCAAAAGTCAGGCGATCAGAACTCGAGCGCCTCTTCTTTCTCACGCCTCGATACGCTTCGCGATTAAGTTGAAAATGCCTCGAACTCCCTAGGGGTCGAGGGATGTCGAGCCGGAGCTCTCCTACTCCTCCGGGCTATGGTACCTCCACTCGCTCCCCCCTCGAGGGATACGAGCATGCGTCGAAAACTTAGTCAAAAAAGCAAAGTCTAGGTGAAAGAAAGCAGAGAAGGCTCGAAAGTAAAACAACAAATTGCATTACGATAGATGCATTTATGTTCAAAAAGGCTTTCGAAGCCACATTGAATACAAGTTACAAAAAACTAACTTATTACATGGGCAACTTCGCCCAGCCTTGCCCTACAGGCCCGCTCCGTCATCGCCCTCCTCGATGCTGTACCCGTCATCCGCGGGGGGGAGGACTTCGTCCTCGAATAACTTTGCCAGCGCTCCCCCCGGCCTCTCGGCGTCATTGATGAGCCCTCGGCATCGCTTCTCATTCTCGACGTCGGTCTTTGAGATATCAGGAATGAAGCCTTGGGTGACCACGTTCATGTCGAAGACGAAGCCAGAGGAGATCACTGCTAGCGCCCGCTTCACGCCTGTGTGAAGCACCTCCCGCACGTGATCACGAAGGGTGGCGTCGAGGTAGTAGATCCGGTCGACGAGCGCGGCACCCGGGATGTCTTCTTCAGTACCCTCGACGGGCCCGACTTCCCAGGAGGCGCAGAGCCTGTCGAGGGCAACCCGGAGCCGGTCGAGAAGCATCTTCTCCGCCGCGAGGCTCTCCTGCAGCGCCTTGGCGGTGGTTTGGGTAGCGAGCAGCTCGGACTAGAGGCCTGAAACACAAAACAAGAGTTAGACAAACCATACGGGAAGAAAAAAGAACAAAGGCTCTTCAAGGAACTCACCGGCACAACGAGTCTCGAGGGCGCGGCGATCCCCCAGCATAGCGTCACGCTCCCCCCGGGCCTCGTCCCGCTCACGCTGGGCCTCCTTGAAGGCCCGGGTCACCTCCGTCTTCTCGCAGCGGAGGGTCTCGAGGGCGCCACCAGCCAAGATGATGGCTTGCTCCTTCTCTTGGAGGGTAGCTTTCATCACACTGAGCTGGGTTTCCAGGCTAGCAGCCCAGTTCTTCTCCTCCTGGGCCAAGGCGGAGAGGGTGTTGCGCGTCATGGAGACTTCAGCGAAACTGGCCTCGAGCGAGCGGATGCGCTCCATGGAGCTTTGAGCCTCCCCCACGAGTAGCTCGACACGCTCCTGGGCTCGGATGCTCTCGCCCTTGGCCCTCCCCGCTTTGGCCTTGGCCACGTCAGCCTCCTCCCTGGCACGCTTGAGCTCCTCCTTGAGGTGGGCGGCTTCCCCTCGAGCAGCCTCGGCATCTTCCTTTGCCCGGGCGGCCTCCTCCTTGGCTTTGGCGGCCTCCTCCCTGGTCCGCTTCAGCTCCTCCTCGATCCCGGCCACCCTGCCCTACGCAGAGCGACCGGCTTCGAGTTGGTGAAGCACTTCCTCCCGGCTGTTGTGCATTTCATGGAGGAAGTCTGACTTGGAGTAGAAACGCCTCCGCACCTCCTGGGGACAGGAAATCAAGGGTTAAGGCATTTCATACGAAAGAACTCAAAAAACCGCATATAGTCTACACAAGGACCCACCGCGAGGTTCTGGTCGAGGCCTTCGGCGAGCTTGACGCCCAGCTTTAGCAAGTGCTGCAGCCACGCCCGGGACCGCTCGGCGTCCTCCCAGCACTTGACTTCCGTCGGGTCGTCCATCTCGATCCCCGGAGCGCTGGAGTTGCCGAGTTCCCAGAGTACGATGCGCTCCTTGCCCCAATGTGGAAGGACCGTCTTGACCTTGGTTCGCGCCAAGGACTCGATCTCGTCCACCACATCGCGTGGGACGCCGTAGCGTACGGCCAACTCTGCCGGGGTGCAGAACTCAGATGCGGCGCTGGCATCCCTCAGCCCGGGGTCGGAAGTCGACCTCCTCAGCACGCCAGAAGCCGCCGTCTTCTCTGGCTGCTCCGTCGACGGTTGCGGCGGCTGGCTCAACGCTGCTTCTGGCGCCTTCGGAGGCACCGGAGGTGTCGAGGCCGTCGCTTCCCCCAACACCATGACTTGTGGCGCTGGCAGGACCACCATCGACGCGTCTTCCGCCGGGTTCGGTACCGAGGCCTCCTCCAGTTGCACCCCCGGCAGCCGCGGGACCATCGACACCTTCGATGCCGTTTCTTCTTCGGCCAGCAGCTCATCCAGGGTGATCATGGACACCCATTGCTTGGGCAGTCCCGATGTCCCCTCTGCCTCCGACGTCTCGGGCGGCTGCTGTGCCGGCGGGTCCAGCGGCGCCATGCCCTCCGGCGGCGTCTACTGCACCTGCTGATGCTGGGGCTGGCCCTCAGTTTCCTCCTCCTCTTCCCGTCGCTCCAGCAGCTCCTTTTCCCCTCCTGCTGTGGCCGCGGCAGCTCCGCTTCTTGCAGGGCCCCCTGCTCCTGCTTCCTCCGGGCCTCGAGCCCGCGTAGCCCCGCCGACCAAGGTCTCCGCTCTCCCGTCGAGGGGGGAAGAGGTGTGGTCTCCTCACCCTCGAGGTCAATGATGACTACCTCCTATCCTGGCTCGTGGCCCTCGGGGGCTCCTGCCTGGGGTGCGGGGATCGAGGCCTCCGGTCGGCCAGGAGTGGAAGCCCCCGATGTCGGGGCTCCGCCCCCTGGCGCCGAGCCTTGCTCGAGGGCCGCGGATGACGACGTCAAGGAGGCACTCCCTCCCTCTTGCGTCCTCCCTAGCTCGGAGTCACCGCCCCTCGCAGCCCCCGAGACGCTCGACCCTGCAGCAAGAGCGAAACCCGTCAGCCTACCGCGCGCCATAGCACCGAGTGCTGAGGACAACCACTTGGCTTCCCATGGAGCCAAGGGCCTCGACTTAGCACCTGTGACCGGGGCCTCCATCTTCGTGGCTTCGTCCACCTTGAGCCGCTTAGCCGGCGCAAGAGACGCCTCCTCGATTTGGTGCTTGGGCCTGGATGAAAAGAGGACGGCAAAAAGTTTGTTAAACTACGCAAGGAAGATGCAACGAAAAATAATTGAATCAGCAACACTTACCCATGGGGATAGAGGCCTTTCGGGTCCCACTTGAACCACTAGCGGATCTCGAGACCCCTCCCGAGGCCAAGCTCTTCCCGGGGCTGAGGCTACTCGGGGCCATCGGTGGGGTCGCCACGCCTCCCCGCTCCAACGGGGCCTCCTGAGCACGGCTCTGCTCCGCCCGCGCCGATGACCGGGACCGGGTTTCCCGGATCAAAGTGGGTGGGGTCCCGCCTCGAGTACGACGGGAGGGGGGTGAACCCCCTCGAGGTGAGGCCTCGGCCCCCTTTTCCCACGCCGGCGCTCCGAGGCCGACGCCACCGACTAGGGGCGCGCTCCTCCACCGCCTCCTCCTGCACGAAGGGGCGATCAGCATGGGAGGAACCCGACAAGATGTGGTCGAGATGCCCCGCCACCCCCTTGACATCATCGCTGTCATCATCAGCATCATCTTCATCTCCCTCGGATGAGGGAGACTCCTCCTCTGGGAGCCCGTCGCGCCTCTGCTCAGCGCGGCGCCTCGCAAGCCTTTCGCGCTCACGGAGCTTCTTGGCCTTCTTCTTCTCCTCTTTGTCCTTACACCGCTTTTCTTGCTGGGCAGTGAAGTGTCTTACCTGACAGTCGGGAGCGTCCTCCCTCAGCGGGGGCCTCGATCTCGGGTAGTCGATTCTCCCCTACACAAAAACGTTTAGTCACAGGGACGAGAGAAAGGGGCGGAATGAAAATGCGGAAGGCGCAGGTCGGGGCACTCACCAGGTCGAGGCAACCCACCTCTGGCCGCATGGGGAGATGGTTGACGTCTTCCGCCCTAAACGAGCCCGTGACCATCCCCTTTACCCGCGCAACGACTTCCGCGGCAGATGGCTTCTTGCCGGACATCCGGCACCTCTCGAGAACCTCAGGCGCCGCCGAGGGGAGCATCTCGTCCAACCGCAGTGGGTGCTCCATCAGAGGGAGCACCCGTCGACTGTGGAAGGCCGAGACCACCACACCCGCCGTTAGGCCCGCCTCTCGAAGGGTCTTCATCGCGGCAACGAGGGGACGAAGTCGACGCTGAAGATCCCCCGTGACACCGTGCGGCCAGTTGTATGGACGCTCGGTGATAAGTTGCCCGGTGTACGGCGGGAGATAGCCTCCGTCGTTACGAAGGTAGAACCATTGCTCGTCCCACCGGGAGTGGTTGGACATCAACCCGGTGGGAATATACTCGCGTGGCTCCTCCGACCTCCCGGTCTTGAACACGAAGTTGAGGCACCCCGCTCTGACGATTCGCCTTACTCCTGGCGCCATCGGGGAGGCAAACCACACCCCCTTGTAAAGGTGGAGCCACAGCTCCCAATGTGGCGCCATCCCGAGGTAGCCCTCACAGACGGCCGCGAAGATGGCGGCGTTGGAGATGGCATTGGGGGAGAAATGTTGGAGCTCAACATCATAGAAGTTCATCAACCCTCGCATGAACTCGCTCGGGGGTACACCGAACCCATGCCGATGATACTTGAGGAAGCTCACCACGTAGCCCTCCGGCGGGTTTGGCTCTTGGTGATTCCTCGGCGGCGCAATCCACTCTGGCCGATTCGGATCGGTAACAGGGTGGAGAAGTCCTTCCCCCACCAGCTCGTTCAGCCTTTGCTGCATCACGGTCGACGGGCGCCAGGGTTCGGCGGGCTGGAGGATGGAGGCCATGGCCGCAGCGGCAGCACAGATCTGCTCGGTGGACGCGGCGGCGGCAACAACAGCACGAATCTCCTCGGCGGATGGACGACCGGGAAGGTTCCCAATCGTGACTTCTCGCTCTAAGTTTTTACCCTCACGCGCGCAGGAAAGCAGGAATTCGGGAGGATGGCAAAGGTGGGGGCGAACAGCGCCTGTCCCCCTTTGTTTTTATACCCGGGAAGAACGACGGGCGGAGTCCGACGGTCGGGAAAAGGTAACTTCCCGCAATTAATGAGCTTACCTGACCGTTCACCCCCTCGATCCTCGACCGGACACACGCGTCACACCTCTGGCAAAGAGCCGTTGCTCAGACCCACCACAATCTCCACTACCGCATCGTTTTAGCTTCCTCCTCAAAAGACCCGTCTAACAGTAAGAAAAATAAGCGTCGCTTACCGGCGGATTCTTCCAGGAGAAGGTAAACGGGCTCTGGCCCCGCCTCGAAGTCTCGAGCGAGCGAAGGCCGGTCCTCGAGTGAGGGCTCAACGGCCTCCCTTGAGCACCAAAAAAATACGGGCTCTGGCCCTACCTCAAAGTCTCGAAGGAGCGAAGGCCAGTCCTCGAGTGAGGGCTCAACGGCCGCCTTTGAGCACCAGAAAAATCGGGCTCTGGCCCTAAGCCTCGAGGGAGCGAAGGCTGGCCCCATGATCAGGGTTCGACAGCCGCCCTCGAGCACCCGAGTTAGGGGTGACCAAGGGGGAGCCAACACGAGGCCCTACTTGAGAACAAACCCTCGGACCCCTTTGGACACATCCAAGGTGAAGTGCTATGGACTTTATGGAATCCCCCCGAAGGGAGGCATCGAGCCGCCGAGACCTATCGAATGGAATCGGTATCCGTAGGTCCATTGCATTTTGCATTAATGAGACCGCCTCCGGGCCTCCTGCCGACCTCTATCGAACGAGGAACGGGCTCTCACTTGGATTTTTCCGTTATCAGCTCACTGAGGACTTCGAGGCTCGCCCTATCGAGGGTAGTCCGATGCTTCTCGCCTCACGTCCGATCGAAAGGACTCATGAGATGAATGCCGAGGCCGGCAACGCCCCAGCTGCACGAGGCTCGGGAGCTCGACTGTGCCCGGCACCCCTCGATGAAAGAGGGTCGAAAAATCCCCCAGGGGCTCGGCGTCCCGACGCACCCCTCGGTAAAACGCTGTGACTCCAGTTCAGGCCCGTACCCGACTGGACAAGCACCCTTCGACCAAAGACAAATGAAGCCCTCACAGGAGTCTTTCGACTCCTACGAGGCCTCGGGGGCTGCCCCCGCGGGGGTCGCTCGCGCGCCCCCCACGGAAAGATCCGAATCACGTCCCGTTTCCAATTCTTGACCCCTTGCCCGAGTGCCATCACTCGCGCAGGGGCTCGGGGGCTACTGTCGTTACCCAGGAAATGGGTACCCCAAACCCTTGGTTTACCGGGCTAAACCCGCAAAATCAGCAACATAAAACCTCCAGTAACCTCCCACGTCAATGTTCAAAGGCCCGCAGGCTGAAGCGTATTGGGTTGACCCACGAACGGACTACGACAGCCCAAAACCAAAGCCTGCTCGAGAGGCTACCGAACGGACTGGGACTGTACACTCGAGGGTACAATTCGGGCGACCCCTCGAGGACGAAACTTCGCTCGGCGAATGAGCCTGCCCTCGAGGACGGAACTTCGCCCTGCGAACGAGCCTGCCCTCGAGGACGGAACTTCGTTCGCACGAATGGGCGGCCCTCGAGGACAGTGCACCCCTCGGCTACCGGCTCTCCCGTACGGATCCGAGCACATTTAATGCGTTTTACCTACTCCCGCCTAACCGTATGGCCACAGTTACGGTAACAGTTGTGGGAGTGGCGGTCAAATCTTGCTTTTACCGCCCATGCCCCAGAATCCCGCGGATCGTACTTCGCTGTTGCACCATGCCGAGCACTGTGCCCCGTCCAGCACCCCCTCGAGACGTATGAATCAGCGCGTTTCCCGCATTTCCCGGGATTCGACCTTATCCGGTGAGGCTCGACCCCTTCGACTCGACCCCCTCGACTTAAGCCAAGTCATCGACCGCCGCCCCTCGACTCCGTCGGACAACTCCGGGCTGCACTTCAACAACTCCCGACGCGACGGCTGCAGGGCCTCCATACCGACGTACATCACTACAGCAGCACCGACGTGATCGGCCTCAACGCCATGCGTCACCGGCCATGCGAACGCTAAATATATGTACTCCTGTGCCCCTCCTTCACCTATAAAAGGAGGCGCCAGGGCGTTAGAAAGAAGGACCCCGAACGACAGGATCCAGAACATAGAAACGCTAAGTCTTTAGATCACAGAACAATATCGTGAGTCAGTGTAAGGTCGAGAGCCAGGCGTCCGAACGCTCAAGCTCCAACTCACGCTCCTCACACCTGCTTGTATTTTCCCCTGTACTAGCACTTCGGTGCAAGATAACACGAACTATCCTCCCCCCGCTGGACGTAGGGCCTTCTTTGCCCGAACCAGGATAAATCGCCGTGTCCTTCTTGCATCACCCACCGGATTAAGGGAGCACGCAATTACAAATATTACTCGTTGGTGTTAACCCCTCGAGGGTCAGAACACCGACAGATGGCCTGTTATTTTTTTTAAAAAAAGATATCATAGTTGTTGGAGTTAATTTTTTCTCTAAAAATCTAAATATAACATACAAAACAAGGATGACGTGTCTATTAAAGATGATCTTAGCTTATGCGAGCCTATCCCAGCCGAGATCCAAATCATTTAGACCAAAAGGCTTTGCGTTACCTTCCCCTCAAAAATAGAAGAAAACGATGCTGTAAAATGTTAGTCGACAAAACAAGGAAGAAAGCGGTGGCTATATCTATATCTATATTTTATAATAATCTATCTATATATCTTATAATCTTTTATAGTTTTCATGAATACTGTGGGCACAGTTTTTTATTTATCTGGTAATTAAACCAACCGATGATTTTTGTAACAATCTAAAGTTGATGTGCTGACATCGTTGGTCTTTTGTTGTTTTGTTTGATGACACACCTCTGACTCGTGCACAAAGCCAAATCCCGGTTTTGGTGGCAAAGGCAAACTGACAAAACCAGTTGCCAAAAGTTCTGTTTCCACCGACAACAGCAGGGTCGCCGTGATTGGCGAGGGAGCGTGCAGTTCACGTGCATGCAGCGGCCCGTCGCGGCTCGGACGGAGGCGCACGACACGGCACGGGCACGCCAGCGAAATCATCGAACTTTTTTTATTTTTAATTTTTTTTTAAAAAAATTTACAGAATTAATCATCGGTTTCGAAATATGACAGAACTAGTCGTCTACAGTGGGCGTTTTTTAAAAAACGCCCACTGTATGGGCGTTTTTTATGACGTGGCAAACGGTCGGCCGGCGCCGGTGCCGGCCTTTGCGGGCGGCCCCCTGGCGGTCAAAAAACGCCCACACAGTGGGCGTTTTTTGTCCCAGAGGGGGCCGCCTGCAAAAGTGCGCGCTGTTTTGCGGGCGGGCCTCGGAGCAGTAAAAAAACGCCCACTGCGTGGATGTTTTTTCCTGTCCAAGGGGCCGCCTACAAAACAGGCGAGCCTGGCCGCGCACTTTTGCAGACGGCCCCCTCACCGTGAAAAAACGCCCACACAGTGGGCGTTTTTCCTAGAGTATATATGCTGCAACTGCAACGAACTGAAGCAGAAGCAGGAGGGGATTGGTAGGAGGTGACTACTGACTACTGACTGAAGAGATCGTCCCGACTGACGAGGTGACAGAGGGGGGTGAGTCGTTGGGTAGGGAGGCACAAGAACTGCTGCCACAACTGGCACTCAGCTCAGTTGCGTCCGTACCACACAGTTGCGTCCGTACCACATAACTGGCACCAGAATGGAAACGCCCACACAGTTGCGTACGCTGCCACAAGACCAGTCGTTGCAGTTGCAGCATATATACTGTAGGAAAAACGTCCACTGTGTGGGCGTTTTTCAACGGTGAGGGGGCCGCCTACAAAAGTGCGCGGCCAGCCTCGTCTGTTTTGCAGGCGGCCTCCTGGACAGGAAAAAACGTCCACGCAGTGGGCGTTTTTTTACTGCTCCGAGGCCCGCCCGCAAAACAGCGCGCACTTTACAGGCGGCCCCCTCTGGGACAAAAAACGCCCACTGTGTGAGCGTTTTTTGGCCGCCAGGGGGCCGCCCGCAAAGGCCGGCACCGGCGCCGGCCGACCGTTTGCCACGTCACAAAAAATGCCCACACAGTGGGCGTTTTTTAAAAAACGCCCACTGTAGACGACTAGTTCTGTCATATTTCGAAACCGACGATTAATTCTGTTAATTTTTTTAAAAGTTCCGAAATCATCTATCTGGATGAACTTGAGGAGCATTTTAGCCCAGAGTTTCTCACGGTCTCGGCCTTCTTTTCACGGGCCCATATACAAACTCGAGTGGGGTTCTGCGAGCCTGGCCTCTTCAGCCGGGGATGTAAAGCCCAGTTTACATCGAGCCTGGCCTTTTCAGCCC
This sequence comes from Bothriochloa decipiens, assembly GCA_023333625.1. Lineage (NCBI taxonomy): Eukaryota > Viridiplantae > Streptophyta > Magnoliopsida > Poales > Poaceae > Bothriochloa > Bothriochloa decipiens. The sequence goes on along the minus strand of CM041630.1, from coordinate 52,519,163 downwards.
ATACAAACTGCATTTTAATGCTAATTTAGGAGCCAGTGTAGTAGGTGAAGAAAGCGGCAGACAGCTATCTGCATCCAATGCAGCCAAGCAGTGACTTCGACTAAAATACATGTACATGAGCACGGCCATAATCAGTCACAGGCATATGGTATATATTTTTTTTTAAAACATGCACCGAGGAGGAGAGCCCCACCTAAATAATTTTTCATTGATTCCGGCAAGCCGGTGTAACGAAGGGTGCCAGGCACCTAGTGTTTTACATGGATAATAGAAAAGTACAACGGGGGCGAGAGGGATTACAACAATAGAACAACAACACAACAACGACACCATCAACAAACTAGCAGGGGAAGGAGAAACCCTAGGATAAGTCTAGACACCAGTCGAGAGCCGCTAACCAATCGTCGATTTGCGCCACCACCGAGCCACATACTCGCCGTTTTCACCGGAGCCTTTGTGCCCAACACCACTCGTCATGGCTACGCCGCTCCGTTGCTGCCCTCCACCTGAGACGCGAAATGTGGAACGGGAATGGACAATGGAATGGGGGCTAAGAATGGTGACGGCCACGCAAGCCCAAGATCACCGAACACGACGACCTCCAATCTGATGGTGATACCTACAGCACATCCGGCCCCCACCCTGCATAAGATTTACTCTGCACCATCTAGGAGAGCGTCGAGCAGAGGTGTCAGATACAACACTTGTCGAAGCGACGCAACAACTAACAACCGGGCCAAAGTAACCCAGGAGAGGAACGAGGAGCACGAAGGAGAGGATGGAGAGGACGAAGGGCTCATCAAGGAGGTGACATCAACAGAGGCCGCAGTCTTAGGTCAGAGTAGGGAGCAGTGGTGGCAGAAACTTCAACGACACCTCCAAGGAGGGGAATGACGCTAGGTGCGCCATCGTCGCTGGACCGGACAAAGCCGGATAAAGCTTTCGCCTATAGAATCCAACCCAAACCAGCAAGATGCATTTGGTCAGCCATCACCACTAGCAAACAAAACCTTCGATGACACCTCCAGGGAGGGATATGACACAAACTGCGCCACTGCCATCGGCCAGCAGGTAGGCAGGGTTTTCACCCAGGTTTCGTCAGACGGAGCTTCACAGGCGCGCAGCCCCACCGCCGGCAAGCCCGCGGCCAAACTGCACGCCTCCGTTGCTACTGGCCCTGCAAAAACACGGAGAAGGAACACGGGCACGCTGCCCCACCGCCGGCATGCCCGCGGTCGAACGGCACGCCCGTGCCTACTTCGCTGCAAAGCCTCCTGACTGTTTCCCACTACAAACCATTTTGACGAACCTCAAGATGGTGGAGTCCATGGCCAAGAGCGCGCAGTTGCTGAGGATGATGCAGGACAACCGGTGGCGCTGCAGCCCCAGCAGGCTGGCCATCCCTGGACATGGCACCGAAGGCCACCAACAGCCACAGGCCGCCGGAGCAGCCCTCACATAGTAAGGGCATCGGATCAGGGTGCCCCCACACCTGGACTCTACCGCCAGCAGAGCCGTCGAGGAGGGGAAGCGGGTGCTCCGGCCGCCGCCGAGCCAGCCGCCGATGGCACGCCGTCAGCCCTAGCGGTGACGGATCCATGGCGGGGGATGCCGAATTCGGCCTCGAGGAGCATGGAGCATATGGTATATATGAAAACATAAAACAGACATAGCTTCATTACACTAGTTGGTGCTAATCAGTAATCACGACCAGGTCCAACCTTGCATCAAAGATCAAACAACTCAAGCAATCATAGACTAGCTGCCCCCAATGCAACAACTACAGGTGCTACTAAAGAACAACAGTTATATGCAGCAAATCCAGTCATTATCCCCAACGCTACATGGTATTGATCTCCCTGCGACCCTGCTCCCTGCCCAATCATGGGAGCCACCTTGCTTTCATCTAGAACGGCAGCAGCCGCCATCCTCCACCTCGTCCTCCTCCTTGCAGTGGCTCATCGCCACAGCGCGACGGACTACACCGTCGGTGACTCCGCCGGGTGGACCATCGGCCCCAACTACCTCACCTAGTCGCAAAAGTAAAACTTCACCGCCGGCGACACCCTCGATATGTACCCACCGCCATACACTACATTTTTTGCCAAAAGATCATTAATTCTATTAGCCGCTGCTGGCCTCCTCCTGCTTGATCTTGGCATGATCGTGATACACAAATAATCTGCAGTGTTCGACTACGTGAAGGAGCAGCACAACATGTACTAGGTGACGCAGGACGAGTTCCGGACGTGCGAGCTGGTGAACCGCATGCTAGGCGCGTGGGCGACGGGCCACAACCTCGTCAACCTCATCGTGCCAGGGGACTACTACTTCCTCTGCAACATCACCAGCCACTGCCTCGGGGGCATGAAGTTCTCCATCGTGGTGGCCGCACCGCCCCCTCCGCCACCGCCGTCGCCGCCCCCGTCGGCCCTGCCATCACTGTCGCCGCCTCAGAGCTCGATTGCACGGCGGCTTGCATGGCTAGAGGTGGCACGGATCCCATTCCTCGCGGCGATTGACTTGCTGCTGGTTCTCAATTGGTAGGTGGTTGGTTGTGCCAATTTTTTTGTGATGGTTGACTGGACCTTTTCTTTGGATTATATGGGATGAGCATGAGCTATTGTTGTGCAAGTAATGGCGTGTGCATGTATTGCTACAGTTGATTTGATAGTGTTGACTTTGTACTCGAAAATGCAACCATGCATTTCTCTCTCTGTGTGTTACAATATTCACTAGAACCAGAATTGACTTAGAACACTTCGAAATATAAGGGGAGGAGGGCACGGCTCCCTTAGGAGATTGGGCACAACTCATTCCAAGAAGGGACCGAAGAACTGTCACACTCCACTTTTAAGGTTAAAAGTAGAATGCATAAATAGCCTTATATGCGCCCCAGGAACAGTCGCACATATAGCATGACAAATTACAAAGAGTATCATCACCCTATTTATTACATAGCGTACCAACATTTATTACAGAGTATTGCGCATAAATAATAAATAACTAAGATATCTTTATTGCGGATGCTCCACACAGGGACACGTCAACTGGTGAACACCAAGCCTAGTACTCATCACGATAGCTTTCATTCCAACCTTCATTTGTTACCCATCCGGGATTTTCCAAAATTGAAAGTAAAGCAAGCGTAAGTACACAACCGTACTCAACAAGCATAACATGGGTTAATGAGGCTCAAATAAGCTGACACTGTTTGACTGCATTTAGCTTTTATAAGTTAATCATATTAAAGCATAGCATCAAGGTAGTGATAATTCCCATATTCTCATGATCAAAATAACATTAACTAGTGTGTAGCAATAACAATATTAAGATGCACACATTAACAATTTAAGAACCATTATCTTTTGTAAATGTGTCAAGGCCGCCCTAACCGAAGGGCACGGACAATATATTGATTTAAACTCTGATCAGAGGTGTACACTTTCACTGTGAGTCATGTTTTGCAACTGAGTGGACTTATAACTTCCAAACCACCACAAAACATATAAAGCCTCCTATAGGTTCTCCTAACCAATCAGAGATACGGAAATACGTTGTGTGTAGAAACCCCCCTTCCAATATGGCACAATCCTTCGCGGCTATACTCATAAGGACAGAGGTAGTCCTATACCCCAACTTCCAGACCACTAACCAGCTAGAAAAGGGCCTACAAGTGACTAGAGCCAGAGCCATATAGCCCTCACAGTTGTACGGATTCTCCATGATAAATCACTTACAGACAAGAGTCCATATTTGTTAAAAGTCATCATTTTCGTTGATAGCATAACACACATCAAGTTATAAGATCATGACCATTAGAGCACTAGCATCATAACTACCCAATGCAACCCAAAAGGTTCAAGGAATCAGGATATCAAAGCTAGTTATAATTTCTAGGTCATCAAACGGACACATGCATATGAATTGTTATTTATAGTGAATTGGTAACAAGGATGATCCATGCTATACTTGCCTTGATTCATAAAGTTCTACTAATCCTGCTGATCCTCAAAGTAGCCTTGCTCAACAGAAACCTCACCGTCTGAACTCGATATTCACAATCAACACCAGACAATCCAATCGAGCATACATACACGAAGCAAACAAAGAATTATTAGAGGAATAGTACATCAATCACATCAAAACAGAATAAAACATTTATAAAACTATTCTTCTCGCTTCTACGATCACACATACGTCAAGTTCACCGAAAACGGAGTTATAACGGCGAAGTTATGAATTTTCAAAGATTTCCTATAGATAAATAAATACTTTAAATATAAGCTAAAAATATAAAGTTTCCAAAATACTTCAAAAGTAGCACCACTGCGTAGATTATGAAATTATGAATCTAACAAAATTTGAACGGACCAAATCGGAGTTAAAACGTGAAAGATATAAGCCTTTAAAGGTAATGGCAAAACTGTAAATAGTTAAAAGCGTATTCTGAAACTGAAAAGGAAAAATACGTTTTCTAGAGAAGAAAACTTATTCTGGAAGCTGTTACAAGAAAAATACGCTTTCCAGTGGACAAAGCGTATTATGGATCTGTTAAACAGAAAGTACGCTTTTCAACAGAGAAAACGTATTCTGCTGAATGTGCTAGGGACTCTTAATTAAATAGCCAGAAGGCTAGGGGGTTTTCTGCAAAAGTGCCCCACAAAGGGTTACGGGCGTCTGTGGGCTGTCCGTTTCACGATGAACAGCTCAGATCGATCGAGGCGATCGGCCTCGCCGGAGACGACGGCCGACACGGCGGCGGACATCGCCGGCGACGTACGGATCTCGCCGGAGTTATAGGAACTAGCGATTTCGGCCACCATAAGCATTGAGACCAGTACCAATCGCGAGAGGAGCTCACGCCGCACTTACCTGTGGAGAAGATAGAAGTCGAGGCGATGCGAGGACGGCGTGCGGCTCGGAGCGACGGTCGGCGGCGAGCTGCGCACGGGGAGATCACGATTTAGATGAAATTGCACCCGAAGGATAGCACCAACGTGCGCAGGGGATCGAGGCAGAGCTTGCCAGCTAGTTAATGGCGAAGATGGTCCGTCGGTTGCAGCGAATTGCGAGCTCCGACGGAAAATTAGCGGCGGCTGGGGTTTCGCGTCGGCGGCTCTAACTCGACACGGAGGCGGCTGACTTAGGGTTGCGGGCGGAGTTGCGGCGCGGAGTCAATGCTTTTATAGCCCGAAGTCATGGCTCGGGCGGCCGGTCACGCGGGGGCAGCGCGGGTCGGACTCGAGTTCGCGTCCCGGTCATGTCTCGGTCGGAGGAGGACAAAGACGGGGTGGGGCCTGCTTGCCAGCGACAGAGAGGAGAGAGCGTGATGCGCGCGGTCGGCCGACGCGGTGCGGCGTTGACGCCTTGATGGGCTGCGGCCTATCGGCCCGGGAAGGAGATGGCGGCGCCCGCGATTTCTGGCCTGTTGGCCCGAGCGGGAGAAGGAGTGGAGCAAGCCGCGCGGAGAAGAGCAGAGCAGGCCGAGCGAGGCGGGGAACGGGCCGCCGGTTGCTGCGCGGGCCGAAAAGGCAGGAAGGTGAGGAGGAGGAATAGTAAATATTTTTCTTTTATTCAAATCTCATTTCAAATGCATTTCCAAATTTATTTTGAAATCAGTTTCAAATTCAAACACCACAACATGAAAATATGCACCAGCATGAATGCTCAAGCAAGTTTCTACCATGATTCATCCTCATTTTCATAAAACATTTATTTTGCCTATATATTTATTCCCAAAAATCATTTTGACTATTTTTTTTAAAATTTGAAAACTAGGGTGTTACAAATCTACCCCCCTTAAGAGAATCTCGTCCTCGAGATTGAATGTTGCTTACTCAAACAACTGTGGATAAGCTGCCTTTAATGCATCCTCTGTTTCCCAAGTTGCCTCAGCCTCAGAGTAACGATTCCACTGCACCTTACACATCTTAATAACCCGACTTCGGATAACCTTGTCGATACCCTAGAAACGGGTACCCCAAACCCCTGGTTTATCGAACTAAACCCCATAAAATTAGCAACACTAACCCTCCAATAACCTCCCGCGCTAACGTACGAAGACCCACGGGCTAAGACATATCAGGCCGACCCACGAATGGACAACAATGGCCCAAAGCCAAAGCCTGCTCGAGAGGCTACCAAACGGACTGGTACTGTACACGGGAGGTTACAACTCGGGCGACCCCTCGAGGATGGAACTCCGCCCGGCGAACGAGCCGGCCCTCGAAGACGGAACTTCGCCCGGCGAACGAGCCGGCCCTCGAAGACGGAACTTCGCCCGGGCGAATGGGCGGTCCTCGAGGACGGTGCACCCCTCGGCTACCGACTCTCCTGTACAGATCCAGGCGCATTTAATGCAATCTACCTACCCCCGCCTAACCGTATGGCCACAGTTACGGTAATAGTTGCAGGCGTGGCGGTCAAATCTGCTTTTACCGCCCATGCCCCAGAATTCTGCGGATCGTACTATGCTGTAGCGCCATACCGAGCACTGTGCCACGTCCAGCACCACCTCGAGACGCATAAACCAGCACGTTTCCCGCATTTTTCGGGATTCGGCCTTATCCGGTGAGGTTCGACCTCCTCGGCATGACCCCCCTCGACTCCAGCCAAGACCCTCGACCGTCGCCCCTCGACTTCATCAACGAACCCTCGAGCGGAACTTCAACAACTCCCGACGCGACGGCTGCAGGGCCTCCCATACCGACGTACATCACTACAGCGGCACCGACATGATCGGCCTCAACGTCATACATCATCCGCCATACGAACTCGAATCACATGTACCCCTGTGCCCCTCCTTCATCTATAAAAGGAGGCGCCAGGACGTTAGAACGAAGAGGAGGATCCAGAGCATAGCTAAGGCTTTAGATCATAGAATGACACCGTGAGCTTGTGTAAGGTCGAGAGCTAGGCGTCCGACCGCCAAAGCCCCACCTCACACTCCTCACATCTGCTTGTATTTTCCCCTGTACTAGCACTTCAGTGCAAGATAACACGAACTATCCTCCCACTGCTGGACGTAGGGCCTTCTTTGCCCGAACCAGAATAAATCATTGTGTCCTTCTTGCATCACCCACCGGATTAGGGAGCACGCAATTACAATATTACTCGTTGGTGTTAACCCCACGAGGGTCAAAACACCGACAAACCTTTTCTGCTGTATCCAAGATCCTTACTGGAAACTCTTCATACGTAAGATCATCCTTAATAGTAAGTTCCTCCAAAGGCAAGTGCTCCTTCTCAGGTACATGCAAACACTTCTTAAGTTGAGACACATGGAACACATCATGCACACCAGCTAAACTCTCTAACAATTCCAACTGATAAGCCACTTCATCACGTCTCTTTAAAACTTTGAAAGGACCAACATACCTTGGTGCTAGTTTCCCTTTCTGGTTAAACCTCTTCACACTTCTCATAGGAGACACCTTCAAGTACACATAATTAGCTTCCTTGAATGTCAATTCCCTTCTCCGGGTATCTGCATAACTCTTCTGACAAGATTGTGCTACCCTCAAGTTCTCCCTAATCACTCGTACCTGTTCTTCTGCGGTTCTCAGAACATTTGTTCCAAATAATTGACTTTCCCCAGTCTGATTCCAAAACAATGGTGTCCTGCACTTACGCCCATACAAAGCTTCAAATGGTGCCATCTTGAGACTCTATTGATAACTGTTGTTGTATGAGAACTCTGCATAACATAATTTCTTATCCCAACTTGTACCATACTGTAATGCACAAGCTCTCAGCATGTCCTCCAAAATCTGATTAATCCTCTCAGTTTGTCCATCAGTTTGTGGGTGATATGTTGTACTAAGTTCAACTTTGTTCCCAACGAACTATGCACTGCTTCCCAAAAATGAGATGTGAATTGAGTACCTCTATCGGACACGATCTTCTTTGGAACACCATGCAAACACACGATCCTTTCCAAATACAGTGTAGCCAACTGAGGTCCAGTATAGGTGGTCTTCATCGGCAAAAAGTGAGCGACTTTAGTCAGTCGATCAATTATTACCCAGATAGAGTCATAACCACTCTTAGTTCGAGGTAAACCTGTTATAAAGTCCATACCGACCTCTTCCCACTTCCATTCAGGTATCTTCATTGGTTGCAATAAACCAGCTGGTCTTTGATGTTCTGCTTTCACCCGTTGACAAGTATCACATAAAGCAACATACTCTGCCACGTCCTTCTTCAAACCAATCCACCAGTACTTTTCCTTGAGATCCATATACATCTTAGTACTTCTTGGATGGATAGAATAAGCCGACTCATGTGCCTCACGCAGAATTGTGTGACGAAGAGCTTTGACCTCCGGAACACATATCCGGTTACCATACCATAGGGTACCCTCTTCATCAATACGAAATCCAGGTGCTTTTCCTTCTGCTAACTTCTTGGCTATATACTTTAGATCCTCATCTTCCAACTGACTCTTGCGAATCTCTTCTTCTAAGGTTGGTGTCACCTCTATTTCCATGGCATTAGTAACAAGGGTAAGGTTCAAATGAGAAAACTCTTCACACAACTCGTCAGCTTCAGGTGTCATCTGAAGCTCATTAACATGCTTCTTTCTGCTAAGTGCATCGGCCATGACATTTGCCTTCCCAGGATGGTAATACATATCAAAATCATAATCATTCAACAGTTCCAACCAGCAACGTTGTCTCCTGTTCAAGTCAGACTGGGTAAAGATGTACTTCAAACTCTTATGATTAGTGAAAATATCAGTCTTGTGCCTAATCAGATAGTGTCACCAAATCTTCAAGGCATGGACCACAGCTGCTAGTTCTAGATCATGAGTAGGATAGTTAAGCTCATGTTTCCTCAATTGCCTTGAAGCATAAGCAACAACTCTACCTTCTTGCATAAGAACACACCCCAATCCCAATCGAGATGCATCACAATAGATGGAGAACTTCTTGCTTAGATCTGGTAATACCAACACTGGAGCTGTTGTCAATCTTTTCTTAAATTCTTCAAAACTAGCTTGACACTTGTCGGACCACACAAACTTGGCATTCTTCTCTAGTAACGCTGTCAATGGCTTAGCAATCTTTAAGAATCCTTCAATAAATCTCCTGTAATAACCAGCCAATCCAAGAAAACTGTGAATCTCGGTAACATCTGTAGGCGAATTCCAATCCAACACATCCTTCACCTTGCTTGGATCAACTGCTATCCCTCCATTAGAAACAACATGGCCAAGGAAAGAGACTTCCTCTAACTAGAATTCACACTTGCTCTTCTTAGCATCAAGTTTGTGCTCTCTAAGCTTCTGCAAGACTAAGCTCAAATGTTCTGCATGTTCTTCGAGAATACCAAGATATCATCAATGAAAACCACAAAGAACTTATCCAGGTACTCCATAAACACCTTGTTCATCAGGTACATGAAGTAGGCAGGTGCATTGGTCAACCCAAAAGACATAACTGTATACTCATACAACCCATATCTGGTAGTAAATGCCGTCTTCGGTATATCTAAATTCTGAATCTTCAACTGATGATAACCAGAGCGCAAATCAATCTTGGAGAACACACAAGCACCTCTCATCTGATCAAACAAGTCATCAATCCTGGGTAAAGGGTACTTGTTCTTGATGGTAACCTCATTGAGAGAATGATAATCAACGCACATTCGTTGAGTTCCATCTTTCTTATCAACAAAACTCACAGGAGAACCCCAAGGTGATGCACTAGGATGAATAAAACCTTTCTCTTCTAATTCCTTTAACTATTTCTTAAGTTCTTCTAGTTCATTAACCCCCATTCTATATGGACGTTTAGCTATAGGTGCAGTGCCAGGTAATAACTCAATAATAAATTCAATGTCACGGTCAGGTGGCATACCTGGCAATTCATCGGGGAACACATCCAGAAATTCCTCCACCACCTGATTCTGAGGATCTACATTATCATCAAGCTGGTTCAGGGTAGCTGTAGGTGGCGCTTGCATTCTGACATCAATACTGATTCTATCTCCTTTTGGTGTAGTCAGATCCACAACCCTCTCTTTACACTTTATCACAGCTTGGTGAGCTTCCATCTAATCCAATCCTAGAATTAAATCAATACCAGATGCATTCAACACAAAAGGGTTTGCTGAAAAGTCTACCCCCCTTAAGAGGAGTTTAGCTAAGGGGCAGTAGTAAGAAGCTGGTATAGCACCCCCCGGTGAATTTACTACCATTTGGTTCTTCATGGCTACAACTGGTATGCTATGATTTCTAACAAATGCTTGCGAGACAAAGGAATGCGAAGCTCCAGAATCAAAAAGTACAGTAGCAGAGATAGAGTTGATGCTGAATGTACCCAGCATTACTTCTGATGCTTCCTGAGCCGTCTCAGTGGACACATGATTCACCCTTCCATGATTGGCATAGGACTTCTGATTACCATTCTGCTATTGAGGTGTATGTTGGTTTGATTTTCGGGGGCAGCGATTAGCATAGTGCCTAGGCTCACCACAATGATAACACAATTGAGGAGTATTGGGACTACCCTTAAGAGGCATGTTGTTGGGCGCAGTAAGGCGTGGAGTTTGATTTCTAAATTGCCACGACGATCGTTGGTTCCCTTGCTGCTGGTAATTCCCATTCTTGCGCTGAGCATGCTGACCCTGGTATCTCTGGCTGACTGGTCCCTGGAACTTCTACTGGAAACCTTGATGGAAGTTAGAACAAAAATGAGAATTGTTTCCAAAGCCCTGTCCGTTCATCTTCCTCTTCTTGTCCTATGTCAGGCGTTCATTATCCAGCACAATAGCACTATTCACTAATTCTTCAAAGGTGTCGTACTTGTTGCCCTTCAGTTGTAACCTGAGCTCATAGTATATGCCGTTCAGGAAATGAAGCCTCTTATCAACGTCCCTTATAACTTCATGGGGAGCGTAGCGAGCCAACTCCTCAAACTTAGCATGATACTCACTCATAGTCATAGAGCCCATCTTGAGATTCCTGAACTCCTCTGCCTTCTGTTCCTTTAACCCTTCAGGAATGTGGCGAGCCAAGAAATCCTCTTTGAACCACTCCCAGGTAATAGCAGGAGTATTATGAGGACGTGCAGCTTGGTATGACTCCCACCAGGTTTGAGCAGCTCCCTGGAGTTGCCCCGAAGCATACAACACTTTCTCAGCATCATTGCACTGTGCAAGATTTAACTGCTTTTCCACAGCACGCAACCAATCTTCAGCATCCAGAGGGTTAGTAGTATGGGTAAACACAGGGGGATGACCTTGCATAAAATCCCTGCATTTATCCCTTGGTGGTTGAGCATGTGGTAACCCTCCAGCTTGCATGGTCTGCACAAACTAGGTCATAGTCTGCATCAGCTGCATTTGTGCCTCTCTCATTTCCTCATTGGTAACATGTCCAGCACCACGGCCTCTAGCACAGTTACCTCTTTCACCCCAAGCAGCCATCTGTATTCCAACCAAAAATCAAAGCTTAGAGAGATTCAGGATACAAATCACTTATATAATAATAAGGATTGCAAAACTAAAAATTTCTGGGCGAGCTTCAATTTCAGCAGTATAGAGAAACAATCATAACTCAAGATTCAGATGCCAAAAAGGGATGTTCTATACATGGTTGGAAAGTTTAGAAATTCTCTACAACTTTTATTCAGACCATATTACCAGATTCTGTCATCTAAGCCATCGAATTAATCAAGCAACAGAAACTATTTAGAAATTTCAGACAGCACTGAACATCAAATTGTGACAGGCATAACTTCCAACTCAGAATTGATATCGACATGATTCTTGTGCAAACTGTTAGATAAAGATGTCTAATTTCACCCAGAAAAATCTCATACTCATTGGATAAACCAATTTTGAGATATAACCAAAATATCATAGGTTTCTCAGAAAATAGCAAGGATGGAGACAGGATAAACCAACCCAAACTTAATTTATTCAAACTTTAACCTTAATATACTTAACTAAGGAACTTGAGGACATGCCCACAAAGCTCCAGCACTCACACAAAAATCCAAATCATCCATATTACATAATCATAATTCATCAAGCACTCAAGGTTCACACACACTAGAATGACACAACTAACTTTACTCATGATACTAATAACATGCCTATTACATAAGGGTTTTCAAGCTAGGGTCGAAGATCATGGTCCAGCCATTCATAGATCTTTGGTTGCCCAGTCATGGTTCTGAGCCTATCAATTTCTTTTTGCTTCTCCTTAAGCTTCTGCTCCAGCTGCTCCACCGTGCTTACCATGTGCTGATGCTTGAGCATCATGTCACACGCAAAGTGTGCCAATTCCTGTGACTCAGGTGGAAAATCTTGAGGATTCATCATAGCCCATCCATCCTCCATTCTATGGTCAGCGCGAGGCAAATAGCGAAACTCATCATCTCGCATATTCCCAAAGCGATGACCACGGAGAGCAATCCAGGCTATAAAAGCAGCACCCTCTATGCCATCCTCTTGAGTTGGGCTAGAACCAAGATGCCCATAAATCATCTCTATGTTGTAAGAGTTCTGCATCCCTCCTAGGGAGGAAATAAGTGTACTACACAACAGGGTCCCAATTAGCATAATAGTCACGAAGAAGCTTCATGAGTCGTATATGCGATCTGGTGTGGCACTCCGGTATGCGAGAGATATTCACAGTCCATCCATAGGAGCGTGCGGTCCACCTCCTCCAGCAAAACCACCAGCAGACGGTGGTGGGGATTGACCATCATCTTAAACTGCTTCCAGCTCTTCTTCTTCAGAAGCCTCCATTGGTTCTTCTTCTTCAATTTGAGGTGATGTAGGCACCGGGGTTGGTGATGGCGGAATAGCTTCCCTAGTCTCCAGGTGGTTGAACAGATCACGATACGCAGCAGCAGTCATGCGGTGAGTATAAGGAGGCATCTATAAGATTTAGACACGAGTTAGAGTGGAGTCAAGATTTTCTCAATAGAGTAAGTATAAGAGCATAAAAATTGAGAAAATAACAAGGTTAAAGTTAAGAAGCATGAACTAGTGAAGCAAAGGAGATTAAGAACGACCATTCTATCTAGGCTTGCGTCCTACAGTCAACACGGCTCTGATACCAACTTGTCACACTCCACTTTTAAGGATAAAAGTAGAATGCTTAAATAGCCCTATATGCGCCCCAGGAACAGTCGCACATATAGGATGATAAATTACAAAGAGTATCATAGCGTACCAATATTTATTACAGAGTATTACGCATAAACAATAAATAAATCAGATATCTTTATTGCGGAAGCTCCACACGGGGACACGTCAACTGGTGAACACCAAGCGGTGAACACCGAGCCTAGTACTCATCACGATAGCTTTCATTCCAACCTTCATCTGTTACCTATCTGGGATTTTCTAAAATTAAAAGTAAAGCAAGCGTAAGTACACAACCATACTCAACAAGCATAACATGGGTTAATGAGGCTCAAATAAGCTGACACTGTTTGACTACATTTAGCTTTTATAAGTTAATCATATTAAAGCATAGCATCAAGGTAGTGATAATTCCCGTATTCTCATGATCAAAATAACATTAACTAGTGTGTAGCAATAACGATATTAAGATGCACACATTAACAATTTGAGAACCATTATCTTTTGTAAATGTGTCAAGGCCGCCCTAACCGAAGGGCACGGACAATATATTGATTTAAACTCTGATCAGAGGTGTACACTTTCACTGTGAGTCATGTTTTGCAACTGAGTGGACTTATAACTTCCAAACCACCACAAAACATATAAAGCCTCCTATAGGTTCTCCTAACCAATTAGAGATACGGAAATACGTTGTGTGTAGAAACTCCCCTTCCAATATGGCACAATCCTTCCCGGCTATACTCATAAGGACAGAGGTAGTCCTATACCCCAACTTCCAGACCACTAACCAGCTAGAAAATACTTCAAAAGTAGCACCACTGCGTAGATTATGAAATTATGAATCTAACGAAATTTGAACGGACCAAATCAGAGTTAAAACGTGAAAGATATAAGCCTATAAAGGTAATGGCAAAATTGTAAATAGTTAAAAGCGTGTTCTAAAACTGAAAAGGAAAATACGTTTTCTAGAGAAGAAAACTTATTCTGGAAGCTGTTACAAGGAAAATACGCTTTCCAGTGGACAAAGCGTATTATGGATCTGTTAAACAGAAAGTACGCTTTTCAACAGAGAAAACGTATTCTGCTGAATGTGCTAGGGACTCTTAATTAAATAGCCAGAAGGCTAGGGGGTTTTCTGCAAAAGTGCCCCACAAAGGGTTACGGGCGTCTGTGGGCTGTCCGTTTCACGATGAACGGCTCAGATCGATCGAGGCGATCGGCCTCACCGGAGACGACGGCCGACACGGCGGCGGACATCACCGGCGACGTACGAATCTTGCCGGAGTTATAGGAACTAGCAATTCCGGCCACCATAAGCATCGAGACCAGTACCAATCACGAGAGGAGCTCACGCCGCGCTCACCTGTGGAGAAGATGGAAGTCGAGGCGATGCGAGGACGGCGTGCGGCTCGAAGCGGCGGTCGGCGGCGAGCTGCGCATGGGGAGATCACGATTTAGGTGAAATTGCACCCGAAGGATAGCACCAACGTGCGTAGGGGATCGAGGCGGAGCTTGCCGGCCAGTTAATGGCGAAGATGGTCCGTCGATTGCAGCGAATTGCGAGCTCCGGTGGAAAATTGGCGGCGGCTAGGGTTTCACGTCGGCGGCTCTGACTCGACGCGGAGGCGGCTGACTTAGGGTTGCGGGCGGAGTTGTGGCGCAGAGTCAATGCTTTTATAGCCCGAAGTCGTGGCTTGGGCGGCCGGTCACGCGGGGGCGGCGCGGGTCGGACTCGAGTTCACGTCCTGGTCGTGTCTCGGTCGGAGGAGGATGAAGACGGGGTGGGGCCTGCTTGCCAGCGACAGAGAGGAGAGAGCGCGACGCGCGCGGTCAGCCGACACGATGCGGCGCTGACACCTTGATGGGCCGCGGCCTATCGGCCCAGGAAGGAGATGGCGGCGCCCGCGGTTTCTGGCCTGTTGGCCCAAGCGGGAGAAGGTGTGGAGCGGCTGCGTGGAGGAGAGCGGAGCAGGCCGAGCGAGGCGGGGAACGGGCCGTCGGTTGCTGCGCGGGCCGAAAAGGCAGGCAGGTGAGGAGGAGGAAAAGTAAATATTTTTCTTTTATTCAAATCTCATTTCAAATGCATTTCCAAATTGATTTTGAAATCAGTTTCAAATTCAAACACCACAACATGAAAATATGCACCAGCATGAATGCTCAAGCAAATTTCTACCATGATTCATCCTTATTTTCATAAAACATTTATTTTGCCTATATATTTATACCCAAAAATCATTTTGACTATTTTTTTTAAAATTTGAAAACTAGGGTGTTACAAGAACCATAGTATAGCACCACACAATCTCGTACCAATCTTTCTCGATTTCTACCATTGTAATCTCATGGTTGGGCATTTCTAACACAACCGTTGAATGTAGGGCCTAGAAGCTCCAACCAGGATAAATCGAATGTTCCCTTCGTGTTTTGAGTGTCCAAGCTACAGGTGACCCACACATTGACCTCCGACGAACAACCACATGATGCTTGCCACGGTTACAAACCCGCAATAGATGGATTTCATTGCAGCCGATGTCTTGTCATGTGTGGCATCACGAATCGGTTCAATCAAGGATGTTAACTAGTTGTACAAACTATATCCTGGCGCGTGTAGTAACACAACCAGTAGTAGTAATATCAATGCATTAGTAGTATGAAATATAAAATATTAGACAATATCCTATATTTAATGTAATAATAGTTAACCTATATTTAATGTAATAATAGTGTATAAAAATGGGGAAATGAAGATCATTGCAGGTTAAAGCCACAGAACCAGTGGTGACATCCATGCTATCACTGTCGGGTAGATAGTAGACCTAGTTAGCAGTGAACGTGATGTTATATATTACTATTGGGTCTAGCGTGGCACCAGCAATGATAAGCCGATTGATATTGATTTGTTGTGAGAGAAAAACATTGTACCATAGATGATAAGCTGAACCGATAACTTTAAGCGAACATGCATATCGGCTAGTGATAGACAAGCCGCACCTCTACTGATTGCCCTCTAGCGGACCCAATTCTGGTAGTGGTATAGGATCTAGAGCAGTGACATCATATTATAGAATCCATAGTAGGTGACATACGAAATGGTTAAAAAAATATAGGTGCAATGAAGTGAAAATAGCATATGACTCCCTTAGCATTATCAATTTTCAATATGTTATTTAGATGTGCTACTAAAAGTTTGAGACCAAAACCAACTAATAGATGCCTAGATTATACAGATGGCAAAGGGGCAGGTGCGCAGATGGGATCACAACCAGGGCACATGGCCCGACAATCACTCAACTTGTAGTAACACAATGGTTTTGGTTTTTGCGTCAAGCAACAATAGCAATCATGGTTTGGACACTGATGCAGCGTACAAAATTTTAGTGATACTTTAATCTGATTTGGTTTTGCGATGGCGAGGGTATACGCCAGGCTCCTTTGAGGTTCAACATCGAGCTCCTGATGAGGATGAGCTATTTGATTGCGTGTTCATGAAGTATATATATGAGAATATGGATAAAAATTCAATGATAAGTACTGATTGATAATGAGACACTTACATTGCACAGGGAATGCAAAGAGGAACAATATAATAAACATCAAGGCTCCACACATCTTCCTCGGATTTATATTGGATTGACAATTATCTTATATAATCAAACGCACACAATCGTCGTTGCTTTAGGCGTCGAATGGCACATATATATGGACAAACACACACATAGCGGCATGAGTATGGAAACTCATCACGTTTCCTATAGTACCGTTTGTAATTGTTTTCATAATACCCTTCTATTTGTTAGCCCGAATATGAGTTAATATTAATTTTATTAATTATGTCCCTATATTAACAACTCGATTTATTGCCAGCTAGGTCTCCGTCTATTTGTTAGCCCAAACATGAGTTAATTTTATTTATTTCGTCCCTATACTGACAACTAGATTTATCGCCAGCTATGTTATGTCTGCTAGTGGTCGAGAAAATCTTGGCTGTGGAATGCCAATTACTCCGTATATGAATACAAGCAAATCGGAAAGAAAAATTGATTATTGCTAATTAGAATATAGTGTACCAATTAATACAAGTAGTAACTAGCATCCAGTTTTATTTTCTGAACATATACTTTAATTCCTTAAGAGTAATATTCCATTTACATATGCGATCTAAAAGTATACTAGAACCACAAGCGTGGCATTGCCGCAGTCCTTTGGATCTGACCAGTGTGATTGTCATGGTCTTTCTTGAATTGTTAGCTGATGAGTCATCAGCTCCCATCATTTGCTTAGAGGAAGGCCTGTAGGGAAATTGATCATCGAGTAGGCGAGTAGCATTGCAAGGTTTGATGCAACAATATCCTAGAGCTTGGCAATTGCAGAAGACCGAATGAGTGATGGTGGTTTCGAAAAAAAAATATGTTGGAGGTGAATCAGTTAATATTTTCATATAATATATTCACTTCTGCATATTAGTTTTGAGGATTATATTTAGTTCTCTTCTGGTTATATCTGTCAGTCTAATCAACAAATAGCCAAATGCCATATAAGAAAGCATATATAAAAAAGTTAATAAATAACCCTCAATAGCTAAAAATTATGGTCACATCAACTGTCGGAATCGACTTTGTTATGCTAAAATATATATGCCTTCTTTATGTTTTTATGTTTTTTATAAGCAAGGGGAACACATAGCAATTAACAACGGATAGTAAAGTAAAACTATATTTACATCTTTATTATGTATACAATCATATAGGTCATATTATGAAGAATAAACTCAGTGACTTGATGTATAGACCGTTTCTTTACATATTTATAATTGTTTATATACTGTTTTAGGATGAAGCAAAATCAGCAGTAGTGATATAGTTCTTTATTTTTTTAAAAAATGTTAGCAAAAAGAACTCTTGAACAGCTACAACATGTGGCCCTCACATGTATAAACAGGAGCATCTGCATGGCTACATCAAGGTCTCTTCTCATCCACATCCAAGCAGGGAGTCACAATTGGAAAATTTGTCAGCGGAGCTCACAATTTTTTTTTCTTGTTCTTGGACGTGGGCTTCCCACCTATATCCTTCGAGATCCAGGTTTTCTTCCTTGTCCTTGTTGCTCACTAGTTTTCTAGTGACAGATCTTCTTGTGTTTTACCCAAGTTATCTCGTAAAATGCACTCAAGTAATAAAGATAAACTGTCCAACTTGTCACCAAGTCAAGCTAGGCTTCACTAGGCGATCCGTTGGGGTGTCACTAAGTCACCACCAGAACATACGTGAACATTTTAGCGGGTTGGCCACTTTGCTACATTTAAAGACGGGCCAGATCAGATCATGCGTTCGGTGCCACACAAGCACACACTGGATTATACGATAATCGATCAGTTTAGGACCAAGCCATTACTGTCCTAGCCAGCACCCCCCCCCCCCAAAACCCTACTGAGCATAATCTCTTTACAATTTACTATTACTTAGTCTAAAAATCACCATTAATCTCTAGTTTTTACCATAAATCTCCATTGTTAGCAGCCCCCCCCCCCCCCACCCCCTTGATTCCAATCCTGGATCCCCACTGCTAGCCATAGTGTCATCGAAGGATCCATCGGGTATATGTCACGACCTATCGTTTGGTGCACATTTTGGTGCATTTTTCAAGCCTGTTTTAAGTCCAATTTTTAAAAATTTAACTTTTTGAAGATCCTTGACTTAAGATCTTATTTTTGTTTGCTAGGATGGTCCGGCTGACGGCCGTAAGACCTCCGGTTGAGCTTTCATAAGCGCGTCGTTGTATGTTTCTGCTACTCTTTTTAAATTTTAATACAATGATACGTAGACCTTTTGCGTATTCGAGTAAAAAGAGTGAAGATTAAGATGCATACCATGGATCCTTGTGAATACCCTTTGCGCCTTACGTCATCATACATCTTTGGTTCCAAGATACCCTGATTATTCTTGTGACTAACCAATATGATTATTCTCCACAAAACACATGCCAGTCCACAAACAATTGTTTTTCATTACTCAATATAACCCCAAATTATCAAATTAGGGTCTAGATGCGTTCTCATGTTAGGATTAATTTTTCTTCTGCATGCAGGGGATACTAGAAATCTTCCAAAATTTATAATACGTATATGTATTATTTAGGATCTTAATTTACTTTCCTCGCTCTGACCATTAGCATATGATTAAGTTGAAGTTTCATTTTGCGTTTCAGGGAGTTGCTATATCTCTTTCGTAAGAAATATACCCAACATTTCTTGCAATATGCAGAACCATTGGATCATCATCCAAGAGTAGGATCTGTTAACAACTCTGTTTTTACAAAGTATGCATGTCATCCTGTTGTTATACAAATAGACATATAAAAAGTATGCATAGCATCCTGTTGTTATATAAATAAAGAGACATATGAAAAGTGTGCAGGTTAACAACTTTGATGTTACAAAGTGTGCATGTCATCCGTCAGATTTCTTGCGACAGAGATATAGAAAAGTGTCAGATAATTAATATATAAAAAGGTTTCCAACTAATTACAGTATTATAATAATTAGAAATAGTATTCCAGACGTGTATATTATTTAGCTACAGCACTCTGCTACTATGCACACGTACTGTATCGGTACCAACATGTTTATCTGTATATAATATAATATATGAGTAACTGATAAAGCAGAGCATAGGTTTATACATGGACGACCTCGTAGTTCCCAAATAAGAAGAAATGGCACGGACAAGCGTGCATACACACTGTTCGTGTAAGCACCTCGTAGCATATATATATATATATTGAAGGAGACGGCAACGAATTGGGAATCAATTGGAGGAACTACGTACACGCGGAGGCCGCCAGTCTTAGCTTGTTCAGGCAAATTAACAACAGCTTCAATTCGCGCTTCATACGCTGCCGGAACGAAGCAGATGGTATCACACCGTGGCGCTGGTGCTCCTGAAGGAGCCGAGCGCCTTGGCGGCCTGCCCGCGCAGCACGAGCTTGTGGTACAGCGCCGCCACCGTCGCCCCGATCAGCGGCCCAACCCAGAAGATCCACTGCACAGCACGCGTACATGCAGATTGCCATATGTCAATTCCCAATCTTCGACGACTGGTATGTTGTACGTAGCTAGCTCACGAATAAATAACACAGTACTTAATTAAGAGTGTGGTTATAGAGATGTTAAATTACATGGTCTTTCCATGTCTCGCTGATGACGGCGGCGCCGAGGCTCCTGGCCGGGTTGATGCCGGTGCCGGTGATGGGAATGGTCGCCAGGTGAACCACGAACACGGCGAACCCAATCGGCAGCGGCACGAGCACCTGCACGCACGCACGAGGACCATGGATCAGTAACACGTTGCACTTGTAGCAGGAGCAGGCGCGGAGGTGCAGGAGCCGAGGCGCTCGCCGTACGGGGATGAAGGAGTCGCGCGCCGTGCGCTTGGGGTCGGTGGCGGAGAAGACGGTGTACACGAGGATGAACGTGCCCACGATCTCGGCGGCGAGCCCACCCCCGACGGTGATGCCCGGCTGCACCCCGTTGGCGCCGCCGCCCAGGGAGTTGTAGGGGTGCTTCATGATCCCCTTGACGATGCCCACGCCGCAGATGGCGCCCAGGCACTGCGCCACGATGTACAGCACCGTGCGCACCAGCGACAGCTTCCGCCCCACGAAAAGCCCGAACGTCACGGCCGGGTTGATGTGCCCGCCTATATTAACATCCTTCAATTCGTTTTCTTCTTCGTTTCAAGTTCATATATAGATCACGTGTACGATGTATGCATATATACCTGAGATGCCGCCGGTGCAGTAGACGAGGATGAAGATGGTGGCGCCGAAGGACCAGGCGACGCCGAGGGCGCCGACGCCGGCGCACGCGTCGGACTTCTTGTACCCGATGACGGTGGCCACGCTCACGTAGAGGAAGATGAGGGTGGCCATGAACTCGGCGATGAGCGCGCGGTACAGGGACCACTTCTTCAGCTCGCTTGTGTCCAGCAGCGGGGCCGGCGGCGGATCCCAGTACGGCGCCTTCGCCGCGGCCTCCGCCTCCGCCGTCTCGATGGCCACGTCCTGCTTCGACATGCTTTTATTTTCTACTTTCTCTCTTAGCTTACTAATTTCAGTTCAGTGTCACACAAACAGTACCAATGCTGCTAGCGCCTATGGACGCGCGTAGGAGACGGCAGGAGCCGTGGTTTAAATAGGGAAGCGAAGCAGACTCAACTCTCAAGTCTGAACTCTGAGGTGCCAAGGAAGATATTGTTTCCAAAGAGATTCCTTCCTTGTGATTCACCATTTGCCATGAATTTACCTACCTTTTTCCGTAATTTGCTAGAATTTCAAAGAGACGGTGAAATTCGACCGCGCGCTTCCAATTTCATTTATGTATGTTGACGTGTCCCTGAAAATTACACGTTTGTGCTCATGTGCGCGTGTTCCTATCCGTTTGGTTCAGTATGCAGCACGTTGAGCTTGTGGTGTCCCAACAAGCCAGCGCTCAGCAGTTGTAATCCAACAAGTTTCTACCCTAAAATATTATGAGATATAAGTTTTTTTGCGATATTAATATTACAAGTTCACAAAATAGTTTTTTTACTAGTATCTCAGAGTCCAAGACTAATCAAAATTGCTTGTCTTTCTACAATCTTAATTTATTTTCCGATATATATAGTTTTCTCCATTAGCATTAAGCTTATTTCTATCTCAATATGTTGTTAGGTGACACCTTACCTCGAATTATATTAGCTCTTAATCTAGATTTTTTAGTTCCTGCATTTTTAATCTATTTTAAGTTAAAAAATCTAATGCTTATTGGACCTTTATTCAAAACCCGCTCTTTATATTTATTTAGAAGAAATGGATGCTAGGTCTTAGATTACAATCTTAGTTATTAAAAATAGTGCGAACAGTCAGTCTTTGGTGCTCTAGAGTCTAGATATTGAATTTCTTCTATGAAAATACATTTACCATAATTTATATTTATCACTTGTACACGCATGTATACTTGGTTTGCATGGTGGCACATAAGACCCAGCACGCATGTTTAATTTAAGTTAGTTTGTTTTGTTTTCCAAAAAATAAGTTAGTTTGTTTATATGTTAAAAGTGGAAGAAGTGGGTATGTAGAAACATATATAGGTGTAGCTTATAGTTATTTAATATTTATATTTATTTAATACTCTCCTTATTTCAAATTATAGTTTACTTTGACTTTTTTTGCATGAATTTTGTTATGTATCTAGACATATTACTTATCTAGATACATAGCAAAATACATACAAAAAAATTAGAGTGAACTACAATTTGATACGGAAGGAGTATAAAAGAGCGAAAAATTCTTCCCCAAATTTGTCCTTCAGATTCTCCTGAGTCTGTTCGTTAGTTCCTCCACTCTCTCGGCATACGAATTATGTCCAATTTTAATAAGAGTTGAATTAGACGTAAAGTCATAATTGGTTTATTATTCAATACATGGTTCGAACTCACAGCCCATGCTTTATCTGAGTTAGTTCTAAGAGATTAGAACATATAACACAAGTTGTATGTTCCATTGCAATGCACATCCATGTCCGGTTGTTTTGTGATAATAAATGTTTAGAAGTAAACTTGTTAGTCAATATGGGAAATTTAAATGCGACTTTTAGATAACCCACTATATAACGATACATGTGAGTAATTTAGATATAAATATGATGGGGTTACTTTAGATTACCTTTCATGGCAGATGTGGACAAGTTAGATGTATATTTAGGCCTTTAGGTGCTATATTGGATCTACTGTTAGATGCAAATCTAGAGTATTATTTTTTCTTAATTTTCATATAATGGTAAATATGAGTAATTGTGATAAACCAGAATAGATCCAATGTCTATTATGGTATGATTGGAGTCTCCCCAGTTGATGGATGGATGTTCATGTTCTCTTTAAAAAAGTAGGTCTTTTTCCCTAGTATTTCTCATGAGAATTACTATGGAGCTTTAGTTTGGTCTTTGCCGGTAATAGTAGGATAGTAGTGCGTAATTATTTTTCTTTTGTATGTACCACACTACCTTAGGGTGAAAATTTCCTTGAGTGTCAAAATAGAATCGCCAAGGAAGTGTAACTTCTTTGGCTATGGACATCATCCTCGGAGGAAATATCTTTTTTTTAAGGGTTGAATTAAGTAAACCGCCAAGAAAATTCACAAAGAAACTAATCTTCCTTGTCTTCTATTCTTAGGGAAGTTTGCTTGTGGTCAAGGATTATCTCCATGACGGTTTAGGACAATCAAGATAATTCATGATTATGGTAGTGCCAAATCAGTATAGTATATACATGACTACATGAGTACTCTTTCTGCAGGGAAAGAAGCTTCAAGGGAACGGAACTAACATACTCCATACAAAGTCTTCATAAAGAAGGGCAGACAGATCCGCAGATGGCAAGCTTGCTCAGTGCACGACATGCCTGGTCGAGATCAGGTAGTCGCTTTGCATTGGGTCAGAAGCGGTGCCGCCGGGCACCCAGGGTGAGTCCGCGCTTGCGGCAGGCGGCGTTTCCTGTTTCACCTGCCTGCATCGCCCAGATAGGAAGGATCGACTGTTCTAGCAAGGATTTTTCTTGCTTGCGTGAGCAGGCTTGCCCAGCAGAGTAAGGTTTCCACGGCTTCTTCTTGTTCATAGCGTATCTATGCTGAACCAGGCTATAATAATAATATTTTATTTGCTCCAACGTCAAAGCATCGACATCAACATGCTTTGCAAGCTGTGTGTGTTTTGCCACACGAGCCCAGAAAGTTAGATGAATCTATCTGCAGTATGTTCGAACCTAGCTAGCTTCTCCCTTCTCATTCACGCATCGGTACCCATCACACCATGTCCGTGTGGCTAGCTGGTTCTCAAAGCATATCCTTTCTCAGTCTCAGTAAGGCTCGGCAAAGCTCGTCAAGGAACCAATTCGCTGGAACAGCTCAGTCCACAAATGAACCATCAAGCAAGCTATCCAATCCAGAGGGTGGTGGGAGCGGGCCAAACAAAAAGCTAGTACGCCCCAATAGCTCAGGCCACTAATGAACCATCAAAAGGAACAAATGCACAGCAGCAAAGCGACACATGTCGTCGTATGCCGTGGCTTTTTTTTTACGCCTCTCATCCAGGTACAATTATAGCATCTGTTTAGGTAGAGTTGTAGCATCTGTTTATAGACGTCCAAGTACACACAGCAACACCACACATACGCACACCCAAAGTACACAAACAGATCCTACAATTACACGTAGATATAAAGATCGCGTCCTTCTAGAGATCACCGAAATCATCCACGACTCCGTAGACGACGAACATATCGTTATCTCTTTATGGCATCACGCGAGAGAGGGGGGCTCGAACACGCAATCGGCTGCTCCACCGCTACGAGACGCTGCCCGCACGAGCTATCGCTCGTTCCCTGCCGTAGCGCATAGCTGGTGTGAAGTGTAGTTCTGCACTCGGCCCGGCCCATAAAAAGCATGTATAATAATCGTGTTGCTCCACACGTGTAAGTTTGTAGCAGGTCGGCCTCTAGTAGCACTCTCAAAATCTCCATCCGTCATGTCATTCCCACAAAGAATGTAGGACCTTTTTTATGTGAGAATGAGATTCTTTGGGGAAAGATGAAGTGTAAAATAAAAAATATAGTATATAATCAGTAACGTTAAATAGGTCGTTAAATCTATTTTCATATAATAAACTTATTAGGGATTGTCTAGCCGGCTATTTTGGACATAACAAATAGCCGAATTTTACAAAACATCGCAAGAAATATACCAGAAAACCAGTCGAGTATGATTTAGCAATTCCGAACGTCACATAAAATACGCCAGAACATCGTGAGATATAAGCTAGAATCCGACTATTTTCAACCTAGGAAATAGTCGACTATGATTTAGCATTCCCGTAAACTTAAAGATATAAATTCTGCTAATATTTTCTAAAAACTAATCAAACTTAGAAAAAACTTAATAGCTCGTTTTTCAAATCGAGAGATAAAGAAGGACAAAGACAGTAGAATACCCTAGCCAATGCAAACAAAATCGCAAACTCTAGTACACGAATGATCGCATGGTGCGCACGCGGGTCCCTGTGGCCCATGCCACAGGTGTCTGAGGCAACCCTCGCCGGTATTCGGGTTCCCAGGTTAAAGGATATAGACTTTGTTTAGATTACAAGTTTTTTTAATTTTTATTATTGTAGTACTTTTATTTGTATTTAATAATTAATATTTTATTATGAATTAACTAGGCTTAAAGTTTTTTGTCTCGTAAATTATTCATGGTGACGATATTATATCATGGCAATCGACACTGCGGCAGGAAAGAGTAACGGGGGCGCCACCCACTTGGGCAGTGGAAGCCGGCGGTTGGGCAGAGGACGATGTCGGCTGCCACGTGATAACAGGACGTAATGGACACTGCAAACTAGACTGATTTTGATATATATTCCTCGCTCTATATTGTACAGGAGAATGCAGCCTCGTGTTCCAATCCATCGCCGTCGTCTGCGGCCCACGTCGCGCACGCTTGGCACATTCGTCTTTTCCAGGGACTGACGTGTACGCTTGCTGTGGCCTATGCTGCCGCGCGCGTGCACGTCGGGCCGTCGCCGTCGTCGCCGCGTCTCCGGCGAGGCGCCATATGCCCAGTTGCCATTTTTCGTCGTCGTACGGGCCCCGGGCCCACAGTGACCACGCCGGATTCGTCGAGTCGCGAGGATTTTGCTGGTGTCGAATAGAGATATTTTGTCCGCTCGCATCAGTCCTTGGCGTCGCTGTCTCCAATCCAGCACGCACGCGACTCCACATCGTTTGCATCTCCGAATTTTTGTCGAATCGTCGTTTTCGATCTATCCGGCGCTCCCAAGCATGGGTGGCTGCTGTGCCGCGTGGATAGAACTGAACATGTAAAGCGACTAGTGCATTATCATAATTCGCACATGTGTATTGAACACGATAGTTCCTTTACAAGGGCACTAGAAACAAGCACGGCGTTGCAGCGCCTCTGCCTATGTTAGACCAGTCCGCATTGTGCGCATAATTTATAGATTTGACTAGGGTAACTTCGGTGTTTGTCCGTCGGCAAAAGATTGCAATAGAAGTGCCCACTTAGCTGCATCAGGCTGATCAACAAACATAAAAATGATTCTGATGTTAGTCAGTGGATAAGGTACAGAGTATTAAGTTGAAAACAGGACAGGAGGTCAGGAGCTCTATGCTCTGCTATTTATTTGTAAATATGATATTGTAGTTATCTACCTTGCGGTCAAAAGTAAGCTAATATTCAAATACATATTAGCCTTAGATATTTTTTTTCAGTAGAAATCTTGCAATACGTGGAATGCTAGGTTCATGTAGTACATAGACAATAACAGATGACATGATTTCATAAACTTTAGAGCCGTGAGGCAATTGTATATGGAGCAGAAGCGCAACATAATTACATTGAATCAACAAGGTATCAAGCAATTGGATAGATCAGTAAAGGAGGTAGAGTAAACCAATAAAAATAAAATTTGAAAGTTTATTTGACAATATGAACTATGAAGTTCTTGCAATAGTCAACTAATATGCAGAACACTGAGGATTTGAGAAATAAACAGTTGGTGATTGGTGTCAAATAAAACGCTAGAAAAACAGAAGACTAAAAGAAGTAGTTCCTAGTGAACGGAGGTGGTGTACAGTTAACTCCTATAGGATCTTAAGGTAGTCTCTAGTCCGCGAAACTTTGCCTAGATAGTGAAACTTCATCTAAGGTGGTGTGAAATGGTTCATTTAGTCCTTTTACTTTTCAATGTTTGCAAGTATTAACATAGATAGAGTAATCTCAGCACAATGAATTTGTTTGTATAACTTTGCAATCTAAAGAAGCAGCATGCCATTAATTTTTGCAATCTAAAGAAGCAACATGCTATCAACATCATAAAGCAAATTTCCTGAAAATTAGAGTGTATTGAAACTACCAGAACATTCAGTTGTTCTATTTATGGAAAGAATGTTGATGAGCATATGGTTTTGATAAGAACTGCACAGGTATTGAATTGATCAGAAAAAATAAACAGTATTTTTTCATTCAATGGAAACATTGTAAGAACTATATAAAAAAATATTTCGTATATAATTTGGGAAGACTAAAACAGGACTTTCTGTTATAACCAATCAATCTATGAAGATTCAAATACATGTGGCAGTAGAGAATTTAAAGTCTGAAGGTGTTATCCAAGGTAGTCATAACCTAGTTGCGTATGCAGAGCAGCCGAAATTAAAGATGGAAAGCAAAGAGAATTCACTCCATGTTTGAATCGCAAGAACATAAATCCCTATAGAAATACTAAAAGCATATATTGATTTTTTGCATAATACTTCATCTGATACCTGAGCAGATTTATTGAGCTAGAGCAACCAGCAAAATTTGTGCATTTGAATAGCTATTAGTGCCGTTACGTGCTTCGCTCAAGTTTCAGAGTTTTGCCAAGTATTTTGATGTATTCTCCTTTCTGAGGAAAATTTTTAACAATAGAGATAAAAGTAGTGCATGAACAGAAATTTTTAAAATTCTCCTGCTATCTATTTCTGAGGAAGACTGCTACATGTTAACATACAAATGCCTTGTGAAAGTAGTGAACAAAAGGTGAATTAGTTCCAACAAATCTAGCATTAAATGAAAATGCTTGTGGCACCAAGTATTTGTGTAACAGAGTTCAAATATAACCAAGTTGACAAGTTTTTAATTCATTATTGGTTTGTCAGTGAAGCAACTTTAAAGTGGTTTGGGCTGAATTCAGGTATGATATACAACATCCGCATACAGTGCTTACCAAAAACATCATGGTATATCTGAATGACACTGTCAATATTAAGAGGATTTCACATTTGCTCAATTATATAAATCACAAGCGCTCTCATCTCTTGTTCCATAATTTACTGACTCGAATGTATCCATAATTTATCCTTGCAAGGAGGGAGGATAGACGTGCTTGCTTAGATTGTAAGGTGTTATCTGGGGAGTGTGTTGTCCCTTAACACAAGCTTGTGGTGACGGATTTTCGCTTTTGGGTGCGTGTCCACCGGGACAATCGAGCCAAGATCGCGAGAACAAAATGGTGGAAACTTATGGGGGAAGCAGCGTAAACATTTAAGGAGAGGATGATAGATGAGGGGCCATGGGAAGAAGGAGAAGATGCAAATGACATGTGGCTAAAGATGGCAATATGTGTTCGGTAGGTGGCTTCGGATGTGTTTGGAGTGAGTAGGGGAGGCAAACGGGAAGCGAAAGACACCTGATGGTGGAACGACGAGGTGCAAAGGGCTATTAGGGAGAAGAAGGAGTGGTTCAAGCGCCTTCATCATGACAAGAGTGCAACCAACATTGAGGGCTATAAAATAGCGAAGACGGCTGCAAAACGAGCGGTGAGTGTAGCAAAAGGTCAGGCGTATGATGACCTTTATCAGCGATTAGGCATGAAGGAAGGAGAGAAGGACATTTATAGGATGGCTAGAATCCGCGAGAGGAAGACGAGGGACATCAACCAAATCAAATGCATCAAGGATGGGACGGATCAACTTTTGGTGAGGGATGAGGAGATCAAGGACAGGTGGAGAGAGTACTTTGATAAGTTGTTTAATGGGGAGAATGAGGGTCCTACCTTAGAGTTGGATGACTCATTTGACGATACCAACAGACGTTTCGTGAGGAGATTTCAGAAGGCAGAGATCGGGGAGGCTTTGAAGAGGATGAAGGAAGGTAAAGCGATGGGCCCTGACGATATCCCCATTGAGGTGTGGAGATGCCTAGGTGCCAGAGCGATAGTATGGATAACTAAGCTTTTTAACCTCATTTTCCGGTCAAACAAGATGCCTGAAGAATGGAGGAGAAGTATATTAGGACCGATCTTCAAGAACAAGGGAGATGTTCAAAGTTGTACTAATTATCGTAGGATTAAGTTGATGAGCCATACGATGAAGCTCTGGAAGAGGGTTATCGAGCATCGCCTAAGAAGAGTGACAAGTGTGACCCAAAACCAATTTGAGTTTATGCCTGGTAGGTCGACCATGGAGGCAATTTTCTTATTACGACAGTTGATGGAAAGGTATAGGGAGCAGAAGAAGGACTTGCACATGGTCTTTATTGACCTCGAGAAGGCATATGACAAAGTACCGAGAAATGTCATGTGGTGGGCCTTGGAAAAGCACAAAGTCCCAACTAAGTACATCACCCTCATCAAGGATATGTACAGGGATGTGGTAACGTGTGTCCGAATATGTGATGGCGATACTAGTGACTTTCCAATTAAAATAGGACTACATCAAAGGTCGACATTGAGCCCTTATTTATTTGCTTTGGTGATGGATGAGGTCACAAGGGACATACAAGGTGAATCCCTTGGTGTATGCTCTTTGCAGATGATGTGGTGCTAGTGGATGAGACTAGGGCAGGGGTTAATAGGAAGTTAGAACTATGGAGGCACACGTTAGAGTCAAAAGGGTTTAGGATTAATAGGACCAAGACCGAGTACATGAGGTGCGATTTCAACGCGACTAGGAATGAGGAGGGAGACGTTAGCCTCGATGGGCAAGTGGTGGCCAAGAAGGATACTTTTTGTATTTAGGATCGATGCTACAAAAGGATGGCGATATTGATGAAGATGTTAGGCATAAAATTTCAGCCAGTTGGTTGAAATGGCATCAAGCTTCAGGCGTCCTCTGTGACAGAAGGGTGCCTCAGAAGTTAAAACGTAAGTTTTATAGGACAGCGATTCGTCCGACGATGTTATACGGTGCTAAATGTTGGTCTACAAAAAGGCGACATATCTAGCAATTGAGTGTAGCAGAGATGCGTATGTTACGATGGTGTTGTGGGCACACAAGGAGGGATAGAGTCCGGAACGATGATATTCGGGATAGGGTTGGGGTGGCACCAATTGAGGAAAAATTGATTCAACACCGGTTGAGATGGTTTGGCCATGTCCAACGGAGGCCTCCTGAGGCACCGGTGCGTAGTGGGGTTCTAAAGCGGGTTGATAATATAAAGAGAGGTAGAGGTCGACCTAAACTGATTTGGAACGAGTCGGTTAAGAGAGACCTTAAGGAATGGAATATCCCTAAGGATTTAGCTGTGGATAGGAGCGCTTGGAGACTAGCAATTAACGTGCCTAAACCGTAATTTTTTTTCTTATATCTTTTATGTGTTCTTTGTTTTCATGCCTCTTTTGGGTTTTATCTTTAGCCTACCCCAACTTGTTTGGGACAAAAGACTATGTTGTTGTTGTTGTTGAATGTATTCAAAGCACTGAATAAATGACGGGATTAGCTAAAATTAATAGAGTATATTGTACTTATTCCACGTTAAATGGTAATGCCATCAAGATGGATAGAGTGAATGGCATAAACGGTAGTGACATTGTCAGTACAGCAGATTATAGCACAGATGCAAAGCAACATTTTTCTTATAAAATAGAAAATATTTGATCGCTCGTGTAGGTGGCCGCAATAGCATGCTCAGAAACGTTTTGGACAGCCATTTCATCAAGCACCGTGAGGACGTACCTCCGCCGGCTGCAGTAGACGTAGGAGTCGGCGAGATTTTGTTCTTGGCTACGACGGCGTGGAGCGCGGCACCTACACAGGCTCGGCTGGGCATCGTCCCGCGCTTCGCCTCCATCGTTGCTGCCTCAAGTTGTGCGATTGGTTTCGTACCAGGCTTGATGACCGATTGCGGCAGGCGAACTACGGAGCACAGCGAGGGCGGCTGGGACGCGGGTACGAGGAGCCGGTAATGAAACTGCTCTCCGGGATGGGAGGGCCCAGTGCCGGTGCGGCGTCTCTCGTGGCGAGCATGGTGGTGGCGTGGCCTCGGCGGTGGCGGGGGTGGAGCTCAGCAGCCATGGGTGAAGGCGGGGACGGGGGCGGCTGTGACAGAGGCGCAGCCTGGTCCCGGGCCTGCGTGAAGCTGAACGTCGGGGCCTTTCGCCGAGGCAGTGCGGGCCTGCGACGGGGGGCGGCGTTTGGCAGGGACGGGGCTGGCGGCGGAGACCGAGGCGCGGCACGCGGCGGATGGCGGCGGCATCGGCAGGAGCGGGTTCGCGACGATTCGCGGGTGACCAAGTTTGCGGGTGGATGGGTGAGAGGCCCGATTAGATCCGAATCGGACGGTCAATGCTGCATGACGGGTCGATCTGACGGCTTGCATATTAGCGGGTGACGTGGGCCGATTCGTTAGCCCGTTTTTAGTGCAGGATTCGTATATATAAGATCAGTATTCCTTCGGTTCAGAAGTATAAGAACTTATTGTTTTTCTTTGTTTGTCTAAATGCATCATAGAAGTGTTATATCTTAACATAAGCCAAAATATTTTATATTTGGAACCAAGGCTGTAGGAAATAGGCTACTAGTGTGGAATAGTCTTGTAGCAAAGTTGTCGAACATAAATCTACAGGATGAGAAGAATACTTTCTTTTGTCATATTAACATGTGTCTTTACTCAGGATCTATAAAAAATACATGATTAAAGTTGGCAATGAGAAAATTACCGAGTATCAAGGATTAGTCTGTGCGCTGATGATTATGATGAAAGATCTCATTTTTCTGTATATTAGTCTTTGTTAGAGCTTATAGAAACATATTTATTAGACAGGTTAGACAACAAAAGCTCATGGTTTTATTGATTAAACTATTCAGGTTTCAAACTAAGAATAAATTTTGTTTGTAACTAAAATTTTTTGTTTCCAAAAAAGTTAGATGCAAAATGATATATTTGTTATTTGATTTTTATTTTTATAACAACATTAAATGGAGGAAAATACACCGCCATAAAGAAGTAAAAAGTATAAATAATGGGAAAAACTGCTGGAGAAAAATGAAAACAAAACAGACGAGTTAAAACAAAAAATAAACAAAAAAGGCAGAAAAAAGGAAAGCAAACGAACAGCCAAAGAAAAGTGATGGAACAAATAAATGGCAACCTGGAAAAAGACCGAACCAAAAAAAAAGAATCATGAATGAAAAAGAAAAGAACTAAAGCGAAGTAGAAAAGGACATCGAATAATATAAATGACCTGGTGGAAAAAAGGACCAGCAAAGTAGAAAACCATGGATGAAAAAAGCAAAGTAGAAATCGACACACAGAAAAGAATGTGAAAGCGGTGGATGGAAAAATATACAACATCAGCCGTGGTACATCAGTCGGCTTATTTATGGTAGAACCATCATCGCATAGCACGACCAATGACTATATTTATAGTTTAATGCAAGTCGTTCTAATTTGTATGAGCACGGCTCATGAGTCTAGGTTATACATGTGATACAGAAGACACAACCTGATATATCTTGCAATTGAACTCTGTATTGATTATCGCCTAAACACGAACTGATCTAACTCGTATGAAAATGAGTCATATGAATCGATAGGTTATGTATGAGACATAGAGGGCCCGTGCAGATTAGGGGGAAAAAAGTGGGATAAAAGAAATTTTGCATTGTTCGCTTATGGGGAGATTGACAAGAATTTCGGTGCTTTAATATTAGGTAGTAGGTAGTACGTATAGAAAATGCACCACATGCATATATGGAATTTTTTTATTTTTAATTTTTTTAAAAAAAATTTACAATTTTAATTTTTTGTTTCGAAATATGACAGAACTAGTCGCCCACAGTGGGCATTTTTTTAAAAACGCCCACTGTGTGGGCGTTATATGTGACGTGGCACAGGACCGGCCGCCGCCGGTGCCGGCTTTTGTGGACGGCCCCCTGGCGCCCAAAAAACGCCCACTGCGTGGGCGTTTTTTGGTGGCGAGGGGGCCGCCTGCAAAAGTATACGCTGTTTTGCGGGCGGGCCTCGGAGCAGCCAAAAAACGCCCACACAGTGGGCGTTTTTTGGGCTCCGCCTATATATACCCAGCCCCCTCTTCAGATTTTCATTATATTCACTAAATTTTCCAGAAAAAAAGAAAGAGGAGAGGAGGGAGGGGAAGGAAGTAAACGGTGAAGCCCTGTCAGTTTGAGATCTCGGCTTTTAGGTAAGTTTCTCATACATTACAAGTCTATTGCTATGCATTAGTAAAATATAATGTGCACTAGAGTTGTTTAGTTTTTAGTTGACTCTGGGTAGATCTGTGAGTAGTATGTATATTAGATCTATAAATAATGATGTTAGAGCATTGCAGTTCATGTTAGAAATAATGATGTTTCTTCTATGCTTTAAACAATGGATTGCATGATTTGAAATGTGACGAATATC